>OX375866.1:6140888-6740888 GCA_947359475.1 Heligmosomoides polygyrus bakeri
TCTCCGTGATATAACGTTCAAGATGGCGTCTCCCTCTCTGGTCGACCCTTCGCTCGAAGCCTCAAGAAGCATGAAGAACGAAGAAGGAGCCGACTTCAGCGCAACACCTTCGGCAGAAATCGCTTCGGCTCTCGAGCAACTACGAGTCGACAAGAAAACGCCGACGTTCTTAAAGAAGTTGGTCAGCCACATTTTCCACGTGCAAGATCATCTTTCTACTCTAGTGGCCAAAAACCTCGAGCTGCATGAGGAGAATTCTCGCCTTCGTGCTGAAAATGCGGCTCTAAAGCAGGCTCTTGCTAATTCTAAGTCGGTTGCTGCCCAATCTTCTGTTCCGCCTTCATCTGTTGAAGATAGTTTCGAAGAAAAGGAACGCCTTCGCTCAATAGTCATCAGTGGCGTATCTGAATCTAACTCTCCTTCATCTGTAACTCGAGCTCTTCATGATGTTGATGCTGTAAAACAAATATTCGATCACCTAGAGATTGAGTGTGTACCACAAGTTGTGTTCAGGCTAGGTAAACCTTTTGAGGGTAGATCGCGTCTATTGAAGGTTGTTTTGCCAAACACATATTATCAGAAGTTATCACTCAGAAGAGCTTCTAGGCTCCGATCCTTTTCCTGCAAAGGGGTGTATATCCGCCCTTCACTTACTAAACAGGAAAGGGATCGGATCAGAGAGAGCAGACTTGCTACAAATAGGCCCGCAATAGACATTAAGCTCACTTCTCAAGCAACCCAATCATCTGCGGTAAACTAACGAGTCTTCCTCGGGTACCTGCAACGAGCCTAAAATGTTTTTATTCTAATATCAGGTCTCTTCAGAAAAATATTTCGTATTTGATGTTTGCTGCAAGACGCTCCAACTATGACCTTATAATGCTTACTGAAACTTGGTTAAGTGATATTAATGACCTTGTACCAATTCTTGGGCAGATGAATTCAACCTATTACTTTGTAAGATGTGACAGAGCTCAAAAAAGGGGTGGTGGTGTTGTTGTACTTATTAAGCGTTCCATAGCATTTGAGGTTGTCTGGTGTGAATCTTATCCCAATGCTTTTGAAATTATCTCCTGTGATCTGAAACTGCTTCAATCCACTGTCAGGACAATTGTGGTCTATAGGACGCCTAGTTGCACCACTAGTGGTACGATACAGCTTATCAAGGCTTTAAGTGATTTAACCGCATTTGAAGGGCAATGCATTATAAACGGCGACTTCAACTTTCCAGATATTGACTGGGTTAAGGTTCCTCTGCATGCCACTTCTTTTACATCACAAATGTTTCTCAATTTTTGCAACTCTAACATGCTTGTACAAAAAGTTCACAAGCCAACTCGCGGTAGTCATACACTTGATCTTGTTCTTTGTAGCGACACTAAGCTAATACGTGATGTACTTGTTTCTGCACCAACTGGGTCAAGTGATCACAACAGCCTCTCTTACAATGTAGAGACTTTCATAAATCCAATATACTTCCGCCTCCGGAGGTCTTTCCACAAAGCCCCGTATGACTTCATTTGCCGCTACCTGTGTTCCTTAGATTGGAGATTTATTTTGGAGACACTTCCTGATATCAACGATAAGTATGAGTTTTTTCTATCAATTTTGCACGCATCAATTCAAGAATTCGTCCCTTTAGAGAGGCAGGTCCTAAATAGAGGCAACATTCCACCGCACCTGTCCAAGCTCTTTGAGATTAAAGAAAAAGCATGGCTGGACTACCAAAAAAATCCATGTCTTCAGGCTAGTGAACGCTTCAGACTTATTAAAACTAAATTTGATCGCCTTATCAAAAAGTACAATAGCTACATCGAACGAAAACTTTTGGACAATCCAAAAAAATGCTCGTTATATAAGTTGTTGAACTCAAGGCTGAAGCAGTCAACTAAGATCCCTACGCTAGTTGATGATGAGGGTAACTCAGCTGTCAGTGATTTTGAAAAAGCCTCCATGCTAGCCGCACATTTTAAAAAATCATACTCCATTGAGGCTGATAATGAAAGCTGGTCTGAGTTAGCCTTTTCCACTCAAAGTGCCTCACCTGATAGCTTTGTTTGGTTTCACAAAGAGGACATTTTCAAGCATCTGAGTAACTTACCGCTATCTTATACCACTACTCCTGATGAAATACCTGCCTACTTCATCAAAAAAGTAGCTGTAGCCTTAGTAGCTCCTCTCGAGCACATTTTCAATTTTAGTTACATGCATAGCGAAATTCCAAATCGATGGAAGCATGCATTTGTCACTCCTATCCCCAAAAAACCACCACATGGCTTAGTATCTAATTATCGTCCTATTAGTATCACATCAGTGTTTTCCAGAATATTTGAGAAAATTCTGAAAATGGCTCTTGTAAACCATATAGAAACACATGAGGTTATACCTAAGAACCAATATGGTTTTAGAGTCGGAAGATCGACTGAGACCTTGATGCTATCTACCTTAGATGATTGGACCAAGTCACTGGATGATAACACTGATGTTGATGTGGTCTTTTTTGATTTCAGCAAGGCTTTTGATAAGGTGCCCTTCAAAGAACTTATTTTCAAGCTTCAAATTTTTGGAATTCATCCCAGAATTGTTAAGTGGGTAAAGAACTTCATCACAAATAGATCCTTCCAAGTAAAGGTGAATGACAAATTTTCGCGCACGTACTCAATAACAAGTGGCGTACCCCAGGGGGGTGTATTGTCACCGATTCTTTTCATCATCTACACTTCCGATTTACCTGTCTTAGTTGAAAGGCGTGGCGTTAAGTGCAAAATGTTTGCAGATGATATAAAAGTATACAAGAATATTACCAGTGAAGAGGATCACCTTGCCCTCCAATGTGCTGTTTCAGATGTTGCCGATTGGTCGGACAGGTGAAAATTACCTATCTCAGCTCAAAAAACTCGGGTTTTTCACCTAGGCAATTCAAATTCGGTTAAACACATTTACAGCCTTGGTGGTTGCAACCTACTCAGTGAAAACAGTCTGCGTGACCTGGGCTTCATCTTAGACAAAAAACTTAGTTTTTCAGAGCATTGCGAAACAATTGCAAAGAAAGCTGAAAGAGTTACTTACAACATTTTTAGAGCATTGTCTACAAATTCAAAAACTCACTTGCTTCTTGCATACAAATCATATGTTCGCCCAATACTGGAGTATGGCACCACTGTGTTCAATCCTCACCTTAAGCGCTGCATACAGAGGCTAGAATCCGTTCAAAATAGCTACACTAGAAAGCTATGGTTACGCTTAAATGGCTACGACTATACCTCCATTCCATCAGCGCCTGATCGTAATAAAATATTCGAGCTGGAATCACTTGCTATTCGTAGGAAGCGAAACGATCTAATTATGATTTTCAAGATGATGACTGGAAAAGTTGCACTTCCACTTACTGATCTTTACACAGTCCATCATTCTACCACTAGGGGTTGTAGATCTAAAATTCACTATTCTACGGCCAAAAGTTGTGTTCGTGCCTCCTTTTTCACTCAAAGGGCCGGTTCTGAATTCTTGATGTTTACCAAAAAACATACTTTGCCATCTTCGATTAACCAATATAAAAAGCTCGTTGGTAGTTATCTTAAGACTCGCTAATTCGCCGTTTCTTGTATTTTTGTGTTTATTACCAATGTGTTGTCTTGCTAGTCTTTATTTCGTCGCGTGTTGTCATACACGTATAAATAAATAAATAAATAAATAAATATCTTTACAACATGTGTCCGAGCATCGTCATGAAGAAAGTAAACATTATTCCGTCCTGATCATTTTCGCTGAGTGGCCTCACTCACCTTTAGCAGTTGAACAGCGTAAATCTTTGCAGTCACTGTGGTGCGGCTTCAAACGACTCGTGGTAGAGCGTTTCTTAGAAGTCCCTTTAACAGCGGAGTGTTACCCTCCTCTGATAGAGGTCAGGCTTCAACTGCTTCAGCGGTAGTTCTTCGGGGACTTTCCGGGAACGATTGACTCTGGAGTCAACTCCCGTGACTACGTTTTCCAGAAACTTCTTAATTCGAAGGCGGAGAAGGGAAATCTGAGCGATTCTCAATGGCGACGACCGGTCCGAGTCACGGAGATCGTGGACCACTCAACTCAAGACCAGCTTTATTATACTCTAGAATGTTCTAGAACCTATGGCATTACGTACTAGAATCTTCTTCTTCTTCTTCTTCTTCTTCTTCAGCGTCTGTCCCGCTTCGTAGCGGGGTCCGCTATTCTGGTGTCATGACGCCACCTTTCCCGATCCAGCGCTAGATCAGGGTGGACACCAGCCGCTTTCAAGTCCGTATGTAACGTATCAGCCCAGCGCTGCTTCGGGCGCCCTCTAGGCCGCTTTCCTGTTACCTCGAAGTTAAGGCCTATCTTGCGGACGCTGTCTTCTTCTCCACGCAGAACGTGGCCGTACCATCGTAAGCGAGCTTCGCGCATCTTTTCAGTTATCGGCGCGACACCGAACTTCTGCCGAATAGCATCGTTTCGGATGCGGTCCATGCGCGTGACTCCTGCCGTCCAGCGCAGCATCTTCGTCTCCAAGACGCTGAGGCAACTTTCTGTCTCCTTTGTCGCAGGCCAACACTCAGCGCCGTACATCGCTACTGGCCGGATGACTGTTCTGTAGATCTTTGACTTAAAGCGCTCTGGTATCTTCTTGTCGCAGAGCACGCCAGTCAACGAGCGCCACTTGGACCAAGCTGCACTCACGCGTGAATTCACTTCGACCATCAGTTTGCCGTCAGACGCGACTGCTGATCCCAGGTACTTAAAGACCGCAGTGCGTGGAAGCTCGATGCCGTTAACCTTGATGGAGCTGGACTCGGTAACGTCCGTCGTTAAATACTCGGTCTTCTTCACGTTCAATCTGAGTCCAAACCGCTCCAAGCGATCACACCAAGCTTGCAACTCTCGCTCAAGTTCTCCTTTATCTTCGCTAGCGAGCATCACGTCATCGGCAAAAAGCAACGTCCAAGGGACGGGCTTCTGAAGATCTCGTGTGATGGCATCCATGACGACAACAAAGAGGAGTGGGGAAAGCGCAGAACCCTGGTGTACCCCGACAGAGATGGGGAACTCCATCGAGGTTCCAGCTGCAGCTTGAACTCGACTCTTTGGACAAGAGTAGAGAATTCGCACCCACTCTATGAGCTCTTCGGAAACTCCATGATGTCGCAAGGCGTACCATATCACTTCACGCGGTACGCGGTCAAAGGCCTTCTCCAAGTCGAGGAAGGCGATATGCACTGCCTTCTGTTTCTCGCGATGCTTCTCTATCAGGAGGCGAGTGGCGTGTATGGCATCAACGGTGCCACAACCAGCCACGAAGCCGCACTGATTGCTGGACAGCTGGACGATGTCCCGAATTCGTCCATCGACAATTCGCTCAAAGATCTTCATGCTGTGCGGAAGCAAGCGAATCGGACGGTAATTGGAGCAGTCTGCAGGACTGCCCTTCTTCTTCCAAATCGGGATCGTCGTACTTTGGCGCCAACACTCAGGCACTTTCTTCTCCGCCACAACCTGATTAAAGAACTTCGCCAACCACTCAGCAGGGTACCAGTACTTGGACTTCCACAAATCAGCTGCCACGTCATCGGGCCCAGTCGCTTTGCCCGGCCTCATCTTCTTCAAAGCCGCTTCAGTCTCCTCCACGGTGATCTTCTGAACGGGGCCGTGGGTTGGAGCCGTTGAAGGGATGGCTGGATGAGGAAATTCTACCGTAGAGATTTCCTCAAAGTAATCGCGCCATCGCTTCAATGCCTTCTTGCGGTCCGTAAGAAGATGGCCGTTCTCATCATTGATGCCGAAGAACTTCTCGATGTCCTCGGTCTGGCGATGGCGATTCTTTGCAAGTCGGTACAGATACCGCTCACCATCGCGAGACTCGAGCTTCTCGTTGACATCTCCATAATGAGTGGCTTTCGCAACAGCCACGGCCTTCTTTGCAGCTTTCTTCGCTTCTTGGTACTTCTGCCAGTTATCGGCTGTTTTTTCGCCGAGAAACACGTGATAGAGCGACTTCTTCTCTCGGACCTTCGCTTTCACGTCGTTTGTCCACAGCCATCTCTGCTTATCGACCTTCCGTCGTCCAGGCTTCGTAATGCCGAGTTCTGACTGTGCAGCTTGACGAATCGCGTCGGTCGCCTTCTTCCAAGTTTCGTCGACAGTCGTGACTGTCGGTAACCGCACGCGAGAAATCACAGCTGCTTCCTTCTCTCTCATTCGCCACCACTTAATTCTAGCTGCACCGCATCGCTCAACCTGCTTCAGCCTCGGAGGGGCTATCTTCAAAGTGCAGATCAGCGGTCGATGCTGTGGGGCGACCGTCTCATACGGCACGATCTTCGCGTCTGTGACAAGACTCCGGTCGCGATCTCTCACAAGGACAAAGTCTATCTGAGACTTGGAGCTCCCACTATAGTATGATGAGGTGGGAGTCGCGTTTTCGGAAAACGGTGTTCACAATGGTGAGATTATGCGATTCCGCATACTCAAGAATGCGCTCACCATCGGCGTTACGTGATCCGTATCCGAACCCACCATGACAGCTGTACCCGTCTTTCGTAGCACCTACATGCCCATTAAGGTCACCAGCGACTATGATGACATCTTTCGACGGTACCACTGCTGTCTTCTCATCAAGCAGGCTCCAAAACTCTTCCTTGGCTTGATCCGAGCAGCCAGTCTGCGGAGCATACGCTGAGAAGAAGTGATAGAGTCGCTCCTTAGCGGCGACAACGATCTTCATCAATCGATCGTCAAAGCGCTCGACGCTTACAATCGAGTCACGAAATCGTTCGGAGACGATTATTCCGACACCACTGGTGGTCCTGGGACTTCCACATAGAACGGCCTTAAAGCCACGTCCTATATCCCTTGACTTGCGGCAGGACCACCTCGTCTCCTGCACCGCACAGAAATCAACTCTTCTACGCTCCAGTGCTTCAACCAACTCGCACGAGCGGCCCGTCAACGTACCCACATTCAGCGTAGCCACGCGGGTCCTGCTTACGTTACGGGACTTTCGGACTAGCTCAGTTGCCCCCCGATGCCGTCCTCGCATCAGGGACCCTCGCATACTTCTCACACTCGCCGGGCTCTGCGAGTGCGCGTCGGCTCCCGCGGACGCCGTAGCACTATCTCGAAACACTTGAGCTGTCATACACCATGTGATGTGACATGGGTCTTCGTAGGCCGGCCTGTCACAAGGGCCTGTCGCCTGCAATCGAGTGTCCGTGTTCGGCTTAACTCGCAGAGCGAGTAGTTTCCAGTGGCACCACGTGGAGGAACGGACATCGCCACCGCATTACGTACTAGAATGTTTGGGCTATAAGGCTGTGGCACTAAGCCAGACCGTAACGGGCTTTGTGAAATCTTGAAAAATGACTGAAATTTTGTTGCAGGACTTTTCCGAAAACCCAATAGAAAATCTAACAAGGAGAGCCTCCAAACTGGCGGTGAGCTTTTGCGATGCAATTTTTACAGGATGTAGGGTCCCGTGTGGGGACTCCGATACTATAGTTAATTTTTTCGGAATGCTCTTCTGTGGTCGAAAAAAAGCGTGTGAGCGCGAAGTTCATGGCACCCTGTTGCCACCCAGCTCCATGTGGTCAGTTGGCGTAGTGGTAGTGTTGTAGCCTCACAGGTTCATGGTCGTCGGTTCGATTCCCTCATGTGCTGGTGTTTCTGTATTTTGCGATTTATCGGCAGTGGGACCCTTTATCCCCATTTCCAACATATTTTTGAACAAAAACATGGCAGCAAATGTCGTTTACATTAATCGAGCTCTTTTAAAGTGGAAAGGTGAGAATTTTTGACTTCCAGGTTAAGCATCAACCCCCACGCACAAAGTTTGGACGATATTGCTGCTTCTGACCTCATCACCCTCACTCGAGCCTGGGCCTAGAGCGGACTTTGCACTGCGGTCTTCATGGCTCAAACAAGGGCCGACATTGAGGTGCGAAGCCATTCAAGGCGGAAACCAATTGAATACGTTAAGCGGTGGAGGGCTACACAGAAAGTAAAATATCGGTGCTACTATGTCCTTTTTTGAACGGGTAGTAGACAGAAGCGTAGATGTTCAGTTTGTGAGCAGTGTATTTCGCTTACATGCTTTTTTGCAATCTTGTGCGCGAAGTTGATGACGCCCTGCTGCCACCCAGCCCAATGTGGTCGGTTGGCGTAGTGGTAGTGTTGTAGCCTCACGGGTGCATGGTCGTAGGTTCGATTCCCCTTGAAATGGTGTCTATACATTTTGCGATCTGGTGTGTCAAAATATTGGCGTCTGGACTGGTTGAAAATTTTGAGCAGAAAAATACTTAATATGAATTCTGGGCATCCCAGCATTCATTCTGCAAAGACTAAGCATGAAACGTTTTAAAAGCTCAGCCGCACTTTTGAAAGAAGTCTTCACTTTAACCAGCTGAAATTCGGGCATCTGATTACCTGGCTTCTCGATATTTGATACTTGGTGTCTCTACATTGCGTGCGGTTAGCCAACATATTTTTGGACTAACCCATTTTCTTAGGACATAGATATTCGCAGCCCAAATCGGAGACAGGGAGTGCTCTTTACCAAGGTTCACCTGCATTTTTGACGAATTGCAACCAACACACAAATGCCCAAAGTGAACTCGAAAATTTTCTATGTCATTTTCCCTCCTTAAAGATGAGTAGATTGCAAGCTACAATAACAGGTTTTAACTGAGGATGCTTCCGTTGAAATAAACAAAATCAGTTGAAGCAGCTGCAGACATTTTCCTGCCAAATTTGGTACCAAATGTCGCAGCCAGGAAGGTCATAAGCAGCAAGAAAATACAATTTAATTAGGTTTAAGAATTTTAAAATTCAACTGGGCAGCAGTAATTCTGCCTGGGGACATAATTAGTCGAGACTCGGCGACGGTGTTGGATCGGGTCACAGCAATTAGGACCCTCCTTAATTGCGGCACTTGTTTTCAGGCTTCCATCCACTTTTTAACAGCGGTTGCATGCCCATTGGTAGATAGGATGATGCTAGGAGCCCTTGTAAATTTTGGTGAAAAAGCTTTTATTTTGAACAAAGTTATCATGATGCGACGCAAAAAACGTGTTTTTGCGTCGCAAACGTCGTTTGGTTGAATGTTTAGCGGCGGTACTGTATTTCGCTTACATGCTTTTTTGCAATCTTCCATCGTTGTTGAAGAAGGTTTGTACATCACTAGTTATTCTTACCAGTTAGTTACTACGTTTTTGACTCCATCTATGTAAAAAAAATATTATGGAATTTGCTATCTACAACACCTTTTTATCTTGAAACAGCTTGATTGTTTGAAAATCAAAAGGGGCCCATGCACTGTGCTGGCGAGGTCGAAAAAAAAATTATTCATACTCCGGTTGCGGGTGTTACCTGGAGTGCTAATCATGAATCTGACATCGGTTTCTGGATTTCCCGTTTGCTTATGACAGGTTAGGGTAGTGTGAGTAAGTGAGGGTGGTGAGGTCGGAAGTATCCTTCCACTTTCAAAGAGTTCGATGAACGTAAACGACATTTGTTGCCGTGTTTCTGTTCAAAAACGTGTTAGAAAAGGGGATAAAGGGTCCCACTGACGATAAATCGCAAAATGTAACAACACCATTTCAAGGGGAATCGAACCTACGACCATGCACTCGTGAGGCTACAACACTACCACTACGCCAACCAACCACATCGGCCTGGGTGGCAGCAGGGCGTCATCAACTTCGCGCACACGCGCCCACACGCTTTTTTCGACCACGGAAGAGCATTCCGAAAAAAGTAACTATGGTTTCAGGCTCTCCGCACAGGACCCTGCATCCTGTAAAAATTGCATCGCAAAAGTTCACCATGAGTTGTGAACCTCCTTGTAAGACCTTTTGGTGTGTCATAGGATAGAGTTGCACCATGCACTCGCTTAGTAGCGGTTTGCTGAATTGTATGCGCAGTTAGTGGTTTCTCCGATTCATGAGCAGTGCAATAGATTTTTTTAAATTTTTGTTTTTTCGTAGTGACCTTTTACTATCGCTTCTGTTAAATCCTAGATCTATACACATCTAAATAACTACTAAGATGTTGGAAATTTAATGGCCTTTCAAACGATGAAAGCTTTTTGCCGAGACATCATGCATAGGTCAAGGTAAAGTTTTCGGTTCAGCAACTTTTTCGACTTTCTTAAAACGTAAAGAGTTTGATTTGAGAACCCTCGCCCCTTCGTCACACCAGAAGGAAAAGTGAATGTAAAAAAGGAGAAAAGTTTGGCAAGAAACATGCCCGGCTTGGGCTGAAAATAACACGAAAAATGATTCCTAGATCACCTTGTATTAATATGGTATTTGGTTGGTGCATAAGTTCTCGGACATTTGGGGCATGAAATATTTATTATCACAACATACGAACAACAATATCAAATCATTTGAAGTAACCACCCTTCACATCAGTTGTCTTTCGCCAACGTGCTGGTAAGTCATGGATGCCTTTTCTCCAAAACGTGGCCGGTTGTGATTCGAAAAATGTGAGCAGCGCCTCCTTGACATCCTCTCGGTTCCTGAATTGCTGGCCGTCCAAATAGCGTTGAAGGCTTGAAAACAAATGATAATCAGAAGGAGCGAGATCTGGTGAGTAAGGTGGAAGTGGAAGAACGGTCCATCCGTAGTCCGCCAACTCAGCCGCCGTCGCTCTAGCAATATGCGGTCTAGCGTTGTCGTGTTGAAAATACACCTTCACTTGCTCTCCTCGTGTGGTCTGAAGGTGGGCCCTCAACTTCCTCGGTTGGCTGACGTAAACCTCTGCCGTCACTGCTATCCCTTCGTCCAGCAGCTCCCAGTATTCTATGCCAAGAACGCTCCACCAAATGCATGGCATCGCCTTTTTCACGTGATGGTCGGATTTCGGAACGTCCTCTGTCTCTACAGTTGCGTCAACCCACTGTGCACGCCGGTGATAATTAGAGTAGAGTATCCACTTCTCATCCCCGGTGACAAGGTTGTCCAGCCATCCGTGGGTACGTCTGAGGGTAAGGAGAGACAGAGCGACATCGGCTCTGCGATCCATGTCATGTTGTGTCAAGTCGTGAGCCCAGCGACCCTATTTTTGTACCTTGCCAATCGACTTCAATCCTCGAACGACTGTTGAGTGACTAACACCAAGAGTGCTTGATAGTTCGCGAGTGGTTTGGTATGGGTCCGCATCCACTCTACTTCGGAAGCCATCCAAATCCAGTGTCATCGGGCGCCCTTCTCGTTCATTACCTTCAACGAAGAATTCACCAACTGCAAACTTCGAGAACCACTGGTACACAGTACTTCGAGCAGGAGCACTCTCGTTGTAAACATCCTTCAGGCGACGATAAGATTCGTCGGCACAGAGGCCAGATTGATGCAGGAATAACATGACGTGCCGAATACGCGTCTCAGTTGGGATGAATTGCTTAGCCATAATAGCTGACATTAACAACGCAGAAGTAAATGTTAGGAACAGTTTCGTAGCCCTTTCCTTTCTCTATCGATCGATCATTTACGCGTTGATACATGTGAGAAATTTGGCGGGAAAATGCGCTTTCAATTCAGGAGGGATCAAATGTCCGAGAACTTATGCACCAACCTAATATTAGCAGAAAACCCTAGAAAACTTCAGTCGTACTGAGCTACACGTTAAGTGCCTCTTACAATTTTCGACGGTTTTGTCGATATTATGATTTACGATTTACGAACGGAATTTCAAATTTCATTTACGCACTTCCCTGCTTTAGATGGTAATCCCTTGCTGCAGGTACGTGAAATAAGAGGTTTAGGGGCAGTGTAGAATTCGTTAAATGCTTTACCACAACACGAAGGCAATTTTCGCCTGTCTCACCTCGAGAATAACCCACCCTGACATTTGTCCAAACTCCTCTGGTTTCCAATGGCCTTTTAATGGTTTTGCGGTGCCCATCTGAATGAGAGCGCTCTCAGCAGGGATTCTGCAGCCGACTCGTCCGTTGAGTTCTCATTCAAAAAAGCGAAACGACGGTGCCTGTCACTTTGCTGTCGGGGAAAAGTAGGCAAAAAGTTGAAATCTCCCAGCTGTCTTTGAGAGAACAGCGCAGACATGCCACCTTGTTCAGTTACAGCTTGACGGGAGAGAAATTGTTAAGAAGCGCTTTTTGAGCTACTCTTCAAGCTCCAGATTGGCGCTGGGCGTTCAGTCATCTTATTCTCCGACTCCGAATCTAGTAGCTTCCAGGAAAGAATCGAACAAGCCACATTATCAACGCTGTAGTGAACTATGTACCGTTCCTCGACCGTATAGCGCGTGTAGCGCAGTCGGAGGAGGCGCGACTGTCGCATGCACCCGATACCAGGTTCTTGCTTCGGATTTCGCGACCAGGCCAACCATCATCCATCCCTCTGGGGTCGGTGAATTGGTGCCAGACTTGTCTGGGAAGGATAAAGCGCTGACTTGTTCATCGGCTGGCCACCGCAAGTCATTGTGTGGCCAAATACGCATTCATGTCGCCTCCACGACATCCCGTAGAAGTAGAATGCGCTGGCGCATCCCAGAAGGGATTGAGTAACGCCGTCCTTTATCCTTATTCGTGCTCAACTGCAGCTCTACCCAATACTGACCAGCGTTCCCACTTTCATCACCTACTTTGGAACCGAGCGGTGTAATCTTCTCGTGCGCCACGCATTCAACTTCATCATGGAGAACATTTGAGTGCGTACATATTTGGACTACATAGAGACCGGCCAATGGACAAGTCAGTTTTTTATCCGTCCAAGGCAAATCTGATACTATTTATTCAACATCTAAGAAACGCAAGGCGTAGTCAGCTTGGACGTAGCCCAAACCAAGAAGCTTGAATCGAGATGCACGCGACAGCAGGTGCCCCCCAACTGCACTTCCCTGCTCCCAACGTTTTGCGATGGCTCACGAATTTGCACGTCGTCTTTGTCAGGTCCATGCCATTTTTGTTCGTTTTGCTCCTACCTTACTATATGTACAGAAATGGACATCGCGTGGTAGAGCAGTCGAAGGAAGCGCCGATTGTCGTGTGCTCCCCCATTCAAGGTTCTTCGTTCCGGTCCTACCAGGTTAACCAAGGCTTCCATCCCTCAGGGGCCGGATGATTGGTACCAGACTCGTCTGGGAAGGATAAAACACTGCCAAACAACAAACACCAAGTATCATGAAATGACCTGCGCAATTGGTACTTTACGGTTGCCTCCTCCCGACTGGAATAGAGCCCAAAACTCATTACCATATTCAGACAGCTTGCCATCCATCATACTTAAGATGTCACGCTGCGTTCAATCAGATTTTTTTTAAAGGCTTAAATAGACGGCCCCATGATATCCTCATTATCGCCTATTATTTTGATGAACTCTCGTAGGTTTTTATACGTCAAGAAAATGAGCGCGTGTAGCGCAGTCGGTGGAGGTGTCAGCTGTCGCATGCACCCGATACCAGGTTCCTGGCTCGGATTTACCGCCCAGGCCAACCAAGCCTTCCATCGCTCTGGAATCGGTGAATTGGTATCAGACTTGTCTGGGTCGGATAAAGCGCTGACTTGTTCATCGGATGGCCGCCACTTGTCATTGTAAGGCCAAATACGCATTCAAACATACGCACTCAACATACGCATTCAAACACGATTTTTTTACATTTTCATATATTTTTATTATCATTATTTTTTTAAAATCCTTTTTCGAGTTTTTCCTTCTCGTTACGTGTTCTTTTTTTTTTACTTATCATTATCACTAGCTTTTTTTCTTCAATATACACAAACATATTTTCTATCAATATTCTCCGTTTTTTAGTTGCTATTCTACTAGTTGTTAGTGTTTCCTAGTTGCTGTTGTATCTAGTTCACTTTTTTAGTTTCCTAATTGCTCTTCTTTCGTTTGTTTGCTGTTTGAGAGTTTCAAATATTTCATATTACTCTATCACTTGTTACCGATTTTGTATGTGTGGTCTGACAGAGTGTACATTCATTGTCTGTCCTCTGTTTCCCCTGCAGTCGAAGGTATGAGATTTGTTGGAGTTGACGGACCTACTATGCTGGTATCCGGAGCCGATCTCACGACTTGCAGTGCTGGCGGCCCACTGCTCTTCTCCTTCAAATTCTCTACCTCCCTCAGTCCCCTCCTATTTAATGGTTTCTAGTGTTTTTTCACAGAATCTGCCGGGTTTTTTTTTCGAATTCGCCGTTCCGCCCTCACTTCTTTGAAGAAGTATATTTCAGTCGGCACTAGTTAAAAGTTCCGACTCCACCGACAAGACTTCGGTCGAAAAAATTTTTTCGCTGAAACTTTGTCTAGGGGGGTTATCTGGGGTGCTGATCACGAATCTGACATCCGTTTTTCGTTTTAAGCTGGAGTACGGTAGATTACGGTGGGTACCGGTGAGTAAGGTATTGGTCACCGATTGCGCCCAAACTCCAGCGTAAAACAAAAAACGGATGTTATATTCGTGATCAGCACCTCAAATAACCCCCCTAGCCGAAGTTTGGGCAAAATCGGCGATCATGACCTTGGCAGCCTTAGTCACCCGTACCTACCGTAACCTACCGTACTCCAGCGTAAAACGAAAAACGGATGTCATATTCGTGATCAGCACCTCAAATAACCCCCCTAGCCGAAGTTTGGGCGAAATCGGCGATCATGACCTTGGCAGCCTTAGTCACCCGTACCTACCGTAACCTACCGTAATCGGCCGTAATTTTGAAAACGGATCTTAGATTCGTGATCAGCACTCCAAATAACCCTCCTAGACAAAGTTTCAGCGAAAAAAAATTTTCGACCGAAGTCTTTTAACTAGTGCCTTTCAGTCTGTTAACTAACTTCAATTCGTGTTGCTGATGGCTTTTAATATCTTGTTTCTCACATTGTAGTTTTTTGCGATTTACCGTGTCCTTTTTGAGTTATTTTTGTGCGCACTGTATTGTGCAAATAAATAAATAAATAAACCGCCTCCACGACGTCCCGTTGAAGTAAAGCTCGTGGCGTATCCCAGGAGAGTTTGAATAACGCCCTCTTTTATCGTTTATATAAAATTGGACTTAATCTGAGATTTTATTTATTTATTTAGATAGATCGAAATCCAGGTAGATTGAAGTCCACGTGGAACAATGGCAACTAGAACGGCAAGTTTAGACAACATTGCCATTCAGGATTCTATTATATTTTTTATTCTAGGATTCTTGATTAATGACAAGCTTTTCTTTGATAACAATTGCAAAACTTTGGTTTCAAAAGCAATTCATAGCGTGTATGATTTATTCAAAGCGCTCCGAACAAAAAAAATCCTCAGACTTTGGTCAAAGCCTACAAAATCTATGTACGCCCAATTTTGGAGGGAGGTACCACTGTTTTCTCTCTTTATAAAAAGAAATTCATAGACCTCGTTGAAAGCGTTCCGAACAACTCCACTCGCAAGGTTCTTATGCGCTGTACAGGTCTAGGTTACGAATTCATTCCCAATGGAGATCAAAGGCGGAAACAACTTGGCTGCCTAGTCTACAGAATACATAGGAAAGCCAGAAATGATATCCTGATGGTTTTCAAAGTGATTACAGGTAGAACTGAACTACCAACTGGAAACAAAACATCCTGTAGCAACATGTAGCCTCTCTACTAGCCGCTCCAGGCTTAAGCAAATGTATTAAAGCACTGTTACTAGAAGTGGACTAAATTCTAGAGATACAAGTGCTCCGACACGCCTAATGGCGAGTCTCGCACTTGCGTGCTTTGCACGACTTTGCAACATCGCTGATCTACGGAAGATAGTGTTTGTAAGACTTAAAATTCGCTAGCATCTAGGATCTGCTGCGTACTTTATTGGCATCAAGAAACCATTCACCACTTTCGTACGTTCATGATAGACATTCTCTCCGGACGGTCCAGTAACGCCCTTGGTTTGTGCTGCGCAACTTCTACCCTAAGGTTGCTCCTCCGCAACCGTTTTCAAGCCCAACAGCTTGCTCTGCCGGTTATAGTTGACACATCTTCGAATCCGGACGCCAGGTTCCCCTCAGTCGTTTCTTCTTACTGAATCTAATTGCTGGTCTTCCCTCCCCTTTTTAATCCCCCCCCCCTTCCGTCTCAACTCCTGGCACACTTCGTGTTTCCACTATTGACCCCCTACTGGTCTCTTCTTGCTGACTTCCCCGTCCTGGCCACTCCTCCAGGTTGTTCCTTCCCTTCCTGGTCGCTTTCCAGGTCCAGCCTAGAGGTACCCCCTACTGCCCTTCTCCACTACCCCTTAGTGGTCCTCCCATGCTCACGGCAGACGTCGGTGACACGTATTCAGAATCAGGGCGCTTGTTGCGCGACGTAAAGGACCCGTCTTCTGGATACAGAAGCTCGGAAGCGCTCGCAGTCGCCGCTGTGTCGAGAATGAAGAGGCTATGCATATGGCAGATTCCTTGTTCTCCGTATGAATTCCCTTACGGCTCACTTCTTGTTGGTTCTCCGTTGTGGTCTTGCCTCCAGGTCCCTTCTTCCAGGTCGATTCCTCCCCCTCCCCCCTTGGGATCCTCCTTACTACTCTACCCCAATTAAGTAGCCCTTCCACGCTCACAACACGACGACGGCGAGCGAACGCCCATTGCGCGACATCGGTGTCACATCTTCTAAATCCGGTCTCCCTTACTGGTAATGGTTCTGCTTGCTGATCCTCCTTACTGCTACTGCCCTCCCCCCCCCCCCCCCTGATTGGTAACTCCCCACTGGTCCCTCTTTATTGCTTGAACCTTTCTTGGTGCCACCTCCTGGCATGCTTCATTGCTTCCCCTATCGACCCCCCCCCCATCCCGACGGCTCCTCCTGGCCGCTCCCTCCTGATCGCTGTCGGTTCTCCACCCTCGAAGTCCCCTTCTACTCTTACCCCTTTAGTGGTCTTGTCATGCTAATGGCACGAAGGTTAGGTCACATAAACGTCATCGACCGCTAACTCAATTATATATTGGTAGATAGATAGATTTTTAACCTTTTAGAAGTAGAGGAGCAAATGCTAAACTGAGGGTTCCAGCTACTACGTCACAGGTTCGTCATAAAGGCTTTCCCATAAGGGTGTTTCCATTGATCAACATGGTGCTTAATGAGATTATTCTCTCTCTATCCTTTCTCCCTTAAAAACTGATTTCGTCACGTAGACACAAGCAAAGGGTCTGAAGCGTATGTCTGAACGGGGAGCGAGTCATATAGGGGAGTCCTCACCCCTCAATTGGTTTGAAAATGTGTTAATTTTTTGCCAAGTCGCTAAACCCAAGGAGTACGGGGTCACAATGGGATAGGCGCAGCACGCGTTTAGGGGTCTTGTACGCCCGCGTTGCCTCTGCCGACAAGCGGCTCGGAGCGCAGTGGAACTGGGGTGGATTCATGCGTGTAAGGTCAGGGGTTTGGTTCTTGTGCGCTGCTGCATTTTTGCATTTCGACTGACTGATTGAGATTTGGAGGATTCTGACGTCTATACCATTTTCAGACGTTTTCTGCGCATTTTCCAGCTGTACACTGTATAGTATACCTTTCTTGCGACTTGTTTATTATTGACCGGTTTTCTAACCACAAGACACTGAGAAAGCTATTCAACATTATGATGTATAAACGCACAACACCTTCGAAGTCCTTTAAAATGCTGGCCATCCGTTCGGCCAGATCGATTTCTTCCCTCGAAAGTTCCTTCTCTAAAGGTGGGCAATACTTCAGCGTGAGCAGGTGGATGACCGCTCGAGCATCGGCCGACGTTGTTGGTGTTAGGTTTTAGAAAACCTTCAGCAGACCTCTGATTCCCAGGTGACAGGCAAAGATGAGGGAAAGAGTTAAGATTTCCTGATGAAACCGTATCTTATAGCAGTTTAATTTATATGCTTGCAGGATTACTGTGTAGTATTTCTGGTGGGGTTCTTTTTTCTAGTGTTTCTCATACTATCTTTACTTCCTTTGAAGTTTACTAGTGTTTGTTGTACTAAATATGTTCCTGGAAAGGAGAGGTTCCAAACTCATGGCGAGCTTTTGCGATGCTATTTTGATAGGATGTAGGGCCGTGTGAGCGGAGTCCAGAACCACAGTTAGTTTTTGCTGAACACTTTTTAATGGTCGGAAAAAGAGGTGTGAAAACGTGTAGGCAGTACTCATCAACCCCTGTGATACACCACGAGGTGTGCCTCGGCGGCGCATTCGGTAGGAGGGCGGCCTCGTAGGGGCACACGGGCGTGGTTTTCGGTTCGATTACGCGTGCTGCCGATATCTCTGCACATATTAGTTTGTTGTTACTACGCTTGCTCATGATTACAGGAGTCAATTTTAGGCCATCAATATTTACAACAAACCAAGGCTGTCTATTTGCGCCTTCATATGTGCTAGTTTTTCAACGATGCGTATCTGCACCATATCAATTCTCTGGAAATAAAACGTCTTATTGCTCTTTTTTAGTCAACAGCTATGGAACAACACTATGAAATAAGGAAATATAAGCATTTATCACACCAGCAGCATCTTACGAAAATTAGTGAGGAACAGTCTTCTGCATCTTCGCCAAGGTCCCATTTTCATTATACTACCTTTGAAATCTGCTGCGAAGGTGGAAAATAGTCGGCCGACAGCATGTTCAGATGAGAACGACATTCTTAGGACACTCATCTAACGATATGGCCCGGGTTCATAATATTCAACCGTAAGATAAGCGTATTTGCGTGCAATCACGGTATCATTGGTGATACGGTATGATATGGTGGTGGAACAGATATGAATAATTGAGAAACTAGCACATAAGAAGGCGCAAGTAAACAACCTTGGTTTGTTGTAAGCATTGGTGATCTAAAATACTCGCCGATACAATCACAACCGGAAAAAACCCGTCCGAGTTGTCCGGGGTGCAACGCCCACAGCCGCGCGATTCAAACCTGGTTTTATTAGCCATGAAGCGCCCTTACTACAGGCTCTATACGTTAGAGCCAGGGATGAAGGACATTAACGACGCTCTATGGGAGTTTCTGCCCATCAGAAGCACCCCTCCCCCCCCCCCCCCTCCGATTCTATTTGCGCCGGACACGCACGCAAATATCACGAGCTGCAGCGACTGATTAACGGAGGGATAGTCAACTAAGTGGTCCCGAAACGATTTCCTTGAATTTTACTCGGAAACTACGGTGGACAACTCAGATGGGTTTTTCCGGTTGTAAGTTTATCAAACATTGTCTAAAATTGACTCCTGTGATCATAAGAAAGGTAATAACGACAAACTAATATGTGCAATAAGCACCGGCAGTACGCGGACTCGAACTCAAAAGCCCGCCAGTGTGCTCCTATGAGGTGGCGCTCCTACCAGCTGCGCCACCGAGGCACACTTCGTGGTGTGTCATAAGGGTTGATGATTGTTGCGCACGCGTATTCACACCTCTTTTTCAGGTCTTTAAAAAAGCGCCCAGCAAAAGCTGATTGTGGTTCTGGACTCCGCGTCCGTGCGGCCTCTCGGCCGCACCGATGGCTTTTTGACGGCTTCGCCGTGGCAATAACTTCTCATCATCAATTGTAGCTGACACCTTTGTCATGGTTTCTTCAGGAAGAACATCTTAACTACGTCGATTAGGGCAAGTTAGAAAAAAGCGAAAAAATGGACGACATCCACAAAACGCTTATTTGCCCAATATCGATTCATGGCGATCGACAGTTCAAAAACGAACTTCAGATTCGTGTTCAGCGACCTCGATTACCCCAGGGGTAAAGTTTCGTGCCGCTTGAACGACATCCACAAAAAATCGATAATATCGATAGATACCGATTGGTCGACTTCAGATTCGTGTTCGACGACCTCGATTACCCCCAGGGCTAAAGTTTCGTGCCGCTTGAACGACATCCACAAAAATCGATAATATCGATCGATATCGATTGCCTCCAAAAACCCCTCCCGTCGATGATCATCTAAATGCCCAGGCATGGTTGCCACGTGTTCGGCAGGTCTACGGCATCGCCAGGCACGTCGATGTTCAACAATCGCTTCCAATACGCAGTGCCCCCACTCCAGTTGTGACAGATGGAAACACGCACACACACACTGCTCCTTTATATATATATATATATATATATAGTAGGATGAGCCTTTCTCTCCGATTAGAATAGATCCGAACTCTGATCATTGGCTGGCTACCTCTAGTCATTCTCTGGGCCAAATACGCAGGTCTGAACGCAATCCTGTAAAAGTAGAGTGCATGGCGCATTCCAGATGCGGACTGATCAGAGCCGTTCTTGGTCCTTTGTATTGGTAGCAGAGAACTATAATCGAGCGCCTGGCCAGGAAACGAAAGCGAGTGGTTCTGACGTCCGCTCCACCGCTGCCTAGTGACGATAGGGCTACCTGTCACTCTACTCGTTTGGCTTGTCGAGATTCCACAGATTCCACTCATTGGGCTCATTGTTTACACCGAAGACAGGCCGTGGAGCCGCAGTCGTCGAGGCGGATGGGACCAGCCGTCGTTCTGTTGACCGACCCGGGGGGTTAGTGGCCTCCTCCTCCCCGACCGGCTGCGTACGTGTGCTGGCTGCAGTCTGTGTGCGATCGCCCTTTGGCCTCCTCGTCGTTCGTTCCTGCCCTCGCGCCGTCGCTGTCGTCGGTAAAAACTCGTCGTCGAACCGCTCCCAGGTGCGTCCGCCCGATTCGTTCCCAGCATTCCAGCCGTGATGGTCCGTCCGGTTTCAGATGCACTGAACAGCAGTGCAAGCGTCCCGTTGAGAGATGTCCTCAGACTGGCTGTCCAGCTACGACTCCCAGGTCAAGGCCGACGCCGCTGCACCCCATCACACGCCTAAGGTTCTTTCCGTGCACTTCTTTCTTTCTCGCACCGTGTCGCCATAATTTCGTGTCGAATCATCCTAAGATTGCTTTGCGAACTCATTTCTGTGTACCACCATCCTCTCCATTGGTTTCAACCAATTTTTGCGTGAGAATAATGTAAGAGATTCACACTGGAGCGCAAAGTGTGTGTTGGAGCACATTTACCTGGTCCTCTAGTGTGTTCACGCTTGAACGATTTAAAAGTTCGACAGTGGTGACTTTGGCGGGAAACCACCACCGCTCCCTACTCCTTCGGCATCATCGTCATCGTCTGCTGTTTGTTTCCTGCTGCCTAATAAACCATCTATACGCGCGGTGTGGACGAACAGGGGTCAGATTCATCAACCGTTTACCGCCCTCCAACGGTGAAAGTACCGCCAAACCCATGAGGCCCCGTGTGCACTTCCGACGCCTAGCCACGCGGCGGCATCGCGTCGCCCGATCAATGTGGCCACAATGTGTGGCTTTGTGTCACTCGGCGTCGAAGTATAAACAGGCTTGATATAACGTTCATCAGCATCGGTATTTGGCGGTATTTTCATCGCTAGAAGGCGGTAAGCGGTTGGGCGCAATGTGGCTCGGGGGGGGGTCACCTCCAAACAGATTCGCCGGCCTTTCTTCCGACGTTATTCGGTGTCCCTCTATCGAGAATGAACCTAGCAACATATGTAACGTCTGGCAAACACAGATTCGAGGGAATAAACGATAACGAACGACGCACTCGCTGGCGAGCTTGAACAGGGCGGATGTCGACGCGACGCGCGACGCGCCGCTGTGCGCTCCTATCGATCTGGCGAGTCGAAGCGGCAGTCGAATCGGCGACACACTCTAGCCCGGTGCCTTATCGAGCTTTTTTCTTTATTCTCTCTTTTAGTCGTTTTTTAGCCAACTTTCCCTGCCGTCGGTGCAATTCTAGTTGGAGGGGACGCACCTTATTCCTCCCCCCCCCCAACTAGAATGCAAGTCACCGACGCATGACAGAAGAGCAGGTTAGTGTTTTTTATTGTTCTGTTGCTCCTCTGCATTCAGCACAGGTTTTTTTGACGTTATATACATATTTGAATCTGTTTGGAGGTGACCCCCCCCCCCCCCCGAGCCATATTGCGCCAGCGGTTGACGAATTCGAGCACTCCTAGCGGTCTACTGCCGATGGATGCGTATAATGATTTAAGATCCAGGGTGTGGCCAATTTTAGGACGAGTTGGTCTAGTGGGTCAGAGGCCAAAGTTCTTTGTGAACTCAGGTGCTGAAGTCGTCCCTACGTTCCCACATTATCGTATCAATGATGTGGGGTCCATACAGAAGAAGTTATGCGGGTTAGTGGTGGCACTCCCTAGGAGTAGCTTTCTCCTAGGGAGTGCCTTCGATGTATAACAAAGGGTAGAAAAGTGTATCGCGGTTTCTTAATCGGAGTCCACCCCAACTCCAAGATTCCGTTGGATCTTGAAATTATTGCAAGAAAAACGAATAAGAATAGTCATCCTCACAACACTGCACCCCCCCCCCCTAACACGCATTGCGCCCATAAATACTAGATTGTATTATTAAGCAAATGGGCGCGGTAAAGAATACAGAGGGAAGTGGGTGTTGTTCTTTGCCTCCTATGTTCTGTTCATAGTCGGCGACAGAATCGTCTGATCAAAGAATACATATCGATTTTTGCCAGGCGATCATCCACATTAATCAATGGTTAAGGGTCCGCAGCGACGCCAAGAACCGGTGTCGTGGCCTCGGTGGCGCAGTGGTAGGGGGGCTGCTTCATGATCGTGGCGTGGAGGGTTCGGTTCCCCAGCGACGTCGCGTTTTTGCACTTTTACCATAATATCGTATTTCGATAGAGATTTCCATATCTAAAATAACAGAGACGACACTAATACATTACAGTTTTCTAGCTTCGTCCCACTGCTTCATCTTGTTCCCACGTCAAAATTTCTTATTTTGACAACGAGAACCATTGATTGGCGTGAAAGTTTCATATATCATCGTATTTTGCATATTTGGGGCATTGCTGGTGCATCACGAAATGTCGACAAGGAATAAGTAATGAAAACATCTTACCGCAGCATACTCCAAAAAAAGTTCAGATATGGAAATCTCTATGGAAATGCGATACTATGGTAAAAGTCAAAAACGCGGTGTGGCTGGGGAACTGAACTCTCCACACCACGATCATGAAGCAGCCCCTCTACCACTGCGCCACCGAGGCCACGACGCAGGTTCCGGCGCCGCCGTGGTAAGCTCGCTCTGCGGACCCTTAAGCATTGCATCCTCCTACTCGTTTGCCTCAAGGATTCGGCAAAAATAAAACACGTTCTGTTACTATTTGGAGGACTAATATTCTTCATATACCATTCGTTCTTGCCGTTCCGGCGTACCGTTGAGATAGTTACCTTTCAAGCACTTACTGCACTGACCTGGCGAGAATGCGCGCTCCAATGAGACGGTACAGTATGGCTGCTGATCTTTAAGGACCGACTCTGATTTGCGCCACTTAGCAGTCCTCGTAATAGGGTTACCCCAGTCAACTTGAACTGAACTCTATTTCTATTTTCTTCGGGAAAAGTAACAGGATGAACAGTCCGACCAGCGAAGCACACTGTGTGGCAGAAAAATCGTGTTTTCAGCGCTTGCTGTTATGGCGAATGTTGTCCAACGTTAAGAACCGACAAATGTGCATTGGAGCGTACTAATGGTTCTACTTAACGATACAAACACATTCTAATTTGATCTTATCTTCTACTTTTGTACTCCTTCTGCTTTCTAGCAATTGCAAGTGAGTCTTCCTCACTTTTGCACTGTATATTCCATATTATATTGACTTCAAGCATTTAGATGCTAAGTTTTGACAATGGCGGCGTGGTTCGATGCGACCTGGTCACTTTTGGCACTTTTCTGAAGCTTAATGTCAATGCCAGAAATGGAGAAGCAGAGATCTGACCACAAAAAGACTTGTTAAAACGACCGTTCACAATGCTGTTAACACGTTTTAACATGTCTCCTTCGAAAAAACTCTGCATCACTGTTCTCCAGCGGATTGAGACGGTTGGGTAAGCTTACCCTGGCAATTACCGATCGGGGTTAGGGAATTAATGTCACACTTGTCTGGGAAGGATCAGGAATATTGACCCATTAATTGACACTTACGATTTCGGCGAACACACCACCGAATGGTTACCGTATCCTTTAGGCGTCAGAAAAGCGCTTTCGTGCAGTTGCACACAACCGCTACCAATGCTTCATAGAGGAACACGTCACTCAGCGTGCCTAGAAGTTCAGTAGACGTGCCGAAAACGTCACCCAGCGTGCCTTGGACGACGTGTTCGGCGTGTCTACTGAACTCCTAGGCATACTGGGCTGCTGTTCGGCACGTCTACTGAACTCCTATGTACGCTGGGCGACGTATTCGTCTATGAAGCACTGGTATCGGATGTGTGTAATTGTACGAACGCGCTTTTCTGATGCCTAAAGGATACGGTGAACATTCGGTAGTGTGTTCGCCGAAATCGTATTATTAGGTTGTAACGAAATAAATGGCACTGAACCACTGTAAATTTAAACAGTTAATATCTCGGCTTGTAGGCAAGCTTATTAATCGAAATAAAAAACTTCTGATTCTACACATCTTTGCCAACGTGACACAAGCTTTTTTATCCCAGTAGCATAAAAATCAGAAGTTCTGGAATTGACGAAATCTTCGAAGGCACTTTCGGCATCCTGTTGGTATTTGAATATTTTCCCTACCAAGAAGTCGCCAAGATGTTTGAAGAAATGGTAGTCTGTTGGGGAGAGGTCGGGAGAAAACGGAGGATGTGGTAGAGTTTCAATGCTCATCTCATTCCATTTCTGCAACGTCATTCGTGCTATATGCGTCATTCTTTGCTGTGTGCTCGCCGTGGACGGTTGCTCTCCACACTCGCTCTCCAATCAAACCTTCACTGTATTCGGATCTCTTCCGCATTCTAAGTTGATTATTCAATCTCAATTGATTATCTTGCGATCTGTTCAACATGTCTCAGATCAGAACACGTCAGAATGGAAAGAAAAACGATTCAGCCAATGCTGAGCTAAGAATTCCCACGCTTGACGACATTGCAAAAATGTCTGTAACTGAGATCATTACTGCCATTGCTGAGCGTAACAAAGATCCGGTTGTGGCAAAATTCATTGAAGGCCTTACAGCAAAGTTACCGCTAGAAATGTCTGAAATGGTCGACGCTGAGAAACGTGGACGTAGCTTAGTTCTTTCTGGGGTACCGGAATCAGCTTCCGACCTTCCACTCTCCTCAAAACAACAGGAGTTAGAAAGCAATGTAAGTCAATTATTGGATCACCTAGGGGTAGAATGCAGACCAGTCGAGTTATATCGTATGGGCAAACGGAATGACTCTCATCCGCGACTTATTAAGCTGGTATTGCCTTCAAGATCGCATTGGGTTACTGCGCTGTCCAACGCATATAAGCTGCGCTCCTCCCGATTCAAGGATGTATACATTCGCAAAAGCTTAACAGCCGCAGAAAGAAAACGGGAATTTAACCTAAGACAAGAATGTAAGGAACGCAATAAGATAGCAAAAAAACGCGACTGGGTAGTATACCGAGGGGAACTTAGGCGTGTAGAGGAGCTTCCCAGAGCCCGTACTCAGGGAAACCTTCCCACCGACACGGATCCTTTCAGGATTAAAACCCAAAACATCCAAAACCCCCATCCAAGCGACCGACCCACCTCAATCAATGCTCAAACATCGGAAAACTCGAGAAACAGCCAGCTCACCACAATCAAGCACCGGAATTCGGGAAACGACCGACCCACCCCAATCAATCTCCTAGCATCGGGAAACGGCCGACACTCCTCAATGAATCCGCAAATATGAAATGCTATCTTTTCAATGCACGCAGCCTTACAAATAAGATACATCACTTGAAATTCTTTCTACAATGCTATCAACCAGATTTTCTGTTCGTCACAGAAACGTGGCTTTCCTCGAAGGTGAACAACCCTGAATTAACTGAACACTTACCATACAAGGTTTTCCGCGCAGACCGCATAGATCGTAAAGGTGGAGGAGTATGTTGTTTCACTAAGGACTACATCAATGTATTCCCCATTGCTTCTCCTTCCAGTCTTCACTCAGACATCCTTTGCATTGAAGTGATAGATTCCACCAGTCTTTTGAATTTTACTGTAATTTTGACATACAGACCACCCAGCTCAAGCACTCTTGATGACGAAGAACTCATCGACTACCTAAGTTATATATGTTCTTCGCACAAACACGTTATGATCTTAGGAGATTTGAATCTTGACATTAACTGGAAAACTCTCAACGCCCTCACTCCAAGTTCAAAAAATTTTTTAGACTTATTTCTTGATTGCAGTCTAAAACAAAACGTATGCGAACCCACACGTGGCAAATCCGTTCTTGATATCATCCTTACATCCTGGGATAGTGTGCAAAATGTTTCAATATCTGCACCTTTCGCGTCTTCTGACCATAACGTTATTAATTTTGAAATTGAATCCGTCTTGCCAACTCCGTTGAAGATACCCTTACCTAATTTCGCTCAAGCAAACTATATCGCCCTATCGTCCTACTTTTCCTCAATGAATTGGTGGGATGTGTTCCAAAACTACACATCTATTGAAGACATGTACAAACGATTTTGCCTAATAGCGTACCGTGGGTTTCAGATGTATGTACCCTTTCATTCCGTGGAAGCACCGAAACAAAGATACCCCAAACATATTACAAATCTCATCATGCAGAAATGCCGATTATTTCGAACCCTCCCAGATCATTTATCCAAACCTCAATATAAAAAAGTCTGCTCAAGTTTGGATAGTCACTTGAAAAAGTTCCTAGCAAATAAGGAAAGACGTATGGCTAGGAAATCAGATAATAAACGTCTATTTAATTGGATCAGCCGTGCACTTAAAGGGGTAGGTAATCTTCCGGTGCTACATGATGATACTGGAAACAAATATGTCAAAGACACTGAAAAGGCCAATGCCCTAGCCAAATTTTTTGCTTCCGTCTTCTCACCCGATAGTCAAAAAGGCGATAGCAATTTTTCTATTTCATCCGAACCTTCCAGAAATTTAGATGAAATTAGGATTTCTCCTGAGGAAGTGTTAAAAGTACTGAAAAAGCTAAAGTGTTCCTGTTCCGTCATTTACGATGGAATACCTCAAATTGTGTATAGGAAATGTGCCTTGGCATTATATAAACCTCTTGCAATGATCCTAAATGCGTCTTTACTGTTTAGTGAAGTTCCTTCCCTTTGGAAAGAAGCTATTGTAACTGCCATTCCAAAAAAAGAGAACTCCTCTCTTTTGACTAATTTTCGTCCAATTAGCATTACCGCACCACCGATCAAAGTTTTAGAGAAAATCATAAGGGATAAATTACACTCATGGCTTAATAAGAATAATCTGATACCTTTGGAACAACACGGCTTTACTGTTGGAGCATCAACTGTTACCCAAATGGCTGATTGTGTGTATGACTGGCACACTGCTTTAAACAGAGGAAACTCCGTAGACGTGATTTACTTCGATTTTTCGAAAGCATTCGACAAAGTATGTCACTCGAAACTACTTTTCAAATTGAAAAACATGGGTATAGGAGGTCCACTGTTGAACTGGATCACCTTGTATCTACAAAACAGAAAAATGACGGTGAAAGTAGGAAACTCCTTCTCCGAACGTTATGACTGCACCAGTGGAGTACCACAAGGAGGTGCCCTTTCGCCTTTACTGTTTCTCATTTATACCAGTGATTTGCCAGCAAGACTGATAACTCACTCCTTAGTAAAGGTACAGATGTTTGCAGATGACGTAAAAATATATGGAGCTTATAATAATTCGAATCAATTAGAAGTTTATAACGCCTTAATAAAATCTATATCAAATATGATGGAGTGGGCTTCAACATGGGAAATTCCAATCAATCTTTCAAAAACGTCTACCTTTCATATGGGGAACTTACCTATGATGGAATATAAAATCAACAATAATGTTTTGGGTATAGACAGTACTCCACGCGATCTTGGCATTCATCTCGATACAAGACTACGATTTGATAATCAAATCAACATCACCGTTCGGAAGGCCTTTTCAGTCATGTTTTCTATCTTACGAAATACATACACCAATGATCCTGCAACACTGCTAAAGCTTTATAAAACGTATGTAATCCCAATTATAGAATATGGTTCCCAAATATGGAGTCCCCATACTAAAAACAGACAAATAAAACTAGAAAAAATACAAAGAACTTTCACACGAATCCTAATGTTTAAATGTTTTCCAAGTGCAGATTACCCAAGGAGCATGCCTAATTACAAGGAGCGGCTAAGATTTTTCAACCTTCGTAGTCTTCTATATCGAAGAGTGGTTAATGATCTAACATTTTGTTTTAAAATATTGAAGGGAGAGCTTAAACTAAAAGCTAGTAAATATTGGATTTTCAGACCCAGTCGAGGCCGTATGAGTACGCTATCACTGCACTGTGAAAGAATTTATAGTAGACACGGAAATGGGCTATTAAACTCACTGTTCTATAGAACAGCGAGATGGCTTCAATTAATTCCACGCAATGTTATAGAGGCACCCAATGTTCCGACATTTAAGAAGCGACTTAAAAAAAATAGATCTGCTATCAACTCTTCACATTCCAGATCTGTAAACACCATCTGTACAGATCAATAAAGTTCAGAATAAAGAGATCTTGATTATCCCGGCATATGAAGCACGGCGTTCGCTCTTTATTTACGCAGATACACGAAGGAAACAAGAAATCATTAGAAGAAGAATACAGGCTACAATAATTATACCGTTTTCTTCTCAATAGCTAGACGGACAACCTTACTATTATTACATAACGTTAGCGTCCTATTATATGGATAAATAATAATAATAATTCTTCAGATGTTCCCCACATTGCTCTATTACACATATGGGCTCCGGTACTTATCTCGACAGTGTTTAATTATTCTCACGGA
Source organism: Heligmosomoides polygyrus bakeri (assembly GCA_947359475.1). Taxonomy (NCBI): domain Eukaryota; kingdom Metazoa; phylum Nematoda; class Chromadorea; order Rhabditida; family Heligmosomidae; genus Heligmosomoides; species Heligmosomoides polygyrus. Next base: position 6,169,683 of record OX375866.1, read on the forward strand.
CTATAACGACGACACTATCTATATCTATATTGCTCGACTGTTCTCGCGATTATAACGACTATACTACCTATATATCTACATATTATATATAATTTATAACGACTATACTACTATATTATAACGACTATGCTACCTATATATCTACATATTATATATATATATTATAACGACTATACTACTATATTATAACGACTATACTACCTGTATATCTACATATATATAATTTATAACGCACTATATATAATTTATAACGCACAGATATAGTGTAGAGATCCTGATTATCCCGACATATGAAGCATGACGTTCGCTCTTCATGTATGCTGTTGCACGAAGAAAACAAGAAATCATTAGAAGAAGAAGACAAGCTACAATAATTACGTTCCCGAAATTGCTCTATTACGCTCATGGGCTCCGATATTTATATCGATAGTGTTCAATTATTCTCGCGGACTATAACGACGACACTATCTATATCCATATTGCTCGACTGTTCTCACGATTATAACGACTATACTGCCTACATATCTAGATATCTATATCTGCATATATATATATATATTCTTTATGGCGCACAAATATGTGCATTGTAATAAATAATAAATAATATGGGGGCGAACATTGTCGTGCAGAAGGAGAACTCGCCTTCGGTTTACCAAGGCCGGCCGGATATCCTTCAACTTTTTCATCATTTCTTCAATTTCAATGCAGTACTTCTCTGCCGTGATGGATTCACCGGGAGGGAGGAAGCTGTGGTGAATAATTCCCAGCGAACACCACCATACTGTCACCATCACTTTCCTTTGGTGCAATTCCGGCTTCGCAAAAACCTTGGGGCTCTCATCGCTGTCCACCCACTGTGCCGATCGTCGCCTGTTGTCGTACATTATCCATTTCTCGTCACAGGTTACGATACGATCAAGGAATGGGTCCGTTTCGTTCCGAAGAAGCAGTGCGGACGAGATCTCATATCGTCGGTTTCTTTGCTCCTCAGACAGCTCGTGAGGCACCCATCTTTCCAGCTTTTTGGTCGTTCCAATTTCCTTCAGATGCCGGGCAGCTGTGTTGTGACTGACGCCAAGAAACTTCGCTATCTCCCTGGTACCCTTGTGTGGATCCTCCTCTACCACATCTCTCAGCTTGTCCTCATCAACATCAGTATGCCTCCCACGACCTTCATGTACTTCCAAGCTCTCATCTCCATTCCGGAACTTCTGATACCAACGATACGCCGTCCGAATTGTGGAACATCCTTGACCGAATGCGGCTTTGATCTTCTCGTCCGCCTCCTTAGTTGTAGTGCCCAGCTTGAATTCATACAAGTAAATGCCTCGGATTACCCTTTTGTCCATCTGCAAAAAAGTCAATAAAACTCTAAAGTTTTCCCACTTTTACATAGAAGATTTGCTACTCACAGGTAGAGCAAAGTTTGCGCTTCTAAATGATATGCCACATGTTACGGTTTGTTCTTGATCAAACGCGTAAAGATGCGCCAAAAAATGGCGCGAGCCAGTGCCATTTAATTCGTTACAACCTAATAGTTTCATTGACAGGCCACTTAGAGTCATTCTGTAGGCCAGACACGCACTCAAATTGCCTCCACGACACCTCAACAAAGTTGAATGCGTGGCATATCCCAAAGAAGAATTGATCACTTGATCTTCATATCTAACAATAGCTGCTATTCACTGAACGCTTGTTGTAATAGCAACATCAGTTCCTGGATGGAGGAGCGAAGAAAAATGTCCTTATATTCAGTGGTAAACATACTGTAGCAGTCTACTCCTGCCTTACAAGTGTCTGATATCAGCTGCTGTCCTTTTTCCTGTTCAGTCAGTCATGATACTCGCGTCTAAAGCCATACAAGTAGGGACGAGTTTTACGGGGCGCGGTTGGACGAGTCGTCGTACCATGTGAAGGGGTCGTCGCGGGACCCAACAAGTTCTCCAATCAATAACCGAGGGTTAGATGGACAATTTCCAGTCTTCACACAACATTCTCTCAAAGGTCTTCGAGCATTTGACCACAACAGTGGTGTTTGCGTACAAACCACTAGAGGTATGGTCCTAATTGGAGGTGGCAGGTGAGCAAAATCGCCCAAAGCTCCACCGAATAGAACAGTTCCATTGCTACCAGTGAATACCTTGATGCAGCCATTGGACTTGTTGAGCAAATTCCAAGGAAAGGTAGATGGGACCCAACAACCTTTCCGGGCCAACCTCGTTCCATGTCATGGACCTCCAACTTCATACGCTTTTGTGCATCGTCGTCCTCTGGATTGCAGCCCCACCAACTAGGAAAGCGCCGATTCAAAGAGGACTTGAATAATCACGGTAGATTTATGTGGATATAGGTGATCTGTAGTCAATAAAGACATCATCATCACCAGGAATTAATCAAACCGCCGTTTCGATGTTCAGCGTTTTAGCAAAGGAGAATAGTTCTTGAGCAGTTCTTTAAGAAACAGCTGTCAGCTGTGCTGTAAAATGACTTCTGGTGGTTTTTGGACGAGTTTTGCTTCTCTTTGTTCAGCTTCGTCAGCATCACATAGTGTCCGTGCTGCAATTATGTCCAGACCGCTTCTAATAGGATTCTGTAGCTTCGTAGAGTCACCAAACCTGTAGCGGCGCATCGAGAAGTCAGGAGTTTCAACGGTTCATGCAGCTTTGGTACAGCTAACTCGATTACCTATAATTCAAAAGCAGTAATTTGGACCACATTCTATGATGGTATTTAAAAAAATATGGCGTCATCACTGTGGTTGAGGTGTGTGTGTATTGCGTACAATTCCGTTTTCTGACGCCTGATTTGGTTACGGTAGCCTGTTTGTACGCCGAGCTGGTTAGCCGCTGCTAGTGCTGCTCTAGTGCGCGTTTTCGCCTGTTGAAGTCTGTCAGACTTTTCCTCCCACCAAACTTGGTTTGCGCCTACACTTTACTTCCACTGAGGTGTGATTGCGTGGTCTAACGTATCCTTATAAGATCTGGGTTAAATATCAATCGGATTAGTACTACTCTTCCAACAAATCCTATCCTTCCACATATGACGAGGCCATCCGTGCGTCTTCACGTGAGTCCAGGCAAAATTAAATGCCGTCAAGCGGTATACAGAGAGTCAAGACGGTGGAGGGGCTCCTGACATGAAGCCCTGCCCGTGGGTTACTGTAAGAGCACGTGCGGTTGGGTGATGATGTGGAGGCATGAGGAGTGGATGCTGCACGGCCTTTTTTAATTTTAGAAGGAATGTGGACACTACTCTATCTATGTCCGTCACCTTTTCGGGGCACGCGCCATTTCTCTTGAAGTTCTCTTGAACTGGTTCTTCGTTCTCCCAGTGCATTCCACTTGCGCCCTGCTGGTTGGTGTCTCTTGGTATGGTCTTCCCTTCCTCGCATTTCCAAGAGACTTTGGATGGGATTTCCTTTAAGTTAACGACGAATGCTCGATTATCTACCGTCGACCTTCTACGCTCTCTAATCTGCTCCCGAAGTCTTCCTTTCTGTGCTTTTTTCCATGCATTCCATAGTAATCTCCGTCAGTTCCAGGCCAACCCAGCGATGGCGTTCCGCGGAGGCGGCAACTCTGTTTCCATTCATGGTGAGTTCGGCTCGTGCATTTGCAATTCCATCAACACAATCGATGCCCGAACAGATTGAGATTAGTGGCGGCGAACGAACGTACGGGTCGTGATGTCGATTTGTTCGCGTGTTTTCTTTTTTCGTGATTTAACGCCGTGCGCATGGCCGAATCAGGGATTTAATTCGCAAACAATCGAACATCAAACACACCCGAATCTCGCTGAAAAACAGGGGTAAAAACGTCTCGCGAATCGGGAGCAGTGTAGCGTAATGTGCTAGTAGCACTCAGTGCGGAAGGTTTCGTGCTGGCCACCTATTTCTGTGCCTTTAAAGCTCGGCATATGACCTCGCTGGCTCAATTTTCCTGACATTTTTAGACCCTCCGATCTGCTGAGGGCAATATTGTGTTGATTTCTATGATTTCTTGCACCTTGACAAGCGATTCAAGAGGCTATGCTTTTACATTCACTGTGAGGTTTTCATACTTTATTTCTATAAGTCATTCTTTGGACCTATCCTAGTCGGGGGGGGCAGTTATCTAAAAAGTATGTAAAAAATCGACTTGCGACTTACCGAGCGACTCCTGGAGAACACGATAGAACCTAAAAGAAAAGAAAAAACGAGCGAACAAACAAAAAAAAATCAAATCACCGCGGTTTTAAACCGTCTCGGAGGGCAAAGAGCAACGCAATGAAGGCATGCCGTGTGCTGACCACCGCCTGACATGTTATAACCGGGATCTAACATGGTGAGGAGGGCGCATAAAGCCGCGTGCCGCGTGCTGACCACCCCTGACATGTTATAACCAGGATCTAACATGGTGGGAAGGCCTCATAACTTCGCCTCCTTACAACCGCGGCGAAAACAAATGTAATTTTTCTTTTTTCCACATTTATGTCCTATCGTGTTCTCCAGGGGCCGCTCGGTAAGTCTAAAGTCGATTTGTTAGTACTCTTTAGATATGTGCTCCCCCCCTAGACTAATATAGATACCATTCTTTTATATTTTTTTCTTCTTCATTTTATGTTCGGCCGCGTGACAGTGTAGTCGGGAGGAAGGGCTGGCTGTCGCGTGCATTCCGATTAAAGGTCTTGGTTCAGAATTCCCGACGGACAAACCAAGCCTTCCATCCTCTTGGACTGCGATTTAGTGCCTGACTTGTCTTGAAAGAATAAAACACTGTCTTGTCCGTCGGCTAGGTACTAGAAGGCATTGCCTAGTAGACATTGGATCCGGTGTCGACTTGGATAATCAAATCCGTCATTTTTTTTTCGAAACCGGTTAAAAGGATTATGCGAATAATGATGTTTTTGAAAAGCCCGGATTTGGGGATAATTGAGATAAGAGTAGATTTAACAAGAAGAATTTTAAATGATCGAAACAGTGGATTCATCTTCGGATCTCACATAGTATATTGGAATCGGCTAGTACATCAGTTCAGTTCATCAGTACTCGAAAATTCGATCTGGAGAAAAACAGGCACTATTGTACTTTAACAACTCCAAAGGTCGAGGAGAGGTCGAAAAAAAAAAACATTTCGCCCAAACTTCGGCTAGGGGGGGGGGTTATTTGGGGTGCTGATCACGAATGTGACATCCGTTTTCAAAATTACGGTCGATTACGGTAGGTTACGGTAGGTACGGGTGACTGAGGCTGTCAGCGATTACCCGCACCTACCGTAACCTACCGTACTCCAGCGTAATAACAAAACGGATGTCATATTCGTGATCAGCACCCTAAATAACCCCCCTAGCCGAAGTTTGGGCGAAATCGATGATTTTTGCGGAAAAGATAGTGTGATTCATTGGTTCATTGCTAAACAATTACGCTGTCTTGCTACATTGATTTCTGTAGAATGTCTTCTTGGGCAGCCATAGAATACAAATTTCAAGCCGGTTTTCGTAGGAAGAACTGATTTCGCAAGTAATTCCAATGTGTTTTCAATCGACTGCTCTGTTAGCAAAGTGTCTTATAAAATTCACTTTCGCTGACGTTTCAGTGTCGTCGTTTGCATTCTTTGGAGCATGTTTGGTTTTGAAAGATCATTTTATATTGCGAAATCACGTCCTCAAAGAAAAATGTCTCCAGCCTGAATAGTGAAGCAACGAGGTAACCAGGGTGTGATCTGTCCAGTCTCGACTTTCAATAAAACCTTTGACTGATGTTTTTTTTTTTTTGTTGAGCTGGTAGTCAAGGTTGTTATCACGTTTATCTAACTCGGTTTACGTTTCGGCGACCTCACTTTCGTCGGAGCCGAAAAGTCGAAGACGTTTATGAAACTGTCCTGCGAAATACCATTTCACTTTACTTCTTAAGAATGAAGATATGACTTCCAGAACTCATTTGTGAGAACGGTTTATTGTGCAGCATCATATGATATCCATACTGTTTAGGCTCCTTGCATAGTCACAGAGTTTGTACTGGAATAACTACGGTTTACTGCGCTGAATTACAGTATTGTATGACAGGATGCCTTTTCTCAACTATTATGTATCCCACTGAGTTCCAAGAAACTTCATGAATTGTGTTGCTCTTTCTATTTTGAGATTTTTCTTCCATGTATGCATGTGCATCGCTATAAAATGTAATTGATTCAATAGCCGCGTTCATCCATTGGCATTGCCGCAATCACCTGTTTCCCTTCACAGAAATGGAGAACGCGGCCAAAGGCTGAGTTTGATTTTTTTCTGAAAACACATACAAGTTTCCTTTTCTTAGTGTGGTGTCTTTTCCAGGATACAAAGGTCCAACGTCGAGCTTCAACGGAGCGCCACCACCGCAACACACATTCGGGGCCTCAACAACGGGTTCGTGTTTAATTTTATGTTCAAATTGGTTCTTTCTTTCCTTTATTCACCTGTTTTCTTTGTTTGATGCTTCATCTTTTCCGTTATAGGATTCGCTGGGCCGGCAAACCTCAACGGCGGGTACGGGTATTCCAAGAACATGCAGTCACCAACGACCTTTGGACGTGGTCAAGGTAAGTGGACGATAGGTATGAAAGACGCACCGATAAACTTACAATCGAGAAAAAAGACTTACCGGATCTATCCTAGTCCGGGAGCCACATAACTAAAAGGTATTATATGTAACAAATTCACTTGAGACTTACCGAGCGACTCCTACAGAACAACACAGGACCCTAAACAAGAAAAACTCACAAGGAAAAAAAACGAAAATTACATTTATTGAGGTTGTAAGCCGGCAAAGTTGTGTGCCCTTCTCACCATGTTGGATCATTGTTACAACATGTCAGGCGGCGGTCAGCACGCGGCATGCGGCTTCATGCGCCCTATTCACCATGTTAGATCCTGGTTATAACATGTCAGCCGGCCGTTAGCACGCGGCATACCTCTATTCCGTCGCTCTTTGCCCCCCGAGAAGGTTGTAAACCGCGGCGATTTTTATTTTTTGTTTTTTGTTTGTTTGTTTTAGGTTCCAACTCGTTCTCTAGGAGCCGCTCTGTAAGTAGCAATCCATTTTGTCACCTACTTTTTAATTATGCGGCCCCTTCCCCCGGACTAGGATAGATCCGACTTACCATTAGTGCCAGTTCTGCGGTGTGCTACGTCTACTGTCCCATAATTCAAAAGAGGATTTTTTGGGATTCCAGTACTCTTGGCTGCTTTGATCACAGGTTTCTGATGTTTTGCGCTTAATGATTTACTATACCGCCTTTGCTCTATTGATGATGAACTTTGGAGAATGATTTGGACATGATTAGCGATTGCATGGTCTCAAACGGTTGCTTATAAGGGAGGTCAACGAAGTGACCGTGGAGATTCTTCAAGCGACCAATATGGTATTGTAGAGCTTTGTCCGGGAAGCACCATAGTGGATTCTAATTTTTTGCGGACCTCTGTATAGGCCAAAAAATGGCTAACAACTGTAGCGCTTCAGTGTCGGCTGATAAGGCAAAACCGACGCCTGGAATGGCCTTGTCGTGAATTATCCCTCAAAAGGTTTGGAGCTTCAGTTGCGCTGGTACATAGGATCTGACACGACTGAAGCTATGATTGAAGCTCCAAACCTTCTGCAGGACAATTTCTGAGCACGACAAGGCCATCCCAGGCGTCAGTTTGCCTTATCGTGACGCACGGAAGCGCTACAGTTCTTAGCCATTTTTTGGCCTATCCGGAGGTCCACAGAAAATTTAGAAACCACTACGGTGCTTCCAAAACAAAGCTTTACAATGCTATTGGTCGCTTTAAGGATATCCACGGTCACTTCGTTGACATTCCTCGTTAGGGCCTGTTTATACTTCGAGCGACAAGAGCGACTGGAGCGACTGGAGCGAAGGACGTAGTGTGGTGTACGTAAATAATTACGTACTCCCCATTCCGTCCGCGACGAACGTAGTGTGGAGTGCGTAATTAATTACGTACCCCACACTCCGTCCGTCACGCCAGTCGCTCTTGTCGCTCGAAGTATGAACAGGCCCTTAGTTCGATGGCAGTCAACTGTTACTGGCGCCTTAGGTCCCACAACGATTGTCCAGAATTTCACATCGAAATCGCGGTGGGCGACTAGCACTAACCTTTCTCCGGTTTTAAGTTTATCGGTGAGTGTCTGAAAGCTCGATGGAATCGTGTAAAGATTGGGTCTTTATTTAGCGAACTTTGGAGGAGGATATCGAGGAAGATATCAGTCCCCTGTACAGCAGCCGTATCAGCAAGCGGTAGGTCCTTCAATGATTCGCTTTCTTCACTGATTTCTGACCTATTTGTATGGGGATGTTTTATGAAAAACTCCCATTTCGCGTTAAGTTTATACCTTTATGCCGGCTTTTTCATGTTTCGAAGAGCTGTCGATCACTTTCACATCGAATTGCGTTCGTTTGGGCTTTCTGAACGATATCGGTCTTCTCTACGTGATATTTGATGTTGTTGTACTACCAGTCAGCTCTAATTTCCTTATCAGCCATCATTTTAGATGGACTGGAATTAGAACTTGATTTATTCAGTCAGAATGGCACTTCGATTTGTCAGCAGAAGGTCTCACGCCTTCCAAGGCCAAAAAGTGGACGGGGCGGATTACTTTCATATGCTTGTAGACCAATTACAAGACAAGGTTTCTCCTTCGCTCATGCGGGCAATTCCGGGATGTGACTAATCAAATTAGCCCGTGTTAAGACTCCTTGCCAGCCATAGTCCGCTTGGTGTTTTAATCGTTCCTTCCGTTTTTTACGAATGAAGCGTTCAATGTTCTAATCCAAGCGAGCCTAAAATCGAGCTAAAAGAACGTGTGGTGGTCCTAGTTGGGAGTGGTTCGGTTTTTTTCTTCTGTTTGAGCTGTTGTGCTGTTGACCATCGATTTGATCGATCGGCCATTAGCAACCTTATCTTCCGTCTCTGTCGCGTGCCAAAGTTGTCCAGTCGATCCTTTTCCGAGGGACACGAAGAGTAAAACGTTCGTTCATGGATTCCACAAAGAAGTCCGTTCAAAGGGGGGTTGTCTGGGGTTGCTTTGACATCCGCAGTATTCAGTCAGTTACGGCTATCATGGTGCAGATCTCACTGAAACGAATTACGTGACCGGCGCGCCTAATTTAGGACGGCTTAGGCTAAGAGACAGCTACCCTAATCCTCGGAATGTTGGCAAAGCTCGGAACATCGAACGTTCTCTCCCATTTTCATGAATTGCGTTGCTCTGGGAAGCGTTCTCAAGGTGATTACTTCAAACGGAGGGTTTCGAAAATTCTTAAACTGCTAGTCATTGAGCTGAGCAGCTAATTTTCGATGCAGTCCTATAGTCTAGAAGAACTAGGTTAGGTTGTCCGGAAAGTTCTCAGAGTTTTGAGTGCTTCACTTTGAACTACCATAGCTTTCTCATATCTTATCTGATTTAGTCGAAACAAGCACCTTTCGAATCAGCATACTTTTGCCAACGGGCCACCAGTCGGCGTATTCCATCAGCGAAAAAAAACTAGGTGGTCGAGATTCGACAAAATCCACGAAAGCTCTTTTGGCTTGGTCCTGATTGGTGGAGGTTTTACCGGCGAGAAAGTTCTGAAAGAGTTTGAAAAGGTGGTGGTCGTCTGGCGGAAGGTCTAGAGAATATGGTGGGTGAGACGGAACGTCAACACTTGATTCGTTCGATTTTCGAATGATTTGTGAAACGAGCGTTGTCGTGCAAAAGAATCGGACTTCTTCTGTTGACCAATGCGGGCTGAAGTTTACGCAATTTTCGGTGCATTTCGTCGATTTCCTTACAGTAGGACTCTGCTGTGATCTTTGACCTTGTGCCAAAAAATTGTAGTGGATCACACCAGCCGCCGACCACCAACGGTGACCAATACCTTTTTTGGTGGGGTTCGCCTTTGGAAAATGCCTAGGGGTTCGTCGGCGTCCACCCACTGTCCGGAACGTTTCCCTGGTATCATACAGAATCCTCTTTTAATCCCAAGTGACGATTCTATCCAAAAACGGGTCACTTTGTTGCGTAAATGTGGAGAACCCAAAACACAAATCTCGAAGCGTGACAATTTTCGCCGCTCATTCAACCCGTGGGGCACCCACTTTTCGAGCCTTTTCACCTCCTCAAGGCGTTTCAAAGCATCCGCAACAGCAGTTTTACTGACGTCCAGCTCTTCCGCGAACTGTTTGGGATGGTTCAGCGTCCACCAGTTCCTTCAGCTCGTCGTCCAGGATTGCTCTAGGTCGACCGCTGCGGTGATCGTCTTTGAGGCTGAAATCTCCGGTCCGAAATTTACTGAACCATTGGCGCACAGTGCCTTCTCCAGCACTACTAGGCCTCCACGCTTGATTGATCTGTCGGGCAGTCTCGGCTGCAGATTGTCCCCATTTGAAGTGGAAATAAAATATCGTTCGGAATCGTTCCTTCGACTTCAATGAAAAATGGCGAATGAAAAATAGTAACACAAAATGCTGAGAACTTTCTGGACAACCTAATAGTTGCACTCGGCGCAATTGTTTCCATCCCCCATACTCCATCCTTTCTTACCCTCCCCCCTTCCTTGAAGTTGTTTGACAGCCTCCGCATTATCAAACAGTAGCATAAGTGAAGCAAAATGTGGAATGAGAGCCCAAACACCGTTTCGGCCGCCCTCCCCAGACTAGGAGTTCATCCTGCTTTCTTTATTGGAGCGTCGTATTTGTGCTTAGCCACTTCAGTCACTGAAGACTAGTTTTTCGTGTGATTGATTGGCGCCCTTTCCACACAGTTCAAGGTTTAAAGTTTGCAGTTGGGAGGCGCAGGTACTGCGTACGGAATATTCACTCCAGCACGCTTTTTGTGTTCCAAAGTCGTCTCTTTTCCTTCATTTCTTTTTCTCCGCGATCTTCATTATTTTTCTCTTCGCAAGTGTACGCTTCTAAAGTACCATTGCTGGGAGGTCTTTTTTAAAGGTTTTTGTCGACTTATGGGCACAGACTTACTCGTACATGTAAAGATGATTATCTTTCGATTTTCAGCACAACCCGTACAAGTATGTGGCGCCGAAACCAGCACCGGTAAAGGACGATGATATGGAGAAACGTTAGTTTGACGTTCATTCAATAAGTTTCACCTTTTAGTTTATGGTTTTCGAAGCACTTTTTCATCTTAAGAAACAAAGAAGTTCAAGGTAGTGTCAATGTCACATTTATATTAGGTTGGTGAAAAAGTCTTGCACCACAGCGTTTTTCTTTTCTTTTGTGAGCGACTTCAACCTACAATCGTCTAACTGCCAGTTACATCTGCCCCCTTCTGCCATCTGATGAGGAGAACACGAATTCCTTTCTTCCAGAGTGAAGTTGGCTGAACTGCTTCGAGGAAGTGCGCCACCTCGGATTCGAGTTCGATTCGGTTGTTGAAGCTCCCTCAGGTGTTGCTTGAGCTTGCTTAAGTGCTCGGAAGAGGTGGTAATCCGATGGGGCAAGATCTGACGAATGCGGTGAGTGGAGCAGCACGTCCCACCTAAGCTCCTGCAACTTCTGGCGAGACGATCTTCACGACAATGCTCGCCACCACGTTGAAAGGTCGGCTCGCCAGAAGTTGCAGGAGCTTGGGTGAAATGTGCTGCCCCACTCACCATATTCGCCAGATTTTGCGCCATCGGATTACCACCTCTTCCGACCTCTCAAGCAACACCTAAGTGATAGTGCTTCAACGACCGACAGAACTGGAATCCGAGGTGGCTCACTTCTTCGAGTCACAGCCGACTTCACTCTGGAAGAAAGGAATTCGTGATCTTCCCAGCAGATGACAGAAGGTTGTAGATGTAAATGGTAGTTAGACGCTTGTAGATTGAAGTCGCTCACAAAAGAAGCAATAAAATTCTGAAAAAAATTACGATGTGTTGCAAGGCTTTTCCACCAATCTATTTAGATTTATTACATGCCTCTGCATGTCGAACGAACGAGAAAAAAAAACAACATAACATGAACGGATAAACAACTAAAATAAAAACAGAACAACTGAAATGACAGCAAATAGAATTAAGCAGCAAAGAGGCAGACACGTAGGCTTCATAGTTCCCTATGCAGGTACCGATTAACAATTGCTTTGAACTTTTTTTAAGTTGTTCCTTTTTAGTAACTTTAACAAATTCGAGAGCTCACTAACAGGCGAAAAATCGTCCCTTAAAAGTAGTTTGTGATCTAAGAAACTTAACCTAAGCCTCTTCTCTCTAACGTTGCCACCGTTCGACGGTGTTGCGACTAGACTCGCTCCAAGGGTAGTACCTACGCTTCACTTTCTGTTAAACGGAGCACTCCATGTGTAGAAGAAGAACATTTATTACCCAAGACTTCCTTTGGCGGTTGAGAAAACACATTGCATTATAGTACACATAAAGCGTCAAAAACGTAATACTATATAAAGTTTTGACGAAACATTAACATCAACTAGCTATTCTTCTTGACATCAATTAGCTATTGCAGTCCTTAGTGTTTCGTTCTAAATGAGTCGCTCGAAATGGAAAATTCTCCTCGTTATCAATTGTTCCCTGAAAAAATCTGAATTTAGCATCGGAAAAGACCTGTCCGCTTGGTGAAAGTAAAGCAAACTTGTTGAAAACGTAAATCTAACCATAAGATGTAAGATGTCTGCGGATGGCGTTGGGAAGTAGATAAAAGTGGGGCTTCGAGTGAAGTCCAAGATGCTATTGATTTTGTGGAAAAATGGGCAGACGACTGAGAAATTCCTTTAGCGGTTGAGAAAACACATTGCATTGTAGTACACTTAAAGCGTCAGTCCCATTTTCCAATCTAAACGCTCAAAGGCATTGACTTGCAGCAGGTTTCGGAGGCTCGAGACCTAGGTATTCTTATATCGAGTGATCTGGACTTCGATCTACTTTTTAAAGCCCTTGTAAGGTCAGCTAACTATCGAACTTATAACCTATTCAAGACTTTAAATCGGGCTTTCCTGTGTGCATACAAGTGCTATGTCAGGCCCATTATGGAGTTTTGCACTTCTGTTTTTAACCCTTGTGTGAAGAAACACATCCAATTACTTGAAAGCGTTCAAAATAACTGCACACGTAAACCATGAGGTGCTTCAAGCTAGGATATGCTAACATTCCAAACGGAGTTGAAAGGGCCAAGCAACGGCTTACCCTCCCTACGAAGCAGAAGGAAAGGGGCTGATCTGATCATGCCTTTTAAAATTCTCACAAACAGAATTTCCATTGAAAGCATAGTTTTTTTTTTTTGATGTCCCGATAACGAGGAGTAGAGAAGGAAGAATTAGGTTGTATTAGGTTGGCAACTAATTTCGTGGACTCTCAAGAATCTTCAGCAAAAGTATTTATTAACAAATAACTAATGACAATCTTTAATTAAAATAAGATCCCTCAGAACGCAGAAGTGCTTCCCATTTATCAGGTAGCTGGTCTATCGCACGGCCGTAGAATTATTGTGCTTTTAAGGCCAAGATCTTCGGAGGTGCATTTTGACCCGGTCCACATTATTAAATCGTCTTCCAACCAAGAAGTACTGCACCGAACTAAAAATGTGGTAGTACTCGACGCAAGGTCTGGGCTGTAAGGTGGATGAGTTTGACGCTCCCAGTCAAGGTCTTCTATTTTTTGAGGCGTTCGGATAGCTACGTTCTCTCCGTTTGGTGGTGTCAAGAAGGTATTAACTTCTGGGAGCTCGTCAAGAACGGTTCCAGCATTAGTGCTGTAATCTACTCTTCTCAACCTGGCCGCGCGCAGGCTGAACTCCGCTGGAATCGGATCAGACAGATTTTCAGGAGCGGAATTATCTATCAGCAAGACAACGCCAGATCACACGTCACGAATCGGGAGCTTCAAAAAATCGAAGACCTTGGCTGGGAGCGTCTAACTCACCCACCTTACAGCACACGCTGTGCGCCAAATGACTAGCACCTTCATAGCTCGCTCCGGCACTTCTTGGTTGGGGGACGATTTATTAATGTGGACCATGTTAAAATGCACCTCCAAGGATTCTTGGCTTCAAAAGCACAAGAATTCTACAGCTGTGGGATGGGCCAGGTAGCTGATAAATGGGAGGCAGTCCCGCGTTCCAACAGACCTTACTTTGGTTGAAAACTGTTATTTGTTATTTGTTTATGAATACTTTTGTTGAAGGCGCTTGAGAGTCCACGAAATTAGTTGCCAACCTAATATCTCCAACTGCCATAGTCACAGGCTAGGCCCTAGTTCCTCATTTATCGGAGCCTTAAGGTTCTCTACCAGCTTATAGGCGAATCTGAAGGTTTCGTAACATGTCTTTCTGTCAGTTTAAGCACGTTTTAACCCGAAGAGGTCTTCGTAGATGGTTTTAGTTACATATTTTCATATTTGTTGTTTGTGCTAGTGTCTCATACGCGTGTGATTGATTGTAATTCACACCAGAAATAAATAAATAAACACAACACACCTTCTATCGTCAAGATGGCTCAGTTCTATCTGCTATTTGCTGTTATTTCAGTTCTGATGTTTTTTCTTCATTATTTTTCTTTTTGTGTGGTGTTATATTTGTTCTTTCTTATTTAACATGCTGAAGCATTCAATGTGATGTAATTTCAAATTAATGTAAACATTGGATGCTTCAAATGTAGAGCATCGAACTTTATTTTGAAGTGGTTTGTTGTGCGTTACTGTTTCTTATTATATTCATTTTTGCGTATGACGTACTTACGTTTTCAGCGATGAGACCAGAAGAAGTAGCGTTGCTGAACAAGTTCTTGCACAAAAAAGTGGATCTCATGCAGAACAGTGGAATTGATGTGTCTTTGGATAGAAGTGACCCTCGTTCACCGCTGCATTCCATTCGAAGCTTCCGTGATCTCAGACTGTGAGTTCGACCTACTTCATATTTTTTGTTTCTTTCAAGAACAGTTCCTCGTTGTTCACGTCTTTATAAAGTTCTTACTCAGAGATGAAGGAAAATGCAGTGTGAATGGTTCACACTGCATTTTCCTTCATCTCTGAGAGCATAGCGTTGACTGTAGCAAAGCTAATTGTCCTTCTAGGAATGTAGCGGACGTGTAAAGGTGTTTAGAGTTTTCGTTCTAGAAGTTTTTGGGCAGTTTCTCTGGATGTTATGAACGAGCATGAGGGTAGACCCCCACTCTAGACTTCCACCGTTTAGCGTTGAAGTTGTTGTTTGACTCCTGTCGCCTTCGTGAGCTTTCTAGAATGTTAGAGCATAGCACCTAACAAGGGAAGGAGCTGAAGCATATGTCTGAACGGAGGGATCGAGTCATATAGGGAGAATCCTCACCCCTCAATTGGTTTGAAAATGTGTTTCTTTTTTGCCAAGTCGTTAAACCCAAGGAGTAGGGGTCACAATGGGATACGGCACAGCACGCGTTTGTGGGTCTTGTACGCTCGCGATGCGTCTGCAGCCAGTGGCTGGGAGCGCAGGTGGGTAGGGAGTTGACTCATGCGAGAGAGGTCACGAGTTTGGTTCCCCTACGCTGCTGCATTTTTGCATTTCAACTGATTGGTTGAGATTTGGGGGATTCTGACGTCTATACCATTTTCAGACATTTCCTGCGAATTTTTCCAGTTGTACGCTGTGGTATTCAACATGGTGATAAATGTTCAGCACCAGTGATACACAGATACAAAGTGCCTGTATAGTGAATCGCGGCGTACTCCTCCATGGTTATGAGCACGCAACCGAAATCCAATTGAAGACGTACCCTTTCCTCCGAAACAAGAGTTCCACACGAGAACGTTATCATATGCCCACTGCTTGCTTGCCTCTCCACGTCCATCAGTTCATCATGCGGATCCCAATCTTCCTCTTCTTCCACCACTTCCAACTGTTCGTCTTCGTCAACTTCAAGTTGACATGCTTCGAAGTCCTTGTGTAAGCTGGCCTGGCCATCCGTTCGGCCAGCTTGATTTCTTCCCTCGAAGATTCCTTGTCTAAAGGTGGGCCACACTTTAGCGTGAGCAGGTGGATCACCACTCGGCCGTCGGCGGACATTGTTGGTGTTAGGTTCCAGAAACCCTTCAGCAGACCTCTGATTTCCAGGTGACAGGCAGACATGAGGGAGAGAGTGCATCGATGCCGTTTAGCTTAATTTGCGGGATCCGCACACCTCGTTTCTCACTTGCACCACTTCCGACGTCACAACGTGGTCTCCTTTGAAGATTCGAGCAGGATGGTTTTCCCCGAGGCCTTTGGTCCATGTATGGAAACAGACTATGAGGAGCCTGTAGCCCTTATACGCTACCCGTAAGGCGCCCAGTGGTGCTTCATGCGCTTTGTACCTGTGTATCACTGGTGTTGAACATTTATACATCACCATGTTGAATACCACAACGTAGCGCTGGAAAAATACGCAGAAAATGTCTGAAAATGGTATAGACGTCAGAATCCCCAAATCTCATCCAATCAGTTGAAATGCAAAAATGCAGCAACGCAGAGGAGCCAAACTCCTGACCTCTCTCGCATCAGTCAACCCTCTACCCATCTGCGCTCCGGGCCACTGGCTGCAGAAGCATCGCGAGCGTGCAAGACCCACAAACGCGTGCTAAGCCGTATCCCATTGTGACCCCCTACTCCTTGGGTTTAGCGACTTGGCAAAAAGTAAACACATTTTCAAACCAATTGAGGGATGAGGATTCTCCCTATATGACTCGCTCCCCCCGTTCAGAAATACGCTTCAGACCCTTCCCTTTAAGAGGGATGCTCCCTATTGTGCACGCTTGTTTTCATAAGCAACCGCTGTGTGGTATATTAATCATAAAAGGCTTGATCTTGTCTGAAATTTGGTTCCCTAAGATGGAAAGCTTCTTGTTTGAAGTAAGGCCACAGTTTGTTTCAGTCGACCTGAACTGCTTGAAGCCTTGAACGTGTTGGGATTCACACAGCCGTCAAAAATTCAAGAGTTCGCGTTGCCGTTGCTGATTATGGAGCCGTAAGTAACGGTTGTTATTACCTCTTCGTCTTTTCTTCAGCCAGTTTCTGCAGTGCTGTTAATGTCCTTGAATTTAGTCCCACAAACATCATTGCTCAGTCACAGTCTGGTACTGGTAAGACGGCAACTTTTGTGCTCACAATGCTGTCGAGAGTAGATGCCTCGAAGAAGCACCCGCAGTGCTTGTGCTTAGCACCGACGTACGAGCTAGCCATTCAAATAGGTACGCGACGTGGACTGATCAAAAGTTTTTTCTTCTAAATTAATTTATTTACATATTATTGCATAAGCCCTAGTTTTTACTTGAGCCGCCACGCGGCGCGGCACCATGACCGCCATAGATATTGATTTTTCGTGCCGCCCGGTCGATATCTATCTCGACCATCGTGCCGCGCTGCCCAGCGGCGCAAGTATAAACTAGGGCTAAGGCAGTCATTAAAAAGAACTCTCAACGAAAGCTACAGTTCAGGAAAGTGCTAAAAACGAACAAAAGTCACTAACTACAGTGGGTCTTTGCAGTTCCGACCTAGCGGTATGGAGCCCATAGTTAGCTGGGATTTATACTTTACTCGCCGGGCACGAAAAGGTTAAGGCCATACTTCGCGACAATAGCGACCCGTCGCTCGTGCAAAACATGCATATCGATTAAAACCGAGCGCGCGCCGCAGGAAAAGTGTTCATACTCGAGCGCCGGCGCTGTCGCTCCAGTCGCTTTTGTCGCTCTAGTCGCTGCTGTCGCGAAACGTGAATAGACCCTTATGAAAGCTATCCGGCGATTGAGATGTATACCATTACCATACCAATTTCACGTCAAATTCCACACTTTTCAAATTAAATTGAACTCTTTTCACGTCAAACTGGTTATACCAAATCAATCTAGACACTTCACTTCAAATTGGACACTCTTCTAAGCAAGCTTGACGCTTTTGAAATTAAACCGAACATCTTCCAATTCAAGACGAGCATCCTCCGGACAGAGACTACAAGGCTGAAATAATTCCCTTAAAATATAATTTTTTTAAAATGTAAACTTCAAAAAAATTCGATCAATGGTTTAAATCAGGAGTTATTGGCGGCACTTCAAATCATTAGGAAACGATGAGAACAGTACTACAGACTTGGGGTCAACAGAAGGATCGGTTGAAGATGATAGACTTTTTCTTTTAATGCATCTGTTTGACAAAATTGATGGATTAGAGAGTGCGTGGTTGTTTTATACCCTTTTTCACGTCGAATTGGACAAATCAAAATGGACAGCCCTTAAGCTAGCCTAAGACTTGAAATCAAAGCAGCTCTTCCAAACTGAAAAGAGCCTCTTCTGAATTAAACTAGAGACTCTTCAAAAAGGCTGGAATAATTTTTTCGTCGAGGAAATTTCAGTATAGCTTTCTTTGTAGTTTAAGTTAATCTAATGCATTGTTTGAAATTTTATAAAAAAAATTAAAAGTAAATAATGGCGCAAAGCTTGTTTTAAAGAGCAAGAAGGCTTTCATTTTTTAGTGCCAAAAGTAGACTGTTCCATGCCCTCATCCGAAACGTCGCGATTTTTATTCGATCGATAGCAAAATATCTGTTTTTATCGAGATTCACACCTGCAAACGGTTAATAAAACAATGTAAAAACACACATATCCTTTGATCTTCCATGTGAGTAGTATTTGTACTATCAATTAAGTAAACATTGCGACTTGCTTTACGAGTGCATGGCGCGATCAACATTTAGTTTTTAAATTTATTCTTAAATAAAATTTTTATAGAACTATTACCTTGTTGGAGCAGCTGAACTAAAAATTTCAAAGAAAGTTATACCAAATTTTTCTTGAGCAAAAAGTTATTCCAACCAGCCTAGTGAGTTTGTAGTTTAACCTGTCTAAAGGTCATTTCGATTTCGTAGAGTTCGCTTTGATTTCAAAAGTCTTAGGCTAACGTAGAAGAGTGTCCAATTTGATAAAGTGTCCAGTTCGACGTCAAAATGGTATAAATAGGGTTTTGCCTCACCGGGTTGGTTCATATTCCAAAGTTCTAGCTGGAAGCCAAAGCATATCCGGATGTTAGTACTGAGGAGCCAGCGGTAGCAGTCGGTGCTTTGCTCGGCAGGCGTATTTCTTGTTCTGCTGAGCAAAACGTCGGTAAGACCGGATATGCTAGATTCTGGTTTACGTATTGAATAACTAAATAAGTACCGATTTTGCTCCATTGAGTTCCTAATCGTGAGTCATTCAATAGTATGAAACCTAAAATTTGGCACTTTAGGCGAAGTCGTTGCGAAAATCGCTCAATTCATGCCTGAAATAAGGGTCCATTATGCAGTGAGAGGAGTAAAACGTAGGTTTCAGTACGATATGTTGTTTTTGCACTTTTCACATGAATTTGTTACACTTTATAAGGTTTTTTTTTCAGCTGCTGCGCCTATTACAGAACAAATCATTATTGGAACACCTGGCAAGGTGAGCTTTCTGGATTGATTCCAATATCCTTCTACTTTTTCTTAGCTACTGTTGGTCTTGGGTGTGTTTAGTGCAGCCGTAAGGCCCCGTTTATACTTCCGACGCCGAGCGACACCACGGCATGTAAAGTGGCCAAATTGATCGATCGCGTCGCTCGGCGTCGAAGCATAAACGGGGCCTAAGACACACTGGCTTCCTCATGCATCGCAAGTCGATTCAAGGTTCCATTTCCAACAATCCAATCAAGGCTTTCATTTCCCCTATACTAGAAAAAGGTTTCGACCTCCCAATGGACTTCAAGTGGAGACCAAGGTCATTAGAAAGAGCTCGAGTGCTGATTACGAGTATGGGTGTAAAAATTGCAAAGTGAATCTCCTGAGCGAGTTGTGACCTGACGAAGTTGGGTGGGACGGGCTGCAGATTGGCCGTGCGAAAGAGTTGGCGCGAGGGCGGTGAGGGATGGGGGCTTCGTAAGCACGTCCGGTGAGCTGCGGCGGTGGCGCAGTGGTAGTGCTCCGGCTCGTCAGATGTGATGCCGTAGGTTCGGCTCCCATAGCTGGTGTTTCTTTTGACATTCTATTATGAATTATGACACGTTTCGATTAAATAGCGGGAAAACTACCATACACGTTTGTAAAAATGCTTGAAGGCAAAAAACTGCTATGGTGACATTTTTATTTACTTTTTTGCACAAACGGAGTCAAAATTTGATATGAAACAACGCAAGGTGGTTCTAGCAACTTTAGCATTCATGGAGCAAAGCAGGAAAAAATGTGAAGCAAACAGAATGTACGATGAAGAAGACCAAAATGTTGTTGATCTACTGCAAAAACCAACACTGTCATAATTCAGAATAAAAGGTCATTTCGAAGATAAATCATGATGTGCAAAGAAGCGGCAGCCACGTGAACCGAACCCCAACGCCCTCACCTCATCAGCAAGAGCAATACCCTTCGCCACCTTCGCCGCTGGCAGACCATTCTTACGATTCCCCATCCTTCACCGCCCTCGCACAGCCAGCCTGCAGCCACCCAAATTCGACAGGTCACAACTCGCTCAGGAGTTGCAGTTTGCACATTTTGACACCCAAATTCGTAGTCAGCATTCCGATCTCTTCGTAATGACACCTTTCTCCACCTGAAGCTCCATGGAAGGTGGAAACCCTTCCTTAATTAGTCAGTAATGGTTTTAGGACTTGATTATCTGTGTGGGTAAAGTGCTGACTTGCCTGTTGGCTGGCTATCGCGGGTTGTAGTTTCTGTTAAGTAAGAATATGAGGGGATAAATTTCGGCGTTTTATCAACCCATTATGGTATGCGCCATGCATTCTACTTCTACGGGATGTCGTGGAGGCAGTCTGGATGGACCGAAACAATAGCTTGCAGTGGCCAGACAATGATCAATTCAGAGTTTTATCCTTTCTAGACAAGCATGACTCCAATTTCCCTATTTCGGAGGGATCAAAGGCTTGCGTGGCCTAACACAGGTGACCCAAACCAAGCATGTCGATTCAGGGTGTAGGCGACAGTCGGCGCCTGTTCCAACTGCGCGACAACGCTCCTCGGAAGCGCAGGGAAAACTTTTCTGCTCATCACATAGCCCAGAGATCATCATGTAAAGCATTCGCATTAACTACAAGTACTGGAAATTAATTGGAAATTAGGTTGGAGCTTGTAGCTAATGACTTCTAGGTTGTATGATGACTAGAAGAAGGTTCAGGTTCTTTGTGAGCAGTGCTTCTACTTGTTAGGTGGTTGAGTTTGAAAAGGTGAGTATAGGGTTAAGTAAACCTTATACTTACACTACCCTTGGCTCTAAACAGTGATAATGTGTCGTTTAAACTGCCTTGAGTTCCATTTCCAATTCCCTAAAAGTATCCGTGGCAGCTAGTGGACTACCTGTCGAAGTATCACTGCCTCGATCCATCCCACATAACGTGCCTCGTGCTGGACGAAGCTGATGTGATGATCAATCAGGCCGGATACACTGAACAAAGCACGCAGATATACAAGTAGGTTTTTACTTGTTATTACGTTGCGATGGCGTTTTTCTAGCGCGTCTTGCGTACCATGTTTGGAAGAGGATAATTTTGCTCTTGTCGATTGTTTTCGAGCCAAATCTTTTAATTAATTCAAAATATAGCTGTTTTCCTTAGAGAATAGACCTGCTTTTCAATCAAAAAAGAGCAGCTAGTCTGGCGTAAACGTTAAACGGAATAGAATTGAGCGTTGTTCAAAAGTTATCCATGAATATTCCACGTCCAACTCTCGATAAATTTTGGCGTCTTTGACGTTGTAATCGACAAGTATTTTCTTCATCGACCAAGATTGACATAGCTTTTTATTGCGGCTTACGTTTCACCGTTGTTGCCTTCTTCAGAGCCTGGAAAAGTCGCAGTCATTTGAGAAACTACCCTTCCAAATCAAATGGCTTTTCACTCTGCCGAGACCCATCCAAAGAGTTAAGAGACCACAAAAATGACGCCGTAAGAAGTCGAAAAGGAGGCTAACTTTAGATGTAGACCCTTATGATGACTTCGGCTTTTCTAGGCTCTGAAGAAGGCGACAATGCAGGAGTTATATCAATCTTGGTCACGCTGAAGAAAATACTCGTCGATCTCCATGAATGGTTGCTCCCTTTTCCTTAAAGGCTTCAGCTAACACCATTTTCACATCAAATTGGACATTTCGAATCAATTTGGACATTTTCAAACCAAATTAAATATTTTAAATTTATCTAAAATGTCTTATTTGGTTTGAAAAGTGAATCTGGCTTATCTAATGGTAAGTTTAGATAAATTCTATTGTTCAAATCAAGTTGGACTTTCTACTAACAAGGAAAGGTTCCCAACTCATGGTGAGCTTTTGCGATACTATTTTGTTAGGATGTAGAGCCCCGTAAGCGGAGTCCAGTACCACAGTTGGTTTTTGCTGAACACTTTTTAAAGGCCTGAAAAAAGGTGAAAAATGAGCGCCACACTCATCAACCCCTATGACACCCAAGAGACGTGCCTCGGTGGCGCAGTCGGTGGAAGTGCCGCCTCATAGGAGTACACTGGCCGGCTTTTGAGTTCGAGTCCGCGTACCGCCAATGTTTTTGCACATATTAGTTTGTTGTTGTTATGCTTTCTCATAATCACAGGAGTCAATTTTGGGACATCATTGCTCATAACAAACTAAGACTGTCTATTTGTGCCTTCATATGTGCTAGTTTTTTAACGATGCGTATCTGCACCATATCATTTCTCTGGAAATAAAAAGTCTTATTGCTCTTGCTTTTCAGACTTTGTATTTCCAGAGAAATGATATGGTGCAGATACGCATCGTTGAAAAACTAGCACATATGAAGGGCAATCAGATAGCCTTGGCTTGTTGTAAGCATTAATCGCCTATAATTGACTCCTGTGATCAGGAGAAAGCGTAACAACAACAAACTAATATGTGCAAAAATACTGGCAGTATGCGGACTCAAACTCAAAAGCCCTCCGGTGGGCCCTCATGAGGGGTCACTCTTACCGATTGCGCCACCAAGGCACATCACTTGGAGTGTCATAGAGGTTGATGAGTGTTGCGCATACGTTTTCACACCTCTTTTTGAGGTCTTTAAAAAAAGCGTTCGGCAAAAAATGACTGTGGTTCTGGACTCCGCTCACGAGGCCCTACATCCTGTCGAAATAGCTGAAAATTTATTTTAAAAATTATGTTGGGCAAAAATGATGGTTTAAAGCTTGTTTTAAAGTGTGAGAAGGCAGAAATTTTTTGGTACTAAGAGAAGAGATCGCATGCATCATGCACAGCAAAAGTTCTGTTTGCGTGGAATTAGGCTAGACGAGTGCATGGCGCTATCTTTTCTTCTAATGCGCCAAAAATGGTTACCTTTCTGCGCTCTAGAGTAAGCTTTGGACTATTATTTATTTCTTGAGTAATTTCGAGAGGTGTGTGTATTTGTAGAGCTAGGGGAATCGAAATATTTTAAAAAACGCTATTAAGATTTCTTGGACAAGAATTATTCTAACATCTAGGAGAGTCTTTATGTAGCTTAATCTGAAAGACGCTCGCTTGATTTGCGGGATGTTTATTTCGATATGAAAAGCGCCAAACTTGCTTAGAAGGGTGTCCATTTTGATTTGAAAAGCGTCCATTTGGCCTGAAAGGTGTTTAATTTAGCGTGAAAGTGGTATAGTGGTATTTCGAGAAGCTCAATCTGTTGCTGAATGGCTTAATATTAACCAGTCGTTTGCGCGAATTTAAGGCCTTTTTTTAGCACCATTGAAGCGCACTCTCCTGGCGTACAGACTATGCTTTTCTCGGCCACTTACGGCGAAGATGTGGTGAAGTTTGCCATGCAACTCATCAAAAACGCAGTCACTGTCACGTAAGTTTTTGTCTGGTTTTCAACTTTTCGCCATTATGTACAACTGATTTTTTCGCTATCTGTTAGAAAGATTCGCACCGCTTTTCTATGCCTTCTCAGACAAACGAGCACTAGGACCCGCACAACCAGTTGCTATTGTGGTGAGAACCTGTTGCAGTGGGTGTGGTGGGCTGCGCCGATTGGCCAGGTGAGGGAGCCCGCCGCGATTACCTGCACCCCGTTGACGCTCCTGTGGAAGTATACCATTACGATTAAGGGTCGGCTCCTGTTGCCAGAGTGTTGCAGTATTCTTGTGCAGCCGTATATCTACATATATCCAGCTCGTACCTACATATACGTGTGCATACGCATATAAGTAGGTATATACAATGTACACACATGAATATACATCTGTATATACAGGTGTATACATAGAAATAGGTTGTCACCACAATAGCAACTGGTTGTACGGGTCCTAGATAACGAATGTCTGAGTTGGTTTTAATTTCTTTCTTGCTCAAAAGCTTCAGGGATGAACACGTGCTTGTCTAGTTGCTAGGATTAACAGTATTTAGTGGCTGCAAAGGAACAATAGTGTTGGGTTTAAATCAAAAATGTAATAAAAATAGCGTCTACCACTCTTCAGAGGTAACTCGATCCATTTGCTTTAAGCCCGAAGTGGCTGTAATAGTGGTTATAAGCTGCCACTTGGATGTCTATTTACGAGTTTTGACTGTTAGGAGGGGCAACAACTGATGAGGACTCTTAAGCAAAATCATCATAGCCGGTTTTTGAAAGATTTCGCACGTGAAAGCAGTGTGTATTCAGCTGTCAGTTGGTTGAGCAGGGGAATAACGCTGCGATAGAATAACCTAGATCTAATACCAGATTGAGCTAGCGAACCTTCGGGTTTTAAAGAACCGCCCCTAATGCATGACGGCAAATTTTGAAGAAGCTTGCATGGTTGGGGTTTATTTTCCCAGTGGTTATCTGGGAAATCGTTTAGAACTTTCTAAACGAGGTAACCTGAACATTTATCCTTTTCACACCCAATGCATACAGATTTTTCACGTAGAATTGGACACTTTTCAAACCAAATCGGACACTTCAAATCAAATTGGACACTCTTCTAAGCTGGCCTATGAACTTTGAAATCAAATTAAACGTCTTCGAAATCAAGACGAGCTTCTTACAGGTTAAACTAAAGACTCACCAAGATGGTTAGAATAATTTTTCTTCAAGGAAAACTTAGAATAACGTTGTTTTTTGACATTTTTTAGTTCAGCTGCCCGATTGAGTGTAATAATTCTATAAAATTTTTATTTTTAAGAAAAAATAATAAATGTAATTTTTTGTGTCAAGGCGCAGCAATCATTTCCTGCATTAAAAGACTAGGTTGCGCCATGCACTCAAAAAAGTTCAACCAACGTTTATTTGATTGATAGTGTGAACACTGCTTCCATGTAGCAAGAAAATTAGGACATACGTGTTTTTTTACAATTGTTTGTGTTGCACCGCTTGCAGGTGTGAAACTGCATGCAAACAGAAATTTTGCTATCAATCGAATAAAAATCGCGAAGTTTCGGACAGGGGCATGGCGCAATCTCTATTTTAGCAATATAAAATGGCCGACTTCCTGCTCTTCAAAACAAGCTTCAATTCATTGGTTTTCCTCAAAAAATAAAAAACTTATAAATTTTCAAACTATTTCTTCTCTTACTGGGAATTGAAGTAAAGTTTCAAAGAAAGTTATACTACAATTTTCTTTGAACAGAAAATTATTCGAACATTTTTGGAGAGTCTCTAGTTTAATGTAGAAGCAGCTCATTTTTATTTGGAAGAGATCTCTCTGATTTGAAAAGTCTTAGGCTAGCTTAGAAGAGTGTCCAATTTGACGTGAAGATGGTATACACAGGTTTTCCACGTCGCATTGAACAATTTTCAAATCAGAAGAGACACTTCCAGCCAAACGCTACACTTTTTGTGCCAATTTGGCTTGAATAGTGTACAGTTTGGTTTGAATAGCGTCCAATTTGATTTGAAAAGTGTCCCATTTGAACGCGAAAATGGTACGTATCTGTAGTCATTGGTGGAATTTCGTGGATTTCGTGACTTTGTTTTATCCAATTTATATTCGTTTTCTATGCTGCTGTGTCCTCTTTACTATGATCTGTATGTATGTTTCGTACTGGTAGAGATTTGTTGGTATTAGCTTTCCCCAGTTCAAGTAACTGTCTGTCTTCCATTTCTTTCTCTACCAATTCCATATTTTTCTCCAAATTCCTACTTCTATGCACCGTTTTTGCCCATAAGGTACTTTAGTGGGTAGCGGATCCCCATCGGATATCCCCAGTCGCTCGTTTTCTGTGCCATTGTGAAGTTAATCGTCGATTATACGTCGCTCGTTTGATGCCAGGACTCATTATCCCGTTGGGGTCAGCAGAGTCTTATTACACCAGGTGTTGCGTGGTAGCTGTTGTGAATGTCCGTAGATTTAAATTTACGGATGCTGAAGAAGGAGCCGTTTGCCCTCTTCGGGTACGTTATCTACTCCCCGTGTGCCTTCAGTGCCGTTCCCCAGTCTGACTTCGTGACAGGAGTTTGACGAGCGCGTCTGTCCATCTTCGACAGGACAGGTGCGCTAATCCTCTAACACCATAAATACCGTAATCGAGGGTAAATTTGCCGAGTTGCGCAACGGTCACAGCGAACGCGAAATAGCTGGCTATATGATAAGTAGGTCGTCAGTTGTCCATTACTTGTGTTACTGTAGTGTAATATGAGTATGTGTTGACGAGTACGGTTTTCTTCGGAGGCCTTCGTTTCCTTCTATAATATTTATTTAAAAATATACACTATTTCATGTCGAATTGGACACTTTTCACATCAAATTGGACATTTCAAATGAAATTGGGCATTCTTCTAAGCTAGTCTAATACTTTTGAAATCAAAGAGAACTCTTCCAAATCGAAATGACCTTCAGGCAGACTCAATAAGATGGCTAGAATAATTTTTTTTGTTCAAGGAAAATTTAGTACAACTTTCTTGGAAATTTATTAGTTCACTTTTCCCAAGATGTGTAATAGTTTTATAAAATTTTAATTGTTAGAGGAGCAATAATAAATTAAAATTTGTTTTTAAAAAGCAAATAAGTAATCATATAGCGCATTAAAGGATCAGATCGTGCCATGCACTCAAAAAGTTCGTCGATTGATAGTGTAAATGCTGCTTACATAACATATCTAAGTGAGGATGTGTGTGTTCTATACAAGTATTTTTGTTTTTATCGTTTACAAGTGTGAAACTCCATGCAGACAGAAATTTTGCTATCAGTCGAATAAAAATCGTGACGATCTGGACGAGGGCGTGGCGCAATCTCTTTTTGGCGCTAAAAAAATCGCCGCCTTCCCGCTCTTTACAACAAGCTTTAAACCATCGTTTTTCCTCGAAAAATATGAATTTTATAAAATTTCAAACTGTGTTTACTTATTGAGAAGTGAATTAAAACTTCAAGGAAAGTTATACCAAAATTTTCCTTGGACAAAAAGTAATTCTAACCTTTTATTATTTTTTATTTTTTATTGAATTTAATTTAATGTTGAAGAAGCTCATTTCGATTTGGAAATTGGACACACTGTTTGAAATCTTATAGATTTTTTAAAATGCAGAAATACTAGCTTCGTTTTAACGTGCGAGGAGGCAGTAATTCTTTAGCGTATTAAAACAAGTGATCACGTCATGCACCAGTCTAGCTCGTTGCGATTTTTATTTGATTGATTTTTTTATTGGGCAGCTAAACTAAGCAATTTCAAAGAAAGTTATAACAAATTTTCCTTGGAAAGATTTATTTTAACCGTCTTATTGAGTCTGTTCTTTAACCTGTAAGGAGGTCATTTCGATTTGGAAGAGTTCGTTTTGATTTTAAAAGTTTAAAGTGAGCATAGGAGAGTATCCAATTTGATTCGAAAAGTGTCCAGTTTGGTTTGATAAGTGTCGAATTCGGCGTGAAAATGGTATTTAAAGGTCTCTTGGTGTCTCCAGTGTTATCTCTTTCAGTCTTCAACATAGTTGCAGGCCATGAACAAAGGGTTTGTTTAAGGTTTGTTGGGTTTGTTTAACGTTTGTTTTGGTTTGTTTTTGCCTTAGGATAACTTTTTAACTCCAATTTTGGGATTAAGCAAGCTAAAGACCTTAGAATGTACCCTAGTATGGTATTGGTTTTTAACGTCCTAGAGCTGGCTTCAATAGAAGAACCCTTACATCTGTGTCTGATCCTATATTCCCGTGTATAAGACGCTGTTCCAGATGCTTGATTGCTCTGTTTTCGTTACCCTCTAGGCGAGAAGATCGAATTAGTTGCTGTTGGTAGAAAACAACACATAATTACTGCTATCGAAAAACACGGCGCAATGAGACGCGCAGAATGCGTGTGAATGCCTAGCGGTCCTCACCAGATGACGCACCGAACCGCGCTCCACTGTATCCGATGAGTGACATCCTCAACGGAACAGAGCCGCTCACGCGGTTGAGTAATCGTGCCATGTCGCCTGTGAACACAGTTCCGGGCACATCCTTCGCATATTGGAGTTTCGGGCATGCCAAGCACTTCTTTGGTAACATCTATAGATGATAAATGAAGGATAGAGGACGGTGGTAATCCGTCTCTTTCCGGAATGCGCCACTCATTCTACTTCTATGGGATTTCGTGGAGGTGAGTAGAGTGCGTAGTTGGCGTATGCAATGACTTGCACTGGCCAGCCGATAAGCAAGTCAGCGTTTTATCCCTACTAGACGAGTCCGGTACCAATTTACCAACCCTGCAGAGGATGAAAGACTTGGTTGGCCGGATAATCCGAACCAAGAACTTGTAATCGGTTGCATGCGACAGCCAACGCCGCCTTCGTCTGCGCTACAACGCTCTCAAAACTGCACATAATAGGACGGCAAAACGAACAGCACCACAGCAAAGCACAAAAGAGCAAAGAAAAAGTGTGAAAATGACTATTGATATTGAGTACAGGATCTATCCTAATCGGGATGGGGCAGCGCTAAAAGGGCAGCTGGGTCCAGTATCCCACGACACGACACCACATTTTCTGAGTTCGCATGAGCGTCATCGTCTTATTTAGCAGTAGTGAAAGCTCTGGGACAAGTAGAAGAGACCGCTGTAGAGACAAAACACCCCATCCCCCCCCCCCCCCTCCTCCGATTAAGATAGATCTGACAATTAATTTTCGGACAATCGTTAAGAATCGCCCAAGTTCGGCTTTCAATAGATCTTGGCATGACGAAGTGATTCCACAGCTAAGTTTCGTTCAGATGTCGATCAAGATTGTCATCAAATCTGCTTAGGTATTTTGTAGGACGAACTAGTGTTTGATGGAACGGCTTTTCATCAAATCTACTACGGCTGACGTTTTGTCGCCGTCGCCTTTAGAGCCCGGAAAGGTCAAACACTATTTCGTTCTACAAAATAGTATTCTAAGCAGATTAGATGACAATCTTGATCGACATCTGAAAGAAACATAGCTGTGGAATCACTTCGTCATGCCAAGATCTATTGAAAGCCGAACTTGGGCGATTCTTAACGATTGTCCGAAAATTAATTGTCGGATCTATCCTAATCGGAGGAGGGGATGGGGTGTTTTATCTCTACAGCCGTCTCTTGTACTTGTCCCAGGGGTTTCACTACTGCTAAATGAGACGATGACGATCATGCGAACTCAGAAAATGTGGTGTCGTGTCGTGGGATACTGGACCCAACTGTCCTTTTAGCGTTGCCCCATCCCGATTCGGATGGATCCCCTGTATTTTCTATAGCGCGTCACACTTTATATGGACCACTCTATATTTGCCATGTCAAAGATTTCTGTTTCCGACCACCAAATGTTTCCTGAAATCGCGCACTCGTTCTCAAATCCTGTTGTTTTCCAACGATAGATCGCTGTGTTGGCCTTTTTCTAGCCCAAAGTGATCAGGTCGGGGCGAAGGTTAAGCCATAGCAGTTGCATAGAAGTAAAAGCGTCCCCTTCTATGCACCTCCACGGAAGTAGAGTAGACTGTTCCGTTCTGTTGTCTTAGATCGCTTGTTGATTTTTCTCTGCGGGTGGGCATTGCACTGCGTTGTTCCAATTATTCAGCCAACCACTTGACCTGGACAAGTGTTATATTAGCCGTTTGAATGGATTGTATGCACTTGTAGCTGTATTTGAGTTAAGAGCTCTGAGCTTTTTGGATGGAACTGCTAGAAACTGTTGCTTCTCCTAAAGTGTTGAGGATGAGACATACATTTCCAGACTGAAGCGGGAAGATCAAGCGTTGCCGAACATCAAGCAATACTTTGTGGAGTGTCCAGGCCGTGATGCAAAGTATCAGGTAAGGTTGCTCCTCTCACATGGGTCGGATTTCTTAACGACTACCCAGCCTCGTGTGATATCACGTCACTATTGCAGGCAGTTGTCGAGCTGTACAGCGGGCTGACGATTGCTTCGTGTGTGATATTCACCCACACGAGGAGAAGTGCTTCGTGGTTGGCCGAGCGAATGGTGGAAAAAGGACATTCTGTGAGTTTACCCTTATTTAGGGTAGTTTCGGCTTTATTGTAGCACTCACATTTCGGTGCTGTTGTACTTTCACGACACCAGAGGTCGAGGAGAGGTCGAAACTTTTTTGTACAAACCTCGCCTGGGGGGTTATTTGGGGTGCTGATCACGAATCTGACGTTCGCTTTGCGTATTACGCCGGAGTACGGTAGGTACGGGTGACTAAGGCTGTCGAGATCATAATCACGGTTTCCCCAAAATTCGCCCAATGGTTATCTGGGGTGCTGATCACGAACCTGACATACGTTCTGCGTATTATGCTGGAGTACGGGTAGGCTACGATAGGTACAAGTGACTAAGGTAATGGTCACCGCATTTTGTTGTCGTCTTTGAAGTTCTCAATAGCCACCAACCAACTTTAATTACCCAAGTTTAAGGTCTAAACAGAATCAGCGATATGA
Source organism: Heligmosomoides polygyrus bakeri (assembly GCA_947359475.1). NCBI lineage: Eukaryota > Metazoa > Nematoda > Chromadorea > Rhabditida > Heligmosomidae > Heligmosomoides > Heligmosomoides polygyrus. The sequence goes on from OX375866.1 coordinate 6,200,403, forward strand.
TCACCGATTTCTTCCAGGCTTTGTCTGCAGGGGTTATCTGGGGTGCTGATCACTTTTCTGACATCCATTTTCGTTATTACGCCGGACTACGGTTGGTTACGGTAGGGACGGGTAAAAAACGCTTCAGAATGAATCCCCGTGGTACATTGAATATCGAGTGCCGAGTTAGTATGTCCTTTTGTAGCATCTCCATATGCCTGCAGGTTGGTGTATCTACATGGAGTCCTTACATAGAGACATTGTGAGCAACCTCATCCTTCTAAGCGATTCCTGGAAATCAGCTGCGTCCATATTCAGCTTGCTAAAGACGTCTTTCAACTTCGTACCTACCGTAGCCTACCATACTTCAGCGTAATGCCAAAGGCGGGTGTCAGATTCGTGATCAGGACCCCAAATAACCACCATAGGCGAAGTATGAGCGAAATCGGTGATTATGACCCCGACAGCTTTAGTCACCCGAAACTACTGTAACCTACCGTAATCATCTGAGTTTTTAAAAACGGATGTCAGATTCATGATCAGCAGGCAGACAGGCAGTCCCATTGACGAAGTTTGAGCGAAGTGGGTGATCATAACATTAGTCACCCATACCTGTCGTAACCTACCGTAATCGGCTGAAATTTCAAAAACAGATGTCCTGTTCGTGATCAGTATCCCAAATAACCCCTCTGGGCGAGATTTGAACGATTTTTTTCCGACCTCTCGACCTCTGGAGTCGTGAAAGTACAATAGGGCCCATATTTTTTCAAACCGTTCCTGTAGCTAGGCACTCATGTTGTTAATTCAAATGAAACTGTTAGGCACACGACGTTCTTGCTAGGAAGCCACGTTTTCGAGCCGTTACCGTAAAAACAATCTGTCTGTAGAGTTGCTGAGCTCTTCACGAGGTTGGTAAACGGCTTTATTGGTGGCTAACGTTTCGGCTGGATCGCCTTCTTCAGAGCCTGAAAGGGTCAAGTCAATTAGGAGTTACCCCACCAAACATCTCTTCAACCTTACAAAATTCAATGTCAAATTTTTGGAAGCCTGAACAAAGGAGAGAATCCGAGTATCGTACCTCACCACAGTCCACTGAAGGACCAAAGGAAGCCGCACAGGGTAAGCAGGGGTACGGGACAGCACCTACCCCAGGTCAGAATGCGAGACTGAGGTAGGGCTTGAGTTCGCGCGTTATATACAGGCATTCCCCCTTCCGGTTGACCTTGGGACCTCTGGAATAGATCCAGAACGCCTCAAGGGCTTTGCGCGCCGACGTTTGAACCTCGTGTCCCAGAATCCTCACCTCAACCCCAAAATCCTCCCCTCCATGAGAATTGATCCTGTGGTAGCCTAGGGCAGTGGATGCCCTAAGCTTCTCCTTGCCATCCAGATGCTCCTTTATCCTCACGTGCAGAGGACGGCCAGTTTCGCCGATGTACTCCTCGCCACACGGTTGACAGGAGATCAGGTAGACTACACCCGATACGGTGCAGTCGCCTTCCTTTCCCCCTGGGCAAACCACACAATCGCTGCGTGACCACCACGTTCCCGAATTAATGCTGGCGACACGCCAAGTCCGTACGAATCAATAATTCGGCTACGGAACTATGGAATGGAGAAGGTTTATACTGTTTGAGGCGGTTTTGGTTGGAAAATTTTGGCATCGTAGAGCCGTCGAATAGCATTCCTTCCCAAAAAAAAAAACACCTCATGCCGCATGAAGCTCCCTTTCTCTAGTTTTGTAGGTCCATATTGATTATCGTGGAGTTGGCAGCATGCCAGAACTGTTGCGGAGAAGTGCTGTTCCCGCAGCGATTGTTCTCACGGTAACGGTTTCAAAACGTGCGACCGTAGTAAGAGCTTATTGTGATTGTTGCTAGTGGTTCGCTGTTTTGACCTTAACCTCTGCGATCTCACTCTCTGACTGACTAACCACCCCACAGGTGAAAGGTTCCAAAGAACGGGTTTCGTCTATCTGGGCATTCTCGTATAATTCACGATATCTTCCAGGTTGGTGTGCTTCATGGTGAAATGACGGTCGAAGAGCGTGCCGAGTCCATTCAGCGATTCAAAGACGGCGACTTCAAAGTGCTTATAACGACGAACGTCTGCGCTAGAGGTAATTACCTTCGACGCTTGGTGAATTTCACTGGAGTTGTTCCTTTGAGCGCCGTGGCTGCTGCAGCCTACTTCAAGTTAGGGAGAATTCTGCCGCTTGTGGGGCAAACTGCGGCCAGATTCATGAACGGCGTACATAGCTTTAACGGCGAATTGTGAGCGAAAAACTCAGATAACGAGGCTTATCGCTCACCGTTTCGCTTGATAAGCTTGCAATTCTCTGTTAAATTGACGTAAGTCGTTGAAGAATGCGGCTCCAGGGTGCATCCATAGGAGACGCGGCTGTCGGCGTGCAGCTAATTCGAAGTCCTTGGTTCGCATCCCGCCCAGATCAACTGGCCTGTCATCCCACCTGGATATCAAGGTTCCCTGGAAAGTATGAAGCATTGACTTCTCCATCGACTGGCCACTGCAATTCGATAGCCATTATAACTAACCACCTACTGCCATTTGAATATTCCCGCGCGATTGCTACAGTATATATCACCCAAGCCGTTGCCATCGGAGCTCGTTTCTGTCACTGAGCGCGAAACCTACAGACACCTCTAGGAAGGATAGGACCCATCCAAGGGTAAGGAAGAGACTCGGGGTGTAGGCCATCCAAGCTGCTCGTGCTCAAACCGTTCTCGTTGTTCAGTGGGGATCACGGATCGATCTAATATCCACGTGGACGCCGACGCTATCCACGACGCAACCGCACGCTACAGTACCATGCGAACCTGCACATCAATCCGCAATTCGAACGGCAGTAAGGGATTAGTTATAAGTAAAACCCTGCAATTCACTGTACAGGCTGACTTTGCATTCAAAGCGCTTCCGCGATATCCTGTAGAAGTAGAATGCGTGGCGCAAACAGGAGATGGTCTCCAAGCTTATGCCAGCACTGAAAAAGCAATGCATGGGAACTGTATATTACAAAGGTATTCCCTTTTATTGCGGCAGGACAGACAGTGTGGATAATGTGTTGGCACTGACAAGCGCCGTTTGTCTAGTAATGATCCGTTAAGTGCTGGCGAATGACCCCTTAGAGGCGCTGGCCGGGTGTTCGAATGCTCTGTTTGCCTGAGCTGAAAGGGTTGACAGTTGATGCGTTATATCATGACTGTTCGAATGTCAGCGGCACGTTTACCTAAGCGATTAGGCTGTGTGATTAGGGCCGCCGGTGAATGATGATCGCCTGACCTACCGTACTCGCTGCTGCTCACTGCCGACGCGAAGAGCTGTTACGGTAATTGAGCTGGTCTCAGTGACTAACAGTGACGATCGAGTATGCACCATTCCCACGTCAGTTTGGACACCCTTCTAAGCAAGTGTGGCGCTTTTAAAATCGAACAAAACGAAATCAAAACGAGCGCCTTCCAGATTAAACTAGAGACCGTTAACATCAGTTTTTCTCAATGGACATTTGGTGTAGTTTTCTTTGAAATTTTTCAAAATACACCTGTCCCAGTAAATCAACAAACAAATCGTTCTAAATTTTTCAAAATTGTTATCTAAAGCTGTTAACAGTTGTTAAAAATGTATTGTAGAGTGCGGATAAGCGGCAATTTTTAATCCAACAGGGCCCGGATTCATCGACGCGCATGCCCGCGGGTATGCTGGGTATAGAGGGTGGACATACCCACGATGTGAAGATACCCACTATTCATGATAAACCTTATCCGCCAAATGGTGGGTATATCAGTGGGTAGAGAAAACCCCCTGATCGTCGTCGGTACATCCGTAAACCCGCGATTCGTTTTCGCCCCATTGACAAAATGGCGCTCCAGTGAGATCAGGACCCGGATTCATCAACAATTATACCCGTGGGTATGCGGGGTATAGGGGGTAGAGATAAGATAAGAGTCGGGTAGAGATAAGGCAAGAATCAGACGCAGGCTTCATCGTGGGTATCTCTACCCCTTACCCGCGGGTAAGTCGTTGATGAATCCGGGCCCAGGGCCTGATCTCACTGGAGCGCCATTTTGTCAGTGGGGCGCGAACGAGTAGTGGGTATACGGATGTACCCACGACGATCGGAGGGTTTCCTCTACCCACTGATATACCCACGATTTGGGGGGTTAGGATTACCGTGAATCGTGGGTATGTCCACCCGCTATACCCAGCATACCCGTGGGTATGCGCGTTGATGAATCCGGGCCCAGCTGTTCTCGCTAGAGGCCTAGTTCTACCTTATCCTTGATTCCTTTCATGAATACGTTTTATACCCACTACCCACTGCTGGTAGTTTTACGATTCTCTTACGGTATCTCAACCTATACCTGTTGCTTGATGAATCCGGGCCCAGGAGATAGGATCGCGCCGTGCATTCGTTTACCTCGTCCGCGTTTTCATTTAATTGATAGTATAAACGCTGATTACTTGCAACAAAGTCGTAAGGATATGTGTGTATGTTTTTACAAACGTTTTTGCTGGCAAGTGTTCTACTCCTGGTGATCAGAGCCTTCATTTTCATTCAAAGGAAACTTGCGGCATCTTGGGCGAGTACATGGCGCAGTCTCTTTCTTCAGCACTGAGAAATTGCTGCCTTCATGCTCTTTCAAACGAAGTTTAAACCACGATTTTTCCTTAAAAGTGTCACTTTTATAAATTTCCAAAATGCTTTTCACCCGTTTGTGCGAGTGAACTTAAGAATTTCGAAGAAAACTAAATTTTATTCGACAAAAATTATTCTATCCTTCTTGGAGAGTCTGTAGTGTAGTGGGAGAAAACTTGGGATCTATCCTAGTCCGGGGGGGGGCAAAAGCATGTAATAAATCGACATGAGACTTACATACCAGCTCCTGCAGGAGAGGATAGGACCTAAACGAAACAAAAAAAAACGAACAGACAAACAAAGAAAATCGCCGCGGTTCTACAACCGTCTCTGCGGGCAAAGAGCAACGCAATGGAGGCATGCAGCATGCTGACCACCGCCTGACATGTTATAACCAGGGTCTACCATGGCGAGGAGGGCGCAAAAAGCCGCATGCCGCGTGCTGACCGCCGGCTGACATGTTATGACCAGGGTCTAACATGGTGAGTAGGGCGCATAAAGCCTAATGTCGCGTGCTGACCGCCGCCTGACATGTTATAACCGGTATCTAACATGGTGAGGAAAGCACATAACTTTGCCTGCTTACAATTTTTTCGTTTTTTCTTCGTGAATTTTTCTAGTTTAGGTCCTATTTTGTTCTGCAGGGGCAGCTCGGTAAGTCGATTAAGTTAAATCGATTTATTACCTAATTTTTAGTTATGTGCCCCCCCCTCCCCGGACTAGGATAGATCTGAAACTCGCTTCAATTTCGAAGATGTCTTGTTTGACTTCAGAGGCGTCATGCTTGCTCAGAAGAGTGTCCAATTTGATCTGAAAGGTGTCCATTTTGACTTGAGGATGCTACACATAGCTAGGAATGGGTTCAGTGGGTGATCCTCAGATAGTGGAGAAAACGCCCGTGGGAGGAATCTAACGATTTAAGGACTTAGGTAAGCTGAGGCACGGAAGATAGCGTAATTCGCTCCTATTCCATTCCTCGGTTTATTTTTTTTCTCAAAATTTCTCAAAATTTGAAGGAATGTCGATTTCAGCAGAAGGTTTACATGCTGTTTCCTTTGTATTTGACGTCTTACTGCTTAAATCAGGGCTTTTCAATGTTATTTCTGGAGCATCAGAACTACATGGAGGGAGATTTCGTCTCGTTTAGGTATCGACGTAACTCAGGTAACGATTGTTATCAACTACGACCCACCGGTGCTGTACGACAATCCGTCGGAACCTGACTATGACACGTATCTTCATCGCATTGGACGGTAGGTCGTTGAAGTTGAAGAAGATTCAGTTACTATCCTAATTCTATAGAGATGCATTGTTAGTGTGTTTTCGCTCAAGAGTTCTATTTATTTTCTGATATTTTTTTTGGTTTGTTTTTATCAGATTTTCTTTTCAGAACTGGACGCTTCGGCAAAGCGGGTATAGCAATCAATTTTGTGGATAGTCGTGAGGCGCTGACGATTATCAGGAGGATTGAAGCTTTCTTCGGTTAGTTGTTTAATTGTGGTTAAATTGTATTGGCTTTTTAAATAGCAAGTTCAGCTCGTATTTTACCATATAAATCGAACAAGTTTCACTCTTTTGAAATCGAATTGAACGTCTTCCAAATCGAAATGACGTCTCCGGGAGGTTTAAAATATTTTTTTTATGCTCAAGGAAGATTTGATGTGTCTTTCTTTGAATTTTTTAAAATCTCAACTGGAGGAATAAGTGAACACACTGCTTGAAATTTCATGAAATTTTTATTTTTCAAGGAAGGAATAATGGTTTAAAGTTATTTTAAAGTGCAGGAAGGCGATGTTTTTGAACTATTTTATATAAGCTTCGATATTGTAGCAGTGATATTTGAAAAGTCGCCTAACTAATGCTACAAATACATTGATATTTTATTGTTATACTTGGCTTAGAAAAAGTTGCATCTACTCTTTGCAGAAGTTCGTTAGCGGCAAAGTACTTGTTCCCACTAATGCTTATAAAAGAGACTGTGCCAGACTAGAACAGATTCCAAATCATACTTGAAGCCTTCTGTCGGTTGCAACAGCTTCAACACATATACCAATTGCACGTTGAATTGGTCACTCTTCAAATCTTTTAAACTAGCCTAAGACTTTGGAATCAATACGACTCTTCCAAATTGAAATGAGCATCTTCTGCGTTAGACTAGAGACTCTAAAAAGGTTGGAATAATTTCTTGTTCAAGGAAAATTTTAGCATGACTTTCTTTGAAGTTTGTGACTCATCTATGCAATGAATTAAAGATAATAAGTCATTAAGTTGTTAGAAATATTATAAAATTTTTATTTTTCAGAGAAAAATTAAGGTTTGAAGCTTGTTTTAAAGAGCAGGAAGGCTGCAATTTTTAGTGCCAAAGGAAGAGATTGGGCCATGCACTCCTCAGGGACGTCGCCATTTTTACTTGATTAATACCATGCTGTCCAATAATTCCTGTCCGAAAACTTTCAAAATTCTATAATGTTCCTTAGAAGTGTTATAATATCAGGCAAGTGTAAAAACCTTCTAGAAGGTTCTCCAGAGTTCCACGCTAGGGGTATATAAGGTGCAGTCGCCGCGTCTAGCTACCAGTACAAGCTAAAATGGACCAAGGTCGAATTCGTACGTTCGTGTACTACGAGTGTCGTCCGCATCGCAAGGAGTTTCTCGAGGACCTGGTCACTGGGATGAGAGCTGGCTCCTCTACGACAACGATGCCCGCTGTGCCGTCCGGATCCCGCGCGGAGAAGTGCCGCCGACGGCGCCGAAAGCCGACCTGCACCCGCTGAAGATCATGCTCCACTGCTGGTGGGACGCCAAGGGCATGCCGTACTTCGAGCTGCTCCCGCAAGGCAGGACGGTCACCGCCTCCATCTGCACCGATCAGCTCGAGAAACTAGCCGCCGCCATCCGAGAAAAGCGTCCCCGACGGGCCTCGGTCCACCTGCTGCACGACAACGCGCGCCCCCACGTGGCGAAGGAGACCCAGCAGAAGTTGGCGACGCTCGGCTGGGAGACGGTTGCCCATCCGCCGTATTCCCCGGACCTCGTCCCCTCCAACTACCACTTGTTCCGCCCGCTGAAGCACCATTTGGCCGGAAGAAAATTCACCAACTACGACAACCTCAAATCCGACATCGCGGACTTCTTCGAGTCGCAGCCCCCGGAGTTCTGGGCGAAGGGCATCGGCGACCTGCCCAATCGATGGGCCGCTGTTGTGGATAACTGTGGTGATTATATTGTTGATTAGACTTGTTTTTCAATAAAGTCGAAAAAAATTAAAAATGGTGAAATTTTCGGACAAGAATTATTGGACAGCCTGGTAGCAAAATTGCTATTTGCACGGAGTTTCACAGCTGTTTACGATACAACAAAGACAATTGTAATGAGCACAACTCACTTTGATGCTTCATGCAAGCAGCATCTACACTATCAATCAAACAAACATCGCGACGAGCTTTTCGAGTGCATGTCGCGATATCTTATTTTAGCACCAATCAGAATCAGAAAACGTAGAAAGAATATAGATAAAAAATATCCATATTAAAAGGTATCATACCGAAAGAAATTGGCTCAACCAGCTTTACAATATCCTACAGATCTTCAAACCATTATTTTTCCCCGAAAAATTAGAATTTTATCAAGTTTCAAACAATGTGTTCCACTTATTGGGTAGGTAAACTATAATTTCAAAGAAAGCCATACTAAAAATTTTCCTTCAACAAAAAAAATTATTCTAGCCTTTTTGGGGAGTTTAATGTGGAAGGGCTTGTTTCGATTTAGAAGATGTTAAATTTGATTTCTGAACAATCTTGCTTAGAAGAGTGTCCAATTTGATTTGAAATATCCAGTTTGACGTGAAAAGAGTTCATTGTGTCTTGAGAAGTGTCTCCGACGTTCGACGTGGTATGTTTAGCACGGGAGAAAGCAGGATATGAAACGGGTTCGTGAGGAGAGAATTTACAGCTCGGAACTTTCACGGGAAAAGTAATTTTCGATGTTCAATTTTCGATTTTTGCCAAAATCTAAATAATATTGCAAACGGATGCATTCCCCTTTACTTTTTTATGGATCTGTTGTATGGATCTGATTTTATGGTCAGTCTTACGTTATGCGATTTGCGGTTCAGGAAAGCCGATTCCGAGACTCGATCCGAGTGATCTCGAGCAATTGGAGGCGGTCGAGAATGACTGATCGTCGACCAGTCGACGACGTTTCGAAGGGTTTGGACAAGTGCAATCGGCCAGGAGTTCTCTGTTTATACTCCCGTCTACGCCTTCAGTTTCACACAGGTACTCACGTGCGTGTCTTCTCTGGCGTCCGGCCAGCGCCGCTGCTGCTGCTGCTGCGGCTCACTTTCTGCCTATCTGTTGCCTTATTCTACTGACGGACGTGCTCCTTCACTTGTTGTCTGCTGGGCTGCTTGCTGCCTTGAAGTGTTTCTGGGTTCCTTTCTGCTCATCGTGTTCCATGGCTCATCTGGCTTTGTTTTCCTTTTGTTGCCTTCATTCAAGTGTACACTTTTGTATTTGGTTAGTCATTACACAGGTTTTTTTTTGGAGCAAAGAAAGGTCTTGTGATCAGAGCATAGTAGTGTCCTTATATATCTGGTAGATGTAATATAATAATAATAGATTTTTTATTTATGGATGTAATAAAGAGGCTGTTCAAGAGTGCTCGTGTGTCTGAAGGTTGTTTGAGGTGGCTGCCGTCCCTCGTACCAGGCGACGAATCATCTGGCCGGCTGGACAACTGAATGATGAGCTGGATAACTAAATTAGTGAAAAACTAGCCATCGAGGCCGTCCAAAATAGGCGCTTCTGCAAAATATGAGATAGCGCTCGGCTGTGATTTCCCGAGGGACACTGTGAGTTGACGGCGGACTTCAGAAGTTGCCCTATAGGTCTGTTGAAGCGCTTAAGCTCTCCTCAACGCTAGTTTTAGGATTATTAGCGATTACAACTAATCGCCTACTGCCGTTTGAATGTTCCCGCGCACCTGCTACAATATCCCCAAACCTGCACATCGCACAAGTCGTCATCGGAGCTCGTTTTTGTCATTGAGCGCGCAAACCTACAAACGCATTTAGAAGCGGTAAGACCCCTACAAGCTGCTCGTGCTAAAACAGCTCTCGTCGTTTCTCCAATTGGGCTAGAGGGGTCATCCAAGCTATGCTCAAACCGCTCTCGTTGCTCAGTGGGGATTACGCATTGATCGAATGTCCACGTGGACGCTGACGCGATCCACGGCGCTACGGCAGCAACCGCTCCCTACAGTACCACGATCCTGCACATCAACCCGCAATTCGAACGGCAGCAGGCGATTAGCTATATGTAAGACCTAGTTTTAGAGCGAAAGTGGGTGCCTATGTAGGACAATAAAATGGCGAGAATGATTCTGAAACTCCTAGCGGTGAATTTGTGCCGTAGTCCGTTCTAGTTTCCTGCTCTCTTTAAAACGGAGATCAGAGACTTCGTTCCATGTCGCGAATGTTGGCAGCATTGGGAAATGGGAGTGCGCCGCCTATTCAACCAATCAGAGCAATGACCGGAGACGCGCTGGCCAATAAGAACATCAACCGTATATAACTTTCCGACGTTCAGAATCGAATCATGTCGCGAATCTGAGCAGCATTAGGAGCTCGGAGTGCGCCAGATGACTATAGCCAATCAGAGATTCATTGACTGAACACGCCGTCTCTGACTGGCATGTCCATTCTACGCGGCGTGATTGACCTCCTCGCAAGATAAGATACTTTGGTCCGTGTCGTGAATGTGGGCAGCATTGGGAGATGGGAGTGCACCGCCTATTCAACCAATCAAAGCAATAACCGGAGCCGCGCTGGCCAATAAGAACATCAACCGTATATAACTTTCCGACGTTCAGAATCGAATCATGTCGCGAATCTGAGCAGCATTAGGAGCTGGGAGTGCGCCAGATGACTATAGCCAATCAGAGATTCATTGACTGAACACGCCGTCTCTGACTGGCATGTCCATTCTACGCGGCGTGATTGGCCTCCTCGCAAGATAAGATACTTTGGTCCGTGTCGTGAATGTGGGCAGCATTGGGAGATGGGAGTGCACCGCCTATTCAACCAATCAGAGCAATGACCGGAGCCGCGCTCGCCAATAAGAACATCAACCGTATATAACTTTCCGACGTTCAGAATCGAATCATGTCGCGAATCTGAGCAGCATTAGGAGCTGGGAGTGCGCCAGATGACTATAGCCAATCAGAGATTCATTGACTGAACACGCCGTCTCTGACTGGCATGTCCATTCTACGCGGCGTGATTGGCCTCCTCGCGATATAAGATACTTTGGTCCATGTCGTGAATGTGGGCAGCATTGGGAGATGGGAGTGCACCGCCTATTCAACCAATCAGAGCAATGACCGGAGCCGCGCTCGCCAATAAGAACATCAACCGTATATAACTTTCCGACGTTCAGAATCGAATCATGTCGCGAATCTGAGCAGCATTAGGAGCTGGGAGTGCGCCAGATGACTATAGCCAATCAGAGATTCATTGACTGAACACGCCGTCTCTGACTGGCATGTCCATTCTACGCGGCGTGATTGGCCTCCTCGCGATATAAGATACTTTGGTCCATGTCGTGAATGTGGGCAGCATTGGGAGATGGGAGTGCACCGCCTATTCAACCAATCAGAGCAATGACCGGAGCCGCGCTCGCCAATAAGAACATCAACCGTATATAACTTTCCGACGTTCAGAATCGAATCATGTCGCGAATCTGAGCAGCATTAGGAGCTGGGAGTGCGCCAGATGACTATAGCCAATCAGAGATTCATTGACTGAACACGCCGTCTCTGACTGGCATGTCCATTCTACGCGGCGTGATTGGCCTCCTCGCGATATAAGATACTTTGGTCCATGTCGTGAATGTGGGCAGCATTGGGAGATGGGAGTGCACCGCCTATTCAACCAATCAGAGCAATGACCGGAGCCGCGCTCGCCAATCGGAATATCAACCGTACACGCACTCTCGTTCAGAATCGAGTCATGTCGCGAATATGGGCAGCAATATGAGCTGGGAGTGCGCCGTAATGATTATAGCCAATCAGAGATTCATTGACTGAACACGCCGTCTCTGACTGGCATGCCCATTCTATGCGGCGTGATTGGCCTTCTCGTGAGATCAGAGACTTCGCTCCATGTCGAGAATGTGGGCAGCATTAGGAGCTGGGGTGCTCCGGCTATTCGTAACCAATCCGAGCAATGACCGGAGCCGCGCTGGCCAATTGGAATACCAGCCGTACACACCCTCTCTGACTTTCAGAATCGAATCATGTCGCGAATGTGAGCAGCATTAGGAGTTCGGAGTGCGCCAGCTAACTATGTCCGATCAGAGCATTGACCGAACACGCCATCTCTGACTGACATGATCTTTCTATGCGGCGTGGTTACCTCCTTCCATTGTCACCGGGCCATGCTGCTCACATTCGCGACTGGGGCTGAGAATGTGTTGTGAATCTAGAGTGATTCCGAAACTTGTAGCGGTCAACTTGTTGCATCCTAATTCTCATTCTGTTGTCCTAGAGAAGAAATATAGAGAATTTTATCCATGTCGCGAATGTGGGCAGCATTAGGAGGTGGAAGAGCGCCACGTATTCATAACTAATCAGAGTGCTAACTGAACCTGCGCTGGTCAATAAGAACACCGGCTGATCATCGCTTCTGAGTGGCACGCCCTTTTTTTGCTGCCTGATTGGCCTCTTCCCGTTGTCACCCCGCCATGCTGCTCACATTTGCGACTAGGTCTGAAAATTTATGAAAATTTATTGTGAATCTGTAGTCTTCAGGAGAGTTTTCTCTAGAGTGATTCTGAAACTCCTAGCGGTCAACTTGCTTCATACGTATTCTTATTCCATTGTCGTTTTTAGTGTGGTTAATTTAGTTCCCGCCTTTTTTTAGAACAAAAATATACATAATTCGATCCATGTTGAGAATGTGGGCAACATCAGGCATCGATTGTACACACCCTCTCTGCCTTTCATAACCGAATCGGAGAATTCGTTCCATGTCGCCAATCTGGCCAGCATTTGGAGGAGGGAGCGCGCCAGCCGTAACTGATCATGGGCTGGAGAATTTGTTTGCGTGGTTGATCCTCCATCTGACAACCTTAAGACCACTTTGTCCTCAATCGACTATATGACTGCGCTTGTAGAACTTTCAACTGCAGGGTTTGCCTAGCGGGAATCGAAGGTAACTGCAACGTATCGGTCTCCTGATCTCCTGTCCTGGCCAGGGCCGGATTCATCAACAATTAAACCCATGGGTATGCGAGGTATAAGGTGTAGAGATAAGGTAAGAGTCAGAGACGCAGGCTTCATCGTGGGCGTCTTTACCCCCTATACCAGCGGGTTAGTCGTTGAAGAATCCGGTCCCAGGTTCAGTTGGCCCCTTGGTCAGCTGAACCTTCCACCCTTCCTTGGTAGATTAGATGGCACCGTTATTGTCCTGGAAGCATAGAGCGTTGTCTTTCTCGTCGCTTGGCCATCGTAAGTCTTTAAATGGACCAACTACGCATTCAAATTGTCTTCATGGTTTCTCACTTCATGGAAGTAGAAAGCGTGGCGTATCCCGAGGATATTTCGATCAGTACTGGGCTTTTGACTTGTCTCTGTGCTTATTTACATGACTCCAAGGTACCTGTCTTCCATGATATCACGTAGAAGTGCAATGCGCGGCGCAATCCTAGAGGGGTCTGTTTGGCACCGAGTACCGTTATCAGACGGTTTCCGAGCGCCACCGAGATGTACGAAACTTGAGCATCTGGCACCATTCGCCTTCAGGCCAGGTTTGTCTTCGTGTTTACTATGATGGCCCCCTCTCAAGTCTTCTTCTCAATCGAGCCCTATAAACGTTCTCGGCCGGGCATCATTACAGTCTCAGTAAGAAAACGGAAACGTCCGGTGGCAATTGAGAAGAACGGGAGCGCATTCGCTTCTAATGGCCTCTTTGTGTATTTATGAGGAAAACGCATTCAGAACGGAGTCGTTGAGTGGAAGTTCAATGCAAATGTCTCTGTATATGGAGGTGACGCTTTGCATCGGAACAGCGGAAGCATCAGAAGTTTATGAAGGCACTGAAAATGAAACGAGGTATGTATCAGGTTGTCCGGAAAGTTTTTAGACTAATGTCACAGAACAATGCGTAGTTAATAACGTTATGAACAACCACTATCATTCAACAAAATATTCACCATTATGATCTATCACATATTGCCATCTTTCCTGTAGAGAGCGATTAGCACGAGCGAAGAAGTCCGGAGACTTGGACAGCAAGAAGTTGTTGACTCCATTTTGACTTCCTTGCGATCTGTGATCTTTTCTCAGCTAAGAAAGACTGCAGCGACAGCAAAACGTGGTAGTCACTGGGTGCCAGATAAGGTGAGTACGCCGGATGGGGTACCACCTCAATCCCGAATTGCTCCAATTTCTTCTGCGTATTCTTTGCTGTGTGCGGTCTGGCGTTATCCATGAGAAGAAGAATTTTTCCTCTTCTGGGATGGCGATTACGTAGGATTTCGCTCATTTTCTCCAGCTGAGCGCAGAACACGTTCGAGTCTACCATGGAGCCGGTAAGAACCAATTCGCAGAATACTGGGCCATTGATGTCTCACCAGAAGGAAAGCAATTCCTTTTGTCGGGATCAGGACGTTTCGGCTGTGGTTTAGGCGACTCATCAAAGTCCACCCAGTGCTTGCGACGTACCAAATTGTCGTAGACGCAATACTTTTCATCCATCGTGACGATCGAGTCGATCCAAGCAAATGTGCGGCGACGGCTGAAGAGAGAAGTGCAGGTATCAACACGCTCCCGTTTGTCCTGAGGCGTCAAAGCATGTGGTACGACTCCAGGCAACTTCGCGACTTTGCCAGAAGACCGAAGGGCATCGTGTACTGTGGACTTAGGAGTATTGGTAAAGTCTGAAAGTTCGCGTACAGAAAGATCAGGTCGAGCACCGCAGGTGGCGAGTACGAGCTGTCTGTTCTGCGTATGTGGTCGACCTGTGCGTCGGGAATCCTCGAGCAATTAGTCACCGTTGCTGAACTTGCGGTACCAATTGAAGCTCGTCGCCAGAGAGGAGGCTCGCTCCTTCGTTGTCTCCTGTAGAAAGCGATGGGCTTCGTTGGCGGGTCGACCGGAGCGGTGCTGTGGAAGGCGAGCAGGTCCGTAGAGCACCTGCTTGTCGTCCATTGCGAAGGCACCACTGGGAACCGGAGACAATATGTCGGACATGCTGGTGAGAGTTACATACACAGGACATCCGACACAAATCTCCTAAGTCCGGCCCGCTCACAACTTCAGTTAGTCTACAAACTTTCCGGACAACCTATAATAGATTTAGGAATATGGACATTATCGCATTTGTTTTCTTTTAAATTTTAAAATATCTAAATCATAAATTGTCAAATATCAATACCGTCTCTTTCACGTCGAATTGGACACTCTTCTAAGCTAGCCTAAGACTTTTGGATTCAAAACGAATTCTTCCATATCAAAATGAGTTTCTTCAAAATTAACCTAGAGACTCTCCAAAAAGGTAAGAATAATGTTTTGTCCGAGAAAAATTCTAGTACAACTTTTTTGAACTTTTAACTCACTTGCCAATAAGTTAACACATTATTTGAGCTCTTATAAAATTCTTATGTTTTTAAGGAGAAGAAAGAGCAATCAGGCGACCATTTTCAGTGTAAAACGGACATTGCGACATGCCATCGTCCGAAACTTCGCGATTTTCATTTGATTGATAGCAAAATTTCTGTTAGCATGGAGTTTTATACCTGTAAACGGTGCAACATAAACAAGTGTAAAAACACCCATATCCTCACTTTGATGCTGCATGTAGGCAGTCTTTACACTATCAATCAAATAAACATTGCGACTTGCTTTCCGTTTGAATGGCGCGATTCAGTCTTTTAATGCGCTACTTGATTGCTGCCTTGCTGCGCTTCAAAACAAAATTTAATTAATTTTTTCTTTTTCCATTGGAGCACTCTGGCACGTGACAGGGTCGAGTGGAGACCGCTCGAGAAAGTCGATGATCAACGGGACGATGATACAGATGATTTTTTCTCATAATTAAAATTTTTATAAAATTGTTACACATCTTGGGGCAGCTGAACTGAAAAAAAATTGCATAGAAATAACCAACACTGGCTACCAGCTGAACAAGTCAACATTGATTTCATAGAAAGTTCTACTGAATTTTTCTTGAACAACAAATTATTCTAACTGTCTTAGTGATTCTGTAGTTGAACCTGCATAAAGGTCTTCTCGCTTTGGAGGAGTTCGTTTTGATTTCAGAAGTCTTAGGTGAAAGTTTATACTTCCGACGCCGAGCGACGCGACGGCATGTAAAGTGGCCAAATTGATCGATCGCGTCGCTCAATCAATATGGCCACTATACGTGGCGTCGCGCCCTTCGGAGTCGAAGTATAAACCGCGCCTTAAGCTTAGGCTTAGAAGAGTGCTCAATTTGACGTGAAAAGTGTCCAATTTGATTTAGAAAGTGTCCAATTCGACGTGAAATTGGCATATCTAGGGTGATAAATTTTAGCTTCACTTTAAGAGCTCTCTTGTATGTAAGGTGGCGCTAATCGTAAAATGGTGATTTTCGGGTATTCCTTAGATAAACTGCGCTCTGCTTATCACATGGTTCCCATGGTGGACGGAAATTTTCGCACTCTCCTCTCCATGCAGCAGCCGTCGCCGCCGAAATCTGTTTACCTTGATAAGACTGAGGCGGTCGACGAAAGTGCAGACTGATGCTATCGCCGTGTGCACTTCGGCATCTATACTGGTTTCGATGGTCTCACAAGCATGGCGGAACGGGCTCCGTGTCGAGAGAAAGCCGCCTCCTTGCCGGTTGGCGGTGCGGTTTTTCCACCATCGACGGAGTGAATTCAATTCCGACGGCGGTGGTTGTTTCTTCGACGTAGATGACCAGCGCAGCGATTCCTCCCGCTATGGTCAGCACACGTGCGCTCAACCCCCACCCCCTGGAGCCAGCCACCGCTCCACCACAGCCTCCTTCGCCATTCCTTCGCCTCTTCTGCATCTGACAGCTCCCTATTGTGGCGGCGACACGCCGCCGCCGTCGCAATTCGAACGAATTCATCGCTATCGATTACTGTGGACCGGGTTGGAGTTTTGAAGGGTCCGGTACTGGCTTAAGGTTTGAGATTGAACGGCGTGTTGTGTTTTATTTTGGGTTTAGCAAAGGACTAAATTAATTTTAAATTAATTTTTATTTTTGTATTTTTTTAAAACTTTTTTCAAAGGATTAAAGATTTTTAGGTGGTTTTCGTACCCTGATTCTTCTTATTAGCTTTTTAGGTGGTTTTTGTATAAACTGATTTTTCCAGATGTGACTTAGGAATGTGAAGAGCTGCGCGCAGTTTTTCTTGCTAACGCAGACATTATGAACAGGGTGTTGAATCCTATAAAGTTCTCGAGCAGATTTTAAAAAAAATAAAGGTCTTCGTGGAGCAGACTTCAAATCAACCAAGACCAGAGCTTAGCTTTTGCCGATTTCTGCAGATTATTATGGCTGGACACATTTTTATTTATTTACTTATTTACACAACTACAAGTACAATCGTGCGTAAACTCTATAAAAATCACCAAATGGGAAAAACAAATACAATCTACACATATTATATAGGTGAAAAAGTAAATGATGGACAACGTCTAAGGCATCAGTAAGTTACGGCTTCAGATGTGATTTCAGGAATTTTTTAAAAGTGATTTGATTTTTCCAGAGAAAATAATAAATAAAAAAGTAAATTCCAGATAAATAATGAATAGAAATGAATACATGTTCAATTTTCACGTCGAATTCGACTCTATTCAAAGCAAATTGGTCACTTTCAAGTCAATTTGGACACTTTTAAAATCAAATTAGGCATTCTTCGAAGTTAGTCTCAGAATTTTGAAATAAAATGGAACGCCTTCCAAATGGAGACGAACTTCTTACAGGTTAAACTACAACTGTCGAAGTTGGTTAGAATAATTTTTTGTTCAATGAGCATTTGGTTTTGGAATTTGGTATAACTTTTTTTGAAATTTTTTTATTTACTCTGCCCTAATGAGTGTAATAATTTTTTAAGAAAAAAAATTACATTTTGTTTTGAAGCGCGACAAGGCAGCGATCATTTAGTGCATTAAAAGCATCAAAGTGAGGATATGTATGTTCTTTACAATTGCTTTTGTTGTAATGTTGACTGGTGAGAAACCCCGTGCAAACAGCAACAACTTTGCTATCAATCGAATAAAAATTGCGGTATCTTGGACAAGTGCTTGGCGCAATCTTTTCTTGCCTTTAAAAAATTGTCGCCTTCCTGCTTTCTAAAATAAGCCTTAAACCATTATTTTTCCTTAGTTTTTTAGAATAAAATTTCCAACAATATGTGCACTTATTGGGTGAATGACTTAAAATTTCAAAGAAAGTTATACTAAAATTTTCTTCGAGCAAAACTTTTTTCTTACCTTTTTGCAGAGTCTGTAGTTTAATATGGAAGAGGCTTTTTCGATATGGAAGAGTTCAGTTTGATTTCTGTAGTCTTAAATCTATTTAGCTTGGGAGAGTGCCCTCTCTTCAGGTAGAAAAATCGATTTCCGTGAAAAGTCCAGCCTTCGCGCTTTCTACTACTCTGTGATCGATTCGAGGAGCGCTTTATAGGATCTAACACCGTCAAATATCGTGTAAATCTGAAAAAATGCGTTTTTAAATTACCATTAGCAATTATATCGAAGTTAAGGAGGATAAATATGGAGCGAAAAATCAAAAACGTACACCGTAAAAAAATTGTAAACCTCAAAAAAGCTTTTAAAGTAGCATTTTAGATCTGGATGCCGCTGCTTTCATGGGGAAAATTTGTTGCGCCGTGATACGTGTTCATTGATATTTGAAGACCGCCCCTAGAAAACTTCCATTTTTGACTGTAAAACAATCAGCACTCGAAATTTTATCGAATTCAATTCCGTGTTCATAATATGTATGCTTTAGCAAGGAAAGCTGCGCGCGACCCATGCACAAAGTCGAAGCCACAGCTGAAAAAATCAGTTCATTATGAGGTACAAAAACCACTTGAGAAGCTGAAAAATTACGTGATGGCCCTGTTCTAAAACCAAGACACAGTGCGAGCCCTTGATTCTCCATCACCAAGCTTATCCCTGTTCAGAAGTCCCCTTGCCTTTGCTGGGCAATCGCGCAGCTGAAGTAATTTGGGTAAAGCGCGTTCAAACAGAAGGGAACGCCGGGGCTGGTAATAATGGATGAGTCTCGGGGCGACGGTTCGGTTTCACATGAAACCCGATCGCTTGAGTGCATTTAATTGCGAGCCGGGGAGAGTCGCCAGCGAACGGTCGCCCCCACCAGCTGAGGAGGGTCAGCCAGTCGGTCGGTCGGTCGGTCAGCATGCTCCTCGGATGTTTGGACAGGCGCCGCCGCGTGCGCGGGAGCTGCAGCAGCCCAGCTCCAGAGCACGAGTCGACGAGCCGCATCTTCCCACGACGACGCATAATACCCCTCCCGGTCCCCGCGTCTCGCTTCCACTCGCTTACCCCGGCCGGGCATGATATTTCAGCCGGAGAACCCTCGGCAAGCTCAGCATTTCTTCTTTCGCCCTCGTTTTTCCAGTTCTATACTTCCTGATTTTATTATAATTCATCTAACGCAGACGTATGAAGATGGAGCATACATAGCTGTGGCGGAGATGACTCTGAAACTCCTAGCGGGGTCAACTACGGTTGAATGCAAACTATTAGGTTGTAACGAAATAAATGGCACTGAACCACTGTAAATTTAAACAGTTAATATCTCGGCTTGTTGCAAGTTTATTAATCGAAATAAAAACCTTCTGATTCTACACATCTTTGCCAACGTGACACAAGCTTTTTTATCCCAGTAGCATCAAAATCAGAAGTTCTGGAATTGACGAAATCTTCGAAGGCACTTTCGGCATCCTGTTGGTATTTGAATATTTTCCCTACCAAGAAGTCGCCAAGATGCCTGAAGAAATGGTAGTCTGTTGGGGAGAGGTGGGGAGAAAACGGAGGATGTGGTAGAGTTTCAGTGCTCAGCTCATTCAATTTCTGCAACGTCATTCGTGCTACATGGGGGCGAGCATTGTCGTGCAGAAGGAGAACTCGCCTTCAGTTTACCAAGGCCGGCCGGATATCCTTCAACTTTTTCATCATTTCTTCAACTTCAATGCAGTACTTCTCTGCCGTGATGGATTCACCGGGAGGGAGGAAGCTGTGGCGAATAATTCCCAGCGAACACCACCATACTGTCACCATTACTTTCTTTTGGTGCAATTCCGGCTTCGCAAAAACCTTGGGTCTCTCATCGCTGTCCACCCACTGTGCCGATCGTCGCCTGTTGTCGTACATTATCCATTTCTCGTCACAGGTTACGATGCGATCAAGGAATGGGTCCGTTTCGTTCCGTAGAAGCAGTGCGGACGAGATCTCATATCGTCGGTTTCTTTGCTCCTCAGACAGCTCGTGAGGCAGCCATCTTTCCAGCTTTTTGGTCTTTCCAATTTCCTTCAGATGCCGGGCAGCTGTGTTGTGACTGACGCCGAGAACCTTCGCTATCTCCCTGGTACCTTTGCGTGGATCCTCCTCTACCACATCTCTCAGCTTGTCCCCATCAACATCACTATGCCTCCCACGACCTTCATGTTCTTCCAAGCTCTCATCTCCATTCCGGAACTTCTGATACCAACGATACGCCGTCCGAATTGTGGAACATCCTTGACCGAATGCGGCGTTGATCTTCTCGTCCGCCTCCTAGCTGTAGTGCCCAGCTTGAATTCATACAAGTAAATGCCTCGGATTACCCTTTTGTCCATCTGCAAAAAAGTCAATAAAACTCTAAAGTCTTCCCACTTTTACATTGAAAATTTGGTACTCGCCGGTAGAGCAAAGTTTGCGCTTCTAAATGATATGCCACATGTTACGGTTTGTTCTTGATCAAACGCGTAAAGACGCGCCAAAAAATGGCGCTAGCCAGTGCCATTTAATTCGCTACAACCTAATAAAATGCCATGCGTAGGCTGGTTCTAGGCGAAGAAGTAGATGTCACAGCTTCAGAAGACCGTTTGTATATGACATACAATTTTCACGTCAAATTAGACACTCTTCTAAGCTAGCTTTGAGACTTTTAAAAACAAATCGAACTCTTCCATATCGGAATGACCTTCAGGCAGATTAAACTTCAGACCCAATAAGATGGTGAGAATAATTTTTTGTTCAAAAAATTTGGTATAACTTTCTTTGAATTTTTTTTACTTCACCTGCCCCAGTAAGTGTAATAATTTTATAAAAACATTTTTTGAAAAAAAAACTGATCTCAGCGCAGTACAGTAAAGAAGCAATCGTGTAGTGCTTAAAAAAGGTCAGATCGCGCCATGCATTCGAAAATCTCGTCGCGATTTTTATTTGATTGATAGTGTAAATGCTGCCTTCATGAAGCATTTAAATGGAGATATATGTTTTTTGCAATTGTTTTGTTGCACCATTTACAGGCGTGAAACTGCATGCAAATAGAAATGGTGCTATCAGTCTATCAGTCGAATACAAAACGCGACGTATTGGACATGAGCATGGCGCAATCTTGTTTTTGACGCAAAAAAAAGCCGCCTACCTGCTATTTAAAACAAGCTTTAAACCACTATTATTCCCCAAATTTTTTTATGAAAATTCGACCAATATGTTCGTTTATTAGGAAGTGAATTGAAACTTCAAAAAAAGCTGTAATGAGATTTCCATTGCACAAAAAGTTATTCTATCCTTTATGGAGTAGTTTAATATAGGAGAAGCTCGTTTCTATTTGGAGGAGTTCGCTTTGATGTCAAAAGTCTTAGGGGCTTAGAAGAGTGTCCAATTTGATTTGAAAAGTGTCCAGTTTGGTCCGAAGTGTCCAATTCGACGTGAAAATTGTATATATCGGGCGATTATTCATACAATGTGCACGTGTATAGCGCAGTCAGAGAAGATTCGGGCTGTCGCGTGCACCCGTTGCCAGGTTCTCGGTTCGGGTTTCCCACCCAAGCCAGCCAAGCCTTCCATCCCTCCGGGGTCGGCGAATTGGTAACAGGCGTGTCTGGGAAGGATAAAACACTGAGTTCTTCATCGGCTTGCGACCACAAGTCATTATATGGCCAAATACGCATTCAGATCATCTCTACGACAACCCGTAGATGTAGAATGCGTGGCTCATCCTAAAAGGTGTTGACTAACGCCGCCCTTTATTCATTATTTATGCAATCAGTTACTGATTCTGTAGAGCCTCTTGCTCAACTACATCGAGCAGCGTCAGCGTTATTCCCACAACCGACGTGTCCCTGCCACGAGGCTTCTTTGCCCAGGCAAAAACTGTGTGAACGGTTCGGTTTGCTCGTACGAGAGCCGACATTTCGAAAAAGGTCAACTGAAGGTCAGAAGCGGCGTTAGCGAGCATTCAAATACTGCCCTTTATCGGGCTCTGAATGTTGCGGCGGAGGGAGTGCAGCCATATCTTATCGCTCTTCGTGGCTTAGGGAATCGGGAACTACTGATCGAAGTGCATATGCGTACAGTTGTTGCAACGTCGAAAAGTCGGAATCCTTCAGGTCAGAGTGGCTCCCCCACCTTCTCCGGCTACCTTTCCTTCGGCTATGTTGAGAAGGCGATTTTGGTTCTCTGGATTCGGAAACGATAACAGAGTATGGAAAGGGCAACTGTTTATGAACGGGAAGTACGTCTCTTTCAATGGAAAAAGAGTCAAACTTGTGTGGTTGAAAACTCCCACTCAATACTATTTAGAAGAGTGTCTCACTACGCAGTCTGTTACTGTACTCTTCAGATGTAGCAACTTTATTGCCTTGCATTATTAGTTCATGTTCCATCAGAGGCTTCGAGAACAGTCGCTTGGGTGCCTTCCTCTCTTTAAGGGAAGCTTTAAACCATTATTTTTCCCTAAAAAAATAAAGTTTATAAGATTTCAGACAATGTGTTCACTTATCGGGTAGATGAATTAAAACTTCAAATAAAGTTATATTAAAATTATCCTTGAATAAAAGTAATCCTAACCTTTTTGGAGAGTCTCTAGTTTAATGCAGAAGAAACTCGTTTTAAAGAGCAGGAAGGCGGACATTTTTTAGTGCCAAAAAAGAGATTGCGCCATGTCCTCTTCTAAATTAAAGTTATTTTAACCACCTTACTGAGTCTGTAGTTTAACCTGACTGAAGGTCAACTCCATTTGGAAGTGTTCGCTTTGATTTCAAAAATCTTAGAGCTAACTTAGAAAAGTGTCCAATTTGATTCGAAAGGTGTCCAACTCGACGTAAATATGGTATATATTCAGACAATATTGTTATTTTTTCTTAAGACTCAGGGCAAAATTTTAATAAAACCTAAAAATATTTTTTTAGGTTTTATTAAAATTTTTTAGTTTAGTTTAGTTTTTTAGTTTATTTTTTTAGTTTGGTGAGGCAAGTAGGGCGGAATTTAAAGAGTTTAGGAAGGGATGAAAATTATGCGACTGTCTAGAGCTTTTTTCTTCTTGAAATCTCGGCATGGCTAGTTCTTGTTCTGATCCTACTATATATAAAGCAGCAAGCGTGTGTCACTGTGTGTGTGTGTCACTGTGTGTGTCACACCGTCCGTCCGTCCCACTGAGTTGGGGCGCGGCAGCCGAACACGTCGGCGACCGTGCATGGCGAGCCGCAGACGTGCCGAACACGTCGGCGACCGCGCATGGCGAGCCGCAGACGTGCCGAACACGTCGGCGACCGCGCATGGCGAGCCGCAGACGTGCCGAACACGTCGGCGACCGCGCATGGCGAGCTGCAGACGTGCCGAACACGTCGGCGACCGCGCATGGCGAGCCGCAGACGTGCCGAACACGTCGGCGACCGCGCATGGCGAGCCGTAGACGTGCCGAGCACGTCGGCGACCGCGCATGGCGAGCCGTAGACGTGCCGAGCACGTCGGCGACCGCGCATGGCGAGCCGTAGACGTGCCAAACACGTCGGCAACCATGCATGGCGAGCCGTAGACGTGCCAAACACGTCGGCGACCGCGCATGGCGAGCCGCAGACGTGCCGAACACGTCGGCGACCGCGCATGGCGAGCCGGAGACGTGCCGAACACGTCGGCAACCGTGCCTGGCGATGCCGTAGACGTGCCAAACACGTCGGCAACCCTGCATGGCGTGCCGTAGACGTGCCGAACACGTCGGCGGCACGAAACTTCAGCCCTGGGGGTAATCGAGGTCGCTGAACACGAATCTGAAGTCGACCAATCGATATCGATCGATATTATCGATTTTTTGAGGATTTTGTTCAGGCGGCACGAAACTTCAGCCTTGGGGGTAATCGAGGTCGCTGAACACGAATCTGAAGTCGACCAATCGATATCGATCGATATTATCGATTTTTTGAGGATGGCGTTTAAGCGGCGCGAAACTTCGGCCCTGGGGGTAATCGAGGTCGCTGAACACGAATCTGAAGTCGACCAATCGATATCGATCGATATTATCGATTTTTTGAGGATGACGCTCAAGTGGCGCGAAACTTTGGCCGTGGGGGTAGTCGAGGTCGCTGAACTCGAATCTGAAGTCGACCAATCGATATCGATCGATATTATCGATTTTTTGAGGATGACGCTCAAGTGGCGCGAAACTTTGGCCCTGGGGGTAATCGAGGTCGCTGAACTCGAATTTGAAGTCGACCAATCGATATCGATCGATATTATCGATTTTTTGAGGATGGCGCTCAAGTGGCGCGAAACTTTGGCCCTGGGGGTAATCGAGGTCGCTGAACTCGAATTTGAAGACGACCAATCGATATCGATCGATATTATCGATTTTTTGAGGATTTTGTTCAGGCGGCACGAAACTTCAGCCCTGGGGGTAATCGAGGTCGCTGAACACGAATCTGAAGTCGACCAATCGATATCGATCGATATTATCGATTTTTTGAGAATGGCGCTCAAGTGGCGCGAAACTTTGGCCCTGGGGGTAATCGAGGTCGCTGAACTCGAATTTGAAGTCGACCAATCGATATCGATCGATATTATCGATTTTTTGAGGATGGCGTTCAAGCGGCGCGAAACTTTGGCCCTGGGGGTAATCGAGGTCGCTGAAGTCGAATTTGAAGTCGACCAATCGATATCGATCGATATTATCGATTTTTTGAGGATAGCGTTCAAGCGGCGCGAAACTTTGGTCCTGGGGGTAATCGAGGTCGCTGAACACGAATTTGAAGTCGGATCAATCGATATCGATCGATATTATCGATTTTTTGAGGATGGCGTTCAAGCGGCGCGAAACTTCGGCCCTGGGGGTAATCGAGGTCGCTGAACACGAATCTGAAGTTTGTTTTTGAGGTATGAAGGTCTAAAAGTTGGGAAAAGAAGATGGTCGGAGTGTTCTCTTCTCGGGGTTTGGGGGCGAAGCCCCCAACCAGTCGGAGGCGGCCGCTAGGCCGCTGAACGACTGGTTGTCAATAATGCGTCAACGAGCTTTTAAGGTGGATTCTTATTTCGGTCTTACGTTTCGACTAATTCGTCACTTCAAAAAAATCTTGCACCACATCCCGTCTTCTGAAGACGACGAATTATTCGAAGCGTAAGGTCGAAATAAAGATCCACCTCAAAACCTCGTTGACAAGAAGAACAGGAACTAGCCATGCCGGGGTTTCAAGAAGAGAAAAGTTGAATTCCGCCTTACATTGCCTTATCAAAGTGAAATCAAACAAGTGGCGGATTGTATTGCTTATCCATTAGAACTAATTTTCAATTCGAGCTATATGAGAGCTAAGGTTCCTACAAGGTGGAAACATGCCTTTATTACGCCAATTCGCAAAAAGCCACCATTCAATCAACCGGGTAATTACCGACCTGTCAGTATAACCTCTGTATTCGTTAGAGCTTTTGAAAAGATTGTAAAGAAACACATGCTGGGTCATATTGAAGAGCATAACATCGTCTCTAAGGACCAGTTTGGTTTCCTGAAACAACGCTCGGTGGAAACCGCTGTTCTTTCTGCTCTAAACGAGTGGACTAAATCTATGGACCGTAGAAAACGCACAGATATTGTAGTTTTTGACTTTTCAAAAGCCTTCGACAAGGTTCCTACAGAAAAACTATTGTACAAGATGGGAAGGGTAGGTATACATCCTATGATTGTAGACTGGATAAAGAATTTTCTTTCGGGCAGAACCTATCAAGTCAGAGTAGGAGGAGAGTGTTCATCGGTTTATTCTGCCCCCAGTGGTGTTCCACAGGGTGGAGTACTATCGCCTTTACTTTTTCTTTTGTATACGTATGAGATTCCTGATTCAGTTCAAAGGTTTGGAGTTTCTTGTAAAATGTACGCGGATGATATAAAGATCTATAGAGAAGTCGACAATCAAGAAAGCTCCTGTCATGTCCAAGCGGCTATAAATTTTGTAGAGAATTGGGCATGCACATGGGAACTACCCCTTTCGGCTGAAAAATCGCATTGTCTTGTGATTCAATCTAAATCTCAAAGTCACCGGCCAACATACACACTCAACGGGTCAAGTTTGGAGCAACATACAAGTGCACGAGATTTAGGGTTCCATTTCTCGAGTAACCTAAACTTTGAGCATCATTATAAAGCACTTGTAAAGAAGGCTAACTACCGAATTTATAACTTGTTCAAGGTACTGATAACCAAAGATCAACCTTCTTTTGTGAGAGCCTACAAATCTTACGTAAGGCCCATTGTATAATGTGGTGTGACAGTTGTCAAAAGAAGGACATAAAACTCCTTGAAAGGGTTCAGAATAACTTTACCCGTAAGCTTTTTCTAAAGTGTCGTGGTCTAAATTACAACAATATTCCGAGTGGGTCTGACAGGGCCAAAATGCTCGGGTTGTCTAGCCTTGAGACTAGACGAAAGCGAGCAGATTTAGTTACGTTGTTCAAAGTCCTGACAGGAAGGCTTTCCATTGACCCAATTGGATTTTTTGGCACCCCTTTGACAACTGACAGAAGAGGGCATCTCCGGCTCTACCTGCCACTTCCAAGGTCAAAAGTACAGTCAAGTTTCCTCATTCACAGGAGCATCAGAGAGCTCAACACCTTGCTTTCGGAGAACGAGAACATTGTTAATATGTCTCTATCCTCTTTTAAACGTTTAATTGCGCTAAGGTTTCGTTAGGCTTATTTTTTGTTTGTTATATGTTATTGTTAGAATCTTACCGCATGTGATTGTTATCCGTGCCTTGTAATAAATAAATAAATAAATAAATAAATAAATAAATACACTTTTTATTTTTATTGAAATTTCGCCCTGACTCTTAAGAAAAAATAGCAAGATTGTTTGAACACATACCATATTTACGTCGAGTTGGACACCTTTCGAATCAAATTGGACACTTCTCTAGGTTAACTTTAAGATTTTTTTAACCCAAAGCGAACTCTTCCAAATGGAGTTGACCTTCAGTCAGGTTACACTACAGGCTCAGTAAGATGGTTAAAATAATTTTAATTTAGAAGAGGGCATGACGCAATCTCTTTTTGGCACTAAAAAATGTCCGCCTCCCTGCTCTTTAAAACGAGCTTCTTCTACATTAAGCTAGAGACTCTCCAAAAAGGTTAGGATTACTTTTGTTCAAGGAAAATTTCATTATAACTTTCTTGGAAGGACACATTGTTTGAAATATTATGAACTTTTTATTTTTTAAGGAAAAATAATGGTTTAAAGCTTGCCATTAAGAACAGGCCATTTTGTAGTGCCAAGCATAGAGTGCTCCATGTTCTCGTCCAAGACTTCGCGATTCTTATTCGATTGATGGCAGAATTTTCGATGCAGCTAAACCAACTGTAAAGAGCCCACATATCCTCACTTTGGTGGTTTATGCACATAACTGGCATTTCTGCGGCGAACTCTTTGAGTGCATGGCGCGATCTGATTTTTTTATGCGCTGTATGTTTACTTCTTCATTGCACTTTAAGACACATTTTAGTTCGTTATTTTTTTTTCAAAAAAACAAAAATTTTATAAAATTATTACACTATTGGGGCAGGTGAATCAAAAAATTTCAAAGAAAGCTGTACCAAATTTCCCTCGAACAAAAAATGATTGTAACCTTCTTATTGAGTCTGTGGTTTAACCGGCCTGAAGGTGATTTCAATTTGGAAGAGTTCGTTTCGATTTCAAATGTCTTAGGCTAGCTTAGAGGAGTGTCCAATTTGATTTGCAAGGAGTCCAATCCGTCGTGAAGACTGTCTACATAAAAAAATTTTCATTTTGCATCAACGAAAATTTTTAGGCTCACCTTAACGTGCTGATGATCAGTCAATTTGGTGTTTTGTTATGTGGACAGAGTGCGCCACGTACTCGTTCTATGCATTCCCTTGTTGGAATCGCAGTGTTCTGGATGAGTGCATGGCGCAATCTCTTCGCACGGACAATTCTTTGCATCGGGGAATTTCACAGTGCATTCAGAATGTACCTAAGACACTGTTTTCGATGATTTTTTTTTTCAGATGAGTAGGAATTCTATGTCTGTCTAAGCGTCTATTTTAACTCATTCAAAAACTGTATTGATTTCTTCTTAGCCTGAATATGAGCTTTTCACGCGAAGTTTCTTAAAATGAAATTTTTAAAATGAGTTTTGGACTTGGAGATTGTAAAAAAATTATTCTTCCTTTGTGTTTATTTTATCTAACAAAGTGTCTATTTTGACTTTAGATGTGATTATTTTTGTTTGGAAAGTGTTCGGTTTGAAATGAAAAGTGCCCAGATTACTGTGAAAACTGTATATTTGGCTGAAAACCTTGCTAGCTGCTTGGTGACGCTTCCAACTACGATAGACCTGAGTCTATCAGTAACAAAGGGATACGGTGGTCCCTTCCAGCCAATGTCATCGCAGTTTTTGATGCTGCTCTTCACTGTCAATTACGTCTTGAGCTCTTGCCGTTGAATGTCACCGTCTTCCGCTTCCGTCAGACACCTGTTCCCCGTCGCCGCTCCCCCTTCCGGACGGCGATGTCGATGTCGGAGCGCGATTGCGTGTGTTATTGTAGGCGAGTTTATTGTCCACTCAATGTCGCATAATCCTACAGTAATCCGGTGATGGATGGGCGCTAGCGGTCAAGGCAGCCCCGTCTCTATCTCTACGGCTCTCCGGCTAGCCCACAAGATACGAGATGTTATTCTTGGCAGAGCAATTAACCCGCCCGCCGATTGCCGATCGACGACATTATATCGCTCTGATCACTCCATCATTTCCCAGCACAACTCGAGGCAAAAGGAGAACTTCTGGTACGGAACAAGGTCAGGCGAGGAAGACCAAGGCACTTCGTTGCTTCGAAGAAGAGAAGAAGAAGGGCAAGAAGGCTGCTCCTTGTTGAGTGAAACCAGAACCAGAGGGTCTTCAGTGGGAGACCCCGTTTTTTGGCGTAGCACTTACAGTGAGTTGTTCAAAAACACAATAGAAAGGTCGAGGAAAAATCGTGAAGCTGACCTGACTCTGAAGAAGCCACTGGAACGTGAGGCTTCCTGAATTTTTAAGCAAATTCTGTTGCTCTACGTTGACAAAAGTCACATTTCATTATCTGTAAACTATGCTACATGATAATAAAGGATAAAAGACGGCGTTACTCGATCCCTTTTGGGATGCGCCACGCATTCTACTTCTATGGGATGTCCTGAAAGTGATCTGAATGCGTACTTGACCATACAATGACTTGCGGTGGCCAGCCGATGAACAAGTCAGCGCTTTATCCTTCCCAGACAAGTCTGGTACCAATTCACCGACCCCGGAGGGATGGAAGGCTTGGTTGGCCTGGGCGGGAAACCAGGAACCTCGTATTGGGTCACGCGACAGCCGGCGCCTCCTCCAGCTGCGCCACATGTGCATGAAAACTAACTGCAGCAATTTTTACTATTTTTTATTATTTTCATTATTTTTTATTTTTTGAACGGCTTGATGCAGTTGGCAACTCACAGCAAAAAATGGAAAGAATTTCCCATTTTCTTTGAAGCTTTGACCAGTTTCTGACATAATAACGGGCATTAATGGCTCTGTTGAAGACTTTTGCGCTAGCCTGAACCTGAACCGCATTCCTTGTTTTACGAGTGGTATATGGCGGACGTCTCCATGCACCGAGGAATACGGGTTCGGCTCCCAATTGTCGCCAAAGCTTTGTCTGCAACGCGATATTCTTGCTGGAATTAGTAGCAGCACTTCAGAAATTCCACTCTATTTTCAATAGATCATTATCAATTAGAGCCGAGTCCTACTATACCTTAGGATACCTTAGGTAATACCTAAGGTATCCTAAGGTATAGTAGGACTAATAATATAGTACCTTGGTTAATACCTTGGTTTAATTTGTTGTGAACTTTGAATTATTGGTGAATGCAATATCAACTAGAAGACCTCAAGGTTTGTTTCGCTGAAAAAATGGCAAATTTCTTCTCGATGTTCAGCAAAGAGCAGTCAAAGATGCCTTCGTCACTCTGTGTATATATTTTTTGAAGCCGAATACATATTTCACGTGAAATAGGACATTTTCAAATAAAGTTGGACACTTATCTAAGCAGGCTGGATGCTTTTCAAATCAAACTGAGCATCACTCTAGCCAAAACGACTGCACTCCAGACAGACTCAGGTATTTCTAAGAAGATTAAAATAATTTTTATGAGTGATTTTACCATCTGTTTTTACCATACACCATTTTCATGTCGAATTGGACAGTTTTCAAATCAAACTGGACACTTTTCACGTGAAATTGGACACTCTTCTAAGTTGGCTATGAACTTTGAAATCAGACTGAACATCTTCCAAATCGAAATGAGCTATTTACAGGTTAAGATACAGACTCTCCAAGATGGTAAGAATAACTGGTTGTTTGAGAAAAATTTGGTATAATTTTTTTTGATTTTTTTTACTTCAGCTGCACGAATGAGTGAAATAGTTTTACAAATTTTTTATGTTTTGGGAAAAAAATAATTTAAACTTTGCTTTCAATCGCAGCAAGGGAGTAGTCATATAGTGCATTAAAAGCGTGGTTCGCGCCATGAACTCGGAGAGCAAGAGCAATGTTTATCTGATTGATAGTGCTGCTATAAATTACTAAAAATCCTGCTTACATGCAGCAGAAAGAAAGTCGGGATATGCGTGTTTTTTACAATTGTTTATGTTGCACTGTTTTCAGAAGTGAAAATGCATGCAAACAGAAATTTGGCTATTAATCGAATAAAAATCACGAAGTTCCAGACGGAGGCGTGGCGCAATCTCTGTTTTGGCAATTCAAAATGACCGTCTTCCTGCTCTTCAAAACAAGCTTTAACTCATTGTTTTTACTCAAAAAGTGAAAATTTTATGAAAATTTCAAACTATTTGTTCTCTTATTTGGAAGTATGTAAACTAAAACTTCAAAGAAAGTTCTGCTAGAATTTTCCTTGAAGGAAAAATTATTCCAACATTTTTTTTTGGAGAGTCTCTTGTTTAATGTAGAAGAAGCTCATTTCGATTTGAAAGAGTTTGCTTTGGGTTGAAATCTTAGCTTAGCTTAGAAGAGTGTCCAATTTGACGTGAAAGGAGTCCAATTTGGTTTGAAATGTGTTCAATTCGACAGGAAATGGTATATATGCTATTTACACGTCAAACTGGACACTTTGCAAATCAAATCGAACATGTTCCGAATCAAAACACGCGTGTTTCACACGAAAACAACTTGAGCTTTCCCACAAGGTTAGAATAGTTTTTGTATGAGGAGTATTCATCATTGAAAATCTCTAATTTATCTGCCCTAAAAAGTGCTTTAAACTCTTGAAACTGCTTGAAGTTTTATTGAAAATTAATTTTTTAATAAAAAACAGTCGTTTGTAGCTTATTCAGAGGTTCAGAAATTCAGCAATTTTTAGCGTATTGAAAAAGGGGTAGGGCTTTGCGTGCAGGGCATTACGATTTTATTTATTTATTTATTTATTTATTTAATGCACGTTAACCAAATAACATGTCATAAATAAAACGCGCTATTAACACAGCATAAAAGCGCTATGCAAAAATTGTCATATAGCTAAAAGAAACGTACGAACATTTATTTAAACTTTTAGAGTAATGGGATTGATTATTTCAGTGATTAAGTGTCACCAGGCATTTTTCCCTCTTCCTTTCTCCCTTCCTTTCTTTATATTAGGTTGTAACGAATTAAATGGCACTGGCTCGCGCCATTTTTTGGCGCGTCTTTACGCGTTTGATCAAG
Organism: Heligmosomoides polygyrus bakeri; assembly: GCA_947359475.1. Classification (NCBI taxonomy): domain Eukaryota; kingdom Metazoa; phylum Nematoda; class Chromadorea; order Rhabditida; family Heligmosomidae; genus Heligmosomoides; species Heligmosomoides polygyrus. The sequence goes on from OX375866.1 coordinate 6,232,291, forward strand.
AACAAACCGTAACATGTGGCATATCATTTAGAAGCGCAAACTTTGCTCTACCGGTGAGTATCAAATTTTCTATGTAAAAGTGGGAAAACTTTAGAGTTTTATTGACTTTTTTGCAGATGGACAAAAGGGTAATCCGAGGCATTTACTTGTATGAATTCAAGCTGGGCACTACAGCTAAGGAGGCGGACGAGAAGATCAACGCCGCATTCGGTCATGGATGTTCCACAATTCGGACGGCGCATCGTTGGTATCAGAAGTTCCGGAATGGAGATGAGAGCTTGGAAGAGCATGAAGGTCGTGGGAGGCATAGTGATGTTGATGAGGACAAGCTGAGAGATGTGGTAGAGGAGGATCCACACAAAGGTGCCAGGGAGATAGCGAAGGTTCTTGGCATCAGTCACAACACAGCTGCCCGGCATCTGAAGGAAATTGGAAAGACCGAAAAGCTGGAAAGTTGGGTGCCTCACGAGCTGTCTGAGGAGCGAAGAAACCGACGATATGAGATCTCCTCCGCACTGCTTCTACGGAACGAAACGGACCCATTCCTTGATCGCATCGTAACCTGTGACGAGAAATGGATAATGTACGACAACAGGCGACGATTTTGCACCAAAAGAAAGCAATGGTGACAGTATGGTGGTGCTCGCTGGGAATTATTCACCACAGCTTCCTCCCTCCCGGTGAATCCATCACGGCAGAGAAGTACTGCATTGAAGTTGAAGAAATGATGAAAAAGTTGAAGGATATCTAGCACGAATGACGTTGCAGAAATCGAATGAGCTGAGCATTGAAACTCTACCACATCCTCCGTTTTCTCCCGACCTCTCCCCGACTACCATTTCTTCAAGCATCTTGGCGACTTCTTGGTAGGGAAAATATTCAAATACCAACAGGATGCCGAAAGCGCCTTCGATGATTTCGTCAATTCCAGAACTTCTGATTTTTATGCTACCGGGATAAAAGAGCTTGTGTCACGTTGGCAAAGATGTGTAGAATCAGAAGGTTTTTATTTCGATTAACAAACTTGCCTACAAGCCGAAATATTAACTGTTTAAATTTACAGTGGTTCAGTGCCATTTATTTCGTTACAACCTAATATTATCAATCGAATAAAAATTGCGTCGAGATGTCGACTGCATGGCGCTATCGTTTCTCTAAAAGACTAGGGATTTGCAGCCTTTTTGCGCTTTAGAATATGTTTCAGACCATTATTTTCTTTCAAATCTTAAAGAATTTTCATAAAATCTCTGTGAGCGTTTTCACCATTCGGGGCAGGTGAATTAAATCTCCGTTGGAAAAAATATTTTGTTCTTCCTAGAAGGTGTTTCGATCTATCAGGAAGACGGATTTGATTTGCAAGATGTTCATTTTGGTCTCAGAAGTGTCCAGCTGGCCTTGAAAAGTTATAGACTTGAAAATGGCATACTGTAGTATTTTTCCAAGAATCCCTTTCCCGATCCCCACGTCCCCCCCCCACCCCGACCGAAGAGCTATCAGCTCGCCATCAACCGGCTGCTGTCCGGCGGCGCTGCTGCTGCTGCGTGGTTGAAGCGTGTGTCATGCGAGATAGCGAGGAGGATGCTTTCGAAGCAGGGGTGTGCGTTTACCGGTTTACCGATTTACCGGTTTGCCGGATTTACCGGCATTTTCGCGAAAAATTCTCTTACCGAAAACTTTCGGTAAATTCCAAAATTTACCGGAAAATTTAACGAGTTTTCTCTCATGCAAAATCATGTCCCTATCAATCGAATAGAATAGGAAACATACTACTACCCTATACCTCAGTTTAGAAGCGATTGCTTCTATCTTCTCCAATAACGTGCTATTACCGTTCGTGGTCCTCAACCCCATTAAAACATCCACAACCACATTATGAGGCGGAGATGCTGCGCTCTGGTGTTAAAAACGCGCTCCACTGCGATAGTACCCGCTGGGATTCAAGTTATCCAGCTTCCTGTCAAGCCTTTTCTTCTCGCACTTTCACATCTGCCGTCGTGTTTGTCGTCATTCAGTAAGCATCAGCAGTATAAGAGCATCAGAGTACAAGAGTAGGAGCCATTGGACACAGGCGCTAACCCGTTGAAGTACTGGACGAATCCGGTCACCAAATCTGTATTTCCTCACTTGGCCCAAATAATTCCAAGGTACTTTTGTGCTCCTCCGGGAACGTTGGAAACTGAAAGAGTCTTCTCCGCCACCGGTCAAATTTTGAATGAGTTCCGCAAGGCACTCACACCTGAAAATTTTGCAGGTCTTCTTTTTCTCAAAGTTAACATTCCGCTGATCGGCTTTGACCGCTAGGTGATATGTGCCTTTGAAAATGTTTTGTTGTTTCCAAAGTTTCGCTTATTCTGATCATTAAGGTGACCTCCGCTTCCTATGTTGTTCTTGGAAGTTTTTATTGTGAGAGTTTGTTGTTGGATTTTGTATGTTGCAGTATGCTTTTATGGTGCTGTTTGTTTTAGAATGACATATGCATGATACAATGAAGATAACACGGTTTTTCTGAACGTGACGATGTTTTGGTGAAAAGTTTTTCGCTTTTTTTTCCTTTACACCGCTTAAAACTAGTTGCTATTTTGTTTAATATTAAATTTTAAAAAATTTAACGAATTTACCGAATTTACCGGAATTTACCGGCGAATTTCCGCGGTAAAAAATTGCGGTAAAAAATTTACCGTCCCCAAGTCGGCGCACACCCCTGTTTCGAAGGCACCGTAACCGCTGCACTCACGCACACACTGCTCATCCAGCGGCAGCACTACATGAGCTGCCTCCGCCAGTTGACGCAGTGAGTCAGACTCGCTGTACACACAGTCGACCGGTTGTCGGACAGGAAGCCGTATTGTTTTGGCCGGCGCCGAAGCAGCCAGCAGCGGCTCAGGCTCATCACTATGGCACCGGTTCGTACTTCAGGTGCCTACCGGTTCTCGGGAGCTTCTACTGCTGATTTCTTGAGTTGAGACCGGCCTGTGGAGCTGACTTTCCTCTATACCTGCCCCTTCCACAGCTTAAGCCTTAAAGTTACTGGGTGCATGTAGCGCAGTCAGATGCGTCGCCGCCGGCTGTCGTCTGCGCCCAGAATCGACTCAAAGTTCGAGTTCCGCCATTGCCAACCAGCCTTTCGTCACTCTAGGGCTTACGAGTTCGTACATTCAACGCGTCTGGGAAGGGTAACCCACTACTGGTCTACTGTAGTTTACTGTATTGCCACCGTCAGACATTGTGGTGGTCAAACACGCTCCACGGTATCCCGCACAAGTGCAGTGCATGGCGCAACCTACGAGAGGAATTGACTCTTTAGCCGTATTGAATCTGACACTTTAAAAGTGCTTTGCTAACCAAATTAGACGCATCTAAAGTTTAAATAGATATTGTCTAATGAAGATGATATTTCTGTGCCTCAATGTTCTTTTCTAAGAAAAAAATTTAAAATAAAAATTCACCTTAACAGAGGATCTTAAGGAAGGAGTGACTACAATGTACGAATAGACACCAGATTCCTGTTATTCGACCTCAAACATTGTTTTTATTCTCTAGGCCTAGTATCCTAGGCAAGCAAAGAGAATTTGGTGGTGTGCTATATGAAGAGATTGCGCCATGCCTTTGTTCCACACTTCAATTGATTCAGTCAATTCTGAATGCATGCATATTCTTCTGGAAATGTCAATCATAATAGAACAAGCACTACAATTCTACAATTTTCCACTGTGTGAGACCGCATTTACACTAAAGCATGAAGGATAAAGGACGGTTCCAATCTATCCCTTTTCGGGATGCGTCACGCATTCTACTTCTACGGGATGTCGCGGAGGCGACTTCTATGCGTATTTGGCCTACGTCTAATGACATGAGATGACTAGCCGATGAACAAGTCATTGATTTATATTTTTCAGACGATTTAAGTTCCAATTCAGTAACCTTGGAGAGATGGAAAGACTTGGTTGGTGAAAATTCGAGCCAGGAACCTCGAATGAGGTGCACGCGATAGCTGGCACTTCGTCGAACTGGGCTGCCTCACGTATTTACAGCATCAATTAGTTAATCAATGCAGTGATGTAGAGGAGTACGTGGCGCAATCTCTTTACACGAAAAATTCGTTGTATTGGAGCACTTCAAAATCTACATAAAGATATCATTTTCGCCAAGGAATAGGAATTTCATGCTCATGTAAAAAGTGTAGATATTTTTTACAACCTATTTAGGTACATGTTTTTCTCTATAAAACATTGCTTTCCTTTTGTAAAAAGTGTCTATTTTGACGTGAGCTACGTCAACCTCGCTTGAAAAGCATCCGGTTCAAAATGTACAGATCCCAGCTTAAGGTGAAAATGGTTCATAGCCGTTGTATAAAGAAAAGGTGGCAAGTCTGAAAATGAGGATCCATCCTGTGTTTTTCTCCACAATATCCATGAAATTCATCCGAAACTTTGAAAGGAACGCACTTGTCTCATTTTCACGTTGAAATGGATGCCGTTCACGCCAAATTGGACACTCTTCTAAGCGTAAGCCTAAAACTTTTGAATTCAAAGTGAACTTTTCCAAATCGAAATGGCCTTCAGGCAGATTAAATAAACTGCAGACTCAATAAAATGGTTGGAATAGTTTTTTGTTCAAGGAAAACTTGGTATAACTTTCTTTTTTTTAGATTATCTGCCCTAATATGTGTAATAATTTTATACCGTTTTTTATTTTTAGAGAAAGAATAATAAATTAAAAATTGTCTTGAAGCAGTTATGTAGCGCATTAAAAGATCAGATCGCGCCATGCACTCAAAAAGTTCGCCGTAACTTTTATTTGATTGATAGTGTAAATGTCGCTTACATGAGCCGTCTAAGTGAGGATATGTGTGTATTTTACATTTTTTGTGCCGCTAAAGATGTTAAACTCCATGCAAACGGAAATTCTGCTATCAATCGAATGTAAATCGCAACGTCTTAGGATATAGCATTAAGAATGGCCACCTTCCTGCTCTTTAAAACAAGCTTTGTACCAATATCCTTCCTCAAAAAAAATGAAAACAAAATGAAGAAATTTCAAACAATATATTCACTGATTAGGTAAATGGACAAAAACTTCAAAGAAAGTGACACTAAAATTTTCCTTGTACAGAATATTATTCTAACCTTTTCTGGAGAGTCTCTAGTTTAATGTAGATCATTTCGATTTGGAAGAGTTCACTTTGACTTCAAAAGTCAGTTGGACTTGAAAATGATACAAATAGTTATATTTTTCATTTTTTTAAATTTTTTATTTCGTAACCACGGTTTTTGCACTTTTGTACGTATCGGTGTTTAGTTAGCTTTTTATTATTGGGCCCAATTTTGTGCGTAAATAAATAAGCGTTTGAATAAATATGCACCAAAGGTGTATTCGGTCTGAAGCTTCCAGGTTTGGAAGAAATGCAGGATGGACCCCTTCACTAGGCTTGCACCGAAAAGACTTCAAAAAGAGCGTTATTTCCTTGAGGCCGTTGACTTCTAAATTCTGTATTGGTCGACGTTCCGTGAAGCAACGCTGCTTTCGCCGAATATACCGCGAAGTTATAGGTGTTGTCAAGGAGGTTCTAAGTCAACAGATGGACGAGAAGCGCTGAAAAGCGGTCGTTATTTTCGCGCCGCTGCAGCTCTCGCTAGCGTTTCGCTGAATCCCCAGAAGTCCCCAGAGGTCCCCAGAGGTCCGTCCCGGCCCCCGTAGCTACCCGATATTTACAGTACGTTCGATTCGTGCTCGCAGCCGTCCGTCGGCTGCTTCTGCCCGCGGCCGATCGAGTTTCGTTTTTCCGTCGTCGTCGCTGCTTACTCACGCGACGCCGTCCGTTGCTGTCACTGCCATCTCGACCGTGGCATTCAGAAAGATCTCGACCGTCCAGGTGCTGGTACAGAACCCGCTTCAGCCCCGTGGCAGGTGACCCACCCGACCCGGACGGTCAATTCTGACGCCCGTCGTCGCTCTTCCTTTCTCGGAACTTCCCCGGCCGCGCGTGTGGTCGCTTGGTCGACGCCCATCTCGCCGTCTGATAATCAGCAGATTCGCTATCGATCGAAATCACTGACTTCACTCGGCGATCAATCAGCTATTGTGGCACTGTATATTATGCGTATTGATCGGTGACTTTGGCTAATGTGAGTTCTTCTGTGCGACCTTCTCGCCGTCCGGAACATGCCGTCCGTCTGTCCTTGATGTCGTTCATTTTCTCGCCGCCGTACAACATTTCGACTTGCACTTTCTGACAGTCAACGACGATTCCTCTCGCGCCTCCTACCGGTCTTCTCCTTTTCCTATGCTTTTTTCTCATCCGAGAGATCGTCGCTTCGAAGAGAACCGCTGACAGATCTTCTGGCTTTAAGGGATTCTGTCAGGTTAAATAGTGTGAACCTCCGGCTGAGTATCATGCTGTTGAAGATGCTGGTTCTGTAGTTGTGTGGTCTAATATAAGAAGGTGAAGCTATGCCATTTTGATGTCATATTGGACACTCTTTCAGACAAGCCTGACGCTCTGGAGATCAAACTGGGCATTTTTCAAGTCAGAGCGAGCGTTTTTCAGATTGAACTAGGATATCCGAATCGATATCAGTTTTCTTATCAAAAATCAGTTGTCTGAATGTTCTGAAAATTCATCTGCTGAAAATGGCCCCTATCCGAATCGCCCTAGGACCCGAGCTTTTCAAAGATGCCATTATTCGCGCAATCCTTTTAACCAGGGTTTGGAAAAATTGACGAATCCGAATTATCCGCTTCGGCGTCGAATCCAATGTCTACTCGGCACCGTGGCCGATTACTTCTATTCCACGATAGCGCATAGAAGTAGAACACGTGGCGTATACCAAAAGGAACCGGCTGGTAATGGCGAATTTTATCTCCTGCTGTTATCTGAACAAATGGAATTTTAAAGTACTTGTCTTTGTCTTCTTATACCTCTAGAAGTGCTCCATCACGCCTATCACGACTACATCCACAAAAAATCGATAGTTTGATGAGCATCGATTGATGGCGATGGATACTTCAAAAACGAACTTCAGATTCGTGTTCAGGGACCTCGGCTACCCCCAGGGCTAAAGTTTCCAGGCAAGCAGAAGACGTCTGGGTATTTCCCGCTATTTCGTGCCATAATTTTCTCCCCATTTTACCCCTATTTTATGACTAATTTCTGCTACGGCGTCGATCTATAGTACGACTCAGCGCTTAGAGCGTTATTATATAGTATGATACCTCGCAGTCGACAGGAGTGCGCCTCATAGGAGCACACCGGCGGGTTTTTGAGTTCGAGTCCGCTTACTGCCAATATTTTTGCACACATTAGTTTGTTGTTGCTACGCTTTCTCATGATCACAGGAGGCAATGTTAGACCATCATTGCTAACAGCGATATGTCCCGGATACATAATATTCATCCGTAAGGTATGCGAATTTGTGTGCAGTTACAGAATCACTGGTGATAGGGTATGGTGGTGGTACAGATATAAATAGTTGAAAAACTAGCACATATGAAGACGCAAATAGACACTCCTTGGTTTGTTGTAAGCATTGATGGTCTATAATTGACTTCTATGAGCATGGGAAAGTGTAATGACAACAATCTAATATGTTCAAAAACATTGGCAACGCGCGGACTCGAACTCAAAAACCCGCCGATGTGCTCCTATGAGGCGGCACTCCTACCGTCTGCGCCACCGAGGCACATCTCCTGGGGTGTCATAAGGGTTGATGATTGCTGCGCGCACGTTTTCACACCTCTTTTTCAGGTCTTTAACAAAGCGTTCAGCAAAAACTAGCTGTAATTCTGGACTCCGCTCACACGTCCCTACATCCCACCAAAATAGCATTGCCAAAGATCACCATGCGTTGGGAACCTCTCCTTGTCAGCTCCTTTGTGCTTGGCTTCGTGTCTATTATATTTGCTGTTGAGTAACCACGTTTTATAGCACATTTGATGACGTCTTTTGCTTACGCCTACCGCCCAGTATGCAGTAGCTGACGCTTGCATAACATCTTCACATCCTTCGCTATGTTTATAGCACGCTTCTTCCCAGGATCGTCTCCTTTTGTAGTTTCTCAGCAGTGCCGTGACGCTGTTCCTCTGTCGTTATTCTCGTCAGAACATGCATATTTGTGATGTTCCGCCTCTGAAAGGAAGGAATGTGGCTCCTTAAAAAATCAAAGGGTAGAAGTCGGCGTTAGCCAATCCGCTGCGCCACGCGTTCTACTTCTACGGGGTGTCGTCGAGGTATTTGGTCTATACATACTTGCGGTGGCCAGTCACTGTTTTATTCTCAAAGAAAATTCTGGTAACTATTTGTCGTCGGTACAGTTAGGTAGTTTTACAGATTTTTTTGGTTTTTGTTGGATTTAAGAAAATATTGGATGCTGTTTATGTTTTAGACAGTTGATTTAAGAGAATTCTGAATTGCCTATTTACTGAAATGCTGGCTGATTACGTTTTGATATAATGGCTTAATAATCTTTACAAAAAGTAAAGGAAAGACTCAGTGGGCCAGGGCAGGAGCCGAACCAAGATCCCTAAATCTGTGTGCACGCGACAGCCGACGCCTGTTCTGACTGCGCTATCACGTGCCCAAATGTTTATTTATTTGGGTATTTATACGTGAAGATCCACGCAATCCAAACCAGAACAAAAAAAACAGAACAAAACGAGTAAATCATAGAAAACAGTTAGGTTGTTTTTATGGCGTTTCTGTTTTTCATTAGGTTTATTTTTTTAATTTGTACGTTAAGAAGACGTGCTCCAAATTCGGGAAATAGGAAAGAAACAACCATGTGTAGAATACGAAAATAAGTTTTATAGGCTAGTTATTTAGTTTTAATAAAGGACAAAAAGGATAAAGGATGGCGTTACTGAATCCCTTTTGGTATGCGCCACGCATTCTACTTCTACGGGATGTCGTGGAGGCTATTTGAGTGCGTATTTGGCCGTACAATGACTTGCGGTGGCCAGCCGATGAACAGTACCGACCCCGGGGGGGGGGGGGGGTGGAAGGGTTGGTTGACTTGTCTGGGCGGGAAATCCGAACCAGGAACCTGGTATCGGGTGCACGCGGCAGTCGACACCTGTTCCGACTACGCCACACGTGGCCACAAGTTTTAGTCTTAATAGGTTTAAGAAAATATTGGATGCCATTTTAATTGTAAGCGTTTAGACATTTTATTCAAGATAGTGAAATTCTGGCTGTTTTCGTCTAGATATAACCGCCTCATGCTTTATAAAAAGTAAACCCATATAGGTGTAAAAACTTCAATTTAGTATTTTTATATTCACAATTTTACAAGTTTCTTATTCATTCTTTTTGTATTTTGAAATATTTAAAAGATTCAGATTCTTTAAAAGATTCGCTTAATAAGTCGCTACTTTTGTAAGAATTTTCAGTTTCAAAACTGAGTTTACTTGCAACGCTAAAACAATCTGTCCTTTAAAATAGTATAAGGCGCCATTACAAATGTGATTAGTATCGATACGCAGTGTGTCTGGAAATTTAATTTTACCCTCCGTACAGCACACGACTTTCTCACTTACAGTACCCAAAAATGCTTTCCGATTCGGCGTGCTTCAAATTCTCCCACTAGCTATTACGTTGCTAAGTTGTTAAGTCTGTATTTTATTCCTATTTAGGCTCAGAACAGCTTAAAGTGATGTTATTACTTGTCTCCTTGTCAGCTGCTACAAGAACTGCTGGCAGCTCTTTGATAAAAACCGCAATGGAATGCCTAATGGTAAGTGGAAAGGACATTCTTCATCATTCTGTCCACTCGTCTCGTTTTGAAGGCGCTAGGTGAGTGTCGTTCCCAAAAACGTCTCACATCTCTATCATATTCAAAATAAATTTTAAAAATTTCTATAGAGGTTCTTTTTTCGAACGTTAATTCATCATGTTGAGGGATGCGCCATGCATTCTACTTCACCGAGATTTTGTAGAGGCAGTTTGAATGCATACTTGACCTACACAATAGGTGACTTAGAGGAAGGACCTCGCACTTGACCAAGAAATTCACTCGAAATTATCTGCTGAAGAGGCCAGGGTCTTTGCACAGAATTTAACGTTAATTGACTCTTTTCGATCTCGTCATTTCACTTCCCCAAGGAGTGAGAAATTTGTACTAGTCGTTAATATGGCCCACATGTGGGGACGGGAACGCTCCAGCCAATCAAAACCAATCTGAACAGCGATCGAACAACGCCAGCCAATCAAGATACTAACCGAACACGCAACTGAACCAATCAGTTGCTTGCCGTTGCCAACCGATGAACAAGTCCTTTTCTTGTCCTTCATTCCTTTCTTTTTATTGTTCTTCCTGTCCATTTTCTTTTTATTTTCTTCCTTTTGTTCTTTGTGTTCTTTTCCTCTCCTTCCAGTTCTCCTCTATTCCTTCCTTTTCATTCCTGTTCCTGTTTTTCTTCTTGTTTTTCCTCATCTCCTCATCTTTCTACTTGTCCCTCATTCCTTTCTTTTTCTCGCCCTTCCTCTCCATTTCATTTTCTTTTCTTCCTTTCGTTCTTTTTGTTCTTCTCCTTCTCCTTTCAGTTCTTTTCTCCATTCCTTTTTTTTCGTTCCCGTTCCTCCATTCTTTTTTCTCCATTCCTTTCTTTTCAAGCCTGTTCCTGTTTTTCTTCTTCCTTTTCCTCCTCTCCTCCTCTTTCCACGTGGATCCTTCATTCCTTGCTTTTCATTGTTCTTCCTGTTCTTTTTCATTTTGTTTTCCTCCCTTTGTTGTTTTTGCTCTTCTCCCATCCTTTCATTCTCCTCCATTTCTTTCTCCTCCATTCCTTTCTTTTCATTCCTGTTCCTGTTCTTCTTCCTTTTCATCCTCCCCTTCTCTTCCAACGTGTCCTTCGTTCCTTATGTACTTTTCATCGCTCTTCCTATTCTTTTCATTTTCTTCTCTTCCCTTTGTTTGTTTTTGTTTTTGTTCTTCTCCTCCTTTCAGTTTTCTTCCTCCATTCCTTTCTTTTCATTCCTGTTCCCGTTTTTCCTCTTCTTTCTCCCCCTCCTCTCCTCTTTCCACTTGTCCTTCATTCCTTTCTTTTTATTGTTCTTCCTGTCCATTTTCTTTTTATTTTCTTCCTTTTGTTCTTTGTGTTCTTTTCCTCTCCTTCCAGTTCTCCTCTATTCCTTCCTTTTCATTCCTGTTCCTGTTTTTCTTCTTCTTTTTCCTCATCTCCTCATCCTTCCTCTTGTCCTTCATTCCTTACTTTTCATTGTTCTTCCTGTTCTTTTCTTTTCTTTCTTTGTTTTTTATTCTTTTTGTTCTTCTCCTTTTCTACCAGTTCTCCTCCGTTCCTTTCTTTTCATTTTTATTCCTGTTTTTCTTCTTTTTTCCTCATCTCCTCATCCTTCCACTTGTCCTTCATTCCTTTCCTTTTATTGTTCTTCCTGTCCTTTTTATTTTCTTCTTTTTGTTCTTTTCCTCACCTTCCAGTTCTCCCCATTCGTTTCTTTTCATTTTTCTTTTTCCTCCTTGTACCCGTTTTTTTACCGGCTCTCTTGTTCTTTCAGGTATCTGATTCTCAACCGGTGAAATTCTCTAGCTTGCTGAGTTGCTTCTGATTTCGTTGCAAAAGTATGCGATTATGGATCTCGAAAGGGAAGTACAGACAGGACGTACATCCAGATTTAAGGATATTACAGAGGCCCTTCCTTGGTGTTTTCCCTCGCCTCTACCTCATGGCAAATAGATGCGTGTCTCCGGTGCAGTCATTCCATCTGCCGTGTCTTTTTTGGCGTACGACTTCGCATTGCTTGGCTCTGTCCAGCTGCCGCTGCTGCTGCTGTCGTTAGGCTGGTTCACATTGTTCGTTACGAGCTATTTAACCGCATTCCCCTGTGATTCTTCCTGAGCATCATGTCGTGCAGCGCTCCTAGTCCTCTACAAGTACTTCTTTCATTTTGCCCTGGAGAAAGACAGCTGAAGGGGAGAATTAATTGCCCTCAAAATGAAAGGGAGCAGCCTGACGTTTGCACAGCCTTCTTCTGTGTGTTGGACTCGCTTTCAGTCCTCTTCCGGCAGCTTCCTCTGCTCATTTCGTCTCACCATCAGAGCTTCGACGGAATCGTGGACTTAGTGCTTGGTCGTCGTGATTCATTGGCGACGGCGCGGCGCGGTGGGGCTTCAGCTTCGCCACTCTATTTCCTTCCGTAATGAGAAGATTGAGTTTTCACGGCTCATCGTCGTCGCCTCTTCCTCAAATGATCCCCGAACTTGTCGCCCTTGTTTCCGCTTCAGGATGCTATCCTCACGCCCTTCATCATTTCGGTCTTTAAACCCTTTCGAGCCACAAATTGATGCCACTTGGCATGGGAGGTTACGAGGCGCAAAAACGCCTTGATAGCCCGACAAGTTATGGAAGCGGCTGCATATTCTGCTTACATTCTTCTACTTCCACGATGAGGGGTTCCGTCTTTTGTGGGCTCTGATTGGCTGTACTTGGTAAGACAATCTGTGCATCGATCGACAGTACACGCCTTTCCGGTCACGGCCCTGATTGGCTTGGCGCGTGCTCCTCCCTGTGTAGACCACGTCAACGACTAGTGCCGAAAATCACCCTCTGTTTCACTAGGTCGGCACACAACATCCAATAGGGAGATCATTCTTCATATTAAAAATATAGGCAATGATGTCCGAAAAGCCTAAAAATTTGAAAACTATGGTGTCGCAAAAAATTGCGCTAAACTTTATTTTTGGTGAAATTTTGAACTGAACAGTGGACAAAAAAATTGGAGGAGTTGTTGGATAGAAATGTAATTGTCATGAAGGGTCAACCTCTGTTCAGTTCAAAATTCTCCAAAAATAAAGTCTAAAAAAGCTGTTAGAAAGATGTTTAGTTGCGACCAAAATTCTGGCGCCAGGCGGACTCGAACCCGCACCTTCTGCATTTCTTCGAAGACCTTCGGCTTAACCGGTTCCGTGCTGATATCAGCTGCCGGCTCATCCTGTTATCACGAGTGAGTGCTGATGGGTGATTGCTTCTAGGAAGATATCATGCATGTTCTGTTCGGTCAAACAGCGCTGGTGGTGTAAGGCGTAGCATCGTTGCCCAGAAAGCAGAAGGTCCGGGTTCGAGTCCCGCCCGGTGCAAGAGTTTTGATTGCAACTAAACCTCCTTTTAACGGGTTCTATCTTCAATAACAACCGCTCTAGGCTTAAGCAAAAATGAAAAAGTCTAGAGAATTTTTTTGCGACACCATAGTTTTCCGGTTTTTAGGCTTTTCGGACATCATTGCTTATATTTTTAGTACAAAGAATGACCTACTTATTTTAGAAAAACTAGAGGATGATAAAAAAGGATAAAGGACGGCGTTACTGAGTCCACTTGGGATGCGCCACGCATTCTACTTCGTTGAGTTGGTTCGGTACCGAACCAACTCAACGAAGTAGACCAATGAGTTTGGTACGAATTCACCGACTCCGGAGGGATGGAGGGGCGAGAAATCCGAACCAAGAACCTGGTATTGGATGCACGCCACAGCCAGCACCTCCTCCCACTGCGCTACACGCGCCCAAGGGAAACTAAAAAGCAAAAGTGAATGTCGTATGCCGATCTAGTGAGTCAGAGAGAGAGAGATTTGGACCTCTTATTATCTTATTAAAGCGGCTTTCAGCCTTTCTTTTCGGAAGAAAAATTTATTTCATTATAAAGGGTGTCTCAAAAAAAAAGTGTACACTGTTTGAAAGGTGATAACTTCGCCCACAGTAAAGGTACCGAAAAAGTTGAGGGCTCATATGAAAGCTTAAAAAATAGAAATTTTCTGACACATGAGCGGTATGGAATGGGCCATGCGCTCGTCTGATATTTTGCATTTTGCACTCGATTGATTGTGTTTCGCTTGAATGCTTGCCATAATTTCTTCACAAAGTGGCCGTTTCGATTGATTTGTGCTTCCTTTAAGATTTAAAATTTAAAAACACACTACTGCGTTTGAAAATGCAGGGTTTCATAAAAAATGCAGGTACTATTTGAAAGGTTTTAGCATTGCTACTAGTGAAGTTTTTGAAGACGTTTAAGACTCATATAAAAGCGCAGGGTAACGAGATTTCTGTGGCGTGTAAATAGTCGAGATTGCGCCATGCCATCGCCTAAAACCTTGCATTTCGGACTCGATTGATTGTGCATGAGCTGAATGTTTGTCACAATCTTTTTACTACTTGGCCATATTAACCTGCGTTGTGCTTCTTTCAACGTTTAGAACCTGACAATGATGTGAAAGGCACGCAGTCATGCAAGTTTATTGATTTCACAATTTAAATGTAATCAGGAGCCTCATCTTCCATGACGGATTCTGTGGACTGATGGAGAAATATCTAAGCTGAATGGAGGGGTTGATCGGCATAATTGCGGCTAATTGCGACGGAAAACTTTAAAAGAAGCGCAGTACAGGTTAATGAAGCCAAGTGGTAACAAGATTGCAACAAGCATTTAGCCCATGCACAATCAATCGAGTTTGAAATGCAAGATTCTAGGCGGAGGCATGGCGCAATCTTGACTGTTTACACGTCACAGAAATCTCGCTACACTATGCTTTCATATAAGTCTCACATGTCTTCAAAAGCTTCACTAGCAACAATGTTAAAACTTTTCAAATAGTATTTGCATTTTTTAGGATACCTTGCATTTTTTGAACTCCGTAGTGTGTTTTTGAATTCTAAACCTTAGAAGAAGCCCAAATCAATCGAAACGGCCACTTTGTGGGGAAATTATGGCAAGCATTCAAGCGAAACACAATCAATCGAGTGTAAAATGCAAAATATCAGATGAGCGCATGGCCCATTCCATGCCGCTCATATGTCGGAGAATTTCCATTTTTTTAAGCTTTCATACGAGCCCTCAGCTTCTTCGGTGCCTTTACTGTGAGCGAAGTTATCACCTTTCAAACAGTGTATACATTTTTTGAGACACCCTGTAGAGTGGTCGATGCGGAACCGACTCAGTCAGTCGAATGTCCAGGGAATCTTGTGACGAACTTCTTCTGCAATCCGTATTGTTTAGCCATTTCCGTTGCTGCATCAACTCTCAAGTGTCGGCGCGATTTCAATTCCAGGAGCGCAGTTTTACATATAAGGGCTCGATTAAATTCGCACAACCACAATATCGTAAAGCCGTGGCTGAGAAAATTCGATGCAAATTGAGCGGCGCCGAAGAAGGTGAATCCCTGCAAATCGGAAGCAATTCAATTTCCCGGCTCATATTCCTATATGGCCCATATTTGCCGCTCAAATGGTATGCTACGCGTCCAGTTTTCGGTGTCAGTCTCGTGGACAGCGGGAACAATTCGGGACAAGACACGAGAGTTTCCGGTCGAAGAACCTACAATCACTGTTTTTAGACCCGTCGTAGGCGCGTCATAGGCCTTAATTGGTCTCCCACTCGTTGTTCGTCCGGGTTCGGAGCCGAGTGTTCCCTTATGTCTCGCGAAACATTTGTAGTAGCGTAACCATAACAACACAACGACGTTTGCTACGGATTCCCATCTCGGGATAAGGGTCTTGCCCTTTCGGCTGCGGGGCGGCGGCCAGTAATTTTTATGCGAGAGGTAATTTCTTCACTTTATTTCCAGTATTGATTTTCGATACTACTATAACGTACACCCAGAGATTCAGCAGCGGAATTGTCCTGAGACGGGCGCCTTTTAGTTAGGCGTTCATGTTTTTCAAAGGGATGAATCGCTGATACTACTCCTCAGGCCCTTTGAAGAATGCGTGGCGCATCCCATAGAGGCACTGATTGTCGCCGTCTTTCACCGTTCATTAGGCGATCAACATTTTGATGAGGTACTGTTACTATTCTAGGCATGCCTAATACCAGTTCACCGGCAGAGCGGTATGGAGAGATTAATCGGTTTAGTTGTCCAAGTTTGAGGTATTTTAGGATCAGGCGTGTCCATCTATCGTAGCTGTTTAGAAGAAATGAATATCATCGAAGTTTCTCTCTAAAATCTGCAAATGGACCACGTAGACCACCATATAAAGCTACAATCTCTTCTACTTGAGGGCGGCTACTTCAGTGAAATATAATGGTGCGTGTAGTGCAGTCAGATGAAGCGCCGGTGGCTTGAAAGTTCAGGTTCCGTCCCGGCCAACCAAGTCTTTAATCCCTAACCGGTCGATAGTCTTACCTGGGGAGGATAAAGCTCTGACTTGTCCATTGCCTGGCCACCGCAAGTCATTGTATAGGCCAAGTGTGCCCTCAAATCTCCACGAGAATTCGTAGGAATAGAATGCGTGGCGCATCCCACGAAGGGGTTGACTTTCGTCGTCCTTTATCCATTTTTCTTCAGTTCAATTGAGTCTTCCCGCAATGAATTTTGCCATATGTCACGAAGACGCACCGCAGGGGTGCGGGAACGCGCTATTGCTCCTTCAGTAACCGCGGCAGCCAATCGGGTCCGCTTCATCCGCACAGGCAGGACACATAGTTGGCTGCCGCGATTATTGTAGAAGCGAAACCGCGTTCCCGCACCTCTGCGGGACGTCTTCGCGACATGCACCCACCAATCTGTCCATTAGTTAGTTACTATACGCCATCGTACAGGCCAAATACGCATTCAGATTTTCTCTGCAATATCCCGCAGAAGTAGAATGCGTGGCGCGTCCCATGAACTTCATCCCTTATTCTGCTCTGAGACCGGCCATTAATCCTTCCTGTCAATTTTTTTCATACTGTATTGTTCCTTCTTGACAAGATCAGAGACGCGGTGACGTGGGCCAAGTTGTCGAAAATTAGGTGGGCCGGCCACGTAATGCGCTTCGCAGACACCCGCTGCACGAGAGCCGTTACCGTCTGGATTCCGTGGGATGTCAAGAGAACACCAAGACGTCCACCAACGCGTCGGTCGGACTTCTTCCCTGGGCGACTGATATGGCGCTCTTCGTGTCCCTCAAACGAGTTGGATCTGTTGGAGCACTCTGGCACGCGACAGGGACGAATGGAGACGCTGCTGGTGCCAGCTCGAGCAAGTTGATGATCAATGGGACGACAGGTGATAAAGGTGATTGCTCCTAGATCAAGGCTCTGGGCTAAGAGTGTAGCAGGGTTACAAAGTCGATGCTCCAGTGAAGCTCAGCGCCCGAATTGTAATCAGCAAGAAATTAAAAGGTACGCAGGGCGAGGGTGCGGGAACACGCAGCGAGGGTGTCGGAACGCGTCGATAATCCTACTGTAACCCGGCACACAATCAGAATCAGACACCGGTTCATTCGTAGAAACATGACACATGATTGGCTGTCGCGGTTACGGTAGGAGTAACGGTGCGTTCCCGCACCCTTGAGGTGCGCCTTGGCGACATGTATTCTAATTTTTCACCCTTTTTATTTTAATTCAAGCGCTGTGCTGCAGTAGAGCGTCGACTTTGTAACCCTGTTAAACTCTGACCTTTAATATGGTTTGCAATTAAGACTGAGCAAAAACCAAAGAAAACAAAAACCAATGTCCGTCGCGGCAAGTGAAGCCTTTGTAAGGAAAAGTTGGAAAGTGTGGAAAACAGCGATTAGCGAAGGATTGCTCAGCAGTTTGATAGTGAAAGCCGCCAACAGCGTCTCCATTCATTCTTCCGGCGTGCCAAAATGCTCCAATTGATCTTCACCCTTGTCGTCCATATTTCAATTTCTCACAAGTGTTGTTTGATCTTTGATTCCACAGATTAAATTTGACGAAGGCTAAGCATTCTCTCTAAACGTTGCTCTACAACGTTGAACATTTCGAGAAGATTCTCCTCCCCCTTATTATTCTGGAGGGGATAGATTTGGCTGTTTTGGCTACCTTCTGCCTCGTTAACGATTTTTCAATTTAGAATAATTCCGTTCGCGTTGGAGAAGGGCTGATTCAAATAAATTCCTCAAATATCACAGCGATTAGTAGTGTGTCTGACTCAGCATGTTTCGGATACACAGTCAGGAATGATATTATTCCTGGCCTATATAATGGACAGATCGCCATCAGTTCGGCGGCCTTAGCATGGCGATGCTTCTGCTTTTTATACTTGTTTTCTTCTATATCAACCTATGGACTGATGAAAGTTGGTGCTAGTCAAACCCTTTGTGGGATGCGCTATGCGTTCCATTTCCACAGGACATCGTGGAGGTGCTACGTATGCGTATTCGGCGATGGGACGCCGGGTAGCGCAGTCAGAGGAGGTGACGGCTGCACCGCGACAAGGTTCTTGGTTCAGTTCCAGCCTGGGCTAACCAATCCTTCTATACCTATGAGATCAGTGAATAGGCTGTGGACCCGTCTGATAAGGACAAAACTCTGCTTTCTCCATCCATTGGCTACCGCAAGCCATTGTAAGGACCAAATACGGGTCGAATTTCTTCCGCGATATCTCTGCGAAGCGAAATGCCTGGCGCAGAAAGGACTTGACTAAGCCGTCCTTCGGCCTTCATTCGGCGATGAACATGTCGGCGATGTACTATTACTATTCCTAGGCAGGCATGATGCCCCAGTTCACCGGCACAGCGGCATGGAAAGCTTGGTCGGTTTAATTGCCCAAGTTTGAGGTATTTTTAGGGTCTGATTGGTCTCCAATGGTAGCTGTCTAAAAGCGATTTCTGCTGCATGCCCTACCGACTGCACTATGAGGATATGCATATTGATGCGAAGTTTGCAGAGGTAGGGTGAACTTGAGCGCAGTCGGGGAAGGCACCGGTTGTCGTGTGCGCTGATTCATGGCTCTTGGTTCGGGTCCCGCCCAGGATAACCAAGCCTTCTATCCCTTGGACATCAAGGACTTGGTACCAAATTTGTTTGGGAAGGACAATACACTGACTTGTCCATCCACTGCAGGTCTGATACCAGTTCACCGACAAAGCGGCATGGAAAACTTGGTCGGTTTAATTGCCCAAGTTTGAGGTATTTTCACGATCCGATTTGGTCGCCAATCGTAGTTGTTCAAAAGAGACTCGTCCTGTGCGCTCTTCCGACTGCGCATATGCGCTAATGATCTGACATATCTAGGCTCATACGAACTTTGCAGACTTCAGATGAACCTTAACGCAGTCAGAGAAGGCACTGACTGTCGCCTGCACCCCGAATCGACTTTTTGGTACGGATCCTGTCCAGGGTAACTAACCCTTCCATCCATCCGGAGTCTGTCAATTAGTAATAGACCTGTTCGGAATCGGATTGGGCCTGGATGGTGTAGATAGATGTGGCTTGTCCGCGAAATGGTAGTCATTTCGGTCCATGTGGCGTAGGTGGACAGCATTGGGAGGTGGAAACGCGCCAGCCAATCACAATCAAGCACAGCATCGACCGTACACACGCCAGCCAATCAGGGTGCCGATCGTACACTTCCTCTCTGAATGGCACACCCTTCCGTGATTTTCTGGCGCTTTCCCACATTCCAATGCTTCCCACTTTCACGACATGTATTCACATCTAGCGCAGGGAATTCAGATTCCGCTAAGAACCTGTAGATTTCCGTCGCCAATGTCTGAAGCCACTTTGAAGTAGCTGCTGGTTTAATTCTCCTTTGAAGTAGCTGCTGGTTCAATTGCCCAAGTTTGAGGTTTTTTAGGATTATACTTGGTCGCCAATCGTAGCTGTTTAACAGCAATTCGTGCTGCGCACCCTGACGACAGCGCTATATGCGCTCAGAGTCTGACATATCTATGTCAGTGCAAATCTTACAGTCTTATGGTGAACTCTGGCGCAGTGAGGGAAAGCGCCGGCTGTCGCCTGCACCCTAAATCGACGTTTTTGGTTTGGATCCTGTGCAGGCCAACCCAGCGTTCCATCCAACGGTCAATCGGTACTAGACTTGTTCGGAATCGGATTGTGCCTGGCTGGTGTGGATAAATGGTGCTTGTCCGCGAAATGGTAGTCATTCCGTTCCATGTCGCGAAGGTGGACAGCATTGGGAGGTGGAAACGCGCCAACCAATCACAGCCAAGCACATCACCGACCATACACACGCCAGCCAATCAGCGTGCCGATCGTATACTTCCTTCCTGATTGGCAATCCATTCGGTGCGACGTGATTGTCCACATTTCAGTGCTGCCCACTTTCGCGACATGTACCCTCGCTTCTAGCGCACCGAATTCAAATTCCGCTAAGAACCTGTAGATTTGGCCGGCGTCCGAAGCCCGCTTGAAGTAGCTGCTGCTGTCGGCTATACGACTAATATGTAGATGACTTCGTTAATAGGAGCTGGCCAGCGGTGCGCGGCGATTTATTCCCGAGGAACGCCAGTCAGGCGCGCGCAGCCGAGGCGATGGAACTCTCATGAATTATTCCCACTTAATAGTGGCGACGCTTGGCCGTCGTCGATGCTCTTAAGGCTTTGTGAGACTCGCGGTCTGGAAGGCCTTCACGAAGGAATCCCGCCGGGTCAGAGGCCGATCGTCGGCTCCGCTCACGTAATGAGCCGCCGCGCATCCGACGCTCTGCTGTACAGCTGCTAAATTCGGTTTTTGGCACGACGGCGGCTACTCGTCGCGAATTGTTTCCGCGGGTAATGAAATTTCGTCGTCTCGCTGCGTCCCGGCGGTACGCGGCGCGCGCGAGGGTAACTTTATTCCGCCTCTGGCCAGTATTTACGACCGACTCTCTATGGGTTCTTTTACGATTTTTTTACGACGACATTCTCGAGCGACCAGCGAGATTTCAATCGATTTTTAGTGGACCGCTAGCTAAACTCTGTACTTTTTATGTCCTCTAAACCACGTTGAATCGATTGGAATTTTTAATGGAACGCTGAGTGTCTTCGAGGTTTTACATAGGCTTCCACTTTGGCCCCCAAAGCTTTAGAAATAAACTGCTTAAATTGTTCTAAAATGTGCAAAGGACTAAAAAACTGCTACGGCCTCTTTTCGCTTGCAAAGCTCGGAATATCTCCTTATTTTTTTATTTAAAGTCTGCTACCTATAAGAGAACTAATCCGTCCGTCCATACTTATGTCCTTCCGTCCGCGCAAATTTGATGGCCAGTGGACAAGCTTCACAGTGCGCATACGAAATCAGCTAAATGGTCATTATCGATGAAAAGGAATAGAGAAGCGAAAGCTGAAGGTGTTCCCAAAAAGGGAGCTATTATACATCGATCGACCGATCAACTTCGATCGATTTATCGATTTTGGTGTAGAGATTGTCGTTTGAAGGGAGTCATCGACTGCGTTGCCCGGCTCCAGGACCTAACTCCAACGCGACGTCGCGCGCTAGCCGCGTGCGACGTCGCGGCGCTGAGACGCGGACGTGCGCTCAGTGACGCATGGTTAGCCGCGAAGCACGAACATGTTCTCAGTGTTTAAGCTCTCAGACCACATTTCTAGCAAGGAACTTGAAATTACACAGAATGTGGTAGGCAACAGTCTGCAGTAGGACAATTGATCCGAGAATGGGTGATAGTGACCTTTTTTCCGTAGTATAACCATAACCACGGGTAAAAATTGACCGAAGAAGTTGTAGATGGCAAATACTGACGCTAGAGACCATCCACATGACCAGGATTCCTGTATAAACTGGCGCTGATCATCCTGTTGAAACCACATTCATATACCATTTCCAAGAAACGTTGAAATAAGGCAAAGGCGTGCCGCATGTCGGAAGCATCGGACCGCGACAACTCGTCCAATTTCGCCGCGCACCGTGCGCGACACCAGGGGGGTTCGCGCGGCGTTGGAGTTATGTCTGCCCCGGCGTTGCCCACTGAGCAGGTGTCGCAACGTACTGGGCACAATCTATCGAACAGTCAACATTATCCATAAACAACAGGGAGACAGCTCTATCCATATCGATTTGTAGTCGTTGCTAGCTCACTATTATCGAATGGCTCATCGATTTCAGGTTTAGATATGTTAAATTTTAGGCTTAGGTTTTGATCTTTCTCCAATTTTCGAATACGAGCATTCCCTCCAGTTCTTCCTCATATTTCTTTTCTTCTTCGCAGCGCGTGGAAGTATGAACATGCGACAGCAGCGACTGGAGCGACTGAAGCGACAGCGCCGGCACTCAAGTATGAACACTTCTCGGCGGCGCGTGCTCGGTTTTAATCGATTTGCATGTTTTGCACGGGCGACGGGAGCGAACAGAGCGCACCGCGCGTGGCCTGCGCGGCGTTCGCAGCGCGCGGACGCATGAACAGGCGACAGCAGCGACTGGAGCGACAGCGCCGGCGCTCAAGTATGAACACTTTTTGGCGGCGCGCTTTAATCAATATGCATGTTTTGCACGAGCGGCGAGTCGCTCTTGTCGCGAAGTATGAACAGGCCCTTACTGTAGCTGCCGCGGCCAATCAGACACCGGCTCAGCCACGCAGGCAGAGCGCATGATTGGGTAGCGCGATTCCGATAGGAGCAACTGCGCGTTCCCACACCTCCGCTGTGCGTCTTCGCGACATGTACGCGTCTTCATAATTTTCCTGTCTTATGTGCTTTGCTCTTGATTCTATTTATTGTTTCCATTGAGTTACGCCTTTTCCGTCATTTTATGCTACTCATTGTGACAATGGCATTTCAATGTGGGTGCGTGTAGCGCAATTGGAGAAGGCTTTGACTGTCATATGCACACCGAATCGTTTGCTCGGATCCTGCCCATGCCTTCCATCTTTTCGTCGTCGGCGAATTGGTACCGACTGGTTCGAAGCGGATAAAACACTGACTTATACATCGCCTGGCCACCGCAAATCATTGTATGGACATTCGAATTACCTCCGCATTAGGCAGTAGAAGCAGAATGCGTGGCGCATCCTGCAAAATAATTGATTAATAGCTCCATACGAACTTTCACACTCTAATTTGGTCAGTCAGAAGTCAAGGGAACTGAAGCGAGTGTTCCTAGATCTTCCGGACGTTAAGGGAAACACCTTCTTACATGCACTGATACCTTTGACATTCCATCAGAAGAGGCTTAACTACCGTCATTTATGCAGGATCTAAAGAGCACGTGTAGCGCAGTCGGAGGAGGTGCCGACTGTCGTGTGTGCCGGATTCCATATTCCTAGTTCGGATTTCCTGTTCAGACCAACCAATCCATCCAGACTTGCCTCGGACAATGAAACACTGGCCACCGCATTCAAATCGTCTCCACGACACCCCGCAGAGTGTTGACAAGATGAACACACCCTTCAGATTCTCAAGTCACAAGAAATGCGACATTCTCCGATAAGTAGAACGCGTGGCGCATTCCACAGGGGATCAAGTAACGCCGTCCGTTGTCCTCATCCAGAATTTCTTGTGTCGTAAGAGATCTCCCGAATCTGGAGGGGCTGTTTGTCTTGTTAGTAATCTTACCGACGTCTTCTTGTGCCATGGAAGCCCTTCAGTAACTCCCAGACTCCATCATTCGCCGTTTTGTCGAAGTAATTAACCAGCTCTTCAGAAGGACCTCTTGCTTTGCACGATGAGACCTCACCACAGCGAAGTCGAAGTGGCCTTCTAGTCAAGCGAATTTCGAATGGCGTAGCACCTTGGCTTTTGTGCTGAAGCGTTGCAGATCTTCAGATCGAATGGTCAGAACTTTTGTCTAGTGGACACTTGGGTAGAAGTGGAGGCTGCTTATGAGGCGCAATCTCCTGGAAGATACTTCTGGAGTTTAAAGTTCACGTAGAAGTTCATTTGCGGGATGGTGGTTTTTGACAGCTCAAGGCTTGTGTTTTGTACAGCTACCCAATCATAGCTATGGTTTTCATCGCGTTCATCTTCAAGCCGATAGCCGTCGCAGCTCCGTTGAGCTCGTCTATCATTCCTCTTCATCTCAGCAATGTTGCCTGATGTATCAGAACGATATCGTCGGCGATCGTCGAGG
The DNA here is from genome assembly GCA_947359475.1 of Heligmosomoides polygyrus bakeri. NCBI lineage: Eukaryota > Metazoa > Nematoda > Chromadorea > Rhabditida > Heligmosomidae > Heligmosomoides > Heligmosomoides polygyrus. The sequence continues at coordinate 6,256,039 of OX375866.1, forward strand.
CGGAGCTCTCTGCCGTTGCTGCTGAAGCCGCAGATACATGCGATTTCTCGTAGTACTCTGCCTGTAGCTTCCTTGGTTATAAGGTACCTTATCCATCTTAGTAGGTGCTTCTGTGGCTGCCAAATCGGCCAAAAGACGAAGGAGCACGTGTAGCGCAGTCGGAGGAGGTGCCGGCTGTCGCGTGCACCCGATACCAGGTTCATGATTCGGATATCCCGCCCAGGCCAAACCTTCCATCCCTCTGGAGTCGGTGAATTCGTACCAGACTTGTCTGGGAAGGATAAAGTACTGACTTTGTTCGTCGGCTGGCCACCACAAGTCATTCACTGTATATCCAAATACGCATTCATATCGCTTCCACCACATTCCGTAGAAGAAGAATGCATGGCGTATCCCAAAGAATGGATCGATTAACGCGGCCCTCGATCCTTTGTCCTTATTTCGTTCAAAGAGTGATTTGCAGTAGCTCAAACCTATTTCGTCTTTCCCGGACGAGTTGGGTATAAATTCACTGATTCTAAGAGATAGAAGGTTTTGGTCAAACTGGGCGAGGCCCGAACCTTAAATGAATCGATAGGTGGTGCACACGACAGCCGACATCTCTTCCGACTGCGCTACATATGTCCACTCTTTGAACGAAATAAGGACTCCATGGTGTCAATGTCCATAATTTAGTGAAGAAAGTCATCATATGCTTGGAAGCTTCCTTAGATCATGTCGCGAATGTGGGCAGCATTGTGGGATGGGAACGCGCCAGCCAATCATAGCCTCAGACAACTATCACGCGCCAGTCAGTCAGGATGGCGACCATACAGGTCCTCTCTGACCTCTAAATTTCCATTCCAAGGAACCTGATTGACTAGCGTGCCCATTTCCCAAATGCTGTCCATATTCGCAACATGGACTAAAGAACCTTCCAAGCATGTCATAATGTTCTTCAATGCATTATCGACCTCCCAATGCTGCCCACATTCGCGACTAGGTCCGATCCTTTAAATGGGTCGACTTTTTACCGATTTTTTTTTTTGTATTTTGCTAATAACATACTCAGCGAAAAATGAAAGCATACGTCCGACTCCCCATGAATCATGGCCTTCTTCGAATTAATGTTCCGTAGTTTATTCATGCTTCAAGCGGAAGCGTCTGTGGTTCATGTCGCGAATGTGGGCAGCATTATGAGGTGCTGGTCAATCGCAGCCAGTCAAGCTACGACGGAACATGTGCCAGCCAGTCAAAGTACCGACCGTACACGCTCTCTCTGACTTCGGCACTTCCATTCCACACAGCCTGATTGGTTGGCGCGTTTCCGTCTTCCAGCGCTGTTCACATTCTCGACATGGTCCAAAGAAGCTTTCAAGCGTACCACAATGCCCCTCAATGAATTATTTACCTTTCAATGCTGCCCATATTCGCGACATGGGCCAAAGAAGCTTTCAAGCGTGCCGTAATGTTTTTTGAATGAATTATTGACCTCCAAATGCTGTCCACATTCGCGACATGGTACAGAGAAGCTTTCAAGCATACCACAATGCCCCTCAATGAATTATTTACCCTTCAATGCTGCCCATATTCGCGACATGGGCCAAAGAAGCTTTCAAGCATGCCGTAATCTTCTTCAGTGAATTATCCCCTCCGAATGCTGTCCGCGTTCGCGACATGGTCCAAAGAAGCTTTCAAGCATACCACAATGCCCCTCAATGAATTATTTACCCTTCAATGCTGCCCATATTCGCGACATGGGCCAAAGAAGCTTTCAAGCATGCCGTAATCTTCTTCAGTGAATTATCCCCTCCGAATGCTGTCCGCGTTCGCGACATGGTACAGAGAAGCTTCCCATCATGCCAGAATGCCCCTCAATGAATTATTTATCTTTCAATGCTGCCCATATTCGCGACATGGGCCAAGGAAGCTTACAAGCATGCCGTAATGTTTTTTTGAATGGATTATCGACCTCCAAATGCTGTCCACATTCGCGACATGGTACAGAGAAGCTTCCAATCATGCCACAATGCCCCTCAATGAACTATTTACCTTTCAATGCTGCCCATATTCGCGACATGGGCCAAAGAAGCTTTCAAGCATGCCGTAATTTTCTTCAGTGAATTACCCCCTCCGAACGCTGTCCGCGTTCGCGACATGGTACAGAGAAGCTTCCCATCATGCCACAATGCCCCTCAATGAATTATTTATCTTTCAATGCTGCCCATATTCGCGACATGGGCCAAGGAAGCTTACAAACATGCCGTAATGTTTTTTTGAATGAATTATCGACCTCCAAATGCTGTCCACATTCGCGACATGGTACAGAGAAGCTTCCAATCATGCCACAATGCCCCTCAATGAACTATTTACCTTTCAATGCTGCCCATATTCGCGACATGGGCCAAAGAAGCTTTCAAGCATGCCGTAATGTTTTTGAATGAATTATCGACCTCCGCATGCTGTCCGCGTTCGCGACATGGTACAGAGAAGCTTCCAATCATGCCACAATGCCCCTCAATGGACTATTTACCTTTCAATGCTGCCCATATTCGCGACATGATACAGGGAAGTTTCCAAGCGTGCGGTAATGTTCAACAGTGAGTTATCGACCTATTGCTGTCCACATTCACGACATGGGACAGAGAAGCTTCCAATCATGCCACAATGCCCCTCAATGAATTATTTACCTTTCAATGCTGCCCATATTCGCGACATGGGCCAAAGAAGCTTTCAAGCATGCCGTAATGTTTTTTGAATGAATTATTGACCTCCTAATGCTGTACACCTTCGCGACATGAGCCAAAGAAGCTTTCAAACCTGTTATAATGCCGTCCAATGAATTATCGGCCACCCAGTGCTGTCCACATTCGCTACTAGAGTAGCTTCTTTAATTTTGTCGAATTTTTAAAATTGCTTTTCTTTTTTAAATGGTCAGAGGCGGAAAAACTCCGAAAATGAAGGCCGTTCTCCTCAATTCGAAATCCCCAGTTCCTCTCGATCGAGTTTCTGCGGAGCGAAAGAAATCCAGCCACCATCTTATTACCTATTCGTGTTCGATGTAATGCACTTTGGCTGGAATTGAATATCCTCTGGCGAGTGCTCTGCTGAGCTAATCAAGAATTCCACAAGAGTACTGGGGCGCATTTCTCCTCGTCGCTAGGCCATCATTCCTCCTTCTTCGGAGTTCCCTTCGGGGCTCACGTTGATCTATTGCTTGGCAACTTCTCGAAGACCTCGCTTGATTGAGTGGTGCTGCAGGTGGCAGATTCCGTGGCGCGATACGGGTAGCGGAGGCCCCCTCTCGGTCGCTGCTACAATTACCGACGGATAAGATCTGTCTGATCACTTCAACGAGTGGAGCTCGACGATTCCTAGGTTCCGGGCCGATAATCGCCCTGGGAGTGTGGAATCAGGGGCCCTGGGAGTGGAAAGCTCAATTAGGCCGGGAATCAAAGCCTGCGGGGCCCCGTCGTCGCCTATATTTCACTCCCCTCCTCCGTTTCCGCCCCAATATCGCCCGGCCGAGCCGTTTGCCTAGTGTTTGCTAGCGCTAACGTCGTCGTCGCTTTAATGAATCGTCGTTGATTCCAATTTCGCGCTCTTCTCCGGAATCCGTTGCAGACACCGTTGCTCCCGCTCAGTACGGCGATGACGTCGAGCGGCACGAGAGCTGATCCCCGTCCGTCATCAGGGATTCATAGATCCGCGACTGACTAAGATCCCATATGGCAGAGTGGCCATATATCAACCCGCTGAGCTAATAGGCCGCCACGCACTCAAAAGACTCTCTGTGGACACCTAGTCGTTACTGGATTAGTCACACACGTTCTTCGGCCCTGGCTGTGCTTTTAGGACCCTTGAAACCTCTGGGACTTTATTGATGTTTGCTTGCTCAGCTCTCTTAATGAGCACTTTGAAGTCAGATTCTTTTCGCGTTAGGCTTGGTCACTTGTTAAATCGAATTCGGCACTCCTTTAGCCCCAGTTTATACTTGCGTCGCTGCGCTGCGCGGCATCACGCTCGGGATAGATATCGACCGCGCGGCGCGATAAATCGATACCTATGGAAATCATGACGCCGCGCCGCGTGGCGGCACAAGTATGAACTAGGGCTTAAGCACACATGACACCTGAAATCAAACTAGTCATCCTCCAGATCAAAATGAGCATCTCCAGATTGAACTAGAGACTCTCTGAAACCGTTAGAATAATTTTTGCGCAAATAAATTTATTGTATTACCATTTGTTTATTTATATGCAGAGTGTCTCAAAAAATGTATACACTGTTTGTAAGGTGATAAGTTTGCTCACAGTGAAGTGACTAATAAAGTTAAAAGCTCATATAAAAGCCTAAGAAAATAGAAATTTTCTGAAGTATGAGCGGTGTGGACTGCGCCATGCACTCGTTTACACTCGATTGATTGTGTTTCGCTTATATATCTGTTACAATTTTACACAAAAAGTGTCGGTATTGGTTGTTTTGTGCTTTCTTTGAAGTTAAAACTTTAAAAAAACAATAACAGCTAGCTTCAAAATGCAGGGTGTCTTAAAAATGCAGGTACTATTTGAAAGGTTCTAGCATTGCTACTAGTGAAGTTTTTGAAGGTGTTTAAGACTCATGTAAAAGCGCAGGGTAACGAGATTTCTGTGGCGTGTAAATAGTCGGGATTGCGCCATGCCAGTGCTTAAAACCTTGCATTTCACACTCGATTGATTGTGCATGGTATGAATGCTTGTTACAATCTTTTTACTACTTGGCCATATTAACCTGTGTTGTGCTTCTTTCAACGTTTAGAATCTGACAATGATGTGAAAGGCAGCAAGGCAGCGCGGCATGCAAGTTTATTGATTTCACAATTTGAATGTGAGCAGGAGCTCCGTATTCCAAGACGGATTCTGTGGACGGATGAGGCAACATTCAAGCTGAATGGAGAGGGTAATCGGCATGATTACAGCTAATGGTCGCTGGAAAACGTTGAAAGAAGCGCAGCACAGGTTAATCTGACCAAGTAGTAACAAGACTGTAACAAGCGTTCAAAGCATGCACAATCAATCGAGACTGAAACGCAAGGGTTCAGTCGGGAGCATAGCGCAATCTTGACTATTTAGACGTCGAAGAAATCTCGATACCCTGTGCTTCCATGTTAGTCTCAAACATCTTCAAAAGCTTCATCAGCAGCAATGTTAGAACATTTCAAATAGTACCTATATTTTTAGGATAGCTAGCATTTTTCACTGGCCTCAGTGTGCTTTTAAGTTTTAAACCTTAAAGAAGCACAAATCGTTCGATACGGCCACTTTGTGAATAAATTATAACAAGTATTCAAGCGAAGCACAATTAGTCGAGTGTAAAACGCAAAATTTCAGACAAATGCATGGAGCAATCCACACCGCTCATACGCCAGAAAATTTCCATTTTCTTAAATATTCAAAAGAGCTCTAACTTCTTTAATACCTTTACTGTGAGCAAAGTTGTCACCTCTCAAACAGTGTATACATTTTTCTGAGACACCCTTGTAAACCAATTTATCGGCCGAGAAATCACTGAGTTAAGGACGAAGCAGTGAAATGAAAGGGTTCTCTTCGAATTTGGGTGCGGAAGACAGGGTCCTTCTCTGGACAAATCTTACACATCCACCTCCGACTCCAATTTTTCCGCCAAGAATCTTTCATTTCTGTTTGTATTTCGATTTTTGTGGGTAGAAGATGTTGCTTCTGTAGGCTGTTGGTGCTGGATCTGATTACGCTGTCCTTGATTGATTGACAGGTAACTGCTGTTCCGTAGAAATATGTAACTGAGCACCATACCACCTAATGGGGTGATCGATCATTCATCACTGCTACATCGATCATTTCCAGTAACTGTCATGGTTCCTTCAGAAGAAGAAGGAGAGAAAAGAATAAACTCTTATGAAAATTCAGGAAGGTTATCTAGTCACCTTCATACGAACGTTTGATATGACATCTTCCCGGAAGCTCGGTGGATCATCGGTGAAACAGTAGGATGCTGTGCAAAGAAAATAATAGTAGGCAATGGAAAACAGGAACTAAAATCAAACAATTTATCCACAGCTAGGCTGATGACGTCTGGTATCTCAAACTTGGGTAATTAAACCGTCATCTGCAAAAGACTAAACACTGATCGGTCGATGCCCGCCGATGAGTAAGAATGTTTATCATCATCTCATCACCACCAATTACATAGAAAATCCATGTGGAACTCGCAGAACGAACTAACGGACAAAAAAGGCGTAAAGCTAAAGCTAAAAAGGGAAATTTATGAGCAGAAAATGAAGAAATGACAAATCAACACAAAAGAAATGAGACACACCAGTTATAACTTGGAGGTCTTCTACGAGAGGTAGGCGTGAAATAATCATCAGGGGCCGGATTCATCGACGACTTACAGCAATTTAACGGAGAAAATACAGCCAGAAGTGTTTCACCATATCGCTTGATAAGCCGCTATTAGCTTTCTGCTGTGTTTTCTCTGTTAAATTGCTGAAAGTCGTTGATGAATCCGGCCTCTGGATCCATGGTTTAACTACCCAAGTTTGAGGTAACTTCACCTACTCGACTCAAGGTTGTGCGTAAGTTTAGCCTTTATGGGCTGTTCTTTTTGTATAGCACCTCCTCTGTTCACAGATGACCCGCCGGGGAGAAGGTACATACATTAATAGGTTAGCTCAAAGATAGCGACAAAACGAATCTCTTTTCAAAATGTTTTCTCTTTTTAAAATATGTTCACAATTCATCAAGTTACCCGCCTCTTTTCTCCTCCTTTACTTAGCCACTTGTCCACTTGGCAGTTGTTACTCGCCTCCGTCCTCAGGGATTCACTCCCACGGTAAAGATGGCGAAGAATTTCCATAGAGTTTGGTCGGAGAGCTGTCGTCGTTGTCGTCGTTCGCCGTCCGCTGTCGCTTTGTCATATCATTCAGGCGAGCGCCGACGATGACAGCTCCTCGTCTGAAGCATGTCCGTCCCCCTGTCTGTTCCGTCGAGTCGCGCGTTCGCGTTCGCACTCGGATTGGATTAATTTTCTCGGGGCGAAAACCTCATGAAACATTAACCACGTCGAGCTTTCACCTCCGGTCGGAAAAACAAAAATCAGCGCTCGGTAGGTGGTCTGCCGTCGTGGGAGATTCCCATCAGAAGCCATGGAGTTGTAGTCGAGTTTTTAGTCGCTTCGCAGTTGTGGGAGAATGAGAGCTAATGAGAGAGAGAGCTGAAAACGTTTAGGAAGTCGTGGCTTCTGACCACCTGAAACACTCGCTATTTTTTGAAAACTTTCCAGATTCGTCTACCACACGTCCCTGCTTGATTGTGAAATTCTGAATGTGATTTTCAATTGCCGCATCCACGCAGGTGACTGACGCAGATGACTTGCGTGCTGAGAAATCGTGTTCTTCTGAATAATTCATATTTCGCCGTCATTTTAATGGCCTATGACTTCTAAAATGGCATATGGTGTCCTTTTTCTTTATGCCTTGCCGCAAAATGGACGACTATTTCGTGTAGAATATATGGTACTCAAATAGAGATGTGGTGCGGGCGTGTAGGGCGTGGTGTCCAGGTTACCCAACCCAGGTTAGTTTCCCCGCACGGTGGCCGATTATTTGATCTTCAGATGTCGCTGATCCTCATTTCTCTAGCATCCGGCTCCGCAGACTGCTACAAGGCTGAAAAGAGTGAAAACCGCATCCCTGCTGGCTAATTTGCACCATTATTCATTTATTCATTTATTTGGTACTGTCGCGAAGGCGCGCCGCGGGGGTGCGGGAACGTGCCGTTGCTTCTACCGTAGTCGCGGCAGCCAGTCAAGCACCGGCTCAGCCGTACAGGCAGGGCGGGGCATCGTTAGCTGCTGAGATTACGGTTGATGCGACGGAGCGTTTTGCACCCCCCCCCGCGGAGCATCTTTGCGACATTTACCATTTATTTTTTGTTTATCTGTCTATCTATTTATTTGTTTCATGACAGCCGATCAGGGTACCAATTATATACGCCCTCTCTAAACGGTACGCTCATTCAATGCGGTCTGATTGGATGGGGCGTTCCTATTTTCCAATGCTGCCCGTCTTCGCGACATATACGGATGTCGTTTTGTCTATACGACATCGTCAACGTAAGAGTATGTGGCACTCAATTGTAGCGGTGTCCTGCTTTTTTGACCATTTCTCAGCTTCCATTTGGTGGATGGGCATGTCCCACTGGGTTGAGGTGTGGTGTAGCTGGTTTGAAGTGCGAGTTCGGTCTTTGTGTACCCAGGTGAGTAGTTTTGAGGTGGCGACAGAAAGTCACTGAGGTCAGGCGTGACACCCGAAAAGTCGCTCGGGGCGATGTCGCACTTCAACCACCTTACAATCCTAATTGTTCGCTGGGTCACTTGCGCCAGCTACTCATCCTCTTTCATATTCGGCGGCTAAATACTTTCCGTTTGCTATTTTCGAGGTCATACACTGCTTTTCGTCGTCTTCTCTTCACTCTGCTATGATTCAACTCCAAAATCCCGAGTATGATGGCCTGCTAAGCTACATGCACCTTGGCGACTAGACCACTTGACTTTCTGAAGTCAAGCGGCCGAGTAAAGTAAGCGTGAGATGAAATTTCCGAATCGACGACGCCTAATCAATTCGTATCGAACGCAGTCAGCCGAACGAGCCAAGCGAGCCGGACAGCAACACTTCCTCGATTACGTCGCCGTCGAGGCTGAGCCCGTTGAAGAACACCCGAATAGCGGAGCAACTGATAGCGGGTGGCTGGACCGAGACCACGACTACTCTTCTGGTAGCAGTCCACCACTACCTACTCGCTCAGTCAGTCAGTCAGTGCTCCGCAAATCATATCAGCGGCCGGCGAGCCGTAAATTGAGCGCTGCATGAAAACACTGATTGCTTTGCGTATCGCCTTTTCGATTCCGATTTAGCGTGTTATACAGTACAGCTGCGAGAGATTCCTAGAGCGAAATGCCCAACAGGTGGACTAGGTAGGGTAAGACCATATTCAGAAGGTGAACTTCTGAGGAACTGAAAACAGTTGTGGACACTCCTCAGAAACATGAAGTTGCTCTAGAAGGCTTCGAAAAAATTTCTTCTCTATTCCAGGAGAATTTTCTTCCTTCAGGTTCGTCAATGAGCAGGTTGAATTCCTTAAAGTTTCCGTAACTGCGAGAAATTACAACCTTACCTCCTTTGAAGTGTTTATGCTTACCCTTTTCTCTTTATTTTCAAAGAAAAATAAGCGTTAATCAAAATAGAGTTTATAGATCTACCCTCATTTGTAAGACAACTTCATTTTTTCCGTAAAGTTTCCACGTCTGATTCAGGTCAATTTCTTTACGCCTCAAGTGGCTGGTTCGAGGGTGTAAGCTGTTACAACAATGTTTTGTAGCGATCAAAATTCTAGCGCCAGGCGGAACCGGTCAGCAGGGCATGTGGGTTCGAGTCCCGCCAGGTGCTAGAGTTTTGATCGCAACAAAACATCGTTGTAACAGCTTACATCCTCGATACTAGCCAGTTCAGGCTTAAAGAAATCGACTTGAATCAGATGTGGAAACTTTACAGAGCAATGGAGTTGGCTTACAAAGAAGAGTAGATCTATAAACTCTATTTTGATTAACGCTTATTTTAATTTGAAAGTAAAAAGAGAAAGGGTGAGCATAAACATTTCAAAAGAGGTAAGGTCGTAATTTCTCGAAATTACGGGAACTTCGAGGAATTCAACCTGCTCATTGATGAATATGAAGGAAGAAAATTTTCCTGGAATGCAGAAGAAATTTTCAAAGCCTTGTAGTCGAACTCCATGTTTCTGCAGAGTTTCCACAACTGTATTATTCATTTATTTTATTTATTTCATTTATTTTTTTGTATTTTACTTTTTTATTTTTTAAATTTCACTTTTCAGAAGTTCACCTTTAGAGGGTAGCATAGTTGCACGCGTAAGCCATTTTTAACCCGCAAAGGATTTTTATAGAAGGTTTAGCTGTGTACTTTTCTGATTTTTTTTTTGCGGGTGTGGTTGGCTGTAATTCAGCCCTGAAATATTTATAAAGATATAAATATAAAACGGGATTTCAAGCTTTGCGTTTCGAAAATCATACTGAACTTATAAAGCGAAACAGTCAGTCTGAAAATTGAGAATTTGAAAATTCGAAAACTTCGAACTTCATCAGAGCATTCAAAAACTGTGATATTCCGGAAAATATTTCGGGGAAAAACGGCTATTAGACTAGTCGATTTTGTTTATTTGTTGTGAATTCTGGGCAACATCAATTTCGAACAAAGAAATGAAGTCTGTCCATAAGCATCAATTCCCACCTTAAACGATGAACTCTGAAAAATCAATAATATCGATCAATATCCGGTGTCTGGTCGATAATGTTTAGTTCGTCATAGTGCATTAGTGTGGCATTTTCCGTCTGATCGATTTCCTTTTTGTGAAGTCTGTTCACAAACGATCATACTCGATCCCACCTTAACCGGTCAACTCTGAAAAAATCGACAATATCGATCGATATCTGGTGTCCGATCGATAATGTCTAGTACATAGTAGTGTATTGATTTATTATTTTCCGTCCGACCGATTTCCCAGATTTGTTGTGAAGTCCACCCAACGGCACGGATATGCAAGCCATAGATGTATTGAACGACCAACTGCGAAAAAGGATCAATCGATATCGATTGATATTGATTTACTCAGCCATATAGTGCTGGATTCGAAAATAAAAGGTGTAACTTCGGTTAGGGCCTGTTCACACATCGCGACAGTAGCAATAAGAGCGACTAGAGCGACAAAAGCGACTGCAGCGACAGCGCCTGCGCTCGAGTATGAACATTTTTCGGCGGCGCGCGCTCGGTTTTAATCGATATGCATGTTTCGCACGGGCGGCGAGTCGCCCTTGTCGCGAAGGATGAACAGGCCCTTAGATGAGCATACGAGCGGATCATCGTCACGGGTTTGTGACAGATGCACAGACGGACTTTTTACGCAGAGTATATTCTTTTATCTAATAGGCGACCGAGTCTGTGTGAAGCTTCAGAATAGTTGGATTCAGAATGGAGGCCATCCCATCACTAGACCTCTCAAGCCGCCAACAAGCCGTCTCCTTGTGGAGTTCTCCACAAGCCACTGGCAGTCCGCGTTTACAGCGTTGCATATCAATTGCTGGACTAGTAACGACGGTCACAGTATTTCATCGCCGCGACTCGATTTACCACCGATTCGCCGTCGAGATAGACTGAGTTGGCTAAGACTCAGATTTACGACCGTATCATCCGCGCGTCAGCGTCGCCGACGACCGCTCGTAAACCGATCACCTTAGGCTAGGCGAGGCCAGCGTCTCGCAAAGCAGTCCACGTTCGGAGTGTCTAAGTGCGTCGTCATAAATGACGTCCACCTCAGTAGAAAATAGAGTTAGACGCACTTTTCTGGCTACGAATAGATGCATCTTACATGATTCAGGAAATCGTTGCGGGACCACCTTGCACTAGCTGTGTTTCGCTTACTCAGCCTTGCCATTATAACTCGATTTATTATGTTCGTGTTTTTATTGAAATTTAACAGTGTCACGTTATGAACCGTTAATCAAGGAATGTACAAGCAGGGTAGATCACTTTACTTTAATTGATTAGCTGAAGATCTACAGACCTGAATGCAGCAGCTCGTCGATAACCTTACAACCGGAAAAATTAGTACTAGTTGTCCGGCGTGTTGCACCCTTCGTCGCATAATTCAAAAAGGTTTTTTTCTGGATTTTTTGGACCTGTATACGCTCTGCTCTTCGTGATCTACTCTAACGCTTCATGTCAGTCCTTACTCTACTGTAAGAGCCCGTTTATTCTTTGACGCCGAGTGACGCGACGCCACATACTGTGGCCACATTGATCGAGCTGCGCGATCGATCAATTTGGCCACAATACGTGGCGTCGCGTCACTCGGCGTCGGAAACATGAAGGGGGCAAATGTTTATCTCGAATTTTCTAAAAATTGCCCACATGTTTTTGTCCCGTGACGATTAACCTGAAAGCCACTTGGACCAACGGTGGACAACTGTTACTACTTCTACCTGTACCTATGGGTCCCGCAACGATTTCTCTGGATTTCGCTTCGAAATCACGGCGGACAACTAGTACTGACTTCTTTTCCGGTTGTTGCTCTATCGACGAGTTGTGACTACTATCCTATGCCTCCCTTGTTTCTACTATCTTGGTAGGCTCCATGGAAGTGGAACGTACGGTAACGCGTGCCGCCGATCTTGAGTTTAAACGTCCGAAACGGGTTCGACAGGTTTATCGTGACTTCTTCGCTGCTTCTCTATCGGCGAAGGGAGATACCAGTGGTAAGAGATATTCCTGGCAAGCAGCCCTAAGTTATGGCCCCGGTAGACTGCGGGTGAACTTCCGTTGAAGCGGAAGAGCTGCTACTCACCGCTAGGTGACAAGATTTTCGCCCACTTGTGACCGGCTTTCCTCCGGTAGTTCAACCGGATTCCAAACATAGTCGTTATAAGTCCGATACTCGCAACTTCAACTGAGAGGGCAACTATAGTTTATCAACAAAAAAAAACTGGCCGACAGGTGGACGGTATTTCTCCTGGAATTCTGGCAGGAGTTTGAAGGGTATTTTTCGGTTTTAACCCATTTCAAACTCCCGTCCAAAGTGGCCAGTTCCAGTACTGACTGATGAAAGTCGGACGAATATTCTGTCGGCGGCATATCTATCTCATAAGGCCCTAAAATGTGCAAACTGTGCTAAGAAATTGTTCGGGTTGCGCCATGCATTATAGTTCTTACAGTATTACGTGGTGTCTATAGGAGTGTCCCCACTATAATTGACCTTTGTATTAGTTTCCATGGAAAACCTATCTATAGGCTAATATCCTATGCTTCCCACACATTTTGGTATCGACTGAAGGTACTGGTAGACAATGCGGTCTACATGGGAGGGAGGTACGTGCCAACCAATCACAGCCGTTCAGAGCACCGACCGAACATAATCCGCCTGGGCGCTAGCTCGTTCGATGCGGCCTGATTCCTCCGCTGCCTCCCTTCATCCCCATGTAGGCCACACTAAAGACCTGTATAGGTCAATAATTTTGCTTACCATACAAGTCTGGTATCGATTAACGGTACTAGTAGTCAATGTGGCCTACATGGAAGGTAGGTACGCGCCAGCCAATCACAGCCATTCAGAGCAGCGACCGAATATGATCGCTCTGGTTGGCTCGCTCATTCGATGCGGTCCATTTGATCAGGTGCATTTCTTTATATCCATGTAGTCCACATTTGCGACAAGTACCCGTCTATTGGATGAAGAGCTAGAACTGTGTGGGTGTGCACCATACCGGCTGCGCGATCTGTGCCATCTTTGAATTGAGCTGTGTGAGAAGGCGATCACGCCCCATATCTTGCCTACCTAAGGCTCCGTTTATACTTCCGACGCTAAACGACACGACGGCATGTGAAGTTGCCACATTGATCGATCTCGTCCCTCAATCAATATGGCCACCATAGGCCTTTGTTATATCACCGCTCACCCCGAGATATGCTCCCATATCGATCGCGTCGCTCCGCGCGATGGGAGCATATCATTGGCCGTCGCTCGGGGTGAGCAGTGGTATAACAAAGGCCATTCGTGGCGTCGCGTCGCTCGGCGTCGAAGTATAAGGCCTATGTTATACTTCGACGACGCGTCGGCGACGCTGTGTTGCGCGGGCTGCTACGCACTGCGTAACAGCCCGCGTAACACTGTCGCTGACGTCGCCGACAACAGCGTCGCCGAAGTATAACATAGGCCTAAGCGGGCCTAAGGCGGAGTTTATACTTCAGTCGCTGATCGGTGCGACGTTATGAAAGCTACCAATATTGGTTAGGTGGCGCAGACGATCGATACTGGCCGTTTTCGTAGCGTCGCGCCGACACACGACTGAAGTATGAACCCCGTCAAAGTGAGGCGGTGAGCTCCGTCGCAGTGCAACACGATGGAATGATAAGTTTCCGTATCGATCCATCGCGTCACCCAATCGATATGCGTCACGCTTGCGTCACGAGCTTTGCATTGCGTCACGTCGCGCGCGATGGAACTCTAAACAGCATCGAAAGCTCAACAGCGGAAAAGAACATTAGCGCATAGAAAATTTAGGCGGTCCGAGATGAGAATTCAAGTTTTGAAGTCGACAAGATATAGTCGCATGTTTTGATGAGCAAATAGCCCTTTCACGCATCAGAGACAGCCGTCAATTCCAGCCGACCACCACCACCATGCACCTGGCAATTTGCAATTTCGAGAATTGACGAGAAGGGGAGCCGGGTGTGAGGTCTCTCCACGGTTCGCGCCATTTCACCCCGTCGACGGAATTATTCAGGTCCTTTGGCAGGTCGCTCTCGCAGCAGCCGCGACCCTCTCGGCTAGTCAAGCCGGCCATTATGTCGATTTGCAAATTACCTCAACCAACTTGCCCTTTAGAGCTGCTGCCGGCTGCTGCTGTTCGGCGACGACTGGAGGGCCCCGCATACACACCGCTCCACCACTTGACACTCACTTGTCAATAGCCGCTCGCAACGGCTTCTCCCGCAATTGAAAACCTCTATGTGACGACGATGGAAAAACTCGCACCACTGTCGCTTAAACTGACAAGCGGTGGGCGGTCCCGTGTCCTTTAAAAGTCCGCAATTGCACCAACGATGACGAAGGCGCTCTGCGCGCACGTCGACCTTTCAAAAGACTAAAGGCGCATGCGGTAAAGGCAAAGATACTCCACAGCTCAGTCATCCGATTAACCAGCGCATTTCTGGAGCGCATACTAATTCACCGCCGACAGCCAACACCGCCGCCTTTTCTTCGCAAGTGGTCAGACGTCGCCATTGTGGTTGCAGTAGTGCGTTTTCGTTGCTGGACCTCAGCAGTGACTGAGTCACACGCTTCGGTAGTTGTGAAATCACGCGCGGTGTCCTTTGCTGGCTCAAATCGTGGTCGTCTTTGTCAAGTGTAGGTAGTTGAGGCTCCTAGCGTCGTGTTCTACGCAATTCACCTTTGCGCAGTACCTGTGGAATGGTTCATTCTCGCGAATTCGTCCAGAGTTCAGTTTCTGCCCTGCAAAGTCAGGCATTTCGTCCCTTTTCGGTGATATCCAAGTAGCGCCACGCTTATCTAGAAAGGATAGCACTGTACTTATAGGGAATCGGGTGAAAGTCAAAACTTTTGGTCGGGTGCTGTGCCCTGAGCAAAGCAAAGAGCTCCAGGATCTCGCCAATTTAGGAACATGTCTGATAGATGGACTACATCTCGGAGTTCTTTGTATGCGCACGAGCCCCCTCCCTTATACGAACCGATAAAACACTGACTTGTCCATCGGTTGGCCACCACTATCCACTGCATAGGCCAAATACTCGATTGAATTGTCTCCACTACTCTCGGCATATGTAGTATGCGTGGCGCACTCCATAGAAGCCAATCTTTTATGCTTTATATCCTTAAATTGATCTCGTCTTGGCTCGCCAATTGATTCGTATAGATTCACCTTATTTAACGACTATTTCTAGCAGTTAGAAAAACGTCAGTTTTTCTAACTGCTAGAAATAGTTTGTTTTCCTGCTTGGGAGGGGCAGTCTGAACATGTGCAATATTGCGGAATTCTGCTGCGGCTTGTGCATTCTGACGTAGTTTTACATAATTTCGTTAGAGATTTAGAAGTTTCGGCATTGTGTTGCTTTTAAATATTTCTGAAGTTTATTTTTTATTTACTCCATGAATCTTGTATTAATTAGGCTGATTAGGCTAGTGTTTTCGTTATTGATTATTGTACACCTAAATGTCGGCTGGTAGGGACAGGAACACCAGGTGGCTGCATCATATATCTAGCGACACGACAGCCAGTAAATGAAGTGCGCGTCGACTGTTTAGTTGAGGATGATACGCAGCATCGTACAATGAGCTTCGCTGTTTAATAAAGCGGCCTCATCATTCCTCACTGCGCCTAAATTGCCACCGGTAGCGACGAGTTTTCCGGGGCGTGGCTGGACGAGTTATCGCACCGTATACAGGCGGTCGTCGCAGGACCCAACAATCAGCAATCATGCTCCAGCCAACCACGAAGAAGTAGTCGAACGGTTACTAACCTCCATTTCGCTGATAGGCACCATTTGATATCATCAGCGAGCATTTCTTAAGGGTATGCTTTTGTATTCAGCAGCAATCTGTGGAAGCTGCATTGAAAAAAGAGATAAATGCTAGAAATGGGCGGTAACTACGATACGAGTCACGGAACAGTTCAGGTGGATGAGGTTCTGGCGGACTGCAACCGCGTCACGGCCAGCAGCCGGTCCTGCGACGATTGCCTGCGTACGGCGCGAAAACGCGTCCATCTCCGCCCCGGAAAACTCGTCGCTACTTGAGGCAATTTAGACACGAGTTCATTCCTCAGGCTATATGAGCCTGTATTCCTGCAGTATTCCAATTTAATTTTTAATTTTGGGTTAATTTTTCATCATTTTCGCCGTTTCCTTAGGACACGTCGGATTCAAAAGATTCGTCCCACAAAGCTGAAAATGCTGCCACACCCAAATGAGGAAAACGTTCTTTTACACGCATGGTAGGATTCCTCATTTTCTGGGAGTCAGTCCTCGATGTGATTGAATTTATAACGTATTCATTCTTCCTGTGTAGTGCTCGTTCTCTTTCTATACGTTTTCTATTCCCTTTTCTCGTTTCTGGTGCAAGGGACTCGCACATTCATTGATTTTCGAATTAAGTCTGTGATTTTATCTGAATGAGAGCTTTTTTTTCACAAGAATGTGCAATACACCAGACGCGCCTTGACGACACCTGAATTTAGGTACTGTAGCCATAATGCATGAGCGCAATCCTCTCGTATCTGCTTCTTATTCGTCGTTCCAGTCAGAAATGCTGCACTACTTCTTATAAAACGCGTATGCGATATATGATCTCAGCATTGCTAGGAGGAGGCAGAGAAGCAGGGTGATGCAGGAATTCTACGTTGGGAAGTTCTGAATTAGACTTTATTTTCTTCACAAGAACTTCCGATTATTGTGCAGTGCACCAGACGCGTTTTGGCGACGCCTGAATTGAAGTACTGTAAGCATTGTGTGTGCGTGCATTCCTTTCATGTTTGCTTTTTATTGCTGGGAAGCACATAAATTGGGGTGGAACGGTATAGGCAGAGAAACGTTAGAAATAGTCGAGAGTCGTAAATCCAATGATCCTTCGGGTCTACCGTTCTACCATACCACTCTGTTTTCGGCGCGTGGTGATCTGGTGAATTTTCGTAAGTCTATCTTTGCATATCAATGAGAGTTTCTTTTCTTCACGAAGATTTCCGTTTATAGTGCAATGCACTAGACACGCCTTGACGACGCCTGAATTTGGGTACTGTAGCTCTCGCGCATGAGGAAACTTCTCTGGTTTTGCTTCTTATTCGTCATTCCTCCGTCAGAAACGTTGAGTGTGTGTGATACATGATCTCTGCATTGCTAGGAAGCATAGAAATAGGGTGGAACGCTGGAGCGACGCTGAAATTCTACGTTAGGAAGCGTCGTTGGGTTCAACTTTTCTACCGTACCACTTTATGTGTCTGCAAACTAGTGCGGTGTAGACGAATTTTCGCAAGTGTGTGTTTGCATAACAAGTTCATAAGGAAATATGACAAAGTTGTACTTTGTTCGGTCTAGAACGGTAGCCGATCTTATCCTGGAGTGCGTTTTATTTTTTATTTTGATTACACTGTTCTTCAAAAATTGAATTTCAGCCATATAATAAATACTGTAGTTCAGTATATATGAATGTATTTCCTTTCCTCATGAGAAGTTTCGGTTATTGTGCAGTGCACCAGATGCGCCCTGGCGACGCCTGAATTTGGGTACTGTAGCTGTCATGCATGTGCGCTGTCTTCTCACGTTTGCTTCTTATTCGTCGTTCTTCCTTCAGAAACGTTGAATATTTGTGAAATATGATCTCAGCATTGCAAGGAAGCAGAGAAACGGGGTGAAGTGGTATAGACGCAGAAATTCTACATTAAAAGACGTCGAGGCTCCTAAAACCTATGTCCCTTTCGATCCACCTTCTACCGTACCACTCTGTGTCTCTGCTTCCTAGTGTGGTGCCGCCGTCTCAGGTAGACTGTGCCCACGTCTCGCCGGGTGGTCCGTTGATGAGGAGGTGGTCCGCGGACGCGACCCCGACGCGGATGGCCCCGCCCCGTCGGCGCCGCCTCCGTTCGGTTCTGGCGCACGTTGCTTGATGCTGTCGCTTTCAGAACGTCTCCACCGTTGCTAGTAATTCGACGGATATTCGTGTGAATGAGCTCGGTTTAATACCGCCATGGAGAATCCTCGAGTTCTTCTGCTCATCATCTGCCCGCTACTATGGGCACTGCTGGCCAGTGCAAACCACGACTTGCCGGCTCAGTCCAATAGTGAGTTTCCCCGTTCATTTTCTTCATTTTATCTGCATTTTCTCTTCGCCTTGCTCTGTTCATGTCTGGCGTCTTTGTGCGCCGCTAGGTTTGAACGTTCGCGTCTGTATACAATAGAAGGCGTCAGTTTACACGATTTGGCCAGGCTTCAGCTGGCCCTTGCGTCTGATGATTAGCGGCGGTCCCGACCCGATAGGATGATGGGCGTTTAGTGTTGAAATTAGTGAATAGTAGATGATGTGAACTAATTCGATCATCAGCTTATAACGCGCACCACGCAACACTTAGCTAACGATGCTCCTAAGAGAGCGGCTGGTCATTCATGATCCCCAGATGCCAGTCCCAGGCGTATTCGAGCCCCAACGAACAGCAAAACACTTGATGAACCGCATTCGAAGACGTTCCTTGTCCCGTTCAAAACATAGGGTCGAGTCAAGGGTTCTCTGTCGAGAGGTAGTACGAGTTTGTCGGGAAAAGTTGCTTCAACTGGTTGTCAACTGGAGGCAGTTTAACCTAGCGATTGGCATAATTACTTTGAGGTAGAGGGCAGTGATGACATACTTCAGGTTGGAAAAGGGCTGCAAATCTGCTGCGTTCCTTGTTTCTCTTTGTTTAGTGTAGAACATGGAACAATTAGAACATTTATTGAATCAGAAAATTGTACCAAAGTCGGTTCGGTCCTAGTCGTTAGGGGGAAACCGCAAAGCGTCAGTTTCGGGATCTATCCTAGTCCGGGGGAGAGGCACATAACTAAAAACTAGGCAACAAGATGAATTAATACTTACCGGGCGGCTCCTACAGAACGAAACCTAACCTTAAAGAAACCAAAAACGGATAAACAATCAAAAAATAAAAAATTGCCGCGGTTTACAACCGTCTCGGCGGGAAAAGAGCGACGGAATAGAGTCATGCCGCGTGCTGACCGTCGTTTGACATGTTATAACCAGGATCTAACGTGGTGGGGAGGGCACATGAAGCCGCATGCCGCGTGCTGACCGTCGTTTGACATGTTATAACTAGGACCTAACATGGTGAGGAGGGCACACAACTTTGCCTTCTTACAACCGTAACAAATGCAATTTTTTCGTTTTTTCTTTGTGACTTTTTCTTGTTTAGGTCCTGTGTTGTTCTGTAGGAGCCGCTCTGTAAGTCTTGAGTGAATTTGTCACGTATAATACTTTTCTGTTATGTGGCCAGCCAGAGTAGGATAGATCCCAGTTTCGTATGTCATTCCATGGCTCACATGCACGTCCTCTGAATCTAAATGGAAGCCCTCGCATCATGGGACAGCAGCTGAAGTTGTCGTAGGAATTCAAGCAATAGATATGCCCCCTCCGATTAGGATAGATTGCCAATGTCGGCTTAGCAAAAACATGTCACCAAAAGTTGGCTTTTTTAAAGATTAGCAAAGCGACTTCTGCCATGGTTTGCATAAAGTGAGAGTGCTTTCTCTCATATCGATGAAAAGTGCAACAGTATACCTTAGCCGTCAAGTAAATTGCACTTCCCGTTTCGTCACGTACTTTACGTGTCAAGTCGCAAGTCGCCTTAGTAATTCATTCACTTTAGTAAGCTGAGAGAGTCGCTTTAGAAATTCGTTCACTGGAAAAGTATTATATAAATTTTTAGGTGATTTTTTTACAAATGCAAATATTCGTTCCGCTTTCTCAAAATTTTAAGCACAGTTTTGCATAAATAAAAAAGTGATTTGTAAGAGAAATCTTTATCTTACCACCGGCTTCAGTTTTTGGTTTCCAAAATATTGAGACTGACGCGCTTGCACTGAACCGCTTGAAATAGGAGTTTTATTCATATTTAGTTTCATCAATATATCGTGTATTCCTTTTTAGACTAGTTTGTAGTTAAATTTTGTTTATTTTAAGAAAGTTTTCCAAGTTTCAGTTGAATGATTTGGCGAAGAATTGAGAAACGATGCTGGAAACTGTTATTATTGGTACTGCTGTTGGATATTGGATACATATCTTTAGTTTTAGTGTATATATTGTAGACGCATGGCTTCTTTATCAATAACGTTCAACTGGGATCTATCCTAGTGGGGAGGGGCACTTCTCTTTGTCCCTTTCACAATGCCGTTTTACAGGAGCGAAACACTGAATTGAATCTTCTTTTCCGTTTTTAGCCCGTAACGGGTCACGCTGTTCCTGATTGTTTTGCTTGCTTGTTCCGACTAGGAAAGATCCTTGATTTCTTTGCTGAGTTATTCATCTATTAGTTGAATTTTTTCTCAGCCGGCAAATCTTCCTACAGTATCGTTACAATCATCGGCATTAGCCTAATTGCGTGCAGTCGGTTTTTTTTATGTTTGCAGTTTTTCGTCCGATAATTGGATCAGGGAAAGGGTAGAGCGTGAAACTATACAAATACGGACAAAAACATCGATAACGCACAGACCCATTGAATAAATAAACACATGAAAACGGATAAGAAAACCGTCGTAACCACTGCCAAATGACGCCATCATAGGATGAAAGAAGGGGAATCAGAGAAAAAAAAGTGAGGTATCTCTCGGTTCCTTGTTCTATTCGGGTTTATCCTGTTACTTAATCAATTTTTTTGTAACATTTTTACCGTCACTGTTACTTTAACTAACTTTTTCTACAACATCGTTACTATTGCTTTAGTCAACTTACTCTCTGGTATTTAAAGGTAGCGGAGTTACTGTTACTGTTACTTTACGTAACTTCCTTTCTGGCATTTGAAGGTCACGGAATTACAGCGTGATCTCTTCACTTTTCTTGCGCAGTTTGTCGCAAGTCGACGCAAAAGCTCACAATCCCCTTCCCTGACGACATTTTTTATCCTGACCTTTCCTACGTAATAAGACTGGCTATAAGTGTAATCAGTCTCCTGTAGCATTCAATTATCGCAAATTTTATTGAGGTTTGCCCTAGTGGGACAAGCAAGCTGGCACATAGGACAACTAGAACACAGTGTAATGTCTACTAAAACTTAGAAGAATAGCATATTGACAGCTTTAACTAGTTCAAATTTCCTTGTTAAGATCCTTTGGAAGGAAGGTTGGCTTCGAGACATAAACCTAGAAGTCGCTGATTTGATTCTAGTATTAAAAACGTAAATCGGAGAATCTTTGATGTCTCCTATTACGAGTGATTCGGTAAATTATTTCGATTCTACGTTGTAGCCCTACACCTAAGATCTGTGATGTTGAAAAATTAGACAAAATCGGTCTTAAACCGCTTTTAATGTTCGTTTTGGCCATTAATGTCTCTAGAATTGAATTAACACTAGGCTTGGCAACTTATTTGGCGGGTTGTCTTCATTTTTATGTTTTGAGTCAATCCAGAAGTCATTGAATCAATTTACCATCATTCACCTGTCTAAATGGCAAAACGTCATTAAGAAAAAGACACTTTAGCCAGATTTTCATGGGAAAACGCAGGGTAAGGACTTGGCTGACTTCAGGAATGGGATGGTATCCTTACTCAAATGGATTTTGCTCTCGTTGTAACTTTCGAGCTATTTATTAGCTCAGGCTAGTTTCCAACTCTATCTGACGTCAAAAAGTGGTCGCTTATGGCCTATATGGCGAGACTTTTTCAGGAACGAGACGTTCCACTCAGATTTTTATGGGATTGAGGTGGATTAGGTTAACATTAGGATTTGGTTGGTACCCCTACCCAAAGGAATTTTGTTCCAGTGGTGAATATGGAGTAGCTCCGGCTAGTTGCTAACTCCATCTGACCTCAAAAAGCGGTCGTTTACCGTCTAAATGGCGAAACTTCTTTAAGAAAGAAACGCTCCCTCAGATGTTCGTGGGTAAAGCGCTTCGGTAAGGACTAGGTTGACACTAGGGCTGGGTTAGTATCCTTAGCCTGAGGGATTTTGCTCCAGTAGTGACTATCTACTAGTCAGGCTAGTTGCTAACCCTACCCTGAGGTAACCTGACCTCTAAAAGTGGTCGTTTACGCAAAGCATAGGCAATCCCTCGTGTGACCGCCTTCTTTCGTCTGGTTTGGTTTACTGTATTCTTTTATAGCTCTTTAAAGCAATGAACTCAGGTGCTGTAGAGGAACATCAAGGAGGAATAAGTTCTTATTTTGCAGATTCCATTAGTTTTTGAAGAAAGAAACTTTCTATGCAAAATTTACTCCGATGAAGGTTTGTATAGTGCCTATCTATAGCACTTGCTTTCGTAGCTCTAGACAACCGGGTCTTCTCCTATAAGTCTTCCAGTCTTCTAGAACTACTCAGCGGTTTTTCCGTGAAGTTCTCGTCCACTGGCTTCAAATTTGATTATGTAAATACACGGAGAGGAGGCCCAGAGGCTTCTCCGAAGTGCTTCGGTCACTCCTCCGCCTCCTCGCATAGACTTCGCAGCGAAATGAAGTGGGAAAAGGGACTTATTCGTACCGAGTGCCGCGTTTTTTCATCGACTCTCTCCTCCATGAGAAGCAGCGCAGTCGTCGTCGTCGTTGGCAGGTGCACTTTATTGCAATTTTTATGCCCTAACTAGACGAAGGGGCGACGGCAGCAGCTGATCGCACCTGTTGCATGTGCGGATGATGATGTGCTCGAACACGCGACCTGTGCATGTAATGAGATGCCTCATTGGAGGTGCTGAGCGGCTCGGTGGTGGTGGTCAGGGATAATTTGGACGGCTGGATTTCGCCTTCGAATTGGCTAATTATGCATGATTTGTCCCCGCGCGTCGATCTGCGTATTGTTTTCTACCTCTGTGTGCGCGTGGTTTTATCGCTATGCCTATTGTCCTCGGGTGAACTATCGGCGTTGATTTGCCTCGTTAGTAGTGCTGCTAACGATCGCTGTCCGAGAGTTTACAGCACTCCGAAGAACCGTCGGAGTTCGTGCGCCGTATGGGGAAAAAGTGCAACAGTATACTTTAGTCGTCAAATAAATTGCACTTTCCGCTTCGTCACGTACTTTACGTGTCAAGTCGCTCCGAGAGGCGAGCCGTGGCTAGGTGTGTTGTGCTTAATCGTGCGTATTTCTTCCAGAAAAAAGGAGTAACTTTACTGTCAAAATAGGACATAGAAAGGATTGAAGGTTAACTGACACTTAGAAAGTAGTCGCTGTGTGGTTTCAAAGCAACAAAGCAAAGTTTTCTAAATCCATTCAAGTCAGAACATAATGAAGCTGAACAAATAGCTGTCAGATTGCCGAACAAACAGTGAGTTCAGATGGTGAAATTCTGATGATATCATTGTATCGATTGCTATTGGTTTTTATCGATGTTATCCTCATCCTGATAGGTCATATCAGCTGGCTGGTAGATTCTGTTCCCATGAAGCCTCTCCAGCGGCCACTAATTTCGCGCGGATGTCAGACAGATGTGACTAATGGAATAATTCATTTATACATGGTAGGACTAACATCTCGGAAAAATATGGGCGCTTAGGTAGGATGTGGGCGCTTAGGCAGTTGTGGCGAGGATAGTTTGAAATTCTCAGCGGTCAACTGCGGGTGAACTTACGGTGAAGTGGAATGACAACCGCCTGTTGTATACAAATTCACCGGTAGGTGACAGGATTTTCACTCGCTGATCACCGGCTTTTTTCCGGCAGTTCAAAGGCATTTTAAAAAGCTTTCGCCATCTCAGACACTCGCAACCGTCAACTGAAGGACGATTATAGTTCACCGATGGGATTGACGGAGAGGTGAACAGAATTACTCCTGGAATTCAACGCAATTTCTATGGCGGGAGTCTGAAACGCACTTTTCGACGAGCTTTGACTCATTTCAAACTCCCGCCCAAAGTGGTTAGTTCACTGTCTATGAAAATCCGTTCACCTACAGGTGAAATTTCACGGGGGGGGGGGGGTGAACTGCAGCTGTTCCTCCTCCAGTTGACCGCTGCGAGTCTCTGAGATCATTTACATTCGCCTGCAGTTGACCGCTAGGAGTTTTAGAATCATGTTAGTCCTGGCCGTGTTCTATCGTTTTAGTCCTATGCCTTCTTTAGTTCCAAACCTCACTTATCAATAAAATGAAATGATTGTTAGATCGGCACTATTGTACTTTTAGGACTACAGACGTCAAAGAGAGATCGAAAAAATATTTTCGCCCAAACTTCGCCCAGGGGGATTTTTGGGGTGCTGATCACGAATCTGACATCCGTTTTTGAAATTTCGACCGATTATGGTAGGTACGGGTGGCTAAGGTCATGATCACCGAATTCGCCCAAATTCCGCCCAGGGGTTATCTGGGATGCTGGTCACGGAACTGGTATCCGTTTTTGTTATTACGCTGGAGTTGGGTAGCTACGCGAGGAATGCTTTACAATAACTGAAGAAGTGTCTTATAATACCTTTCGGTGGTCATGACCTTAGTCACCCGTATCTACCGTACTCCTGCGTAATACGAAAAATGGATGTCAGATTCGTGATCGGCACCCCAAATAACCCCCTAGCCGAAGTTTGGGCGAAATTGGACATTATGAACTCGACAGCGTTAGTCATCCGTACCTACCGTAACCTACCGTAACTGCCGAAATTTCAAAAACGTTTGTCAGATTCGTGGTCGGCACCCCAAATAATCCCTCTGGGTGAAATTTGGGCGAAATTTTATTCGACCTTCACTCGACTTTTGGGGCCCTGAAAGTGCAATAGTGCCGTTAAATCTTATTTCTTGAGTTAGAATTCCCAAGACTTTTGAAGATCTGAGAACGTTTCTGACCGTGTGGCATGTAGATGGTGCTTCAAGGAGCTGTACCACCGACTCGCCACTGTCGGTTTCTTCTCAGTAAGTCGTTAGCGTAACAAAGAACTCGCGGAGGAAGCGCCTAGTGACGAGGCTCCACAAGTCGTGCCTCATTTCGCTCGTAAGGGTTCATTTCGTTCGAAATGCTCGTCGCAATAAAAACCATCTCCGAAACGCCGACCACCCATTACGGCACGCACTGCGGTTTCTTTGTGTGTTCGCACGAGTCTCTTTGAAATCTCCACGCAGTGAACTTCGACGAACTTAGCCGTCTTCTGGTGTCTTCTGACTCCTCGTATCGTCGTCGTCGTGACGCCAATTTGGTCCAGCCACCTCTGCTCGTTTACCTAATCTACTGATTAGAGCTGGGGATTAGTGGCGTGGGCAGGCAGGCAGGAAGACGGGAAAACCATCGCATTGCGCAACGGGGGTCATCCTAAGCGCCTCTGCTACGGTCGGTCGGCGGGTCGGTCGGGCGGACGAGCGAGCACTAACTAGCCTTCTTACATCAATCTCCCACTCACTTCAGCACGATCCTCAAGTGTTGCCACGATTGCTGTAGGTGTGCAGCAGCAGCAGATGGCGTGCTCTTCCGTAACTACTCTGAGGACGGCGGCAGATTCGCATCAGAATGTAGCCATTTATAGAGCTGACGGTGACGTTCTGTTTACGTCTGGGGGATCTTACGAGCATCTAGGCGCATAGGCTTGCTGTTTTCCTTAAAGGGCACGACGTTAATTCTCTAGTAAACATTTCCGGCGTTGGGAAGCGCTGAAATCCTTCGAAAGGGTTTCGGATTCGGGCCTCTGTAGCCCTTTACGGCCTGTGTTCTACTCCCCTGGGATCATCCGCGGAACGTCCACGGACGAAGGGCGCGCCATGGACGTCGGGCGTGGCGGGGAGCGGCGATTGGCCAGGTGAGGGATCTCGGCGCGATTCCCGCCCGTCCGCGGATGCTCCCGCGGGAGTGTAACTCAGGCCTCAGGCCCCGTTCAGGCCTTTGTCATACCATCGCTCACCCCGAGCGACGCCTAATGATATGCACCCATATTGATTCCATCGCGCAGCCCGATCGATATGGGAGTATATCATTAGGCGTAGCTCGGGGTGAGCGACGGTATGACAAAGGCCCATGCACACTTCTGCGACACCGCGACGCGGCAAGTGGGGCGACGGCTACCTCCGCGAAATCCGGCAGTCGCGGCGCGTTCGCGTTAGAGCACCGTTTTAGGCAACGGGGCCGACGTCCCCGTGGATGTCGCGCTGCCAGGAATGGTTTGAACCATTCCAGCCTGCGGCACTCAGCGCGGCGTCGCCTGCGATAGCCGCCGCGACAGTTGCAAGAGTGTGCATGCCCCCTCCCTGCGGCACGTGTCGCAGTGTCGCGCCGCGGCCGTCGCGGCCCTATGCTTCATCATGGCCGCGCCGCGCTGTCGCAGAAGTGTGCATGGGCCTTATTACCTCGTCGCAGCGCGTAGTGACCATATTGATTGTGCGATGCGATCGATCAATTTGGCCTTATTGCGTGGCCATCGCGTCGCGCCGCGACGAAGTATAAACGGAGCCCTAAAATCAGAAGCATAGATAGAGCCTTACAATCTTATCATTCGTTGGTAGTTGTCACACTGAGACAAATTCAAGGGAGAGGTTGGAGACGCGAAACGCCGCATGCCCCCTCCACTAGGATAGTTTCCTTTCATTTATTTCACCTTCCTGTTCTATTTCGTTCATCTTCAACCTTGCACTAGTGTCTGTATTGCGCACGATACACTAACAACCGAAAAAGGAACCCGCACGAGTTGTCCGTTTTTTAATTCCGAAGTGAAATTCAGGGAAATCGTTGCGGGACCACGCAGTCCTTCGCTGTCCTAATCAACACGTCAATAAATAACCGAAGAATCCCCGTAGTTCCGAAGCCATATCCGATCTCCCGGAGATTGAGCGGCAGCCTTTGGTCCTTAAATCATCGCCAACGTGCGGTATCCTTCAGTGCGTGATCCGACGATGGATTTGCGACCGTCAAGTGTCAAATGGCATAAGCAGTACGCGCTCTGTGGTGCTAGCGTTACGTCGACGAGGTCTGTGAGATTGCGATCTGGCGCTCGTCGCCGGCCTGAAGGGATCCCGCCGATGAGTCAGATAAGGCTCTCGAGGTCTCCCGAAGATAGCTCACGGTCACGGTGATGCCTCGGCCTCTCGACGGCTTCAGTCGGTCGGATGCAGCTCGCCAGCTGATCCTGGTGCTCCCGATTTGCCTGAGGGCGATGATGATCGACGAGCAATTAGCTCTTATGCAACGGACGAAAGGACACATGAAGAAGAAGAAGAAGAGCACCCGCCGCAACCCGGACGGCGACGACGGCGGCGGCGGTTAACACAAAGTCAGCAATTAGATGGTGATTGTCACAGCGGTGCGCACTTCGGAGTAAGCATCCCGGGCAATTAGCCTTTGGCTCTCCTTCTCGGCTCCATCGCTCATGATCATCGCCACATCCGTAAAGGGCGCATCACTCTGCTGAGCTTGACATACGGCCGTATTCGGCCGGTAGTATTGCCGGTCGTTTGCCCAGCGAGCGAATGGTGCGGTCGACGAACCGACCACCCGAAAAGGTCGTCGTCACCAAATTGTTGCTTTTTCTGACGCGGATTTGCTCGACGACCGGTGTCAATGGGGAAATATGGAGCGCGAGAACGTTCAACTGCCCTCCTCCTCGTTATGCGGGAACGAAATTATTTCCGGCAGGTTCAATAACTTGAAAAAAACTGCGATTAATTCTGGAATGGCAGCGACCAGCGCTGAATTATTCTTCATTCCAAGGCGGAATGTGCCCTTGGTAGTGAAGGAAGCGAGCACCCTGGGACCATATTCGTCAATCGTTTACCGACCGGTAACGGTGAAAAGCACCGCCAAACCTGATGAATGTCATATCAGGGGATTTTGCAGTTCTTTTCACCGTTACCGACAGGTAAACGGTTGATGAATCTGGTTCCAGGGTGCTCATTGCTCATCATTTCCTTCATTGCCAAGGACACATTTTGCTTTGAAATGAAGCTGGTCCTTGAAGAGGCTTTAGGACCGTCCATGAACGAATGAAGAGCACGAAGAAGATCCAACTCTGCCTATTTACCCGACGTCATCGTTTTACGCTTCAGAAGCCTGAGCTATGCCATCACCACCGCACAAGAATCTCGAAGACGATGCTACGATTCACCGAAGTGACAGAAGGCATCTGAGGTTCCTATTACTGTAAACGTTGGAGTACGAGAGATCCCAGCTGTCTCTTGGGCCATGTCGTCGAAGTTTAGGACCGTTCAATGCGTCTGAATGACGTTGGTAATCCGCACGATTCCATTTATGTCAAAATGCACCAGAACTTCCGTCAGCACGTTTGTCGGACTTCTTCGTGGGAGCTCTAAATGAGATGCTGTTCTTTGTATGAGCGGCTCGTTTCATCTCTATCTCGTGCCAAAGTGGCCCAGCAGAACACGAATAGCCTCGTAACTCGCTCTAAGCCTTCGAAAGCGTTCGTCGTCAAACGCCAAATAGGCTTCTTGGTGTTGCTTTGCCATACTGTAAAATCCAGCCAGTTTTCTCGTCTACAGGATGTCAGCAAGACGCACTACGCACCGAAATGTCGACGATTTGGGTCAAGCGGTAGTGTATCCGTCTTTTCCACGCAGATGAAGCACAGAATTTCATATGCCTTAAGAGGTAGAAAAAAGATAAGAGTCAGGTAGAGATAAGGCAAGAGTCAGAGACGCAGGCTCCATCGTGGGTTTCTCTACCACCTATACCGACGGGTTAGTCGTTGATGAATCCGGCCCCTGTCATCTGAATTGTGTCAAGGCAAGGGAACGCCGACCACACGATCATCAAGCTTTTGAAGGGACCAGGTTTCTGAGGTGTCACAGGATGAACAGTGGTGTAGAATATGTGGACACGGGTTGCTCGTCTTCTTCACTACTCATTCAACGTTATTGAAAGCTTTCAAGCCGCTCGCTTCCTCTTGTTCAGCTGCACTACTTGGTCGTTGGCCTTGCTGACTTTGCAATGTTGGTGCCCCAGCTGGAACATTCGGATATGCTCCTTCAGTACATGTCGCGAAGATGCATCGCAGGAGGAGGGAACGCGCCGTTGCTCTTACCGTAACCGTGGCGAACGATCAGACACTGGCTCACGTGGTTGGCCTGCCGTGATTACGATAAGAGCAACGGCTCATTCCTGCACTGCTGCGGTGCGTCTTCGCGACAGGCACTGAACGAACGTATCCGAATGTTCCAGCTCTGGGCACTAAGGTTGCAATGTCAGCAAGGTCAACCATCAAGTGTCGGAGCTGAACAGGAGGAAGCGAGCGGTTTGGGAGCTTTCAGTAATACTGAATGAGTAGTGAAGAAGACGAGTAACCCGGGCAACGTATTCTGAACCACAGTGAATCATCTTGTGACGCCTCAGTTGGCTGCTGTGATTACGGTAGCAGCAACGACACGTTCCCGCACCCCTGCGGTACATCTTCGCGACATGTGCCGTGGGTTCTTTGAGTGCACATCAGGAACTATTCCTGTTCCTGATGCGCACTCAAAGATTCCTTCGCACTGAAAGATCTGTTCCTTCATTCTACCACAGCTCGCCCTCATACCATACGGTTAGTTTCGGTCCGCATCCTTCAGTCAGTCCCACTGAGACTTACCGTCGTCTAGATAGATGTTTGCCTTCCTTACCTCAGCTATAGCTTAATCGTTCTGACCATCGGTCAGTAACAGAGTAGAAAGCTGCCCGAAAGTTCTTAGCGGTGTGTTCCGGTAATTAAACGGCCAAGATGAGCATAGCTGATCCGGGTAATTAGTCACCGCGTGGGGTGCCGCCAAGTTTGTGCTGTCGGCCGAACGGCGGCAGCATCAAACACGTCGTGGCAGCATGTTTGGCTGGCGGATTATCCGCGTTCGGAACTACTCCAAGGCTCACTTGAGGGTGCCATGGACAGGAGGAGCATATGCGGTCGACGAGGACGCGATCTGCGCTGCCGACAGAGGACGGATAAGCTGTTGCAAACACGGCCAGATCCGCGTCTCGAGTGCTGTTCCTGAGTGGCGACGGTTTCCGCCATCTGGCCGGCGAGGCAGGTTGACTCTGGCGGTTCCGACTAAGTGAGGAGTCGGAACTTGGAGAGGATCGGCATTTTTCGGAGGAACTGCTCTCATATCGGATTCCAAAGCGTTCTCGGCATCCAGAAGCTAAATGGACGACCCTTCTATGCCCAGAGAAGGCAGCATGTACAATAGGCAGTAGCCGTTGACCCGCTGTTACACAACACCGAAGCAGTCTCCTACCTACGTAATCAACTATCCAAGAGCACTTGATGTGCACCGCAAAGCAGGAAAGGATTGCGTGACCACTAGACTTCGGTCTTCACAAAGACGTCAGGACATCCGTGTCAGGTGCCCGCCCTTCTCCTTCTGTTTTTGGCTGGAGTTGGTCTCAAACCGACGTATACACAGGAAGAGATTGAAGGGTGATTTGCAGTCGACTGATTTCTCGTTGTTCAAAACACAAAAGGAATGATCCAAAGGCGGAAAGAAGAAATCCGGTCAGAAATCGGGATCTTGTCGAGACGGGGAAATGGAAATTACTCTTTCAAAAATGCAGTCAGCACGACCCTAACTTTTCTCCGGTGAAGCGGAGCATTGGCTGTGCCTCTTCCGCGCCAAAATTACGGAACAAAGTTAGAGGACGGCGACAGTTGATTTCCTTATGGGATGCGCCGCGCATTTTACTTCTACGGGACAGCGTGTATCCCGAATGTATTCAAGATTCGGTTCCATCCTAGCCTACAAAACCTCCCTTCACTTCTGGATCGGTGAATTGTTACCGGACTAGTCCGGAAGGAATAAAACACTGACTTGTCCATTGGTTTTGCCTATATAATGGCTTGCGACAGCCATTATATAGGCAAAACCAATGGACAAGTCAATGGGCTGTGTTTTATTTCCCCTAGACAAGTCCTGTGTCAATTCGCCGAACCAGAAGTGAAGGAAGGTTTTGTTGGACATCGTGGGAGCCGAACCTTGAATTGATTCGGATGCACATTATCCCGTAAAAGTGAAATACGTGGCGTACCCCGTAAGGGAATCGACTAACATCGTCCTTTAGTCTTTATTCTGCAATTTTGGCGTAGAAGAGGAATAGCCAGTGCTTCATTTCACCGGAGAAGAGTTAGAAGCCTTGCCGACTGAATTTTTGAATGAGTAATAGTAATTTCTCCTTACTCGTTTCGACAAGATCCTCGATTTCCGGTCGGTTTTGACGCCTACCGTCCCCTTTTGGACCTCTTCTTTCACACAGCTTTCCCCTTCTCTCACCTTCCCTTTCCACTGAAACAAGGGTATTTAAAGCGCTCGGAAATTCTGGTGCATGTCGTGAGAATGCGCAGCATAGCGAGGTGAGAACGCGCCAGCCAATCACGTCCAAGTACAGCAGCGACCTTACCCACGCCAGGTAATCAGCCTACCGTGTACGCCCCTCTGAATGATACGCCTGTTTTTGCGACATGATTGGCTGGTGCGTTACCATCACCCATTGCTGCGCATGTTCGCGACATGTGCCGAAATCTTTTATTGGAGGAGCGGAACGGAGAATCTGTGCATCTTGATGATCTTGATGAACATGTCGGTAACGACGTCGAGGTCGAGCTTTGTCAGTATGCCAGTGGGTAACCACGACATCCATAGTTCAAAGCAGTGTACGGATTCGGCTAATTCCGGCTCCGGCTGTCTGGAGAAGTGTGTTTGTTTCCCATTCATGTTTCCGAAGCGATTATCCAAAGAGGAGCCGGCGACATGGCCGCGCAAGTGCCAGCAGTGGCATTGTCATGCAAATGCGGAGGCGCCCTTCATGCGCTTTGAATGACGGCGGGCAGTGGGTCGCCTTGCCGCCTTCTCAGAACGCACCCGGACCTACTTGCGGCTTCAGGATGAAACCGAATAGCTGCTGCTGCTGCCGCTACTTCCGCCGCTACTTAGGGCCATTGTTTGTCGACCGACGACGATGGTCACTCTATCCCCGACGACGACGACGGTGGCGACGGCGGGCCTGTTATTCAGCTCCGCATTGCCGCTTGCGACGCTGAACGTTGCGTCGTTGCATTACGTGCTCCGGACGGAAGAGAGGATACGCGAGCGGCGACGGCGACGGCGATGAGCGCGAGCCAGCCAGCGTTTGCTGCCCGTTTGTGCAAACAGAAACACACTTGGTCAACAAGCCGCTCGTCGTCGGCTGCCTCCTATATGAAATGAGGCCACCGGCACACACTGAAGCACAATAGGGCCCCGACCGCACAAAGTGCAATTCAGGTGGAAGTCGAACGGGGATTCAGAGGTGATTTTATGGCTGCTAGGGTCTTCGCAGCTCAGTACGGTGGCGCCAGGATTCGGAGGAGCAGGTGGTGACCTAGGACCTGGACTGGATCGAGTTCTGGCTTTCTAATGCGGTGCTTGAGCCATAAAGGAGAAAACCATAAAGGTAATCAATCTCTCTGTGGGATGCGCCACGCGCTATACTTCTTCGGGATTTTGCATACGCGATCTGAACACGTAGAATTGAACACTTTTCAAATCAAAGCGAACGTCTTCTAGATCGAAATGAGCTTCTTACAGGTTAAACTATGGACACTCCAAGATGGTTAGGATGATTGTTTGTTCTAGGAAAATATATAGGGACTTTATTTGGAATTTTTAATTCAACTGCCCGAGTGTACTAGCTTTATTGCTATAAATTTAAAGTATAATAAGAAGCTCATTTCGATCTGGAAGACGTTCGTTTTGATTTAAAAGTGTTCAATTCAACGCACTCAGATCGCATCCGCGAAATCTCGAAAAAGTGATGTGCGTGGCGCATCCCACAAAGGGGTTAATTGCTGTTGTGCTTTATCCTTTGTGCTTCAAGCACCGCACCAGAAAGCCAGGTATCAATAGGGGAAATTGGATGAAATAATTCACGCAGAAAAACTTCAGAAACAGCCAAAAAGCAGCACATTTCCTGAACATCTAAATTCATTTATATTTTATTTATTTATTTATTCTATACACCGCAAAAATGTTCCATAAAGCGCTCAAATGTGCGGAAGTATAGGTGGAAGAAAAGGGAAGATAATAAAACATGAAATTGATCACGAATTTGTGTAAAACTGCGTCAGAATGCAGAAATCGCGCGAGATTTCCACACATGCTCAGAGTGCCCCTACCAATTAGGAAAGCATCTGACCTTTTGTTATCTCAAGCGGTAGTCAGTAGAATGAGTATTTGGCCTATACAATGACCTGAGGTGGCCACTAAGTGGACAAGTCTGGTCCGAATTCACCACTGCAGAGCGATGGAAGACTTGGTTAGCCTGGGCGGGACCCGAACCGCGAACCTCGATTCGAAGTGCACGCAACAGTCGTCGTCTCTTTCCCTTGTGCTACATGTATCCTTCATAGTACTAATGTCAGTAATTCATTGTAGAACATTAGGATGTGTTTGGATGCTTCTTTGGCTCTGGTCGCGAATATGGGCAGCATTGGGAAGGGAGGGGTCGCGTCAACTAGTCATAACCGATCAGGCAGCGACCGAATATACGCCAGTCAATCAGAGTACCGACTGTACACGTCCTCCCAGCACCTGATTGGCTGCCGCGTTCCCACCCCCCCCCAATGCTGCTCAGATTCGCGACATGGACCAAACAAGCATCCAAACATATCCTAATGTTCTCCAATGAATTACTGATATTAGTACCGTGAGGAGGACATGTAGCAAAGTCGGAAGAGACGACGGCTGTTGCTGGTTTCCGAGTTGAGGATCGCGGTTCGTTCCTCCCAACCCTCCCAGGTCTTCCATCGCTCTGCGGTGGTGAATTGGGACCAGACTTGTCTGCGAAGCAAAAAACATTGACTTGTCCATCGACTGGCCACCGCAGGGCAAATACGCATTTTAATGGCTATTGTTAGAAGAAAAGGTCTAGCGCTTTCCTAATTGGAAGGGGCACAGCATGTCATAATGTTCTCCTATGAATTGTTCTCCCAAGTGCTCATTCACTTGTTACGGTTTTGTAATTCCCTTGGCCGTTCCATGGCTTTTTCAGCTGAAATCTCTCGTTTTCAGGCTCGATCGTCGTGTGTGAAGGCGGCACAGCCGAGCTGGAATGTCCGCGAGGTATGGTGATCTCTATCGCGCTGGCGAACTACGGCCGCTACTCGGCCCGTGTGTGCTACGACAACGAAGAGCTCGACGATGTGGTGCCAATGACCCAGTGCCATAACCCGAGAACAATGCCGACGTTGAGGAAAAGGTGAGTGCTTTCCTCTGACGTTGAACCCGTGAAGGTCGTCTCCTCGGCGCACTGGGCGATGAATATGTCAAGAGCGAGCGGCAGAGGCTGCTCATTCAGTCGGCTTGCGCCGCCGATTGTGCATATCGTGAAGCCGTGGCGTGAAGAGCAACTTTATGTTGTCGGCCGACATGGCTGGCACCTTTTACGGCAGTGACTCGGCGGCACTTTGTGCTCAAACATAAGCCGCCGTCGACACCGCCCGTTTACGACCGTATAGTGGTCGCCGCAACGGCAACGGGGCGATGATTCGCCGGAAAAGTATGCCGACGGCGTCGGCGTGAATGACCGCTGCTGTGTCGTCGAGGCCCTGGCTTTCAGATAATTGGGGGTGTTGTGCACTTACTCCTGGATTTCAACGTTGACGCGCGAAATTGTTTGCCGATCTTGCGGCTACACCTGGCGCCGAGCGTCGTACATCACCTTGAAAGTGCGTGTGTGTCTAATGGACCACTGGTCAAGATATTAAGGACAAAAACGAAGAGAGGTAGCGCTCCACTCAACTTGTAGTACCCTTAACTTTGGCGGGATTTATACTTTAGTCGCAGGGGGCGCGACGTTGTGAGCGCTGCCAGTATTGATCGTACGTGCTGTCTAATCGATACTGATAGATTTCATGGCACCGGCCGCCCGACGACTGCAGTATAAGTCCCAACGTAGGGCCTGTTCATACTTCGCGACAGGAGCGACAGGGTAAAAATACGTATGCCGAGCCGTTGCCTGCGAAAAATCGATAGGTATGCTTTACTTTGTCGCTTCTGTCGCCGCCGTCGCTCCCGTTGCGGAGTATGGACAGGCCCGTACTTATCGTTACATTGGATTCTGCATCTGATACACAGCCTTCAGAAGACTTCTAGGGTCAGATTCGTCAACGATTAAACCAAGGGTATGGGACGGAAGGAAGAAACATGCCCACTATAGTTGTGCTCAGACGAATACATATGAATGATTACTCGAATGATCTACTCGAGTAATTATTCGAGTAGTCGAATGTTTGATGTTTCTAGATTTTTTCGAATTTTAACATCGATGGTTATAAAGAGTCGAATATTCGTTCAAATCCGAACGTCGAAAGGGAGTCATATTCGAATATTATTCGAAAATCAAGAAATTTTATTTGAATGTGGGGTTATTCGGTTTTCGATCATTCGAAAAATTGATGAGCGAATAAATTTGTTAGAAAATTATCGACATCGAATAGATTTGTTCATACATTCGTCCGAAAAAATTTCTCAGAAGCACAACTATATTACCCACCCCTTTGTGTTTATGCTGCTAGGATACTCGACGATCCTCATGGATATCTCCGGATACCCACGAGAATTTCTTTACGTTTTCCACGGAACTGACGAATTCTGTCCAGGACCTTCCTCACAGGGCCAGAGACCTTCTAATGAAGGTTTTCCATGCGAAGTGTCTCCCTAAAGGCCCCCACAGAGTTCTGCGGCAACGCCACTCGCCGCTATGGTTAAGGATGTGGCAGGGACGCCGCCGGCGGCGAGCTCTGCGTCTCTGCCCTATGGTTAAGCATAGGGCCGCGGCGCTGCCGCAGAACTCTGTGGGGGCCTTAAGGCCCCGTTTATACTTCCAACGCCGAGCGACGCGACAGCATGTGAAGTGGCTAAATTGATCGATCGCGTCGCTCAATCAATATGGCCACTATATGTGGTGTCGCGTCGCTCGGCGTCGAAGTATAAACGGGCCTTACAACAGCTACGATTGATGAGCGAATAAATTTGTTCGAAATTTTTCGACATCGAATAGATTCGTTCATATATTCGTTCGATAAAATTTCTCGGAAGCACAACTATATTACCCTCTCCTTCGTGTAAATACTGCTAAGATTCTTGACGATCCTCATGGGTATCCCGTATTTTCAGGAGAATTTCCTTACGTTTTCCACCGGTCTGAAGAATTCTGTCCAGTACCTTCCTCCAACGGTTAAATACCTTCCAGTGAAGGTTGTGCGAAGTGTCTCCGTAGGGCCCGTTTATACTTCCAACACCGAACGACGCGACAGCTTGTAAGGTGGCTAAATTGTTCGATCGCGTCGCTCAGTCACTATGGCCACTATACGTGGTGCTGCGTCGCTTGACGTCGAGGTATAAACGAGGCCTAAAGCTGCCTCACGCAACTCTACTTTGCGACGGTAGGCTTCAGTTAAGCCAAGCGAGATCGCGCCATGCACCCTACTTGGAGACGTGACGCTTTGTGGGACAAAGAAGCATCGTTGCGGCAATTAATGCAATACTGATCATTCATCAACTTCTAGAGACCTTTGACGAACCTTTCGAGCTCAGTGACCACGTTTCCTCCTCGAATCATCCTGTCCAGTCTTCGGGTTGATAAGCTGTCGCTCTGGGCGTCTTCCTATTTGTCTTGTCCCCTAAGGCGTTCGCGGTAGCGAATCGTCAGCAAAAAATCCGTCGACGAATGATCAAGCGCTGCGGATCCGAGCACGGGCCGCGAGCAGCGGCGATGTATAGCGCCGTGAGTGATGACGTTTCTGCCGCCGCGACGAAGGCCTTGAGAGATCGCCGGGATTAGGGATTTGTTTCTGGCGATGGCGCCAGGCGAACGAACATTCTTCCTAGTCGGGGTGTCTTCGGGGTCGACTGCGCAGTGACGAACTGCTAAACGCGACGAGTTCTTCATCTGGCGCTGGTTTTCCAGGAGTCGCGTCGCCTTTATTGGGTTTTCTGCGTTTTCCGCCCGACTGAGTTCGCCGTGAGGTTCTCTGCCTGGCTGAGTCCGTGTCCAAGTACATGCTCTATTTTCACGCCAAACTGAACACTTTTCAAATTGGACTGGAGCTATCGATATCGATTGGGCGACGCGTACGATCGATATAACGCCGCGCCGCGCAAGGATTGAAGTATGTACCATTTTTACCTGAAATTGGAACTCTTCTAAGTGAGATTGACGGTTTGAATTAAACCTGGACCCGGATTCATCAAGCAATGGGTATAGGTAGAGATACTAAACGAATCAAGAGTAAGGTACAGCTAGGCCTCTCGCGAGAACAGCTGATCTCACTGGAACGCCGCCAGCGTCAATGGGGCGAGAACGAGTCGCGGGTGTACGGATGTACCGACGACGATCGGAGGGTTTTCTCTAACCATTGATATACCCACGATTTAGCGGGTAAGGTTTATTATGACTCGTGGTATGCCCACATCGTGGGAATTGACGTGGAAACGCTAGATGTAGTCAACTGGTTGCCAAGGCATTCTGGAGAGGCGAAGGAGAAGGGATGTCGTCCGCCCGCCCGTCCGTCCGTCTTATGTAAATGACGCCGTCTAATCCATTGCGACGCGGCTTTCGCGCACCCCACATCAAAGGTACGCCAGCCGCCAGATGGTAGACGCTCTTCACAGCTTCTGAAGACGGCCTCTACCTAAGCGAGGACGAGGCAAAAAGCCACACCACGGCGGCGGCTTCCGCGACCGACACCAAGTGCTATTATTTGCCCGGCGAGCGGCGTGCGTACGGTAGGAGATAAAAATGCTGCTCTGATGGCAGGATTCAATCTAATTCCAGGGTTGATTTGAAGGTTACACAAGGTCACCAGACAGAGCCGGCTGGCCGACCGGCCAATACCACAGTGTGCGAGTACGAGTGCAAGAAGTTGTATTGGTTTGTTCCCGTTGATGCGAAGAAGAATTTGTTTTCTTTGGAGAGCGCGCAGAGGATTATTATCCTTCTTCTTCCTCTTGCTCGACGCCACTCGGCGCCTCGCTGTTCGGATAATTGCTGCAAACAAATCTGTTTTCTTCCCGAGAAGGGACGGCATTAGGGTGTTCTCTTCGCGGCAGTGAGACTGAACATTGCCATTAGGATATAGGTCTTTTTTGGGACAAGCCGTGCATTTTACGGCGTATTGAAGTTCCTTCATACGGATAGGACCACGGCGCAGAGGATTTTTCGCTTCAAACTTTAGATATTTACTACTCAAGTCAGCCTTATTCTCGAGAAAGTAGCCACAAGGCTGTTTTCTTGGGAGCTGTGTGATAGACCTAGTTAGGTAGTTCGGAAACCCCAAAAGAAATGGTGAAAGGGTTGAACCGTCTTGGCCTCCATTTCTCGAGCTTCAGACATCTGATTCGAACTTAGAAAGAGTACAAGTTCAGCTTAACCAATACATGTCTGGAATGCGCCATGCATTCTACTTATACGGGATGTCGTGAGGCATTTTGAGTGAGCACTTGACCTGTCTGTTGGCTGGCCACTGCAAGTCAGGTGCGTTCAAACTGCCTCCACGACATCCCGTAGAAGTAGAATGCATAGCGCATTCCAGACATGTATTGGTTAACGCTGAACTTGTACTCTCTCTAAGTTCGAATCAGATGTCTGAAGCTCGAGAAATGGAGGGCAAGACGGTTCAATCCCGTTTCGCTATCTCTTTGGGGTGCCTGAACTACCTATCTAGGTCTAGCACACAGCTTCCAAGAAAACAGCCTAAGTCTACTTTCTCGAGAATAAGGCAGATTTAAGCAGTAAATATCTGAGGATTAAGGCGGAAAATACTCTGCGCTTGGTCCTATCCTTGCGAAGGAACTCCGATATGCCGCACAATGGCACGGCGCATGCCAAAAGAGTCCTTTATCCTAATGGCAATGTTCAGTTAGTCGATGGTAGTGCGGTTTTTCAGCAGCCACTCGAGAAAAGCGTCCCTTCGGAGAGTCTTCGCGCGAAAGCTCCGTGTGAACTATCGAGGAGAAGCACTCTGCGGTCCTTCAACGCCCGTCGAGAATTCATTTAGTAGTCGTTGTTCACATAGCATCGAACTCATGAAGAAGCGAAACGTTCAAGAGACAAAACTGGCGCAGTCGGTCGATGAAGCCGTTTTCTCGATTTTGGTTCGATTTGTGGACCAGATTAAGCAAGTCTCTTTTCGATTCGGGACTGTGGGACTAGCTGCGTTGTGACAGGTATAATAGAATGTAATAGGAAGTAGAGTGCATGGCGTATACCAGAAGGGAGTGACTGAGCCTTGGTTTCAGGGTTTTCTGACCTTACGCATTCTCCTGCATCACTTTCCACTGCTCAGTATTTCCTTCGCGATGTCTACCTTGAATTAGAATGCGTGGCGTATCTCTAGAAGAAGGGACGACGTCGAGCTTCAGCCCGCTTTGCCATCGTCGCTCGTGATCTACATCCATCCATCTGCTGACGTTCAGAAGTCAATGATCGCTCTACAATATCACCCAGATGTGAAGTGCATGGCGTATACCAGGAAGGAGTTGGTCAGCCTTTCCTGTAGGGAGTACGGGAACGCGCCGTTGCTTCTACCGTAACCGCGGCAGCCAATCAGGAACCGGCTTAGCCGCACAGGTAGGCTAGGGCATCGTTGGCTGCTGAGATTACGGTAGGAGCAGGTGCGCGTTCCCGTACCCCCGCGGTGCGACTCCGCGGCGTGTACCACCTTTCCTCTAACCGCTGAACATGTAGACTTGGACCTACTTGTCCAGTGACCAGTGGGCAATGCGTGGCGTATCCTAAGTGGGTGGAGGCGCAGTCCTGGCTATGTAGGTGCTGAGAACCTAGCGCAGTCAGAGGGGGAGCGGGCTGTCGTGTGTATCCGATTCCGGGTTCTTGGTTCGGATTTCTCGTCCTGGGCCCGTCTGAGAAGGCTGCAAGTCATTGTATAGCCCGGATACGCACTCAAAGACATCTACTCCACGATATCCCGTGGAAGTAGAGAGCATGGCGCATCCCAAGGGGGATTGCTTAACGCCGTCTCCTGTCTTTCCGCATGCTTGGACTGCGACTTCGTATCCTTCAAGGAGGCGAGTAGTCCGAGAAAAAGAACGGCGGCGCCACAACTTGGCTGCTCTCTCTCTATTGTTGAGCGAGTTCGCGGTGCATTGACCTGATTATGAGTCCATTCACCGGAGACAATGGCCGCGAGTTGGGCTCGGCGACAATTTGTCGTCGGCGCGCGTCTTTCAGGCACTCCGAGGGGCAGGTACGGGTCCTTTGGTGACATCCGAGACGATCGACGCGACGGCGGGTGCCAATTTCGCCGGCGGTGTTGTTATCGCTGCGCACTCAGGCTTTCTTTAGAGCTGGTGGCCGACAATTAGATGGCCACCAGCACCCGGTACTTTGGGGGAAGAATCGCCTTTGTCGAGTAGATCGCCTCGATGTCACCACCACGTCGTTTTTATCGCGTCCGGTGATTGTCGACGGGTTCAGTCGTTCGGCTGTTTGAAGGCGCGAGGGGAGGCTGTCAAGAGGCAGCTGATCGACGTCGCGCGCTCGGCAGATGGTCGCCCTTTTTGGCTGGTGACGAGCGGGGTCCTTTGTTCGCGGCTTGGAGAGTTCTTCGAATTTGATGAATCATGGTGACATCTACAGAGCGGGAGAATGAACTGATTGGTTCGTTAGAGTCTGAAGCTGTTCAGGGATCATGTGAACAGCTCTGTGGCTGGGACTGTTTCTGTAGCAGTAGAACAAGCTCGGCGATCTGAATTAGAATTCTACCATGTCTTGAAGAAATATGATCAGATTTGCTCCCAGAAACGTTAGCAGTTCGGCGAGCATTTGAGAAGTATTCTTAGCCTTTTTCCCGCGTCACCTCTCCGCCAAGTTTTCGTGGATTTTGCCCAAGAACAGGCAATGTTGGAGGATCAGAAGCACCGTCATCTTAGCTAATTCATCGATGTTTACGTGGGCCGGTTCCATAATGTGTCGACGAGAGCGAGATTGACAGGATAAGCTGGACATGAAAAAACACTCCACGGGCCGGATTCATCAACGCTTATACCCGCGGGTATGCGGAGTATAGGGTAGACGTACCCACGATGAGGCGGCATTCATGGTAAAGCTTAACCGCCACATTGTGGCTATATCAGTGGAGAGAGAATACTCGACGATCGTCGTGGGTATATCCGCACACCCACGAAGATTCCGTGCCACATTCTAAAAATGGCGCTCCAATGAAATCAGTGGATCTATCCTAGTCCGGGGGGCACATAACTAAAAACCACGCAAAAAAAATGAATTAATACTTACCGAGCGGCTACTAGAGAACGAAACCTAACTTAAAAGAAACCAAAAACGGACGAACAAACAAAAAAAAATCGCCGCGGTTTACAACCGTCTCGGCGGGCGAAGAGCGACGGAATAGAGTCATGCCGCGTGCTGACCGTCGCTTGACATGCTATAACCAGGACCTAACATGGTGAGGAGGGCACACAACTTCGCCTTCTTACAACCGCAACAAATGCAATTTTTTCGATTTTTCTTTGTGACTTTTTCTTGTTTAGGTCCTGTGTTGTTCTGTAGGAGCGGCTCTGTAAGTCTTGATTGAATTTGTCACATATAATACTTTTTAGTCATGTGGCCCCGGACTAGGATAGATCCAGATCAGCTGTTCTCGCGAGAGTCTCAGTTCTACCTTACGCTGGATTCTTTTCACGAATACGAATCCTACCCGCTACCCACCGCTGGTAGTGGATACGATTCTCTCACGGTATCTCTACCTATACGCACTGCTTGATGAATCCGGCCCCAGAATGTCCATCAGCCCATCAACACGTTGAAGGGACTTTTTTGAGAACACAGCCACGTTTTTCGTGCGTTTCGGGCAAGGAGGAAGCCTCGGCCATTTTGGCACGGATCAGGGATCAGTGAAGACGTTATTGGCGCCCACTCGGGTCAACCAATTCGAGCCATGTGACGTCATGGCAGGAGGGATTATGAGATTTATAGGCGCGTAGCTTTGTTGATGACTTGCTCTTCGACTTCAGAGGCTTAAAGGCTTCTCAAGATGACGTTCAGGTTAGTGCCGTACTGGCACGCCGCTTACGGGTGACCGGCCAAACCGTCCCAGTGAACGGTGCAGGGTCGTCATTAAGCGGAAATCAACTAATGACTGTCGTCATGAGCTTTAAGGTCATTGGATGGGCTGGAGTCGTCTCCAGACAACGGAGATCCTAGAGCATTCTGTAAGAATACTGCCATAGAGTCCATTCGTCTAAATACCTTGGAGACGAATAGACTGTGTGACTGTATTCTTACAGAATGCTCTGGGATCTCCGTTGTCTGGAGACGACCCGAGCCCATTCAGTGACCTTAAAGCTCGTGGAGACTGTCATTAGTTGATGTCCGCTTAATGACGCCCCAACACCGTTCATTGGGACGGTTTGGCCACCTGGATGCAGTGGTCTGTCGTCGTCCATTTGTCCGTGCCAACTACCGTCTGTTCATCGTTCTGTACACACACATGACTGCCCGCACAACCTGCAATCATTGGCCGCGGGCGAGCGTCGTCGAGCGCTTTTTGCGCCGTCCGGCCGTCCGTCCGTCCACACCATCTCCTCCATGCTAATTGCTTCGCGCATTAGCTCAGTCAACTCTCCGGCAATTACTACGAACCCTCTCTGGGGTGTGGGACGGACGGCGGTCGGCGGCAGCTCGGAACGCTGCCGTCCTGCCCTGCGCTGCTAATGCGGTTAAGTGAAGGCGCTTCCGGGAGTCATAATGCTGACGGCTTAGGACGATGTGTGGCCTGAATCTGATTTGGCAGCAGCAGCAGCGCGTTCCGGCGATGTCCGCCCCGGATGGGTGTTCCGAGGGAAATCTGCACTAGGATTCAGCTCCACAGATCTGCAGGGATGTTTTCCCCCTCGTTGAAAGAGTTCATTGTATCCGGTACTAGTAGTAGTAGTTGAAGGTCGTGGCCGGCATTGTTCAGCCGCGGATAAATCGCCGTCAATTACGACGAACAATATGGCTGTAGCAGTAACCGAGTAAACAAAACTGCGATCCCACGGTTTTGTGCCGGATGTCGTCGCCTCTATGGACTTACGAAGAAGATTCTCATCCCTTCAGATAACAAACTGTAAAAGGACAAGGAGCGGCGTTATTCAATCGTTCTGGAATGCACCACACATTCTATTAGGTTGTCCTATAAGTCCCCGCCGTTTTTTTTTCAACGATTCATTGCGGTTTTCACCGGCGGTCTCTTGCATAGAGCTATAGAGCTTTCGAAAGAGAATGATTTGCTCTATCAGAACATGTATTGCATTCCCGTTTTCATCCCGAATTTTGTCGATTTTTAGGTCGTTAAAGTGAGAAGGGAGAAGTGGCCATCTGCGCAGTTGTTCTCTCCGCTTAGTTTGGAATTTTTGCGCAGTTTTTCATAGCATTTGGAAGACAATGTTCTGTGCTACTTGAATACGTGTTGGCGTTATTCGCTGATTTGTCCTTTATTGATTTTTAGGCCATCAAATTGGGACGTCCGACCTTTCCGTCCGAATTTTTACCGACAGCTCCTGCCCTGGGATGAACTTTTTTGCTTGGTGCTATATGTCGTTCAGAAGAGGATGTCTTGTTCAATAAGAATTTATGTTGCGTTTTTTGGCCATGCACAGTTGCTGATATTTGACAGGAATCAGCATAAGCCAATAAACGCGACACAAATTCTTACTGAGCAAGACATCCTCTTCCGAACGACATATAACACCAAGCAAAAAAGTCCTACCACAGAGCAGGAGCTGTCGGTAAAAATTCGGACCAAAGGTCGGACGTCCCAATTTGATGACCTAAAAATCAATAAAGGACAAATCAGCGAATTGCGCCAACATATATTTTTGTAGCAGAG
The DNA here is from genome assembly GCA_947359475.1 of Heligmosomoides polygyrus bakeri. Taxonomy (NCBI): domain Eukaryota; kingdom Metazoa; phylum Nematoda; class Chromadorea; order Rhabditida; family Heligmosomidae; genus Heligmosomoides; species Heligmosomoides polygyrus. The sequence goes on from OX375866.1 coordinate 6,300,117, forward strand.
AACATTGTCTTCCAAACGCTATGAAAAACTGCGCAAAAGATTCCAAACCTAAGCGGAGAAAAGCGACTGAGCAGATGGCCACTTTTCACTTTCCACTTCAACGACCTAAAAATTGACAAATTTCATGATGAAAAAAGAAATTCAATACATGCTCTGATAGAGCAAATCATTCTCTTTCGAAAGCTATGCAGCGCTATGCAAGAGACCGCCGGCGAAATCCGCAATGAATCGTTGAAAAAAAAACGGCGGGACTTATGGGGCAACCTAATACTTCTAATCAATGTCGTGGGAGCGTATTTGGTACACAGTTGATTCGGCTGATGCCAATTTGGATAATTCGGACCCGTTGTTTTTTCGAACTTCGATAAAGGGATCATGCGGATGATAACATATCTCAAAAGTACGGACCTTGCCGGGAAGGGGTTATGTCGAAAATGCGAAAATAGACACAGCTGTGAGAATCTCAAAGTCCTTGAGCCTACCGAGTTAGGCGTTCTGAAAGTTTACTGTGGAATCGGACACTCGTACAAGGCAATGACTACCTTCCAAACATCGAATATACAACAAAAAGCAAAAATAGTCCTTCATAAGCGGCGGGGTCATGTGTTCCACTCCTTGCCTTTCAGTACTTTCGTTTTCTCTGCATATTCGATGTTTAGAGGTTTTTATTGCCTTGTGCGACTGTGAGATTCTCTAGCAAACAAGTCTGGAACGGATAAAACGCTGACGGCTGTCCGCTGTGTACTGTATCGGCCGTATATTTTGCTCATTGGGCGGAAAAAGCGCAAAAATCGCCATTTCCGCCGCTTTTCGATAGCGCTCTTCAAACTGCCTGTTTTAAAAAATAAATGCGATGTTTAGTATCAGCATCCAATGATCTATCCGATGAAGTGAAAAACGCCCAGTAAATGTCTAAAATGTTGATTCGGTGAATTTTGTTCAGAATGTGACCTTTGGGTGTAGTTGTCTCCGGCAAGGTAGGGAACCTGCCGCGCGGACCGAAATATAAGTAATCGAATCAACATTTTTGACATTTACTGGGCGTTTTCCTCTTCATCGGATAAATCATTCGATACTGGTCCCAAATATCGAATTTATTCTTTAAAGCATGCAGTTTGAAGAGCGCATTCATAAAGCGGCGTTTTTTGCGCTTTTCTCTCTCAAAGACCAGAGGCCGGTATTGTACAAATCATTGTACAGGCCAAATACGCATTAAAATGATCTACACGTCATCCCGTAGAAGTAGAATGCGCGGCGCGCCTCAAAAGGGATTGAGTAACGCCGTTCTTTATCCTTTTATGAAAGGTATAGATAGATCCTTCCTGCCGTTTCAGCCTACCGTTCAGACAGTTTCCTGGTTGAAAACCGCGCTTGTTGAAGGGCATGACGGGCGCGGAGGCTTGAGTGCTCATGTTTACGCTGCAGACCGTGACGTCCCGGCCACGCTTCTGCTGCTGCTGGGCTGCGCTTCGTCGACAAACATATCGAAATTAGCCGCCAGGTGGCTTGAAACTGAACGGGACAAGCAGAAGCGCAGTCAGCCGTGGCGTTCGTCGCGCTTCGCCGCCTGGCTGGGAAGGTTTTCGTGGTTGCAAGGGGTGGACGACAGCCGGACGATTCCCATGTGGACCTGTACCCGTGAGAGGTTCTTCTGGAGACCTTTTCTCAAGGTCTTGCCATGGGGATGTTGGGCAAGTGTTACTGTCTCTTCCCCAGACGACCCTGTACATCTGTTGTCTGCTGTCCCGCCGGTCCCTGAATTTCTCGAGCCAACATCAGGAACGTCTCCTTTAGCCCCTGTCTCGTGTCAGAGTAGCCCAACGGTCCTTCTAGCTTGAAAAGCGCCATATCTCTCGCTAAGGACAACCGCCGAAGGACCACTGTCTCCGCCTATTCTCTCATTACCGACGGCTGGGTAAACAAGGCTACCCTAACTCCATCGTATGGTAAGCTTCAGATCAGCGTCCAAGAGAATCTCGGTAGCCTAGGTGGTAGTTTTCCACACAGATTAATCTGGGTAACCCCAATGACGGTCTCAGTCAGCTTCCTCCAAGGCAACGACCCTTCGACTGCTACAGTATCCCTTGTAGGCCCAACCTGTCTCCTGAACCAACACGGAGGTCTTTTTTCTTCGCGATGAGAGCCCAATGTGGGTTCTTGGATATAGGGCCGGAGCGAGGCGTCGTGCGTGGGGGGCTCGCGACGTGCTTAGTGAGGCGTGTGCCACTTTCACTCATTCTTTTGACGGCGGTGCTTGAAAGGCCGACGAAGGATTTACGCGCTGCCCCTCGTCGCTGACCCCATCACTCAATATCCCACCGACGGAGTCGAGACAAGCCGACGTCGCCGTCGCACGTGTCAAGACTCCCGGAGTGTGTGGAAGTGCGTAAACCGTCAGTCCCGGACAGGTTAGGCGCATGGATCCTTTTGACATCCAGCTGGGTTGGCAGGAGCATACGGGGGTGGGAAGACGACGATGCCGTGCGGCCCAGTAACCTCACAAAATACTTCACAAACTCAATAAAACACTGGGATTCAGCAAAAAAAGTACTAGGCTGGTCGAAAAGTCTTGCAACATTAACAAAACAACACAATAAACACAACTGCAATAAAGAAACAAAGCAAAAGCGACAACTCCGCCTGTTTTTTCTTCACAGCGCCTGGAATTCACTACCCGAATTTCGCAGGCGTGAAGAAAACACTAAACAGCTTTCATCTCCGATTGGTGTCGGTCTGAGAACTCTTCATCTCGGAGATACTGCCAAAGCGCTCTAAAAAAAATGAAGTCAAGAAGCCGTGTCTAGAGAGTAGTGTGTGAAAGCCTACTCTACCCAAAGTACAAGGCTTTTTCAAGGATTTTCTTAGCGCGCCGTAGAGCGTGGATAAAATGATAAAGGACGGCGTTGTTCAACCCCCTTTGGGATGCGCCACGCATTCCACTTCTACGGAATGTCGGTGGCCAGCCGATGAACAGGTCAACGCTCTGTCCTACTCAGAGAAGGATGGTACCAACTCACCGACCCCGGAGGGATGGAAGGATTGGCTGGCCTGGCCGGTACCCGAACCAAGAACCTTGAATCGTTGTGCACGCGACAGCCGCATCTCTTCCGACTGCGCCACTATACGCGCATAGATAAATAAGAGTTCGACGTTAAACACATAGTGTTCCGCCTAGTTAGAGTGCGTTCTGAATCCATTACGAAGGACAAGAATAAGGATAAAGAACGGCGTTACTCAATCCCTTTTATGATGCGCCATGCATTCTACTTCTACTGAACGTCGTGGAGGCGATGTGAACGCTCATTAGGCCATATAATTACTTGCGGTGGCCTGCCGATGCAGAAGTCAGCGCTTTATCCTTCCCAGACAAGTCTGGTACCAATTTGCCGACCCCGAAGGGATGGAAGGTTTGGTTGCCTGGGCGGGAAATCCGAACCAGGAACCTGGTATCGGGTGCAGGCGACAGCCGGCGCCTCCTCCGACTGCGCTCCACGCGCCCCGTCGTAGAGCGTACAATAAGTAAATGTCCACCTCCTGTACGAAAATGTGCGCTATCATGTTGCGAAAGTGAGCAGCAAGAAATTTCGTGAACTATAATAGTAGTGTGTGAAGTTCTACCCCATCCAACGTGTCCCCCGAATTTTCTTGCTGCTCACTTTCGCGACATGAGAGCGTGCATTTTCGTGCGGGACATTCATTTCTTCATTTATTGTACGCTCTAAGGCTCGCCGAGAAATCCCTTGAAAAAGTTCACATTACAAATAATAATAATAATAATAACAAAAATAATGAAGAATAAAAATAATACACATATAAAATACAGAAATAACAATAACACATCACAAATAACAATAACAATTAGACAACACGAAGTATTATCGAATAAGTCCAATAAACTGGAGCACAACAGAATTAGAAAACAAGGTTAAGAGAAATGGAAAATTAAATGGAGACTGAATGATCAGCATGCACTAAGGAAAAGAATTGAAGATGAAATCGTTTGCTTCCCCTTTTTCTAGGCCGAGAAAGGAAGAATCAAAAAAGAAACGCTTAAGATGAGAAGCGTAGGAAGCTGTAAAGAGCCTACCCGGAGAAAATGGTCTCCATTTTGGGGTCGGATTCATCAACGACCTGCATAATTTTAACAGAGAATTCACAGCGAGAAAATTCAGATAACTCAGATAACGATATGAAGCGATATGGTGAGCGGTAAGCCGCGCTATCTGAGTTTTCCGCTCTGAATTCTCTGTTAAAGTTATGTAAGTCGTTGATGACTCCGACCCCTGGGCGTATTTGGCCCATGAAGTCGGTAAGGGTCTGAAGTTGGATGGCGTAGACAGACGGTGTTACTGTGGTCTCGTTATCCTGCATTTCACAGTGAACAGCTTCTGAGTCCCACCGGCAACCAAGGAGAACCGTCTTTTCGGGTAGTCCAGCTTTCGGCCGCCTTGGAGCCGGTTCTCCGCGTGGAAACCATTGGATGTGGCGAGTGCTGTTCTCGAAGAGTACCCAGCCTTCACCAAAAACAATGTCTTTGAAAAAGTCCTTGTCGCGAATGTGGACAGCATTAGGAGGTGCGAACACACCAGCCAATCAGACCATATTGAATGCGGCTGCCATTCAGAGAGGGTGTCTACCGTCGGAACTCTGATTGGCTGGAGCATTCCGACCCAATGCTGCTTATATTCGCGACATGGACAGGCTTTAGCAAGGTTAACAAGCAACATTATAAACTGGGCGAATTCCTTTCGATCATCCTAATATCTGAAGGTCTGAAGCCCAAGTCGCCAGCAAGGTCGTGTAGTCGCTGCTTGTTCTGTAAATGAGACCGTTTGCCTCTATTTGTGCGCGAATTCAGATGCGAAGGGTTGCGTCGGTGCGAGTTCATGGTCGACGCGTTCATGTTCGACGACCCGTGCCCCGAGACGAGTAAATACCTCGAGGCGACGTTCCACTGCACTCAAGGTGGTTTTCGCCTGCCAGAATGCGCCGCGCTTTAGTAACCGTCGTCATCGTGTGTGTGTGCCCAGTGCGTTGTGGTGCTGTGTAGTGGTTGCCTTTAGGAAGAAGACCCCTACCCACACCACCATCATCATCTCGTCATCGTCATTAAGAGGCTTCTTCAGTTGATAGTGGTGTTGTGTTTTAGTTGTGATGGACGTCGTGAATGTGATTTCGTGGTTGATAACCGATTCTTCGTGCCGGATCCATGCCCAGGAGTGAAGAAGTACCTGGAGGTCACCTATAACTGTGTTGTGGAGGGTAAGAATGTGTTTGTGTTAGATGGGGCTTTTATACCTCGGCTATCGGATGGCGTGGTGTTGTGTCCATATCGATTAGGCCGCTCAGACGATCGATATAGCGCCGCGCCGCCCGACAACTGAAGTATAAATCCTGTTTTCAGTGCTATTCATTGTGGCATGGTGTTCCACTCCTGGAGACTTCCTTCTGAAGTAGCATTTCTTTCCAGTTACCACGACAACGACAACCACGACCACCACTACGACCACTACGACCACCTCGACCTCGACGGAGATGCGAGACGACGTCAAAAAAGAGTGAGTGAAGCCCAGCCTTAGAAGACAGCCGTAGTCGGAGCTCATTGGCCTTGCGTTTCAGCATGACAGTCCACTCCACCCCAAACACTTGTTCGACGACTTCTAGAAGAGGAATCGAGTGGCCGGCGACCGTAGCCGGCAAGACGGTGAATAGACCGTGTCCCGAGGGCACCAGAGGTACGTTTACAGGGCCAGAAGACGTCGTTGAGTAGCAGGGAGAATCGTGGCTAAATACCTTTGTAGTTCCGGATTCTGAAGATGGTGGGGTTCAGGGTTACGCCGTGCATTTCACCGTCATGTGGGAACTTATACGAGCTTCTAAGTCTTAGTAGCGGGATGTGACGTTAAGTGAAAGGTGGTACATGTCGCGAAAATGCACCGCAGGGGTGCGGAAACGCGCCGCTGCTCCTACTGTAACTGCGGCTGCCAATCAGGTAACGGCTCAGCCGACTAGACAGTGCATACGATGCCTCTATTACGGCTCTAGGCATCCTTATAGAAACGTCTTACCTCTATAACCGCTGCACTCGCCTTAAAATGGGTACTTGTCGACAATATGGCCTACATTGGTACTAGCGGATGCGGCAGATCAGTCTGGTCGCAACGAGCGGGTTGCACTGTCTGTGCAGTTATTACATGGAGCGTGCTCAGTTGCTCTAATTGGCTCTGATTGGTCTGATGCTTTTCCCCCTTCCAATGTAGGCCATGTTAACGACTAGTGCCGGAAAGAGTGGTCATGAATCAAACATGTTGCAGTGTATCGCTCTGAATGATAAAATAAGTGCATTTTCCAAGTCCATAGCCAGTGTCTTCTGAAGGAGCAGTGAAAGTTGCTGCGTCATCGGCGCTTCTGATGGTCCAAAAAAGTGCTACGAAGAACATGCCTCGGTTTCCAGAAAGCATAACCTAGGAGTAGAATGCATGGCGCATCCCAAGTGCCGTTCTCCCCTATATTCCGCATTTCCCCTCCTGCTTTGGCCCTAGTTTATACTTGCGCCGTTACGTGGCGCGGCACCACGTTCGCCGAAGATATCGATTTTTCGCACGTCCGATCGATATCTGTTCCGGTTATGGTGCTGCCCCGCTGCTCGGGAGCGCAACTATAAACTAGGGTTAAGACAGAGTTTATACTTCAGACGCTAGGTGACGCGGCGTGTTGAAATCCACCTATATCGATTGAGCCCCGTAGACGATCGATATTGATAGCCTTAAGAACGTCGCGCCCCAACGCTACGGAAGTATAAATCCCGCCTAAACCTTTTTTTTCAGGTACCTCCTCCTGGCAATGTTTGCCTGAAGGTCTGTGGGCAGAGGCTGGTCCAAACACCATGGAATGTCAGAGCGACTGGACGATTCAGCGACAGGACGCACTTGAGGAGACCATCAAGGATCAGGATGCGAGTGGAATCCCTGAGGTACTTGTTCTTTTCATCATGGAAGCACCATTATCGATTAGTGAGTGCGATGGATCGATATCGATCGGTGGCTTTTGTGCTGTCGCCCGGAGGCTGAAGTATAAATACCTCCTGAAATGTAGTCCAAGACTAAAATTGATCTCCCGTTCATCTGAGCGTTCCACCATTTTATTACTGCACCACTTTCCAGCTCCTTCGCGCCATGACGTCCGACACAAGACGTCCGATGGTGGCCGGAGACCTACCGAAGCTGCTCAATGTTCTTGACGTCGTTCAAGACGTAGTGAGCAGAGAACCATGGGCGAGAAGTAGCCAGAAGTTGGTGAATCAGGTAGGCATCCTTAAACCCAGTTGCCGTGGAGGAACCAGAACCACGGAACTAACGAGGTCTTTTGCAGCTCATCGTCAACGTCGTTCACAACACGCTTCGAGCGAAGGAGATGTGGCAGAACTGGCCGCTGTTGAAGCGCCAAACGTTCGCCACACGTCTTCTGACGGGCGTCGAACGGGCGATGACCTCTGCGTCGATCACCGTGCATTCGTCGGAGAACTACGTGCAACCGCTGGTGATGACGGAGATGAGCGAGAGCATCAGGGTGAGTCCGAGCCGAGCAGCTGTAGGACGGACTAGATGAACACCAACCACAGCCACTCTCTTTCAGACGTCGTCGCAGCCGGCCAGCTACTTCTTGTTCCCGTCGATGGCCCTATGGGCCGGCGAGAACAACGTGGACAGTGTGGACGTGCCGAAAGAAGCGCTCGAACTGACCGGATTGGGTGCGTCACCGACCGCTAAGTGTCTTTGTGATTGTGAGCTCTTCACGTCTATAGGGACATGGTTGATTGGTGTCGACGCCATTGTGACAACCTGACCCTCATCTGGATTAGGTGCAGGTTGTCATGAGGGAAGACGTTTTTTTAAACGCCTAAAGGGCAGTTTATACTTGCACAGCGGCGCGATGCGTCACCATAATCGGCATACGTATCGATTTTTTCTCGCCACAGGCGGCATCGCAACACATTTACGTACCTTGCCGTCGTATTACACCTTATTTGACGGAATTTTTGGAATACTATATTCAGCGAGTCGCGCTGCATAATAAACAAACGCGACGTGGCGCGATGACGAGTGTCTTTCGATATAGGACGACCGGAGTATAAAAAGCCTTCAAAGCCGTTGAGCTGCTGTTCTCGCGCCACCCCATTTATTTACAGTATCCCAAAATTCTGTCAGATGAGGTGTATCACGGCGGCGAAGTATGACTGCAATGCGGCGCTGTCGAATGACGCGAAAAATCAACATCTATGCCGATCATTGTGCCTGCGCGGCAACGCAAGTTTAAACTATGCCTAAGCGCTTTCTTAAGACCCGTTTATACTTCAAACACCGCTCGGCGCGTCATGATGAGAACTACCAATATCGATTAAACCGCGTGACCCAATCGATATTGGTAATTCTCGTTATGACGCGCCGAGTGGCGATTGGAGTATAAGAGGTGTCTTAGCCCTAGTTTATAGTTGCGACGCTGTGCAGCGCGCCACCATAGTTGTAATAGATATCGATCAGGCGGGGCGAAAATTCGATATCTACGGCGATGGTGGTGCCGTGGTGGCGCAATGATAAACTAGCGCTTTGGGCCTTGTCATAGTCGTCTGCGACGGCAACAGCAGGAGCGACCGGTCGCCCGTGCAAAGAATGCGTATCAATTTTCGTTAGTCGGTCGCTAGGTGAGTTTATCGATTCGTATTTTTTCCACGAGCGGCGCTGCAACTCTCGTCATGGACTATGAACAGTGCCTCAGCTCTAGTTTATATTTGAGCCGCTGCGCGGCACGGCACCATGGTCGGCATAGATATCGACCGGGCGACGCGAAAAATCGATATCTATGGCGATCGTGGAAATCATGGTGCCGCGCTACATGGCGGCGCAAGTATAAACTAGGACTTATGTATTTTTGTGCCGAAAGCGAACTCGCACTGCATTTACGGTTCTCCGCCGAAGTGCGCCTTATTTCACGGAATTTCTGGATACCGCAATCTATGGAAGAACCACAGAATATATCGGCGCTGAGATTTTGTCGCGACGCGCCACGCCCAAGTATAACCCTCCCCCCTCCCCCCCCCCCCCCGTCCTCCTGACGCTTTCTACTGCTTACTGACGTCTTGGACGATCACATAGGTGGGGAAGGAAGATATTGATCTTTAATTATATATATATTGATCTCTCTCGCTGGATTCTAAACTTCCCTAGCTTTCTTCGTGGCCCAGTCAGGACTCTAAGGGACTTTTTATACTCCCGTCGCGTCGCGTCGAGCCAATTTATTCTGCCACGTGAATAGATAGCTACAGTATAGAAACATTCCGTCAAATGAATTGTACCGCGGCGGCGCCGAACTATAAATGCCATGTGACTCGGCTGGCGGAGAAAATCGATATCGACGCCAGTCATGGTGCCGGCAGGCGGCGCACCTCCTCGCCAGCTAATCGATATTGATGCTTTGCGCCGCACTGCGACTGAAGTATAACGGTCTGTCCATTGTCCGCAACGGGAACTACAGGAGCGACTGGTCACTCGGGCGAAGAGTGAAGAATGCATGTCGATTTTCGCCAGACGATCGCTCGCCATTGATCGATTCGTATACTTTCCACTAGTGATTCAGGCGCTCCCGTCGCAGACTATGAACGGTCCTTAAGTACCACCTAACCCCGGTCGTCTCGTTTTCCTTCATTAGGCCTCGGGCATACTTCCCGTCGCCGCGATGGAATCGCGACGACGAGTTTTGCAGAGCGACGCGAAAGAATTTGAACTTCTCTGTGCTCGTCGCATCGCCGATCGCTCTGCAAGGGAGCGCGACGGCGATCCGTCCAGGACCAACGCTAAACACCGCGCGCGGCGCGAAAAAGTATGCCATGCCCGCGATGGGCGCGGGAAGCCATCGCGCATGCCGACCGCCACTGTTGCGGCGGCCGAGGCGAGGTTTGCTTTTGACTATTCAACCGCGTGCGGCGGAATGGCCATGAACTGAGCACCGCGATGGCATCGCGGCGATGGAAGTGTGCCCCCGGCCTTACGCCGCAAGGGTCGAATCCAGTCCCCGGAGTGTTCTCTGGCTCTTCGCACTAGTTCTCTTGAATCTGAACCGCTTCCGGCTTCCTCTGGAGTGGCTATGCTCACTTCCGCTTCTCCGCCTTTTTCCCAGAGTATTCTCTCAACGAAGCGGCTTCCAGATCGCTCCCGAGTCTACTACGCGTCGTTCGCGAATATCGGCGACGAGATAGAGCCACCGGTTGAAGTGATTCCGCCGACGGAGCAGCTCCCGAAAGGCGCAGAACGACGACGCCGCATCGTCTCCCGCATCGTGGCCGCTTCCATCGTGCTCGATGGAAAGTCCATCAAGCTGCCGGCGCTGCCTAAGCCGGTGCGTTCTTTGCGGCTCAGTATTCCTTGTTGGGTGTTACTCTTCACTGTTAAAATCGTTCTTTTTTCAGGTTATCATCACCTTCCATCATTATCCCGAAGCGTTGCGTCGAATGACTTCACCTGAGTGCTGCTGGTGGGACACGGATGACTTTAAGGTTAGGCTTTTTTAAAAATCGATATTTATTTGATTCAAATAGGTCGTAAATATAGACCCACAGTATTGTAAGAATCTCTTCTAGCGTATACTATAGTAGTTCAGCTGTTCTGCTTTCTAGCTGACCACCAAAGTGCTTCTTTTCAGTGGTCATCGTCCGGTTGCTCTCTTCAGTCACATAACACCACCCACACCGTATGCGCCTGCAACCATATGACGCATTTCGCTGTTCTGATGGACGTCGTCGGCCATGATGTGAGTTCTGGTCCTTTCTTCGCCTTCAGATGGGTCGCAGTGTGCAGCAACAGGATGATTTTAGACGTAGTAGCTTCTATAGCCATAAGGAGAATGAAAAGAGACATCTGTAAGGACGGAAGGGAGAAGAAAGCCGTGTTGGGGAAAAAACCTCTTCATTTGTTCGCTTTCAGATATCGGCTGCAGATGATCAACTTCTCACATTCCTAACCTATGCCGGCTGCTCGCTGTCAGTCGTCTGTCTGACGCTCACATTCTTCTGCTTCGTCATCTTCGTCAAAGGAGGAGGCGATCGGTATGCCAGCACCCATTAGCGCTTTGAATGCCTCGCAGCGATGCCTCCCAAGCATTTTTTCCTCTTCAGGGTGTTCATCCATAAAAATCTCTGCGCTTCGCTGGGCATAGCAGAGCTCGTGTTCCTGGCCGGCATCTGGAGAACGGAGGAGAAGGTATGTTTGAGTAGGACTGTGGAGTCGGACAAAGGTCTAATGGTCCAGTTTTTCAGTTCGAATGCAGTGTCATTGCTGCCTGTCTGTTGTACTTCTTCCTCTCGGCGTTGATGTGGATGCTGCTCGAAGGCTACCAGCTCTATCAGATGCTTGTTGAGGTACTTTTAGCTGAAATTCTCACCTGAAGACTAGCAGTTAATTCGATACCTGCTCGCTAAGTCGTTATTAATCGATCAATATTGACTAGCCGATCGATATTGTCCATTTGTTGTGTGAAGCGCCTCCCGATGCATCTTTCGTTCGTGTGATCTCCCCCACCACTAGTCAATTCTGAGCCTATCAGTCATCATGGGGTAATCGGCGATCGATAATGCTTCCTTCCTAAAGCCCGTTTATACTTCGACGACGCGACGCCACGTATTGTGGCCATATTGATCAGGCGACGCGATCGATCAGTTCGGCCACTATACATGCCGTCGCGTCTCTCAGCGTCGGAAGTATAAACGGGGCCTAAGAGGCTTGCCCAGTGATCATTATGTTTCTGTTAATCAATACTGATCGGCTGCTTGACTTTGATATACACTGTAAAATTCGTCCAATGGTCATTTATTTTGGTACGGACGGATGTACGGACACACAAACATATAGACTCTTTTGTACTTCGCAGGATTTCCACTCCACCTCATGCACTGAGTTTGAGCAAAAATCAATAATATTGATCATTATTTATTACTGTAAAGCGGCACTACTTCATTTACCATAAGTCCGTCCAGTTATTATATTCGTGTTCCACGATACCGATCACTTCAGCGGTTCTGTCTGTATATGCACCGTGAAGCCCTGCAACAGCCGTCGTTGTTGCTCGGATGCATATGTAGACAAACGGACAGGTTGATTTCCGCACATCGACCAGGATCTCTCCATTTAGGGCCTATTCATACTTCGCGGGAAGAGCGACTCGTCGCCTGTGCAAAACATGCATATCGATTAAAACCGAGGGCGCGCCGCCGAAAAGTGTTCACACTCGAGCGCCGGCGCTGTCACTCCAGTCGCTTCACTCGCTGCTGTCACATGTCCATACTTCCGCGCGCAGCGCTCTCGTCGCTCTTGTCGCGAAGTATGAACAGGCCCTTAGACGTCAGTTCTGCGCAGAAATCAACAATATCGATCGATATTTTCGCTTTTAAAAACCTTGTCACTTGGTGCCATTTTAGTGTTATTGGCAACTGACCGTTTTTTGAACATAAATGGGCAACATTACTTGGTATTGATTGCTTTTTCGATATTGCTATCTTCCCTGAAAAGCTGATCCACCGGCCATTATTTTCCCGCCATCGGTGAGGCTGGCGATAGGCTTGTAGATTCTGAACTGTCCAGTGGCCTTTATTTTTGCGCGGATACTGTACGAACAAATGGACGGACTATATCTTTTCTACATATTAGGATAAGAGTAAAACAGGGTTGTAATTGAGCACTCGAGAATGAACCGTCACCCTGGATCTTACCCGCAGCCATTCCTTACTGAAGCCCTTTACCACCAGATGCTCGTCTCTCTGTGATTATCACTGTTTCAGGTGTTTCCGGCGTCGCGACGTCGTTTGACGTTCTTCGTGGTCGGCTATGGAGTACCGGCTGTGATCACTGGAGCAGCTGCCCTGTATGATCCGACCGGTTTCGGAACTCGAAATCACTGCTGGTACGTTGCAGTAATCCACGTCGTGATCTACCTTTCGTATTCCGGGCCGCCGCCTACTGATACTGTAGCCAAAGCACGGCTGACTGCAGTTCATCAAAATTGGAGTTGTTCAAGCTAGGTGAAACGAAGCGACAAATAGGATTATCGATTAGGCAGCGAAGTCGATCGATATCTGTGACAAAGATCGATATTGGTCGAACTATCAGTTTTGAAAATTTAGGCTACGAAGCCGAGGAAGCAGACATTACTCACAATTACTCCTACCTTGATCGATTAGCTATCTGCGAATTGATCGGTAATATCGATCGGTATTGATTGGTAGATTGGCATTAATTCCCTTTGTGAGGCTCTATAAAGGAGCCGTGTATGATATTCACGTCATTCCCACAGAAATCGATTTTTATGGGCCGGTTAATTGACAGTGTGACGTAACATGTGAGCGGTTGTTAATTTTGCGTGGATGCACGGACAGATCGTCGCTCTTACATACAGTCGATAATGCTTAGCGGGGTGTTGACTATTTGAAAAAATATTTCAAACCTTTTCAGCGGTCATTAATTTTGCGTGGACGTACGTATGAACCATGTGACGGTGTAGCTCTTACATTAGTTCAGATTCGTTGGGCGTCTGGTTGATTTTGTTCTCATGCTGTGAGTGGCATTTAATTTTGCGTGGACGCACGGACAGCTTGACTGAGGAATTCATTCTTGTATACAAAAAATTGGTGACATTGAGTGGTTTGTTCACATGTCCAGAAGCATTTGACACTTATCTAGCGGCCATTGATTTTGCGTGGACGCACGGCCGGACCAAAGGACATATAGCGCTTATGTGTAATCGATAGAATTAAGCGGTTACTTTATTCCGTTCGAATGTAAGCAAAGGTTTGAAACTTGCCGAGCGGCCATTAATTTTGCGCGCACGCACGGATGGCTCAAATGGGGAGTTCATCCTTGTATGCAGAATTCTTTAATATTGGGCAGTCGATTGATTATGTTCACATGTCCAGAAACAGTTGTCTACCAGCCATTAATTTTGCGTGGACGCACGACCGGACCAAAGGACATATAGCTCTCATATGTAGTCGATAGAATTAAGCGGTTACTTGATTCCGTTCGAATGTAAACGAAGATTTGAAGTTTGGCGAGCGGCCATTAATTTTGCACAGACGCACGGACGGCTCAACTGGGGGTTCATCATTGTATACAGAAATCGTTAATATTGGGCAGTCGGTTGATTATGTTCACATGCCCAGAAACATTTTACACTTATCTAGCGGCCATTAATTTTGCGTAGACGCACGACCGGGTCAAAGAACATATAGCTCTCATATGTAGTCGATAGAATTATGCGGTTACTTGATTCCGTTCGAATGTAAGCAAAGGTTTGAAACTTGGCGAGCGGCCATTAATTTTGCGCGGACGCATAGACAGATGTGGCTCTTGTATATATTGGGCTGTCGCGCTTTTAGTATCTCGACTTAGTTAGTGTAAATATTAAAGCTCTGAAATGAGATCAAAAGTCAATCGCAAACAACAACATGTCCGTTTCTTCAGGCTTCGCACCGACAACCTCTTCATCCTGTTCTTCGTCGCTCCGGCGGCCGTCATTCTCCTGACGAATACGCTGTTCCTCTTCATGACGATGTGTGTCGTCTACAGGCACTCGAAGTACATCCCGTGCAGGCATGCTGCGGACAACGGAGGAGATATAAGGTCGGCTAGCCGCTTCAGCTTCTTCTTCGGTCACTCTTTGGGCCTTCTTTCTTCTTTCGAAATCTCAAGCCACCCGTCTTCAGGACGTGGGTGAAAGGAGCGATGGGTCTGGTGTGTCTGCTGGGTGTCACCTGGACGTGTGGACTTTTGTGGATCGACGACGGCCACTCCATAGTGATGGCGTACGCGTTCACCATCACGAATTCGCTTCAGGGACTCTTCATCTTTCTCTTTCATGTGCTCTTCTCTGAAAAGGTAAGCTCACTGGTCACTTTCCGTCTTTCCCAGATGCACATCCAACGTCATCTCTTGCAGATGCGCTACGACATCTCACGATGGTGCTCGAATAGACGTCTCCCCTGCTTCACGTCCGACTCCCGCAGCTCTTCTCGAGACCCCCACAAGCGTGGCACGACGTCGCCGTCCGAGAGAAGTGGCAGCGAGTTCATTGTAAGCGCTTCTTATCGCTGCTTGACTTCAGTGACGTTTTTTCAGTGAGAAGGGTGAAGGAGAAGAAGTGACCCTCGAGGGGTGAGACCTTACCATTGGCATGTTACCCACCTCCCCTTCACTTCTAAGCCTTCTAAGCAGGCCACGTAACATGGTAGAGTGGATAAATCACCGCATGCCCTGCCCTTTAGCTGGCACTAATTCGGCCCCTTGAGTGCCTGTCCTCTCAAAGGAGCGTAGAGCCCCGCTGGAGAGGGTATCCCCGTACTTCATGGTTAGGAAAGAGCGATTCCAGGGCTTTTCAATAGTCTGATTGAAGGCGACAATTACTCCGAGTCCTCATTTAGAAAGTGGGGAAAATGAATGTGTGCGAAACGCTGAGATCGAGGACTTTGGGATTTCGGGAAGTCGATCCTCACATCTGTATGTCTATCGGCGCAAAATTATTGGCCGCTGGGTGGTGGGCTTCGCAGAATATGTGTGCAGAGTTGACAAAAATCCACTAGGCGGATATGGTGGCTGTATTTGATGGAGTTCGTAACAATTAGATAATATCGATTAGCCAATCGATATCGATCGATACAACCGGCTGTGTACTGGTTGGAAGGGGCCGGTCGGAATTTGCCCTTTTGTTAGCATTTATGTGGTATTTCATGATTTTTCGCACACATTTAACCCTCCACCCCCCCCCCCCCCCCGCAAACTTAGGAGGCCAATAAGATTGGCGGTGGGGCACCCAAAGTAGTGCATAAGACTGCGTTTATTAACATGAAGTTGTGAGCCTTTAATGCTTCTGTTTCTTCTTCACCCTTCTTCCTTCCTGCTTGATTCCTCCTGATTGTTTACTCTTTTTCCTCTTCCTTCTGCTTCTTCTGCCTCTTCGATCCTCATTTTTTGCTATCCTTCTTTCCCATCATTCCTTATTCTTCCTTCTTCTCGTCCTTTCGCTTCTTTCTTCTTCTTTCTTCTCTTTTTTCCTCTCCTTCTTCCTTTTTGTTATTTGTTCCTATTTTCTCTTTCATTCCTCTTTCTCTTTCCTTTCTGTTCTTCGTTGTTCATCTCTCGACCTTCTTGTTCTTTCTTTCGCCTTTTCGCTTCTTTCCGCCTCTTCCTTCCTAATTCATCTTTTGTCCCCTTCTTTCTATGCTTCCATGCGGCTATCTCCTCTCTCCTTTCCTATTTTTTCTACCTCTTGCTTCTTCCTTCCCTTTATCCTTCATATATATTTTCCATCTTGTATGCACTTTCTTCTTTCTTTTTCGGTTTTCATTTTAGACTTCATTTTTCCTCTTCTTATTCTTCCCTCCTTTTTTGGCAATGGTTCCCCTCTTTCTTTTCCATCTTCTTCTGTATCTTCTTCTTTCTCTTCCTTCATCATATTTTTGCCTCCCTTGTTCTTCAATAATCGACTTCCTTCCCTGTTATTATTCCTCCTTCCTTTTCACTCTTCACTCTTTCTTTCTTTTGTTTCTTCCTCCTTCATTCCTTTTTCCTCCCTTCGCTCGATCGACCTTTCGTTCTCTTTTTCATTTTCGCACATTTTCTTGCTCTTCTTCTTTGCTTACCTTCATTAACTTTTGTTTTCGCTTTTCTCACTTCTTCATCGTCCTTATTCTTTTTATTCTTCCTTTCTACCTCTTCGCTTTCCTCGTCCTTCGCCTTTTTCGTTATCTTTTCATGCCTTTCATCTCCTTCGTTTCCTAACTTCCACTTGTTCTACCTTGGATGCTGTTCCTTCTTACTCACTCTTCCCTCGTTTTCTTCTTTTTTCCTCCTCGCTTTCCTTTCCACTCCTTCCTCCTCTTTCTTTCTTTCTTTCCTCCTTACTCTTCTCCCTTTTTCATCAGTCTTCTCTTTTCTTCTTACATCATTCCTCCCTTCTTTCTTCTTCCCTCGTTTTATTCATTTCTAGTCCTTTTTCGTTGTTTTTTGCTTGAAAGCTTCCCTCTATTTTTCCTCTCCATGCCTGCTCTTCCTATTTTCTTCTCCTCTTTTTCGCCTCCTTGCGTATTTTTTCTTATACTCTCCTAAATGTTCTTCCTTTCTACTCAGTTACTCCTCCCTCCTTATTTCCTAGTTACTCCTGCATCTTCTCCATCACTATTCTTCCTTTTATTTCCTCACATATCCCTCCTTCTGCTTCCTTCTTCTTCATTCTTTTCTTCTTCTTTCATCCGTTCCTTCGTTTCTTTCCTTATCTTCTCACTTCCTTCTTGGCCTTCGTTTTATTCTTTCCTTACTTGTTTTTCGTTGTCCTTCCTCATTCCTTTTAGCGATTCTTTCCATGCTTTCTCTTCCATATTTCTTTCACCCCTTCCACCACCTCCTTGTTTTTTCCCGTCTCTTTGCTACTGTTCCCTCTTCCCACTCTCCTCTCTCCTTCATTTTCTTCTTCGTTCTCCCCTTCTTTCGTCAAACTCGTCCTTCCGTTTATTCCTTCTCCTCCATATTCATTCTTCATACTACTTCTTTTTCCCTTCTTTCTTGTGCTTCCTCTGAACCTCTTCTGACGAATGTCGTAATTTTCTCACGTTTCAGTACCCGTCTTCCGAAAAAATGCACAGTTCTCCCCGAGGACTGGACTCTTCACTCCACTCAGCCTATCCCCAGCAACATCCGCTTATTCACCACTACCAGCGCCATCCGTCGCAGAACAACGGTGAGATCATCAGACTTCAGTCGCCCTGTCATCCGCTCTCAATCGGCTTCGTTTTCAGGCACCTACGACTACGCGACCATCGCCTACGGCGAGATGGTTCCCGGCCACATGTTGCCACGGATGGCGTCGTCGTTCCCCCACCCGGGCGTCTCCGTCCACCACTACCCGTCGTGCGACTCGTCGCTGATTCGCGGCAGTGACATGGACTCCGTCTACCAGCCGCAGGTGTTCCACCACCACCACCGTCCTCCGCCCGACTTCTCGCCACCGCCTCCGCCTCCGCCGCAGGGCGCGACCTCCGCCCGTGGGGTCCGCCCGCCGTCGTCGAAGATGAGCGACGACTCGGCGTATTCTGACGGCGGATCGTCGTCCGTGCTCACCACCGAGGTCACGCCGTCCGGAGCGACGGTGCTTCGCATGGATCTGGGCGGCCGAAGTCAGCAGCCTCCTCCCGGCTACTGGCGGAACGTCTGAGCCGCCGGAGAGGTTGTGTGCGTGTGGGTGTGTGCGCTTCAGTCACGGTTTCGAGCATCCGGGTGCTATTGCAATACGTTCGGCTGTTCTCCTTGGCATCCAAGGGCTTTCATGTGTCGTCTGCCGACCGCCACTGTCACTTTCCACTAACATTTCGCTGTTGCTCCTTAACATTGACATATCATCATCACCATCATCATCATCACTGACATATAACATTAGCCATTTCATCTTGCGTTACCGGTTGCCCTGTACATTGTATATGGATCGATTGATATTGATTGATTGTAGTTGTAGTTGTAGTGCCGTCCGCTGTACTGTGTAGTTGTTTTTCGGAGGTATTCTGATCTAGTCGAGAGTAGTAGCGCAATGGCAATTACTGACAATTTCCGTTCCGTGATTGATTGCCTTCTATCAGCCAATTCTAACACTGTCTGTACTGCTGTGTCTCCATATTGAACTATTTTTTCAGATTGGAATCAATAAAACTTATAAAACTATGAGTTCGGCAGAGTTTCAGTAAACTGAGGGGTGAGCGGTGTCTGACGTGATTCAGTCATCGTGTTCCCGAGAAATATTAGATTGCTGGAAAAGTCTCGCTCCACTTACAAGGGAGGGGTCTGAAGCGTATGTCTGAACGGGGGGAGCGAGTCGTATAGGGAGAATCCTCACCCTTCAATTAGTATAAAAATGTGTTTCCTTTTTGCAAAGTCGTTAAACTCAAGGAGTAGGGGTACTTGAAGTTACAATGGAATACAACGCATCACGAGTTAGGGGGTCTCGCCCGCGATGCCTCTGTCGGCAAGCGGCTCGGAGCGCAATGGAAGTGGGGTTGCTTCATGCGAGAAAGGTCGGGGGTTTGGTTCTTGTGCGCTGCTGCATTTCGCATTTCGACTGACTGGTTGAGATTTGGGGGATTCTGACGTCTACACCGTTTTCAGACGTTTTCTGCGCATTTTTCCAGCTGTACGCTGTGGTATTCAACATGCCGATGTATAAATTGCTATTGCTATTGCTAAACTATTGCTTAAAATGAACACTGTCGGAATTCATCCAAGGATAACGGAGTGGACGCACAATTTCCTTACAGGAAGGACATACCAGGTTCGGGTTGGGGGAGCACTCTCCTCTGTGTTCAACGCTTACACTAGCGTCCCACAAGGCGGAGTGCTCTCACCCCTACTTTTTCTGCTGTACACTTATGAGGTTCCAGCATCAATCTCGAGGTTGGGAGTGACGTGTAAAATGTACGCTGATGTTGATGATGTTAAAATATACAAAACAATAAAGGAAGACCAGGACACCTACTCCGTTCAAGCAGCTCTTGACTACATAAGCAGTTGGGCTAACAAGTGGGATCTCCCACTTGCACCAGAGAAATCCTCTTTCTTACCTTTAGGAGCGAATAATAAGGCAACGATACCTGTTTATAAGTTACGAAATGCTGATCTAAAGGTGGTTGATGATGTCCGAGATTTAGGTTTCTTAATAACTAAGAAGCTCAATTTTGACATGCATTATAAGGCCGTGGTCAAAATGGCCAACTGTCGTACATATAATCTCTTCAAGGCTTTAAAAAGCAAAAATCCTGAAACGCTTTTACTTGCTTACAAAACATACGTACGACCCGTAGTAGAGTTTGGTACAACGGTTTTCGACCCGGTCAAGAAAAAAGACATTGATATGTTGGAGAGCGTTCAAAATAATTTCACCCGAAAACTCATAATGAGATGCTTTGGCGTAGATTATTCGCAAATCCCAAACGGCAGAGAAAGAAATAGAATACTTGGACTAAAATCTTTGGTGTGTAGAAGGAAGATTGCTGATCTCAAAATGCTGTTCAAGATTCTCACGGGTAAACTCCACATAAGCCCTTCACATTTCTTCGGTGGTCAAGTAGTAAGAACAAGAAGAAGTAGGCTCCGTCTGCAGGTTCCTATTGCAAAAACCACGATCAGATCTTCATTTCTGACATATAGAAGGCTGCGGGAGCTCAACTCTCTGCTTGCGGAAAGCGAATATCTCCTGTCTTTACCCATGCATGTCTTCAAGAAACTGGTGCTGACTAAATTCTGCTGTTGACTAAATTCTATTCATTGCTGCCTTCAGAATTACAGGTGCCTCTGTCTACGTCTGATTGTTGTCTTGTGACTTTTTTTTGGTAGAACTTGTTGCTTTTTCTCATTTGTTTTTGCGCGTGAGTGTCGTGCTTACGCTCTGAATAAATAAATAAAATAAATGTTCAACATCAGCGATACACAGGTACACAGTTCATGAAGCAGCACTAGGCACAAGACGGGCAGCGTATAAAGGCTACAGGCTCCTCACAGTCTGTTTTTATAGCAGGAGTGTGAGTAAATGAAGTTTGACATTTCGTAAATCGTAATTACGAAAAAACATCATAAATCGTAAACCGTAAATCGTAAGAGTGTCCTGACTAGAGTGTCTTGAGAGCACTACAACTTAATTTTCGGAGTTTTACTTGCTAATCTTATTTAAACTGATCCAATATTAATATATTCACTGTGTTATTTTCAGCTGAAGCCGGACAGTTTTCTTCCCAACCAACTTTATTTTTCCTTTTAGTCGGACATCTTTCATGTCAATCATTACGTCTTTTAAGAAAGCCGATGAATTGTTGATTCAAATACTTTATTTTCACCAATGCATTGCCTTCCAAAAAAAAAAATGCTCACATCGTTTAAATGACTATTCAATTCCCGAACTCTTAGCAATTCTTTATCTTGTGCATAAATCTGGAACTTGGCAAAAAACAATAGAAGGTCACTATGAGGACCCAAAATAAATAAATAAAAATCCCCCTCTAACTATCTCGACGAAAGCAGCTGCTATATGACGTCCCGAAATGCCTCCGCTTTTTACATTTTGAAATTCGTCCAGGAACATCGACAGTAGGATAGAAAACTTGCGACAACCGAAACAACGTAATCGTATTTCTTGGGCACCCTCTATAGTAGTTTTGAATGGAAAATGTAGTGTCTAACCTTTTTAGCGCGTCTCCAATTTGATTCCATGAGCATCCAATCTGATTTGGAAAGGGTGCTGTTTGACCATTTATTTCGTTACAACCTAATATATTCCATCCCGTCTTGTGTCAGTCGTGTTCCGAGGTGTCAGCATGAATCGTTTATTAAGTGACTGACCAGATGTTACATGGTTACCTAATATTAGGTTGTAACGAAATAAATGGCACTGAACCACTGTAAATTTAAACAGTTAATATCTCGGCTTGTAGGCAAGTTTATTAATCGAAATAAAAACCTTCTGGTTCTACACATCTTTGCAAACGTGACACAAGCTTTTTTATCCCAGTAGCATAAAAATCAGAAGTTCTGGAATTGACGAAATCTTCGAAGGCACTTTCGGCATCCTGTTGGTATTTGAATATTTTCCCTACCAAGAAGTCGCCAAGATGCTTGAAGAAATGGTAGTCTGTTGGGGAGAGGTCGGGAGAAAACGGAGGATGTGGTAGAGTTTCAATGCTCAGCTCATTCAATTTCTGCAACGTCATTCGTGCTACATGGGGGCGAGCATTGTCGTGCAGAAGGAGAACTCGCCTTCGGTTTACCAAGGCCGGCCGGATGTCCTTCAACTTTTTCATCATTTCTTCCATTTCAATGCAGTACTTCTCTGCCGTGATGGATTCACCGGGAGGGAGGAAGCTGTGGTGAATAATTCCCAGCGAACACCACCATACTGTCACCATTACTTTCTTTTGGTGCAATTCCGGCTTCGCAAAAACCTTGGGGCTCTCATCGCTGTCCACCCACTGTGCCGATCGTCGCCTGTTGTCGTACATTATCCATTTCTCGTCACAGGTTACGATGCGATCAAGGAATGGGTCCGTTTCGTTCCGTAGAAGCAGTGCGGACGAGATCTCATATCGTCGGTTTCTTTGCTCCTCAGACAGCTCGTGAGGCACCCATCTTTCCAGCTTTTTGGTCTTTCCAATTTCCTTCAGATGCTTGGCAGCTGTGTTGTGACTGACGCCAAGAACCTTCGCTATCTCCCTGGTACCTTTGTGTGGATCCTCCTCTACCACATCTCTCAGCTTGTCCTCATCAACATCACTATGCCTCCCACGACCTTCATGTTCTTCCAAGCTCTCATCTCCATTCCGGAATTTCTGATACCAGCGATACGCCGTCCGAGTTGTGGAACATCCTTGACCGAATGCGGCGCTGATCTTCTCGTCCGCCTTCTTAGCTGTAGTGCCCAGCTTGAATTCATACAAGTAAATGCCTCGGATTACCCTTTTGTCCATCTGCAAAAAAAGTCAATAAAACTCTAAAGTTTTCCCACTTTTACATAGAAAATTTGGTACTCACCGGTAGAGCAAAGTTTGCGCTTCTAAATGATATGCCACATGTTACGGTTTGTTCTTGATCAAACGCGTGAAGACGCGCCAAAAAATGGCGCGAGCCAGTGCCATTTAATTCGTTACAACCTAATAGGATGTGAATTAACGTATCTCTTTCCCTACAGTATAACCTCGAACATCTTTCTGTGGATTGGAACGGAACGTTCTTCAACAGTAGGAATGCTTACCTTGCTGGAAAAGGAGGAGTCCAGTTTCCCAGTGGATACTTACTTATTTGGGCGCGTGTAGCGCAGTCGGAGGAGGCGCGACTGTCGCGTGCACCCGATACCAGGTTCCTGGTTCGGATTTCCCGCCCAGGCCAACCAAGCCTTCCATCCCTCCGGGGTCGGTCAATTGGTACCAGACTTGTCTGGGAAGGATAGAGCGCTGACTTGTTCATCGGCTGGCCACCGCAAGTCATTGTATGGCCAAATACGCATTCATGTCGCCTCCACGACATCCCGTAGAAGTAGAGTGCGCTGGCGCATCCCAGAAGGGATTGAGTAACGCCGTCCTTTATCCTTTTTACTTACTTATTTATAATACTTTTAATTAGGTAGCGTCCTTGCTTATTCCTTAGAACAGTTCCGGTAGCAAATGGCAGCCATTACAGTGTTAGAGAAATGTGAAAGTCAGTTAAGCAAAGAGATAAGTCGAACTCGAGAGAGACCTGTGCACAGTACGGTGTCTTCTGTCATGGTGCAACATCAAAAAACATAAACACTAAAACGAACAGAGGGAATGAGCGAGACTTTTAAAGTGGGCACATCTCTATAACCAGGGCTGCATAGCCTCATTCTTGGAGTTAGATCAAAGATCACATTTACAAAAATTTACGATTTACGACCTAAAATGTCGTAAATCGTAAAAAAATTGCCAAAAATCGCCGTAAATCGTAAAATCGTAATTACGCACATCCCTGTTCCATACATGAACCAATGACCTCGGGAAAAGCCATCCTGCTCGGATTTTCAACAGAGACCAGGATGTGACATCGGAGTGAGAAACGTGGTCTGTAGATCCCGCAAATTAACCTAAACGGCATCGATACATTCTTTCCCTCTTCTTTGCCTGTCACCTGGAAATCAGAGGTCTGCTGGAGGTTTTCTAAAACCTAACACCAACAATGTCTGAAGATGCTCGAGTCACCGCGAGTCAGTTCTGCTTCCGCTGAAGTGTGGCCCACTTTTAGACAAGGAACCTTCGAGGGAAGACATCAAGCTGACCGAATGGACGGCCAGTATACTAAACGACTTCGAAGCAAATCAACTTGAAGTTGACGAAGACGTTGTGGTTAAAAATCCGGTCAGTAATAAACAAGTCGCAAGAAAGGTACTCTCCACAGCGTACTGAAAATGGTATAGACGTCAGAATCCCCCAAATCTCAACCAGTCAGTCGAAATGCGAAAATGCAGCAGCGCACAAGAACCAAACCCCCAACCTTCCTCGCATGAAGCAGCCCCACCTCCACTGCGCTCCGAATCGCTTGCTGGCAGAGGCATTCAAGACCCCCAAACTCGTGCACCGTATTCCATTGTGTCTTCATGGACCCTCTACTCCTTGGGTTTAGCGACTTGGCAAAAAATAAACACATTTTCAAACAACTGAGGGATAAGGATTCTCCCTATATGACTCGCTTCCCCCCCCCCCCCCCCGTTCAGACATACGCTTGAGACCCTTCCCTTGTAAGAACCGTCTATATCCTAGGCACCAAAGTGAAGCTTTCGGCTATGTTCAAAGGAGGAATGATGACTCAATACATCATGTGTCCCCCTCCGACTAGGATAGATCCATGATTCGCGGTGACCAGCCGAGGCACAAGTAGTTTTTACCCTTCCCTGACTAAGCTAGCGCCAACTAATCAGCACCATAGAGAAGAAAGGCTTGATTAGCCTGGGCTGGAAATCCGAACCGAGAACCTGGAATCGAGTGCACCCGGCAGGCGGCATCTCTTCCGACTGCGCTAACATGCGGCCGGACACCTACATCCTATATTGACAATAAGGCGTTGAGAACCTCCAGGTTTAAACGATGGGGCTAAAAGAGGGCGGTGTAAGTGCTACATAATTCAGACGATTCAGTCGAATGTGGATGACTGAGGCCTGATGAAGTCGCGGTCGTACCTCACCAGTGCACAATCACCACATTAGGCTGAACAGGAAGGTCTCCGTGGGGGAACTCCGTGGGGGAACTTCTGTGTCAAGCAGGTCGTCAAGAATAGCACAGGTCCACAGTTTCAGGTGCAGAATCGAGTGCCACTAAGCAGCGAATGCGAATGAGATGTCGTCGTCGGCAGCGGCAGAGGAGCACGAAGAAGCCAAGGTGACAGCTGGAGTACGTTGACAGAATACGCCAATCCGATGCCACATCAAAAACCGACCGTCATGCCACCTTATCGCACTCCGGCACGACACCCTACAGAGACAGCGAAGAGCTCACGTCTTCTCTGCGTGGCGTTGACAGCGTCGGAACAAAGTCTGCATGGTGTTGGAGTCTGGGTGGCTTTGCTTTCCGTCGAAAGGGGGAGGCTTTTAAAGCCGCGTTCAGTCAGCTGATGTTGTCAGCTGAGGGTTAATTACCTCGTCGACAATTACACAAGTTCTGATCCCACCCGGTGGGAGAGAGATTTGTTCTTTGAAGCTCGTAATCAGACGCGAATGTCTAAATTAACTGAAGGTCACTTGACATATTACCTCAGTAAAACAACGTTAGCTAATTAATTCAGTAACTATTTACGCGAGAAATAAACGGATCACTCCATAAGAACTGTTCTTTCGCCTCGCCACTTGATCGGCACAGTAATGTCAACGACATTTGTCTCATCTGAATCGCCCTCCAAAAAGGAGTTTAGTAGCACCAGCTTTTGAATTCTTGGGCCAGATTCATCAACCGCTTACCGCCCTCTAAGGCCTATGGCATACCACCAGCGACGAGTCCGGCGACGGCACTGCCAACGGACAAGTAATCGACTATTCGTGTTAGGACCTCCCAGAAACAATTGGGAGAGAGCGCGCGCTTGCCGGTTGTCGCTGCCACGTCGGCACTACGTGTCGTTGGAGAGGGGGCATACTGCCAGCGACCGGTCGTCGCTGCGCTTTGCACGGCGACCAGTTGTCGCTCGACCCTTTACACCCCGCATGCACGTCACCAACCGCGCTCTAACGCCAATTCTCGCCCCCGTCCAACACCGTCGCTGCTCTCGTCGCTGAACCACAGCGATCTCCCGTCGCTCCGCTCCTCTCGTCGCCGGCCTCGTCGTCGGTGGTATGCCATAGGCCTAACGGTGACAATACTACCAAAACTGATGCTAATGAATGAATCAGGTGGTTTTGGCGGTATTTTCACCGTTAGAGGACGGTAAGCGGTTGATGAATCTGGCCCAAGTATTCAAGAGCTGAGCTGGTGCTACTAAACTCCTTTTTGGAGGGCAATTCAGATGAGACAAATGTCGTTGACACCACTGTGCCGGTCAAGTGGCGAGGTGAAAGAAGAGTTCTCATGGAGTGTTCGGCTGGTTATTTTTCGCGTGAAGATTTACTGAATTAATTAGCCAAAACTTAAAAACGCTACAGACTGTGACAAAATGCAAGGAATCTAGGATCTATCCTAGTCCTGGGGGGGGGCAACTACCTAAAAAGTATTATATGTAACAAATCCACTTAAGACTTGCAGACTAGCGGCTCCTACACAACAACATAGGACCCCAAACAAGAAAAAGTCACAAAGAAAAAAAAAACGAAAAATTACATTTGTTGCGGTTGTAAGCCGGCAAAGTTGGGCGCCCTTCTCACCATGTTGGATCCCAGGCGGCGGTCAGCACGCGGCATGCGGCTTCATGCGTCCTATTCACCATGTTAGATCCCGGTTATGACATGTCAGCCGGCGGTTAGCAGCGGTCAGCGGTCACGGTTCCGAGACGGAATGGAGGCATGCCGCGTGACCGCTGGCGATTTTTTTTGTTTGTTCGTTCGTTTTTGGTTTCTTTTTGGTTCCAACCCGTTTTCTAGGAGCCGCTCGGTAAGTCTCAGTTCATTTTGTTACCTACCTTTTAGTTATGTGGCCGCCCCCCGGACTAGGATAGATCCGGAATCTTAAAAAATGCTGGTATTGCTTGAAAGGTTGTAACATTGCTTCTAGTGAAGGTTTTTGAAGACGTTTAAGACTCATATGAAAGCAGAAGATAGCGAAAATTCTGTGACGTGTAAATGTTCAAGATTGCGCCATGCATCCCCTAAACTCTTGCATTTTAGACTCGATTGATTCTGCATGGGCTGAATGCTTGTTACGATCTTGTCATTAATTGACCAAGTTAATTGGTATTGTACTTCTTTTAACGTTTAAACTTGACAGTGCGGTACTTAAACGTGTAATTGTTGCTAGTAAAGTTTTTGGAGATGTTAAGGGTTCTCATGAAGTTGCAGTGCACTGTCAAGGCCTGAACGTTAAAAGAAGTACAGTACAGGTTAATGTGGTCAATTAAGACAGGATAATAACAAGCATTCAGCCCATGCACAATCAATCGAGTCTGAAATGAAAGGTTTCAGGCGACGGATGCATGGCGCAATCTTTAACATTTGCACGTCGCAGAGTTTTTGTTATCTTTTTCTTCCTACTTTAGTCTCAACACCTTCGAAACCTTCGCTAGCAGCAATGTTAGAGCCTTTCAAACAGTACCTGCACTTTTAGGATTCCCTGCAATCTACCGCAAGCTGTAGTGTTTTTTTAAGTTTTAAACTTCAAAAGAAATCACAAATCATTCGATATGGCCAGTTTATGGAGAAATTATAACAAGCATTCGAGCGAAACCCAATCAAGCGAGGGTAAATGCAGGAACTCAGAAGTGCGTGGCGCATTCCTTGCCGCTCATATGTCAGAAAATTTCTATTTTCTTGAGCTTTCATTTGCGCTCTTAGCTTCTTCAGTACCTTCAATGCCAGGGAAGTTATCACCTTTTAAACAGTGTATACAACGGATCTATCTTAGTCCAGGGGGCCACAAAAAAGTATGTAATAAATTGACCTGAGACTTACTGAGCGGCCACTGCAGAACAAAAGAGGACCTAAACTAGAAAATTCAAGAAGAAAACACGAAAGAATTGCATTTGTTTTCGTCGCAATTCTAAGCAGGCAAACTTACGTGCCCTCTTCACCATGTTAGATCCTGGTTATAACATGTCAGGCGGCGGTCAGCACGCGGAATGCGGCTTTATGCGCCCTCCTCACCACGTTAGCCCTAGTTTATACTTCCGCCCCTTTGCGGCGCGGCACCACTGTCGGAATGGATATCGACCAGGCGGCGCGAAAAATCGATATCTATGGCGATTGTCGTGCCGCACCGCGGAGCGGCGCAAGTGTAAACTAGGGCTTAGACTCTGGTTATAACATGTCAGACGGTGGTACCACGCGGTAAACCTCCATTGCGTTGCTCTTTGTCCGCCGAGATGGTTGTAAAACCGCCGGGATTTTTTGTCTGTTCGTTTTTTGTTTCGTTGAGGTCCTATTTTCTTCTGGGGCCGGATTCATCAAAGTTACTGCAGTAACTTTAACGGAAAATTGCAAGCAAAGAGCTCAGATAACACGGCTTATCAAGCGATATGGTGAACGATAAGACGCGTTATCTGAGCTCTTCGCTCACAATTCTCCGTTAAAGTTACTGCAGTAACTTGGATGAATCCGGCCACTGGTCGGTAAGTCTCAAGTCGACTTATTACATGCTTTTTAGTTATGTGCTCCCCCGGACTAGGATAGATCCCATACATCTTCTGAGACACCCTGTATGTCTCATTGATATTTGCCCGTTGTAAATGATTCCAGGGCGCGCGGTAGCGCAGTCGGAGGAGGCGCCGACTGTCGCGTGCACCCGACTTCAAGCTCCTGGTTCGGATTTTCCGCGCCCAGGCCGCGAAGCCTTGCATCTCTCCCCTCCGGCGAGGAGCGTGGCCACATTTTGTACCTCCTGACCGTCTTCCCGTGAAGACGTGCCAGATTCTTCTAGGAAGCATAAAATACTGACCCGTCCATTTGTTGGCGCCCGCAGGTCAATGTATAACCCAAACACGCATTCTGTTTGCCTCCACGACATACCCTCGAAGTAGAATGCGTGACGCATCCCGCAAAGGGATTCATTGACGGTTGATTTTGCGGTGATTTGATCGCTTCCGAAGGGGCGTCAATGCAATTCGAGCATAAAATTAAGAAACAGTGACGCATTCTTAAGTGGACGCATGGTGGCGCAGTCGGAGGAGGCGTGCAGCCCGGGAAGATCGTGTGTCCCCAAGCGACGGCCGTGCAGAGATTTCGAACGTCCTGCCCGTTTCCCAAACAGCGCCCTTCCATTTGTAACCACCGGTCAGGCTAGCCCAGCTGTCACGCTCCAATATGGAACTCCCGCCCCAATCTGAACCATGACCGGTCCTTTGAATTTTTTCCAGAATACCGTTTGGTCGATGCCTTTCTTCGCCTAAATTCAACGTCGCCCAGGACACAACGCAATTCGGGCAGGTCCCTTCTGCAGGTGCGTTGATCGGTATCCATCAGCCAACGTCTTTCGAACGTCTGACCGTATTTTTGTTTTCGAATCTTCTCACCATCAGGGTGCTAATCTAAGAGAGAGGACGGCCGCTATTTTCTCTCTTTCACCATAATATCCGGACACCCGGTCTCAGAAATTTGGAAGCTAAAGCTGTGCGTGTACGTTTAGACACGAAGGAATAGTAGTTTTCTAACAAGACGTTCTTACTGGGGTACCACGTTTTCAAATCGTTACCGTAAGAACAATCGTTGCGAGACCACCACGGCTCTGGGGCCGTATGCTCGTCATCCCCGGTTCGGGGCACCCCGAGCGAGCACCCCGGTTCGGGGTGAATGCCCGGACCGGGGCACCCCGAGCGAGATGGCATGCACGTCTCCCGGGGCTCCCCGGGGGAGGGGAAACTCGGAGTTTGACGCCATACTGCAGAAAATCTGCATTCCGAAATCTTAGGTGCGGCCGATAATGGCTTCCTTCTGTACACTCAGCTGTGAATGAGAACATCCTCGCCTCTTCTCTGAGACGAGGAAAGCAGGAGAGATGGAACGTTTGGTTAACCAAGGTTAGAACCGACCTTGAATCAACTTTTGGTGCATATAAGGACACGGCACCTCCAACTGTACTACAACTCCCTCAGTCCAATGGAAAACCTTTATTAATAAGACTTCCTTTCACGGGGTGTCTATGTCTTCTTAGTTTCCTCGCATTCCTTGTACCTTTTCCATGCGTTTTTAATGCATAGACTATTGATACATTGACCTGCATCTGACGATTTTCTAGCATTTTCTTCATACTTTTCCTTGTTAGGCGATTATTTCGCGAAGATCCAAAAAGGGAGAAAGTCTCACCTGTGACGGTTTTCCATTTGTCTTTGACCCCGAGGGATGAAAATTTTGCTTAGCCGAAGAGAGACCTGGACGATTAACCTTCGATAGGGGTGCACGCGGCAACCGACGCCTCCTTCATCTGTGCTACCACGCGTCCGGAGTAAAATACACTCCTGCTTTCAGAGAATAAAATATATGAGAGATATATCTCAAGAAAACCACTCTGAGCATGAAATAGGGCGTGGGCATCAATTACTACGACCTTAGTACCACTTTTTAACTGGCTTTTTTTGATGGTTGCCAGGAACACATTCCTTTTCAACCCGCAAGCCCTTGAAGACTAAGCAGACCGTGAGTAATTACAGAGAAGGCTCGATTTCATGGCTCATAATATACAGAACATAACACCAAGAAAAGATGGTGAATTAGAGCAGGAAATCCATTTTCATGCATCGCTGGCGCACGTTCAGCATGTCGCATGGCGTATCATAAACACGGTCAATACAGATCGTTTTCTGCTCTTCGCCCAGGTTCTCCATCTCAGCTGTTCGACACCAACGCGCTCCATCGCTAAATAAGCGCTCCATTCCGCCTCTCCCCCTACTCAATGCTTGGTGAAGATTTCCCCACTTCGGGGAGGGCGTGGTCTCACCCCGAACGGGGGCTGAGTGAGACGAGCATACCGGGGAGACGCTCCGGGGCACCCCA
The DNA here is from genome assembly GCA_947359475.1 of Heligmosomoides polygyrus bakeri. Taxonomy (NCBI): domain Eukaryota; kingdom Metazoa; phylum Nematoda; class Chromadorea; order Rhabditida; family Heligmosomidae; genus Heligmosomoides; species Heligmosomoides polygyrus. The sequence continues at coordinate 6,330,807 of OX375866.1, forward strand.
TCTCCCATCGAGGGTGGCTCGGGGTAGACGAGCATACGGCCCCTGGTTCGGTTCAGCGCTGGAAGCATGCCAACTCCATGGTAATCAATAATGGAGCCACGGCACTACGAAAAGGAGAGGCTTCATACTGTTTGAGGCGGTTCTGGATGGAATATTTTAGGAGGAAGTGTGGATCAATCCTCATCCGGGGGGGGGGGGGGTGTGGGGAGGCACATAACTAAAGAGTAGGTAACAGAATGAATTGAGACCTATCGAGCGGCTCCTAGAGAACGAGTTGGAACACAAAAGAAACCAAAAACGAACAAACAAAAAAAATCGCCGGGGTTTACAACCGTCTCGGCAGGCAAAGAGCGACGGAATAGAGGCATGCCGCATGCTGACCGCCGGCTGACATGTTATAACCAGGATCTAACAAGGTGAACAGGCGCATGAAGTCGCATGCCGCGTGCTGACAGCCGCCTGACATGTTATAACCAGGATCTAACATGGTGAGGAGAGCACACAACTTTGCCTGCTTACAGCCGCAACAAATGTAATTTTTTTCTTTGTGACTTTTCTTGTTTAGGTCTCATGTTGTTCCGTAGAGGCCGCTCGGTAAGTCTCAAGTGGATTTGTTACATAATACTTTTTACTTATGTGCCCCCCCCCCCCCTCCCGGACTAGGATAGATCCGGAAGTGCTAGTTGACGGTTCTACAGAGTGCGGCAAAATTACCCGTGCACTAAAAATTCATTGGCATTTTGAAATCAAGCTTCGCAGATCAATTCTAACTATCAATTTTATCTACTACAAACGTGACAGTTCAAAGCATGCCAACAGTTTTCAAAATGATCGCTACAGCCTCCACACATTCCTTTAAACGTTCGACAAACGCTTCGCATGTGGTACGCAGGTACGGTTCATCAATTTCGTCCCAGGATTTCAAAAGCGCTTCTTCAAGACCTATGTTATACTTCGGCGACGCTGTTGTCGGCGACGTCGGCGACAGTACGCATTCGTTGTGTGTGAGGCAGCTGCTCGGCGCACCAGCGCTGGACCACCTTCGCTTTGTGTGCTGGAGCAGAATCTTGTTGAAAGCACCAGTAGGCTTCTCGAAAGTTCTCCAAAGTGAGCATCGGCCCAGGGCTTGAGAACTTTTCCAGGATGTCCTTGTAAACCGCTCCGTTGATTTCACGCCAGCTTCGACAAAAACAAGTAGAGTTTTTTTTTTTCATGAAGATGTGACTGCTCTCCAAACCATAATGGATGGAGGCTTTTTCGCACTTTCCTGAAGTAGTCCTTGCATCAGCAAGCGAGTCCGCAATATTCCTCTCAATTCTCGTGCTCGGCTACTCGGTTGTTTACTGGATATGTTCTTTGCCTGGGTTCATAGTAGCTTATTTCGCTTTTCGCCACTAGATTAAAGAGCCGACCATGGCTGTATAGCAACTAAAATTCCTACCGTTGAGTATTCAGGAAACTCACTGGTCCAACGGAAGCGCTAAGTGACGTCAAAAGATGAGACACCGTTCCTGCTCGGCGAGAGACCGCTGACCGACTACAGGTCGACGCTGCAGTTCCTCTGGTCCGACTGTGCGATTAACGAGGAAGCACGGTAAGTCGCTTACGTAGCAGTACGGTACGGCACCTCTTCTTAGCAGTCCAGAACCGGTCCACGGCACTCGAGCTGAAGAGCGTCGTCGTTTTCTCTACGGTTCAGAGACCATGAACTTCTGCTGCTTTTGGATTCTCCACAGTTTCTCACTCATGAAAGACGCACAGTTGGTACAGTTCACGCTGCAGCGAGAGGTTTTCAACTCTTGTTGGATATTTCTGTACATTGGGCGTAGAATTGGTAGCCTTAGGCCCCGTTTATACTTCCGACGCCAAGCGACGCGACGGCATGTATAGTGACCAAATTGATCGATCGCCTCGCCCGATCAATGTGGCCACAATACGTGGCGTTTCGTCGCTCCGCGACCGAGTATAAACGGGCCCTTATATCCCTGAACGAAAAATCTAAAATCACTGACTGCCATACACGCGGGGTTACGACACTTCCTACTAGTATTCCTTCAGAACAAAAACAAGCACGACGAGAAATGGATGTTCACTGACTGAAAGCTCTACCCAGAATTGTGGTAACCCAGCATATATGGCAGAAGGAGATTTTAGTTCTAGCAATTCAGACTTTTCGCCATATACAGTCGCTAAAATTCAAAAATATGGTGGGGATAGGAGGGATCACCCGAAGAGTGGTACATTTGACGTGGAATCACGTCATAGTATGCTATAAACGGTAGTACTGATCTGATTTAAAGTAACGGCGAACGGTCAGGTCCGTTCCGAAAAAAATTGAAAAGGTTCATACAAATTTGTTCTATCTAACTTGCACTGCGGTCGTTTTTGTCGGAGGATTGCATGCAATTTCAAACCTTTACCAGATAGAGCCCAACGGGAATGGATGAAGAACTGCTTTTTCGAGCCATATTTTACTAACCGATGACTGAATTGCCAATTTCTTCACTAGGACATGTACCATTTTCACGCCGAATTGGACACTTGAAACCAAATTCGACACTTTTCAAACAAATTGGACACAAAAACACTCGCCTAAGCTAGCCTAAGGCCTTTAAAATCAAAACGAACTCTTTCAAATTGAAATGAGCTTCTTTGGCATTAAACTAGAGACTCTCCAAGAAAGGTAGGATAATTTTTTGTTCAAGTAAAATTTTAGTATGACTTTATTTAAAGTTTTAATTCGTTTCCCAATAGGTGAACACTTAGTTACACTACATAGTTACTGCTACACTTAGTTTTTTTTAGTTTGAAATTCTATAAAATTCTCTTTTTTTTTGTTGTTGAGGAAAACGATGGTTTAAAGCTTGTTTTAAAGAGCGGGAGGGCGATGTTTTTAGTGCCAAAAAGGGTTCACACCATGTCCTCTTCCAAGACGTTGCGATTTTTATTCGATTTATAGCAACATTTCTGTTTGCGTGGAGGTTCACCCGTAAACGGTGTACTACAAAGAATAAAAAAAATTGAAAAAACGCATATATTCACTGTGATGCTGTGTGTAGGAAGTATTTACGCTATCAATCAAATAAACATTGCGACTTGCTTTATCGAATGTGTGGCGCGATCTAGCCTTTTAATGCACTACATGATTGCTGTCTTGTTGCGCTTCAAAACAAAATTTATTAGTTTTTCTTGAAAAATGAATTTTTTTATGAAATTTTTACCCATATTGAGGCAGGTGAGTTGAAAAATTCAAAGGAAGTTTTATAAGATTTTCCTCGAACAAAAATTAATCTAACCATCTTATTGAGTCTGTAGTTTAAACTGCCTGAAGAACTTTTCGGTTTGGAAGTTTTGATTTCAGATTTGATTTCATTGATTTGATTTCAGAAGCATACGCTTTGTTTAGAAGAGTGCCAAATTTGATCTGAAAAATATCCAATTTGACTTCAAAAGTGCCCGATTTGGCTTGAAAAGTATTCAGCTTGATTACAAGAATGTCCAATTCGACGTGAAAATTGTATAATAGGAACGCTGATATGTCGTTATTGTGGCCTACATCAGGAAGGGAAGCGCAACAAACCAACCAGGACACATGCAGCGGGTGTTTCACCCTGGTTGGGTAGCCTGCCGTTCATAGCCATTCCGGGTTTTACTTATGCTTCCTACTTACTTACTTGAATTCTTATGATATACAAGAAATGCAGCGGTGGTGCGGTTGTTCCTCCTAGACGCTTTACTAAGGCAGCTAATGAGCTCGATCCTGTGAAGTGTCGTGTAGATGACTTCCGCGGTTACTCAAATAGGTGACGATACAGTGTCGAAACGTACTGTTGCACCATAGCGTATTCTGAAGCATAAGAATGGCGAAATTCGTACCAATTGTGCGTATTCGGTGAGAATCTACGATACTAGTCGCTAATGTGGCCTACATGATGAGGCGGGAAAGCATTATTCAATTAGATCGTACAGGTCCGTTTCGCCTAGAACGCCCGTTCGACGCGGCCTGATTGCTCTGATGTTGCTACCTCTGCCCAAGTAGGCCACATTAACGAACAGTACCGCTAGTACGAGAGTATGGACATGTGGCAGAAGTTCTTGAGGGCTGAATCCTAGAGACGAACAAGCTTTGGTCAGCTCTGTGCTGTGGACCTGGTGGTGTTCTGGACTGGTGGGGAGAGGTGCCGTGGGAGGGGGAGGGTAGGTGACCTTCGGAGCACGCGGGCACATCACTTTGCGGATTCAGTTCAGTCGTCACGAAGCCGCAAAAAAGACCTCTCCGCCACCTTTCCCCTTCCTCCCTTTTTCAACCCTCTTTGGGCCTTCCCTCTTCCTCTCCCTGCCCCTCAGGGTCTTTCCTCTCCCCGAGGGAACATATCTTTACATCTCCTGCGCCCTCCCTACCCTCCTTGTCTGGAAACGTACCTTCCGGGCTCCCGCACTCTCCATCGACTTTCTGGGGCTCGCCTCGTCCGCTGTCCCTCCGACCGCCTTTTGCCGACCACATCGCGGGTGTCGATCCCACGACCGATCGTCCACGAGCTCACATCACTGACACCCGGCCATTGGGTCCCTACCTAGGCGAGTTCTCGGGGCAATGATATAGGTCAAAATTGCGATCGACGTGCGGGAATGGGCTCCCCACCCGCCATTCCATTCCGAATTCACCTATTGCCTATCCTTACTGCTTTCAGGTGACGCCGCTGAAGCTGCTTCCATCAGTGAGAGCGACTTCTACACAATACTCACGTGTGTGTCCTTGGATCTTTGATATAAATAAAACTGGTAGAACTGATCGATTTTATATTGAATTCCATGAACAATCAATTTGGCATAAATATTTTTCCGTGAGAATATCAACATTGAACAGACAGATAACAGACAACCAAATGAAACTACAGGCTACTACAACTCATTCAGCTTCTCGTAGCGACTCTCCGTCAACCGGTTATCACTTCCAGGCCATCGGTCGATCCGCTTCGTGTGAGTGCCGCACTGCGGGCTCCTTCAGTTCGAGACCTTCCTGCACTTTGAATGCTCTGTTTGCTGAAACAAGAGCATCTTGCTTGTTGCTGCAAATTGCTTATAAAAAATGAGAGCTCCAACCAAAGATAATGGATTGGACTCGGCAGTTCCTGCCCGGAACAACGCATCAAGTGAAGATAAAGTGCGACATCGGATGGAAACACATCCTGGGGCCGGATTCATCAACGACTTACAGCAAGATAACGGAGAAAACTGTCGAAATTTTATCAAAGCCTCGCTATCAGAGATTTCGTCTGTACAGTGCGTTTCAAAAGTATGTAGCCACCTTGAAATTGATAATTTCACGTTTCGCGTTCGTTTATACGAACTGGCGTTAGCAGCATTGGATTCCCCGTAGACGAAAATAGCTAGATTGCTCTTTTCAGAAAAAAGCTTGATCTCCGGCAAAAACTAGGCGTTTTTGAATTCTTTTGTTTGTTTCAAAAGTATGTAGCCACTCCAGAATATCGGGCATTTTTACGCTCCTATTCAAATTTTGAGCGCTTTTTGGCGGGAAGCTCTTGTTATAAATAGCCAGCTTGACCTGTTCTTCAAAGATAACCACTATGCCAGTCCGTGGACGTGTCCTGACCATCGAGGAACAAGCTCAGATCCGAGCGCTCAAGGATGCTGGCTTGACAAACCGCGCCATTGCTCGTCAGCTCGGACGTTCGCAAGATGTGTCGACCCCTTCCTTCGAAATCCCAATGGTGATCGGTCTGCACCTGTACCGGGTCGTCCGAGTGTGATTTCGAGCCAGAATCGTCTACGAATCAGCCGCAGGTGTCGAACTCCACATGAAGCGTCAACCAAGTTCGCGCTGAGACGGGTCTATCTGCATCAAGAACAACGACATGGCGTTGTATTCGATCGAACGAACACATCTGCAGACAGACCATGCAGAAAGCACCTCATCTCACGAACTTCCACAAGCAGGCGCGACTGGAGTTCGCCCGCAAAAACATGGAACGCACTGGAAAAATGTAGGAACTTTCTGGTTTCGTCGACGTCATGAATTTCACACGCTTATTGCTTCAGGTCATCTTCGGTGACGACAAAAAATTTAATCTGGATGGTCCCGATGGTTACCGGTATTACTGGAGAGATCTACGACAGGTTCCCATCACCTTCTCTCGACGGGACTTCGGAGGCGGGTCTCTGATGACATGGGCAGGCTTCTGCAGTAGGGGGAAGCTGAAGCTCAGATTCCCATCATGTCGTATGGACAGTCTAGGGTGTCAAGCCGTACTGTCCAGCCTGCTGCCCTTCCTAACGGGGAGAAAACATCAGACACATGTTCTGCAGCAGGACAACGCAGCAGTTCATGTGTTCAAATCGACCACAGACTGGCTCCAACGTAATCGACTCCGAGTAATGGAATGGCCAGCTTGCTCACCTGACCACAACCCAATGGAGAACATGTGAGGTATCTTGGTCCGGCAGGTCTACTTGAATGACAGGCAGTTCAACAATGTTGGGGAGCTGAAAACCGCTATTTTGACTGCCTGGGACAACATCGGTGACGAAGTGATCCAGAAACTTGTCGGTAGCATGCGTAGTAGGGTATTTGATGAAATAAGAAATAATGGTGGTCCAATTGACTACTTTTTAATAAAAATCATACTTTTGAGAATGGCTACACACTTTTGAAACAAACAAAAAATTTCAAAAACGATCTATTTTTGCTAGAGATCAGGCTTTTTCCTGAAAAAAGCAACATAAGTACTTCCGACTACGAGGAATTGAATGCGACAAACGCCGGTTCGTAGAAACAAAGGCGAAGGGTAAAAATTTTGAATTTAAGGTGGCTACATACTTTTGAAACGCACTGTATTTCCTCCGTTAAATTGCCGTCAGTCGTTGATGAATCCGGCCCCTGGATAGATGCACATCGCAGCCTCTACTTGTTACATACCGGAAAAGTTCTTCCGGTCTTCATTTTAAAACAAATAAAAAATATCGTAGCTGGAAGAGAAAGAAATTTGTGAGCATTCGTCTATCACATTTTTGGAACCCATGAGTAGGAAATCAACAAACTTTCGAACAGTTTGGCCTGAAAAGCGTTCAATTTGTCGCGAAAACGGTACAGACTTTGGAGATTGGCTTTCGAAGCTGAATGGCCCTTAGAGGGAGAAGTCTCCCTATACTGGTCTCTAATCTGTTAAGGCGCTATTTATACCTCAGACGCGAGGTGGCGGCCCACCGTGACGAAATCTAGTATCGATTGAGCGGCGCAGAATATCGATACTGATAGCTTTCATAACGCCGCCCCGCTCCGAGGCCGAAGTATAAATCCTGCCCAATGCCACATCACCCACACTTTAAACATTTTTCGATAGGTTTGTGCTTACACTGGCCTTCCTTTACATGCTTGACAATAATACCCGTTCTACACCGAACTAAAAACAGTATATAGAGAGCCAATGGAGTATCGTTCCGAACCCGACCCTCCCCCTCTTACCCAATGGCGCCTATACTTTCTGCGATGATTTGGGTATCAAAACATGCCAGAGAAACGAAAAGATCGGGCCTCTATATGGCCAAATACGCATTCAAATTCTCCGCGAGATTCCAGAGAAGCAGAATGCGTGCCGCATCCCAAAACGGGTTACGCAACGCCGTCCTTTATGCTTTATTTGTGAGGATATTAAAATAAAATTACAAAGAGTAGGCTAGCTGCCGACGTACCTGGCCTTTAGGAAGGATGGCGCGCCGCCACCTGAATCAACTGCATAATATAATAATACGTGAAATTCGGAGTATTCCCATAAATGCATGACTCAACCCTGACCCGTGCTGAGAATTTCTTTCTATGTTAACGTAAGTCGGGAAGTTCAAGTTCAGATAAGTGCTATTTGCACACAAACTTGCAATTTACGAGGAAGCTGTGGTCATCCGGAAGCTAAAATCAGTACGTGAAAGTATTCTGTAGACGGTACAACAGTTGGGAATTCCTTCTATGACGATGAACTTCTCGCGGGCGCGAATAACCTCTAGGAAAGCGAAACAGCAGAACTAGTGCTATTGCACACAGCGCGCCATGTCTGACGTCCAATCTGGCGTACTGTATTCCATCGGAAACGCTGAAAAGGAACACTGCATAGCAGTGATCTAGAAACCCGTCTCACTTCGATAGTAGTCGTCAGGGTGGAATGAGGCCAGACCAGGTTAGCAGTAACGACAGCCGGTATCACACATCTGTCGTTATCACTGCTGCCGCAGACTGTCAGGAGCACTTGAATCTAAACTACGACAAACCTATTACGACTTACCGTAATCCAAACTAAACCCGAAAGCGTGTCGATTGTTGACGATCGCGAAAGCCAGAGTTTGTTTCGAATTTGTTTCAGGTTTTGTTTCATTTAGCCATATTTTCTTCACCTTTTCTCGCTCAACTAGGAATGCTGTTTAGGCATCCATTCCTCCGATTATCATGACTAGAGGGTACAAGGTTTGCGTAGTTGTATTAGGTTGTCACATAAGTTCTGTCCGGCATTCCTTTGTGATTGTTTTTTCATGTATAGAGAAAGTAATTGTATATATGTTGTATACTATTTTGTAGCGCTTGTTTCGCTCTATAAAACTTGGTGTGTTGCTTTTAAAAAGTCGTGAGCATTGCTTCGTTTCAGGTGCTTGACGAAACCAAGGAAAAAACGCACTTGCGGGTAATAATGCTTCATGAGTTCAAGCTTCGCCATCGCCACAGTGTTAGCGAGGCAACTCAAAACATCAAGATGGCATGGGGAGAGAAGTCCGCTAACGAAAGCGCCGTGCGCAGATGGTACCAGAAGTTCCGGGTTGGAGACGTGGACCTCGAAGACAAGGACCGCTCAGGACGACCAGCCAAATGTGATGACGGACGTTTGAAAGAACGAGTGGAAGCCAATTCACGAGGAACTGTGCGTGAGATGGGGAGAGAACTTCAGGTCAGTCATACAACCATTTCGAGTCACCTAGAGGCGATAGGAAAGATGAAAAAGCTGGATAAGTGGGTGCCCCACGAACTCACTGAGGAGCAGCAGAGGTGTCGCCTAGAGATCTGTTCTTCCCTTACTATAAGGAACGAAAACGATCCGATGTAAGCTGTTACAACGATGTTTTGTTGCGATCAAAACTTCTAGCGCCAGGCGGGACTCGAACCCGCACCTCCCTCTGACCGGGCGGGAATGCTCTATGCCATGACACCACCGGCCCGGCGCTGTTTGATCGAACGCAACATCCACACCTCGTGGGACCCATCAGCACTCACCCGTATATCGGGATGAGCCGGCCGCTGATATCAGCATGGAAGCAGTTGAGCTGTAGGTCTAGATAGAAATTCAAATCAATGATTCAAATCAGTTTCTTTAAGCCTCAATTGGCTGGTACCGAGGATGTAAGCTGTTACATCTAGACCTAGAGTTCCGCCTGGCGATAGAAGTTTTGATCGCAACAAAGCATCGTTGTAACAGCTTACATCCTTGGTACCAGCCAATTGAGGCTTAAGGAAACTGATTTGAAAATGATCCGTTTCTTAACCGGATAATTACCTGTGACGAAAAATGGATCGTGTACGACAATCGAAGAAGATCAGCGCAATGGCTGGATAAGGAAGAACCGCCGAAACACTTTCCCAAACCTAGCCTCCATCCGAGGAAGGTCATGCTCACTGTCTGGTGGGCTGCAACTGGTATTATCCACTACGACTTCTTGAAGCCTGGTGAAACCATCACGGCAGAGAGGTACTGACGTAAATTAGACGTGGTTCACCAAAGGTTGCTTGAAATGCGTCCTGCACTGGTGAATCGAAGAGGACCGATCCTTCTTCACGACAACGCCCGTCCACATGTCTCGCATCTGACCACCCAAAAATTAAACCAGTTGAGATATGAAGTTCTCCCGCATCCCGCTTATTCAACGGACCTAGCCCCAACGGACTTTCATCTTTTCAAACATCTCGACGGTTTCCTCAAGGATAAAAACTTTACTAATATAGCAGATATCGAAATTGCCTTCGAGTGTTTCATTGCTTCTAGAAATTCAGATTTCTTCCGAAATGAAATTAATGCTCTTGTATATCGTTGGCAGAAGTGCATTGATTGTAACGGTTCTTACTTTGATTAATAAACTTTTTTTTGGTGAGATACTACACCGCAAAGTTGCCGTCGAAAATCGGACAGAACTTATGTGACAACCTAATATTATGATGCGTGTTTTATTATTTCTCCATGATTTTTATAAGTATGGACACCCTCCCCCCCCATCCCGACGATTCTTACAGTGGCGTCCAAAAGTTTGTGAACGCTTGCATTTTTCGACATAACTTGCTTCAAAAAGGTCCAAACAGAGTGAAATTCGGATATGTGGTAGCAAATTAGATCGCAATGACGATCCCTTGATCTACGTTCGTTATTATCGATTTTTTGCAAGTGCAAAGTCAGACGTGCGCGCCACGGTCAAAGGTGAGCTGCTAAAGCATTGAGCGTAATTATCAATACATTTTCTTGTGAAGCCAATCTAGTAGCGTTTTGATATACTGTGGTCTTTAACAAACTCCTCGTTATGCCGAGAGGAAAGAATATCCCTGCTGAAGTACGAGAGGCAATTTTTCGACTCGTCCAGAAAAAAGTCTCTTATCGACCGGTAGGACTGCTTTTCGGATGCGGGATTTCGACAGTTGCTGCCATAGTCAGAAGAATGAAACATTCCGGAACAGCAGAAGATGCTCCGAAGTCAGGCAGACCACGTATTACGACCTCTAGAGATGATTCTGTCATCCAGAGGATGTCGAGGCGTAACCCGTCGCTGACTGCCGTCGATATAAAAAAAGTCCGTAGCCACTCACCATAGCCTAGATGTGAGCGTGAGCACGGTAAAACGTCGACTGAGATGTGCTGACTCTCTGGACGACGCCACGTTAAGAAAGCCTTCATCAGCGAGAAGAATAGGAAAGCTAGACTCCAGTTTGCCAAGGAGCATCTGAGCTGGACGATAGACGATTGGAAAAAAGTGCTTTTCAGTGACGAGAGCAAGTTTAACCTATTTGGATCCGATGGACCACAATACGTTAGACGTCCAAAAGGCGCGAGGTACGACAGAATGTATCAACTACCAACTACTAAACATGGCGGAGGAAACGTTATGGCTTGGGGGATGCTTCAGTGCACACGGAACAGGCCCTATTCACCACATCCAAGGAGTTATGGACTCCAAACGCTACCAGGAGATTTTGAACAATGTTATGCTTCCATACGCTAAAAATACCTTCCAAACGCCGTGGATTTTCCAACAGGACAACGACCCGAAACATGTTTCGAAGACGGTGAAGGAGTGGTTCAGTGCAAATGGAATTCACCTGATGTCGTGGCCTTCTCAGTCACCGGACCTGAACCCTATCGAACACCTTTGGGAACACCTTGCTAGAAGTTTAGCAGGTCTCACAGCAAGAAACAAGGCCGAAAAGTTTGAACAATTAAGGCAGAAATGGGAAGATATCGGACCCGACGTGATCAACAAGCTTCTAGAGTCCATGCCAAGGAGATGGAAGCTGTAATTTAAGCAAAAGGTTTTGCAACTCGCTACTAGTACAGCTACATTGTTTCTGTGTACAACTTGCCTGCATTTGATAATAAAGAATGTTGCCGAAGTGTTGTAACCTATGTGGTAGATTTCACGGTTTTTCCGTTTTTATACTTGAAAGATGGAGAGGACTAATATAGAACAGCAGTGATGATGCGATTAAGAATGTTTGTTATTTGTCACAACATATCCAAATTTCACATTTCTAAAGCTGATTTGAAGGGAGTTCTGGCGCAAAATGCAAACGTTCACAAACTTTTGGACGCCACTGTATATCAGACACCGAGCATTACCAGATTACCTGGGTGCGAACAGAAATGGTCAACGTAATCGATCTCAAAAGAAGGAAAACACAAAAAACCACGCGATCGACTCACGCTGTTCAGTCACCGTCCACGCACGGATTGTGTCCAATGAGGCGGCACGGCACAATCATCTTAGGGGCTTCTTGGTCCACGAAAGCTGGAGGACGAGCAGCCGAAGAATTCGGAGTTCTTCATCGAAACTGCGAGAAGACGACCTTTAAACCCAGCATCTGCAGCAGGTCACGGAAGGTAACTCGTACGCGCACGCAACAGTCGCTGTCGTGGACGCGATGACTAGTTCGTACCTAAAGACCGCCCTTCGTAATGGCGGCGGCAACCTACACCAAGTCTGGAACGATCCTTGGTGCAATCAAAGTTGGTGGTGGCCAGTCTTGAACGATTTCGTAATAGGTGAATGCTCCGCGTCAACGGAGGAGAGCATAGAAACCGTGCTCGGAGCGGGCACCAGCCCGCTTAGTACCTTTTTTTTTCGCCGAGACTTCGCCCAGGGTGGTTGGTTATCTGGGGTGCCGATCACGAATCTGACATCGATTTTTGAAATTTTGACCGATCACGTTACGGCAGGTGTGGGTGACTCTGGCCATGATGACCGATTTCGCCCCAATTTCGTCTGTCGGCCAAGTCGACTCCATGGCGCGATCTCTTCCTCTAAGGGCCTGTTCATACTTCGCGACAGCAGCGACTTGAGCGGCTAGAGCGACAAAAGCGACCGGAGCGACAGCGCTGGCGCTCGAGTATGAACACTTTTCGGCGGCGCGCGATCGATTTGCATGTTTTGCACGGGCGACGAGTCGCTCTTGTCGCGAAGTGTGAACAGGTTCTAACCAATTTGCGACAGCGTCGGGCAATATTGTCCGACGGTTATTGGCGACATCGGATAACTTCAAGCGATGTTAAACAAAACCGTAACAAATTTTTCTGGAACAATTCTATACTAGCTGATTTCTGACTCCGTGTTTTTAAACGAGGTTTAATCCATTATTTTTCTTAAGAAAATAAAATGTTAATAAAATTTCAAAGAGTGCGTCCACATACTGGGGCAGATGAACTTTAGAAAGAAAACTTGAAAGAATGTTAAACTAAATCTTCCTTGAGCAAACAAATATTCAACTTGTCTCGGGAAGTCTCTATTTTAATGCGGAAAGCTCGTTTTGGTTTAAAAGGTAAACGATTTGAGTCCAGAAACTTCAAACCTGCTTAGAGAAGTGTCCAATTCGGATAGCAATTACAACTAACCCCCTACTGCCGTTTGAATGACCCCGCTACAGTATCCCCAAACCTGCACATCAGCCAAGCCGTTGTCATCGGACGCACTATTCGAAATTTTATTAGCATTTTATCTTTTTTAAGAAAAAATAATGATTAAACTTCATTTTAAAACACAGGGAGTCAGAAATCAGATAGTATAGAGTTGTACCAGGAAAACGGTTACGTTTTGTCTACCATCGCTCGAAGTTATCCGATGTCGCCAATAAGCGTCAGACAACATTGCACGACGTCCTCGTGAAGTGGTTAGAAAAAGAGATCGCGCCATCGAGTCGACTTGGCCGATTTCGAAGTTGGGGCGAAATCGGCTATCATGGCCCTTGTCACCTTCAGTTATCCAAGCTGTTCGTGCTAAAACTGCTCTCGCTGCTTAGCGGGGAGTGAGCATCGATCGAATGCCCACGTAGACGTCGACGCGATCCACGACGTAAATGCCCCCACAGACTTCTGCGGCGCCGCCGAGCGGTGCCGTCGAGCGGCGACGGCGAACGGCGAAACCGCTGAGCGGCGCCGCTCAGCGGTTTGACTCATCATCAGTGGGCGCGGTGACGGCGAGGTACTGTACTGTTTCTAGTCGGGACCGACTGGTGCTTAAGAATAACGCGCCCCGATGACGATCGCGCGCCCGCATCGACCGTCTCCGCTCTGGATCCCGCCGCGAAAGGGCAGAGCGCAGAGCGCAGACAGACAGACGCTGGAGCGGCGCCGCCGGGTGGAATGATTCAAGTCATTTCCGCCAGCGACGCCGCCGGTGCCGCTGGCGGCGAACTCTGCGTCCCTGCCCTATGGTTAAGCATAGGGCAGCGGCGACGCCGCAAAAGTCTGCGGGGGCCTTAAAGGGTCTGTTCATACTTCGAGCGACTGGAGCGACAAGATTGACAAGAGCGACTGGGCCGAAGAACGTAGTGTGGTGTACGTAAATAATTACGTACTTCACACTCCTTCCGTCGCCCCAGTCGCTCTTGTCGCTCGAAGTATGAACAGACCCTAACCGCACACTACAATATCCCGCAAACCTGCACATCAACCAGCCATTCAGACGGCAGTAGATAATAGCTAGGAGACCTCCAATTTGGTTTGAAACGATTTGAAAAGTGTTCAATTTGACGCGAGAACGGTATAACTTCGCACTACACGAAAGTCTCAACAGTTCTGCCGCCGTCGTCCCATATGAGATGTTCTTTATAGCTACATTTCAAATCAAACAATATACACACAACATAACCAATAGCACAGCGCAACAACAGCGAGTCTTAGGAGTTCCCCAACGGGATCCGGAATCAATAAATATCACAAGGAGATTAACCATATCACATCGTCTCATCAGTTTCAGCAATCTCAACACGAATTGCTACTCAACTATGACTAGCCCTTCTTGTCAACCAAACAAGCAACAGTTAACAACAGTGGAAGGCATTCAGGGATACTACGGACGGAACACCCGAAACAATCTCGTGGTTGGTTAGCTATACGGACAGCGGAAAGAAAAACTCGCACTAACACTGAGGAGGGGTTTATACTCAAGTCGCCGGTCGCCGCGACGTTTCGAAAGCTGGCAATACCGATTAGGCGGCGCAGACGATCGATATTGGTCGTTTTCACAAGGGCCTGATCATATTTTGTGATTGGTCGGCTAGGAAGATCATATGCATCGATTTTAGCCGAGCGATCGTCCAGCAAAAATCGATATGTATGATTTTCCTGGCTTATTGCTCCTGTCGCTAAGTATGAACACGCCTTAATCTCACGCCAACCGGTGACTGAAGTATAAATCTCGTCAAAGGATGCTAATGCAGCACTTACAGTCTATTCAGCGACGTCATCAGAATCAAGAATCATCAGCAGCACATTGGGTACAACCCGTAGGCTATTCGGGAGAGACTTAGGCAGAAGCACTACCGGCTTCCTTCGACCTTTTCACCACTTTCTCCAGTAGCTCGTATATCAGCACCGGCTTCTGGTAGTCGTTGTCGACGAGATTCAGCAGGAAGAACTCGTCGTGGATCTTCTGGATCACCGTACGTGACGTCGAATCCTTCGGATAGATGTTCGCCCTGAAATCGAGAATTTTTCTCCAAATCGCGCCAACGAACGGAGAGGGAAGCGCTTCGTACCAGTTCTTAATCCACGCGTCGTACGCCTCATCCTTCCAGGCACGGAACGCCAACGGATCTACCACCGTCGGCTGTGCGATCTCGGCTCCGGGGAAAACACCCCATGTGACAGCGATCGGCGTTGTCGTCTCACCGTTCATACGATCAACTGAGCCCTGGAATTAATCAAGTACTTGGTTCAATAACGAAACCCTGGTGGGAAAGAGCGGTTAGCGGTTCTACTTCACGGTGATACAGAATGCCTGCAATTCTTTCGAGAAAAAAAAAGATCCGCCATCCTACATCGTGATTGATGAGATGGTAGTTGATCCGCGGATAATAGTCGTCGATGATTTCCAACAGGCACATGGCATTCTCTTTGCTGATGAAACACTCGAGATACGCCTAAAAAGCAGAATGAACTAAAGTAGTGATCGACATAAGGTTTAATTACCCAAGTTTGAGGTATTTTTTTAAGGATCCGACACAATTCGAAAACAATAAGCGACGGAACACCAACCTTTTGATAGCAGTAGCCACCCGGCTTTCCCCATCCAACCAGCGGATCAGTCGACGGAGCTCCATTCACCGACGGCTGACTGTTCACCGTGAGAATGCCCTTAAACGAGATTTATCACTACGGAATGAAACAGCTGGTCACCGCAGACACAACCAAGGATGGACAATAAATTCTGTTCGTTAATCTTTATGATCTCTCTCCAACTGACTCACAAAAAGGCCTTATAGTAGATGTCAATAAAATCGGATCTATCCTAGTCCGGGGGGGCACATAACTAAAGAGTATGTAAAAAATCGACTTGGGACTTACCGAGCGACTCCTACAAAGCACGATAGAACCTAAACCAGAAAAATTCACGAGCAAACAAAAAACGAAAAATAAATGTTTTCGCCGCGGTTGTGGGCGGGTGAAGTTACGTGCCCTCCTCACCATGTTAGATCCTGGTTATAACATGTCAGGCGGCGGTCAACACGCGCTAGATGGCGTTATGCGCCCTCCTCACCATGTTATATCCTGGTTCTAACATGTCAAGCGGTGGTCAGCACGCGGCACGACTCCATTGGTCGCTCTTTGCCCGCCGATACGGTTGTCAAACTGCGGCGATTTTTTAAAAATTTATCCTTTCGTTTTTTCCCTTGTTTTAGGTTCTATCGTGCTCCGTAGGAGTCGCTCGGTAAGTTCCAAGTCGATTTTTTATATACTTTTTATTTACGTGCCCCCCGGACTAGGATAGATCCATAAAATCTTCTGTCAACTTGATCCATAAAGAGGCTTTAGAGCTTTATGGATCAAGTTGACAGAAGATTTGATTGGCATCTACTATAAGATATTTTTATGAATCAAATTGGAATAAGATTATAAAGACGAGACTACCACTTCTCCACTTTTTCCAACGGAATACACTACAGTTGCAATCTGTTCGTTAATTTTTTAAACGAAAATTGGCACTATTGTACTTTAAGACTCCAAAGGTGGAACACAGATCGGAATTTTTCTTGCCCAATCTTCATCCAGGATGGTTATTTGGGATGCTGACCACAAGGCATGACATGCGTTTTTGAAATTTCGGCCAATTACAGCACGTTACGGTAGGTATGGGTCACAAAGACTGTCAAGCTCATAACCACTGACTTTGCCCAAACTTCGCCAAGAGGGTAGAATATTGGGCTGGTGACCACGAAACTCACATCTTTTTTGGTATTACGCACTAGATTTCAGTAGGTTACAGTCTAAGGCCCCGTTTATACTTCCGACGCCGAGCGACATTGATCGATCGCGTCGCTCGGCGTCGAAGCATAAACGGGGCCTAACGCGGGGAATGGTGAATGGTGTGAGCTTAATTGTTCGTTGTTATTCCTGAAGATTACGGAAAAAACAGTCTGTTATCAAGGTTTTTCTTTGGACATTCAGAGCTCCATGACGGCGCGATGTGATGTAATGATAAGCTCCTGAATCGATCGCGTGAGACACGATGAATCGATATGGGAGCTTATCATTACGTCGCGTCGCGCCGCGATGCTACCTTGAACGCCCCTTGGAAGCTGATTAGATGACCCACAACTATTGTGCAAGAGTAATATAATTCTTCAGATATTCAGTATGCCTCCGGGGGCAGGATTCATGGACGGCTTACAGCAATTTAACAGAGAAAATAGTAGGTTACGGTGAGTACGGGTGGCTAAGGTCATAATCGCCGATTTAGCCAAAACTTCGTCTATATGGGTTATCTGGGATGCTGATCACGAATCTGGAATTCGTTTGTAATATTACGCTGGACTACAGTAGGTTACGGTACGTACGGTCAAGGAGCGACTCAGAATGGATTTCCGGGTCCGGATTCATCAGCCACTTACAGCAATTTAACAGAGAAAATACAGCCGAGATCCCTGATAGCGCGGCGAAATGTTTCACCATATCGCTTGATAAGCCGCGCTATCAGGGATTTCGGCTGTATTTTCGCTGTTACATTGCTGTAAGTGGTTGATGAATCCGGCCCCGAGAATCCATTCTGAGTCGTTCCTTGACCGTACGTACCGTAACCCACTGTAGTCCAGCGTAATACTACAAACGAATTCCAGATTCGTGATCAGCATCCCAGATAACCCATATAGAGGAAGTTTTGGCTAAATCGGCTATTATGACCTTAGTCACTCGTACCTAACGTAACATACTGTAGCGTAATGCCAACAACTAATGTCAGATTTGTGCTGTATGATCTACTGTACAGCTGCTTTTTTTGTAATTTCAGATTCGTGATCAGCACCACAGACGGTTGTCCATGAGTATGACATCGACAGCCTTACTCACCCGTACCTGCTGTGACCTGCGGTCGACCGAATTTTCAGAAAACGGATGTCAGATCGTGATCAACACTCCAAATAGGGGTTCCTTGGAGGCAAAGTGGGCAAAGTTTGGGCAAAAAAATTTTTCGACCTCTTCTCGATGTCTTGGAAGTACAATAGTGCCCGAAAATTTTCCTTTAAACCGTTAAATATAGCTCAAACTACGATTAGCTGCGTCCTGTCATTTGAAGTATAAAACTCAGGAAATATCCTCTACATACAATTTTTACGTCAAACTGGACACCCTGAATCAAGTCGAATCAGATTGAACATCTTCAAAATTGAGGCGAACGTCCAAATTAAACTAGTCCCTCTTTAAAGAGGTCAGGATAAACTTTCGATTTAAAAGATCAACTCCGACTTTCCTTGATTTATAATTCGCCTGTCCTAAAGACTGAATTCAACGGTCAACATTCGACTCTCCACAAATCTTGATTTTTGAGGTAGTCTCCATTGAAATGGTCATTCACCTGCGCCAAGATTGTTAAGGGCCCTTACTACGACTAACATTTCGGCGTTGTCGCCTTCATCAGAGCCTCTATGGATGATAGATGAGTCCACCGTCACCATAGCTTAGGCCCCGTTTAAACTTCCGACGCCGAGCGACGCGACGACATGCAAAGTGGCCACGCTGATCGATCGCGTCGCTCAATCAATATGGCCGCCATACAAGGCGTCGCGTCGCTTAGCGTCGAATTATAAACGGGGCCTTAGGGAGTGTTTAGTGGGCATGCTACGCGCGACGCGATGCAATAATAAGCTCCCATATCGATTCATTGCGTCGCACGATCGATATATGAGCCTATCATTGCATCGCGTCGCGTACACACTAAACGATCGCTTAGTTGTTGGCCACCCATAAAAGCTCCGAGAATGCAACAATGCCCAATGTTAGCCGCAACAAAGAGCTGCGGCAATCATTGGGCATTTGAATAACCGCTTCAATCGAGTGAGTACTGCGTTCAGTCTAAGCGAATTATCATGCAATTTTTATTCTTCTAGCTACAAAAAAGATTCAGAGCCTTTTTTTTGAGTGCAGAAAACATCTTCTCGGAGTGCCGTGAGAAGAGGACGTACTTGCCATGCACCTGTTCAGCACGCTGCGTCTTTTATTTGATTGATAGGAAGAGCACTAGCTGCATGGGATCACGCACCAATCAATAGCTGTGGAATTTTGCTACTGTTTCCGGATGGATACGTTAAAAAAGAACATCGAAAAAATGGTTTCTTCCCATATACATTAAACGATTTCAAAAATCTTTATACACTAGCTATAAGTCGACCTACTTTATATACGTTCTCTCATCCTCTTTACACTTTCTCGACGTAAGGTGCTTAAGGATCATACATTTTTATTGCACCACAGCAATTGCTCGTTGATCAGCTTTGTCTCCGCTTGCACACCAACTTCTTGCTCGTTCCATGGCAAACTCGTGACCTGAAAATCGCGATGACTTTGCAGTCACACAGCTGAAATCGAATTCTTTAAAGCACATTTGCTGAAGCCTGGAGTGGCTGGTATAGAGGCTACATGTTGTTGCAGGATCTTTTGTTGCGATTGAAACTCTTGCGACAGGCAGGACTCGAACCCGCATCTTCTGCTTTCCGGGCAGCGATGCTACGCCTTGTACAGCAATGCGCATCGTGTAGCCACTATAACAGGGCTGACTTCTTCAGATTCGTAAGTCCGTAACGCGATGCATACCGGCCAACTCTGCCTAAGGGCCTGTTCGACGGAAGCGATTGGTCGGCCAGGCAAATCATAAGTATTGATTCTTGCCGAGCGATCGCCCACCAAAAATGTTTATTACATGGGTGACCATGTAGAAAAAAAATGCCTGAGTAGAGAACACATAACACAACACATCAACTCAAAAGGTATTCGAAGTAATACTAAAATCGAAAATAACAACAAAAAAACGACAAAAAAATGGGCAAATGGGCAAAATAGGTGGCCGTAGACTAGAACTGACATCAATTATTTGTTATTTAATCTTTCAGATAGTTATCCACCTGCTTCTTGAATGTGCGAAAGCATAATGTAACCAGCATAATGTAAAATGGATAGGTATGATTTGTCTGGCCGATCAATCGCTCCCATCGCTCCTGTCGCGAAGTATAAGCAGGCCCTAAATCTGATGTATTAGGTTGTCCCATAAGTCTTCGCCGTTTTTTTCAACGATTCATTGCAGATTTCGCCGGCGGTCTCCTGCACAGCGCTGCATAGCTTTCGAAAGAGAATGATTTGCTCTATCAGAACATGTATTGCGTCTCTTCTTTCATCATGAATTTTGTCAATTTTTAGGTCGTTGAAGTGAAAAGTGGAAAAGTGAAAAAGTAGCCATTTGTGCACTTGTTCTCTCCGCTTAGGTTTGTAATTTTTTGCGCAGTTTTTTCGAGCATTTAGGAGACAATGTTCTGTACTACAAGAATATGTGTTAGTGCTATTTGCTCATTTGTCCTTTATTGATTTTTAGGTCATCAAATTGGGACGTCCGAAGGAGGATGGTTATTTTTGCCGACAGTTCTTGCTCTGTGGTTGGACTTTTTGGGTTGGTGTTATATGCCATTCGAAAGAGAATATCTTGCTCTATAAGAATATGTGTCGCGTTTATTACAGTTCTACAGTTTATTACATTTGCAAAAGGCAAATTTGAGAAAAAACAAACCAACAACAAGGAAGTAATTCAAGAAAACGCAGATCAGCACACAAGGATGCACACCAAATCGGGAAAGGATATTGATTTCTTTTGAATATCAACAAAATGCCAAAAAGAGAAAAATCGTCTTTACCAACAACTCCTTCTCCTTCTTCAGTTGTTGATATTCAACAGAAATCAGCGTGAGCCAATAAACGCGACACAAATTCTTACTGAGCAAGACATCCTCTTCCAAACGACATATAACACCAAGCAAAAAAGTCCAACCACAGAACCGGAGTTTTGGTAAAAATTCGGGCGGAAAATTCGGAATTCCCAATTTGGTGACCTAAAAATCAATAAAGGACAAATGAGCAAATAGCACTAACACATATTCTTGTAGGGCAGAACAATGTCTTCCAAATGCTATAAAAGACTGCGCAAAAAATTACAAACCTAAGCGGAGAGAACAAGCGCGGAAATGGCTACTTTTTCACTTTTTCACTTTTCACTTCAACGACCTAAAAATTGACAAAATTCATGATGAAAAAAGAAATGCAATACATGCTCTGATAGAGCAAATCATTCTCTTTCGAAAGCTATGCAGCGCTATGCAAGAGACCGCCGGCGAAATCTGCAGTGAATCGTTGAAAAAAACGGCGGAGACTTATGGGACAACCTAATAGTACCGCCGGTCGGCGTGACAAATCAATATCTATGCCGATCGTGAAGCAGCGGTGTCACTATAAACTATGTCTTTGCCGGGATTTATACTTTATGGATAGCACGGCGTTATGAAAGCTATCAACATCGATTATTCTGTGTGCGCGATCTACATCTGTAGCTTCTACAGCAACACTCAGCATGACGACTGAAGTACAAATCCCGTCTTAGGAAGCTTTTATACCCCCGCCACTGCTGAGCGCGCCGTCCCACTCATTTTTTCTAATACTCGGTTCGCCCAATACAGTATCCAAACAATCCGTGAGGTGCTTTATGGCGGTCAAGTATAAATGCGTTGTCGGGCGGCACGAGTAATCGACATCAAAAACAATGCTCTAGTCAGTTCGACTTCCGGATTGATTAAGGTCAGTGCGATTAATTATGAATCGCGCCATAGCCACACATTGAGTCGCCGCTCAGTCTGCGGGGACCGACGTTAAGTATTTTAGACGTTGATCACCACACAAGGATTACACGTCGACCGTTCGAATCTTACTCGAAATATGAGCGTGCTCATAGACGCAATTTGTACTTGCGTTGGTGGGGATGGTGGTACGGGAACAACCGATATCGATTAGGCAGCGTGGAGAATTGATATCGCAGCTGATATATAAAAATCGTAAACAGCCCATTGGTCAGCTAGGATAGTGCGAACTTTGTGGACGTTTACCCCAGCATAAACCCAGACGGGTTGGGTAACAGTAAAGAGAGCGCCTGGTGCAAGTCCAATCGGGGAAGGGGTGGAGGAGGTCAACCTGATATTCTTTTTCAGCATCACTCCAGTTCTAGGGGACCTATCCCTCCCCGCTGGGACGCTGTATATAAGGTTTCATTAAGGTTTTACAGACACATATCGAACTTCCTAAGGTTTTTTCGCTCTGCCGTTTCTCCACCTTTCTCCCCCCCCCCCCAACTAGGAATGCAGTCTTAGGCACCCTTTCGATCAATTATCAGGACTATAAGATAAGGTAGGTAACTGTATGTTTTATATTTCTCGATAATCTAAATGAGAATATCTGGTGAACCCCCACCCCGCGACTCGACTTCCACCCGCCTCCCTGGCCAAAAGCCCACGTAGTACCGAAATATGAGCCAACCTTCACTCCATTATCATTGACTTCCTGTGAGATGAACTTCACAAACACTTTCTTCACGTCGTCAATGGACAAAATCTCATCGCCGTACATTTTCAAAAGGTCTTCTTTCTTGGTCTGCGCCTGAAAAAGCGAGATCATAGTCAGGTCCAGTGGATACGGTAGCTCTAAGGCGAATTCGGACAGACAGAATTGATGTCAATTACCTTCAAGTGAAACAGATAGTAGTCCTGCAGATCACCGAACGCTGGAGATGAACTGTTACCCCAACGACCGTTCGGGAAATCATCCCAGTCCTAAAGAAGCGTTACGGAAATGAGCGGAGCAGAGCAGTAGAAAAAACTGGACTGAAGGCTGATACCCTCGTTCGGTAGATGTAACTCTTCGGCCGAGCGCTCCAGAATATCGGTCGTACATCTTCTTTGCACCTGAAACACAACGAAGACGTTACACCTTCGCGTCGGAACGGGATTCTGCCAGCTGATACCTCAACGGGTGGTTCGATCCGTGTGGCTCCCACGGCAGCGCACGCATTGGTCGCTTGTGCCACAGACCTAGCTCCTGTAGAATTTCACTGGAAAGGGGGTGTACTGTATGCTCCATAAAGGGACTCTGACACAAAGGGAATTGGAGCGAGTTGACCAGAAACAGCTGAACGACAGCAACGATTCAGCGGTGTGTTTGGAGCGACATTTGACCGTCTTCGCGGGATCGATGGCAACTGATCGGAATGTTCACCACACCGCTGTCACGTCAGCCAAATACATAGGCGAAACCGATATATTCCTCGGGAAAAAAAGAGCCACGTATTCTCTCACTAACCGACAAGCTCCTTCTCTGTTCATTGTGTAGAGATGAATTGACGGCGCGGTGCCATTGGACAGAATTCGACGACACATTTCGATCGCCTGAATGTTACAGTATCCCTCATAAGGTTCACCTTTTCAATAGGCAATGTTCTCTGAACGAAGTGTTATTGAAAGCAAAAGCTGGGTCTTTCCTAGTCGGAAGGGGGGCGCCTCTACAATATATTAGGCTGTCCCATAAGTCTTCGCCGTTTTTTCAACGATTCACTGCAGATTTCGCCGGCGGTCTCCTGCATAGCGCTGCATAACTTTCGAAAGAGGATGATTTGCTCTATCAGAGCATGTATTGCATTTCTTTCTTCATCATGAATTTTGTCAATTTTTAGGTCGTTGAAGTGAAAAGTGAAAAAGTGAAAAAGTAGCCATTCGCGCACTTGTTCTCTCCGCTTAGGTTTATAATTTTTTGAGCAGTTTTTTTTTTCGAGCATTTGGAAGACAATGTTCTGTGCTACAAGAATATGTGTTAGTGCTATTTGCTCATTTGTCCTTTATTGATTTTTAGGTCATCAAATTGGGACGTCCGAAGGAGGATGGTTATTTTTGCCGACAGCTCCTGCTCTGTTGTTGGACTTTTTTGGTTGGTGTTATATGTCATTCGAAAGAGAATGTCTTGCTCTATAAGAATATGTGTCGCGTTTATTGATTTCTTTTGAAAATCAACAGAATGCCAAAAAGAGAAAAATCGTCTTCACCAACAACTCCTTCTCCTTCTTCAGTTGTTGATATTCGACAGAAATCAGCGTGAGCCAATAAACGCGACACAAATTCTTACTGAACAAGACATCCTCTTCCAAACGACATATGCCACCAAGCAAAAGAGTCCAACCACAGAACCGGAGTTTTGGTAAATTTCGGACGGAAAAGTCGGAATTCCCAATTTGATGGACTAAAAATCAATAAAGGGCAAGTGAGAAAGTAGGACCAACACATATTCTTGTAGTACAGAACATTGTCTTCCAAATGCTGTGAAAAGCTGCGCAAAAAATTACAAACCTAAGCGGAGAGAACAAGTGCGCAAATGGCTACTTTTTTACTTTTCACTTTTCACTTCAACGACCTAAAAATTGACAAGATTCATGATGAAAAAAGAAATGCAATACATGCTCTGATAGAGCAAATCATCCTCTTTCGAAAGCTATGCAGCGCTATGCAAGAGACCGCCGGCGAAATCTGCAGTGAATCGTTGAAAAAAACGGCGGGAACTTATGGGACAACCTAATAGAAGGAACCTCACCGACAGGGTGGCATATCCCTGATAGGAATTTGCAGTGAAAGGTCCTCTCGTACACCAGGCCAGGCTGTTCTCCTCCAGTTTACAGATGTAGTACAACAGAGTGAATGAAGTGGTTCTCACTAGGATAGATCCAAGCACCGCCCAATACCTTCGATAGGGCCGGCTAGCTAAATTCAAAAATTACCTAACCACCTGATCACTCCGATATCGACCAAACCATTTTCACGAAACCACATAAACTATTTTCACGTCGAATTGTACACTTCCAATCAAATTGGACTGTCATACTTCGCAACGGGTGCGCCGGGAGTGATTGGTCGGCCAGGCAAATCATACGTATCCATTTTTCTAGGCCGATCACTCCACCTCGTCTAAATTCCGACCACCACTCCGCGGGCGTGTGACCGCGACGCACGCAATCCAAACTCTGCGTTCGATTAGAGCGCTCTAACCCCAAGGCGCTCCACTCACTCACGCGTTATGATGTCCTGTACACCCGCGATGGCAGTCCCGGTAAGGCCTCTGTTACAGTCCCGCGGGAGCATCCGCGGAACGTCCGCGGACCAAGGGTGCACGGCGGACGGCGGGCGTGGCAGGCCGCGACGAGTGGCCCGGCGCGGGGTCCCAACGCGATTTCCGCCCATCCGCGGAAGCTCCCGCGGGAGTATAACAGGTGCCTAAGCGGGTCGTACGGTAGTGGATAGTGGCGTTGCTTCGTGCGAGGGAGGTCGGGGGTTCGGTCCTCCTGCGTTGAGTTATTTTAGCATTTCAACTGAGTGGTTGGTATTTGAGGGGTTTTGACGTCTGCATAATTGGCCGGCGTTTTCTGGCCCGGTTCTGCTGCGGACTCTCCCTGAGCGGCGCGTCGCGGTCACACGCACGCGGATTGGTAGTCGGAAGTCATTTAGATGAGATCCGATCACTGAACTGGCAAAAATCGTCGATATGTATGGTTTTCTTGGCGGACCAATAGCTCCGTCGCTCCACTGGCAAAGTATGAACAGGCCATTAGACTTGAAGATTACAGTGAAACACCTTGCCTAACAAAACATTTGAAAGAGAGACCACCTTCGCAGTTCCGTAGTTCCTCACAGCATCGTCGTCATGCTTAATAGGTTCGAGATCTTTCAGAATCGACTCGGGAATCGTCAACTGGGACAACGTCGCTATACGTCGAATCGAGTCATAGCCCTAGAGAACAAGACAGTTGTACAAATCGCAATGCACTGAAGAAAAAGATACGGCAACAGACCATAATAGGCATGATTCCAGGAATAATCGGCACTGTAATACCAATCTCTCGGCAATCACGAACGAATTGCTCGAACACCTTAAAGGAAAGGATAAAAGATAGGGGAACCATTCACCATAGAGAAGTGCCTTACCTCAGCCTCGAAGAAGAGTTGAGTAATGATGAACTGAGCACCCGCATCACACTTCGACTTCAGGTACTGCAAATCAGCCCTATACGACGGAGCTTCAGGGTGTCCCAATGGATATCCTAAAGCGGAATGCAAATCGTCCACGTTCGAATTTCGATAAATTTTGGCATATTGACTATAACTTCAGAGCAGTTCTATTGTCTTAGGCTAAGATTGTTACAGGCTTCACGTCGGTGTTTTCGCCTTCTCGGGAGCCTGAAAAGTCAAGAACACTCTATGAAGCTATTCTCCGTAACGCCATAAAACAGAAGCGAGAGCCGATGTCCTGGATGCAACTCAAGTACTGACCTTTCAAGTGGTTGTCTACAAGGATCACCAGTCAACTGCAGATAGAGAAAAGGCGGACTCAGGCCTAGACACCACCGAGTTTAAGTACCCTGGACGTCAGACCATGTTGATAAAAGCCCACTAGCTCGATTTTCTCGAACCAACATTGAGACGGACACCTGGGGCCGGATTCATCAAAGTTACTGCAGTAACTTTAATGGAGAATTATAAGCGAAAAGCTCAGATAACACGGCCTATCAAGCGATATGGTAAGCGATAAGCCGCGTTATCTGAGCTTTCGCTTACAATTCTCCGTTAAAGTTACTGCAGTAACTTTGATGAATCCCGCCCCTGGAACACGCCCAATTATTAGATTGTCCCATAAGTCCCCACCGTTTTTTTTTCAACGATTCATTGCGGATTTCGCCGGTCGTCTGTTGCATAGCTTTCGAAAGAGAATGATTTGCTCTATCAGAACGTGCATTGCATTACTTTTTTCATCCTTAATTTTCTCAATTTTTAGGTCGTTAAAGTGAAAAGGGAAAGGTGAAGAAGTGGTGGCCATCGCCGACAGTTGCTTCTCTCCGCTTAGGTTTGGAATTTTTTTGCGCAGTTTTTCATAGCATTTGGAAGACAATTTTCTGTACTACAAGAATATGTGTTAGTGCTATTTGCTCATTTGTCCTTTATTGATTTTTAGGTCATCAAATTGAGACGTCCGACTTTTCTGTCCGAATTTTCACCAAAACTCCGGTTCTGTGGTGGGACTTTTTTGCATGGTGCTGTGTCGTTCGGAAGAGGATGTCTTGCTCAATGTGAATTTGTGACGCGTTTATGGCTCATGCTGATTTCTTCGAATATCAACAACTGAACAGGAGAAGGAGTTGTTGGTGAAGATGATTTTTCTGTTTTTGGAATTTTGTTGATATTTGATAGAAATCAGCATGGCCAATAAACGCAGCACAAATTGTTATAGAGCAAAACATCTCTTTCGAACGACATATAACTCCGAGCAAAAAAGTCCAACCACAGAGCAGGAGCTACCAGCAAAAATAAATCTCCTTCGGATGTCCCAACTTGATGGCCTAAAAATCAATAAAGGACGAATGGGCAAATAGCACCAACACATACTCTTGTAGTACAGAACATTGTCTTCCAAATGCTTTGAAAAACTGCGCAAAAAAAATCCGAACCTAAGCGGAGAGAAGCAAGTGTCGGCGATGGCCATTACTTTTTCACCTTTCACTTCAAAGATCTAAAAATTGAGAAAATTAAAGATGAAAAAAGAAACGCAATACATGTTCTGATAGAGCAAGTTATTCTCTTTCGAAAGCTGTATAGCGCTATGCAACAGACTGCCAGCGAAATCCGCAATGAATCGTTGAAAAAAAAAAAACGGCGGGGACTTATGGGACAACCTAATATATTGGACCTTGTGCTCCTCCGTCTCCCCTCTCCATTGGGAGGCCCTATGGGTTTCCTGAGGCCGTCTAAATGCCGTCCTTGACCCTATTACAGGGGATCTGCCCCAATGGGATCACAGGGTTCGATATCGCTGAAACGCGATGATTCAGGTGTCCGTTACAGTTTGGACGAAGGAAACATATCATCGCCGTACCCTTGAGGCGCTTTGGATCGCTGCCAATAATTTATAGGTCAACCGCAAGAAAGAGTGTGTAGCAATAACCCAATAACTTCCACCCTTCGTCGATCTCTATTGGTTCTAATCAACATGGTCTGACCTCTAGAGTTGTTAAACCAGATGGTGGACAGGGCCGATTTTTTTCACCACGTTATGTTATGTTTATTACACAGGTGGTTACCCACCCATGTTTTCTCTCTCCATCTGCGGGTGACCGATGGTCTTCGTTGGCAACCACCTAAGGCCGGCAGCAGAGTCTTGCGGGTGCCGCGCACCCGCCATGATAACGGCGGGTGGTGCGGCGCTACGAGGGTTACTGTACGCAATACTGCGTACTTTTGACGGCAGTTGCGCTCTGGGAATGCCAAAGATGTAGTAAGCAAAACGCTTTTTCTCTTGTGAAGAAGCGTTTTCTAAGTCAAGTTAGGAGTTCTTGAATCTAAGCCCCGAAATCTAATAGAACACTTCTTATAACTCAACAGTTCTGTGCCATTTTGCGCTTGCTCTCACTTTGTTGATCTACCTCCACTAAAAGTTCCTCGCTTGACAAGCAACTCGGAAGATATGTGGTAGCCCTTGTGATGACAGCATTCCTTCGGATGCCTTGTTGAGTCCGGGCGGTCTGTCCGATGCAGTTATAGCCGATACTTAAAAGAACGGTCTGCTTTGTTGTTGCATTTCTGTGCAAGGGTTTTCCCTAAGCTTCAAACGACTAACTTGTGACTGGAAGGCAACGAAGATTTTCAGTGCAATTAAGGTTACCTAATATCGCGCCAAGGTTTCTTTGCGTTACGTTTTGAGTGCAAGATTGCATACGTCTCCATCTACCGACACTACCGGTGATTATATTGTTGGTTGTCAAGCTCCTTTACGGACAGAAATTATGCACCAACCTACTATATCCCTAGCATGTAGATTCGTTGAAAAAAAAGTTGCCAAATAGATGAAACATGATCGACACCCATCTATCACGCTCCCCGGCGGGTCTCACCCGCAGCTCCTGGCGCTGCGGTTGAGAGCCGCCGTGAACTGCGGCAGCCCTCGGGGACCTTTGCGTGCGGCGGCTCCGAGGCAACTCGTCCGCGCCGCGGCTTCCACCACAGTGGCAGCGTGGGTCCCACTGCGGCGGGAGCGATTTGGACGAGTTCTCACGGTGCCGCCGCGAGACTCTGTAGAGGCCCTAAGAGATTAATTCTTGCGTTGTACCTAGACATCGGATCCCGTTTCTACTTTCCTTAAGAATTGTACGCTGTGGGATAAAACGGAGTGTTCGGAGGAATAGCCTCATAAAGCGTTCTTGACATCTCCAGGCTCCGAAGAAGACGCCGAACCGTTGGCCGTAATAAAGCTTTAACAATCCTGACCTACAGCTCATGAAAATACGCTGGAGTTGAATCTCATTAGGTAGCGCCCTTTTGGAAACCCCTGTTGCGTGAGATGGGTATAGGGCAATGAAATGATCATTTTTATGAAGGAAAATCAAGCGGCGATAAGAGCATAGCGCGATTTTGCGGCACAGCACAGTGAAACCTGTCCAAAGTACGCTCAGATGACGCAGTCCAACTGAGCCATTAGCGGCGTGCGTGTCACGTGCAAGAGAAACAAAGCAACATTGCAAAAGACAAATGATCTTTTGCAAAATTAAAAAAAACATTAATAATCTGCTGTTATAATGCGACACCAAACTGAAAAAAACCTGTAGCACTAGAAAGACTTGAAAACTTGTCCTGGACGCACTGATAAGGCCTTCTACCAATTCTTCTTCCTCAGCATTTTCTTACAGTATTCGCTTCCCTAGTGCCATTGTGCCGCCTTTCCCGATCCAGTGCAAAAGTGGAGTGGACACCTGCCGCTTTCAAGTTATTACGCCTTTTTGGCGCCCTATTGGCCGTTTTTCGAACACTTCCAGGAGCCAGCTTCATCAACCACTTACCGCCCGCTAACGGTAAAAATACCGCCAAACTTCCTGATATGACATTCATTAGCATCAGGTTTTGGCTGTATTTTCACCGTTAGAGGGCGGTAAACGGTTGACGAATCTGGCCCCGGAATTACGCCCATTTGCGGATGCTGTGACTACTGTTTTCGAAAACAAAATGCAGTGAAATATAATAGTAGGAAGAGTTTTTGGTTCGAGTACCGAAATAGGGTTAAAAACAATTGCGGAAAACTATAATTCCGAGTCAACTCGATTTTTTTAAGCCCCTAGTGGCTGGTACCGAGGTTGTAAGCTGTTATAACGATGCTTTGTCCCGATCAAAACTCTACCGCCAGGCGGGATTGAAACCCGCACCTCCTGCTGACCGGGCAGCTCGCTCTACGCCACTACGCCACCGGCACTGTTTGATCGAGCGCAACATCCACACCTCGTGAGAACGATCAGCTCCCACCAGTATATCGGGATGAGCTGGCCGCTGATATCACCGTGGAGCCAGTTAAGCTGTTGGTCTTGATATTAATGATTCAATTCAATTTCTTTAAGCCTCAAGTGGCTGGCACTGATGTTATATGCTATTCTCCAGCCACTTGAGGCTTAATGAAATTGACCTGAATCGTTTCTATCAAGACCATTAGCTTAACTGGCTCCATGTTGATATCAGCGGCCGGCTCATCGCGATACACGAATGAGTGCTGATCGGTCCCACGAGGTGTGAATGTTGCGTTCGATCAAACAGCGCCGGTGGTGTAACGGCGTAGAGCAACCTGTTCGATCAGCAGCAGGTGTGGGCTCGAGTCCCGCCTGGATCGTTGTAACAGCTTACAATTCTGAGTGTCAATAGTAAGGACAGGAATAAGGAATAAAGGTCAGCGTCAATCCATATCCTCCTTCTGCGGGATATCATGAAGGCAGTTTGGATGCATATTTGCTCTGTACAATGACTTTCGTTGACCAGCCGATAGGCAAGCTACTGCCCTCTTCCCAGAAAGCTCAGATCACATTTTTCGCATGGACAGCTCGGCATAGTATCTAGGGCTAGCCAAGGACCCTTTTATACTCCGCAAAGTAGATGTATCGATTTTCGCCCGGCGATCCCACGATATTCGTATTATTCATTTTCTGCTGCTTTGCAGAAGCGACTCAGTTGCTGCCGTCGCTATCGTAGCGGACTATAGCAGATAAAAAACGAGGTTCAAATTCGTTCCAAGGCACCAGTCAAAGACATTTTTCATTAACATCCAACCCTAATATGTGATGGAGCTACTATATTGGGTGAATGCTTCACAAAAGAAAAAAGCCAAGCCACCGAAACATTCATTGACACCAGAATACCATAACGAATGCTTGGACGGCCTGTGGTTTACTAGGAATACAAACAAGTAAGATAAAGATTGGACTTAGTAAATCCTTTTATGGTATAAGCCACGCATTCTACTTCTACGGGATGTCTTTGTGTAATTCGAATGGCGCGTATTTGGCACAATGACCTACAGTGGCCAGCTGATGACTAAGTTAGCACCTTATCTTTCTGTAATCGAGGTTCGGGGTTCAGATCCCATCCAGGCCGATCAGATCTTTCATTCCTTCGATAATGATGAATTGGTCCCGGGCCTATCTCGGGGAAAGATAGAGCACTGAGTTGTCCATTAACCGGCCACCGTCAATCATTTCACAGCCCAAATACGCACTCAAATCGCCTCCACGACATCCCATAGGCCGACTTTTACCACCTTATTTTTTAAATCAAGGCCGGTTGGAAACTAGAATGTCGTCAGCACCTATAAATTATGGTAAGCGCAATGCTATAATATAGAAGAACAGAGAATCAGAATTTTTGGACCTATATGATGGGATTCACCTACCTGAACAGCACACACTGAAGTAATCCCCGAACTCTTCACGAATCCAGCGGATCATATCCAAAGCTCGGTACCTGTAGATTGGAGCTCCATCGGTATCCTTTAAAATCGTTATCAGATCAACGAAAATTCTAAAAATTCTAGAATAATGGGCATACCATATTGGGCAAATCTCCTCGGAGTGCCAGTATATTGCGGAGACCGACAGATTTGCTCTGTTCAAGATGTTTGATGGTCTGTTCCTTCGAGTACTGTGCACATGTCATATGAAGCATCGTGTCCACTCGACAGTAATCGAGACAGCCAGCAGCTATTGACGACGAGGACGTTTCCTTGTTCATGTTTGCTGGAAGGAAAACGGGCAATATCTTTAACAAATGGCTATACGAGGGCCCCTTTAATTTGTCAGGAGTAACCGTAGGGCATCATTCCAGACCGAAACTTGCGCTAAATAATGTACATATAGGCGCTGGGATTTCAAGCCTACATCATTATGGCCTTAAGGCCCGTTTATACTTCCGACGACGAGCGACGCGACGACATTATAGTGGCCAAATTGATCGATCGCGTCACTCGATCAATGCGGCCACAATACGTGGCGTCGCGTCGCTCGACATCGAAGTATAAACGGTCGAAGTTACCTACGGGCGTAACTTACGCCCCGTAGCTAATTTCGACTTGACCACAGTGAAACCTCTTATAGAGACCCTAGCTCCACTTACCGTAATAGCAACAGTGTAACAGTCAGTTTAGGTTCAATTGCATTCATCCTATTGTATTAATGACCCATTATAAGCTCTTGAATTATCACGTCTGATCGAATATTGCAGTGGAAGAACATAAGGAGCACGCTTCAAAGCTGTGGCACATTTCATTTCTTCCCTTAGATTAGATTTAACACTGTAGTTGTTATTTGAAAGGACAAAGTTTAGTTACCCAAGTTTGAGGTGCTCGAGCCCAATCACTACACATACCCCATCGATGCTTAACTCTATCTGAATACTAGCTGATTAACATAACAGAACCTCTTCCTGGGTCCCTTTCGATCACTAGACAGCCGACGTATATTCTTTACGAAGAAAACAGAAATATTGCCCATAGAACTATGGATTTTTACACAGATAAAGTAACTAGCACAGCGAATGAAATGACGAAAAGATACCTGGATCACTGCCCAAATGCCAGGTGATGTCGACAAACAGCGGGCCACCTTCATTGAAGCGATCCAACCTAAACAATAATAAATAGAAGGTAGATGATGAGCACGTATGTTATACACCCAGATTTTTTAAATATTTGAGCCAAACACTCCTACCACTTGCCAAATCCAAGCATTTAGCGCGCCGCTTTAAGCAGCAGAGGGAGCCTTACCTAGCGTAAGAGTTTTGATCGCAGGTATTCATCCTTCTAACAGCCTATTTGACTTTCATTATGGCCCTCGGACGAGGAACTTACTGGGCTACCTTGGCACGAGACAAGGACGAGAGGACGAATGGCACTCACTCCAGTAATTCAACGATCAATGGAGTGGTATGTGACTATGAAAGCTTTTCAGATTCTGAAGATAGCCGTAGCAAACAGCACTTGGAGAAATGGACCATTTTCTGCCTTCTGCCCAACACACCTAGTTGTAAAAGAATTTCCAGTCGTACATCCACAAACACCTAGCCGACAAGCCTAGGTACGGGAGATTTTCAAGGCATACGTACCTGGTGAAGAAGTTCGCCACTCCGTTGGCGGTTTTCGGTGGGAAAAACTCCAGCGAGAAGAACGGCGTTTTATCCTTAACTCGTCGCTCAATTCGTTCATGAAGCGGCACGTATTTGGCTCGCTGTCCAACCTTTAATAGAGAATTTTTCAAAGAACAGTGGTTTTAAAGAGAAAGAGAAAACAACACAACTACCGCAAGGTGTGCCCGGGCCATACACACTCAACTCAACTCACATCGAACGAAAGGTGCTCGTCATCACTGCCGCTCCTCTCGTGCAGACTCGAAACACTTCCTCTGAAACGAAAAAAGAAACCGGTCATGTTTTAGAGGCAACTGTGTCTTTGCGAACTCACCCAACCATGTGTTCATGTGTCTCTATCCAAAATAGAACAAAACGGGTGGTGTTGTTAAACAAATGGAAGCAAAACTCCACAAGAAAGGAAGCAATACACACATTAGTACAAATGAATTGGAGCGAAGAGTAGACCGAGAAAGGGCTTAGAAACGAGTGGCACTCGAAACCATTCTCTATAGGTGCCGCACATGTATTGTGGAATATTGATTTCCTCGAAAAAATGAGAATTCGAGGACATAATGACGAGATAAGCGGCATGAAAGCCATGTGAAACATGCTGAAGTCGATCACAGAACACTCAACGGTGCATCGAAGAAATTCGATGCGAAAGTGTTGCTCAAATAGGAGCCGCTGGACGGGACATACACAGAACAAAATGAAAAAGCCTTGCCCTTACTTTCTGTTTCGCTTGCATTAAGTGATTACCCAGGTGGAGAACACCATTTATTTATTTGTTTATTTATTCATGCTAGTTCAAACTACATGCTGCAAGAAAGAAGGAGATTCATAAGAGGAACAAGACCATTAAAAATCGGCTATTAAAAAACAAGGGAAGAAAAGAAGAAAAAAGACAATGAAGGAGAAAGCGAGCACGATTTGTGAAAAAAATGAAGAGGGTGAAAAAAATAATTGAGAAAAATTAGTGCTTTACAAGTGCACAAACCGCGTAATATGTAGATTTTTCTATCATTAATGGCTACAAAAAAAAAACGGAACTGGTTCTGCAGTTTCACACACAGAACAATACTGGCACCACCGGTGTTTTCGAATGGTAAATAATATCTATAATCAAAATAAAATCCCTTGGAACACAGAACTTCTTCCCATTTATTAGATAGCTGGTCTATCACACGACTGTAGAATTCTCGTCCTTTTAAGGCCAACAATCCTTGGAGGTGCATTTTGACCTGGTCCGCGCTACCAAATCGTCTTCCAACCAAGAAGTACTGCAGCGAACTAGAAAGAATGTAGCCACTTGGCGCACAGTCTGAGCTGTAAGGAGTATGAGTTCGACTTACACGGCTAAAGGACTTCTGAAGCGTCCGATTCCTGTCCGCTTGGTGGCGTCGAGAAGGTGTTATCTTCTAGAAGCTCATCAAGAGAAGAGTAAATTCCAGCATAGATGCTGAAATCCACTCTTCTCAACTTGATCGCGCGCAGGCTCAACCCCGCTGGAATCGAATCAGGCAGCTTTCCCGGAGCAGAATTATCTTTCAGCAAGATAACACCAGATCACACGTCGTGAATCGTACGCTCCAAAAATCGAACACCATGGCTGGGAGCGTCTAACTCATCCACTTTACAGCCCATGCTCTGCGCCGAATGACTGCTACCTTTTTAGCTCTCTGCAGCAACTCTTGATTGGAAGACGATCTGTTAATGTGGACCAGGTCAAAATGCACCTCCAACGATTCTTGGCCTCAAAAGCAGAAAAATTCTACAGCTATGGGATGGACCAGCTAACTGATAAATGGGGAGCAGTCCTGCATTCCAAGGCATCTTACTTTGGTTGAGAATCATTATTTGTTATTTATTAATAAACACTTTTGTTGAAGATGCTTGAGAGTCCACGAAATTAGCTGCCAACCTAATATTTTCAGTTTTTGTCATTTTGCTTCTTCTCTCAATCACGCCTGATTTTGCGTTTGCAATTAGTTAATTGCTATTACGTATTTCTGTTTAAACATTGTTCCTGCTTGACGATTCTGACCATGGCACGTCTAATGTGACGTATTCACAAAATAAATAAAAAATACAGAACAGAAACGCATGTTATTACTATTATAATTCTAGTAGTTGAGGCATAGTCACAGTGGCAATAGGGGTCGGATTCATCAACGACTTACATAACCTTAACAGAGAATTCACAGCGGAAAACTCAGATAACGCGGCTTATCAAGCGATACGGTGAGCGATAAGCCGCGTTATCTGAGTTTTCCGTTGTGAATTCTCTATTAAACTTATGTAAGTCGTTGATGAATCCGAGCCCTGGACCCTCCTTCTAAGCCACACCACCAAACGTTTGCCATAAAAAGCTTTTCAATTTCGAATTTGGAATTAGGGAAAAGGTCCTGACCTGTTTTTATTGTTTTTCCGTAATTTCCTGTAGCCTATGTTGAGACAAATTCACGCATTATTGACTCACATGGCACGTTCGTATAATAAAAAAAGAAGGTTTAGACTAAAATGTGGTGGAAGGTTCTCCAAAACGCTAGTTGGAGATGTATAAACACCATTTTTACGTCAAAAATAGACACAATTGAAAATAAAATTTGACAACCCTTCTAAGAAAGCTTGACGATTTTGAAATCAAACTGGATGCCTTCCAAATTAAAACGAGCTCATTCCACACTACACTAGAGACTCTTCGAGAAAGTTAGAATAATATTTGGTTCAACGAAAGCTTAGTGTGCTTTTCTTTGGTAGTTTTTAATCCACCAGCTCCAGTGAACAAAGGCAAAATGTTTGCAATTCTATTGAAACTTTATTTTTTATTCATCTCGACCTCTCGGCCCTTTTTCCAAACTCTGCTACAGTTATGGCTGAATCACTTATTCGGTAGGTACTCGAATGCTTGAGAATTTTCTGAGAACATAACAGTGGGGCCTACTGATTGCCTTACGAAAGCTTAGAGACGAGATTTATCACTGAATATGCGCGCTAGGCCCAATTCGCCGTAACTTCGCTGCTGTGTTTATTTATTTGGCTGAAAATATGCGTCGTATGATAGCACCCCTCTCCCCTCCCCCGACAAGGATTGGTCTAGACGATCCTCAATCTAGCAAAAACGGACCACTATTGCCATGCGCACGATTTAGCTCAAAACTTTCAAAATCGATCGCTAACGAGAAACAAAAAAAAAATGCAAAGAACTTTGCAGAAAAGTGAAAAAATTGACTGCACGAAGAATAGCCATTTTTTACTGATACAAGCGGACGAAGTTTCTAGCGGTCCCGCAACGACTGCCCGATGTTGTAGGAAAAACTCGTCCAGTTTGGCGGACAACTCGTCGCTACCATTGGAAACTTGGTAAATCTTGGGAAAACTTATCAAATCGCAATCCTTTGCAATCCTAGTGGGTGCCGGCTGCTCTTAAACGATTGCGCAACATACGAAACAATAAATGCGCACTCATATGTAGAAATAAGTAAGCTACGCCCAGATAGACTCAGTTTCCGAGTTTCTAGTCGGAGGGCGACCTAAAAAGGACCATTCTCAGTGCAGATCTGGTAAGGGAGGACCCTCTTACTATATTTGCACCGCGAACGAATCATTTTCAAGGAGCTAAAACAGATCAGTAAAATAAAATAGAAATAGGTTAAGACGCCCTCAATTAACGTTTTGGAGACAGGCAAGAAATTCAACTTCACGTCCTAATCTTTACAAACGTCCCAACCTAGCTCACAAATATTCCTACCATTGTTATCCCTATATTCTCATATTCTGCTTGTTATTTATTTTGGTTTCCTCAGTGCAATTATTTTCTAAGGAGCGAAAGTTCAATATATTTCAATACTGAACACATCCCGCTCTTATCAAACCGTTTAGGAGTGTCTAACACCAACTAGGATTGCCCCAGCAAATCTTCCGGTGATTAGGTAAAGAGTATTCATGGTTTAGCTTTCTAGACGAAGAAATTTACTAACAGCAATTATGTGCACGATGTGGTTGTGAAAAAAAGGAGATCCATCCCAGTCGAGGGAGGGCACATATCTAAAAATTAGGCAACAAATTGATTTGGTATTCACGGAGCGGCCACTAGAGGATAAAATCGGGCCTAAGCTGACAAAATTCACAAAAAAATACATTCGATTTCGCCAAGGTTGTAAGCAGACAAGGCTATGTGCCTCCCTCACATGATAGATCCCGGAGATCCCGGTTATAACATGTCAGGCGGCGGTCAGCTGTATTTGAATGCGCTTTGCCCGCCGAGACATCTTTACAATCGCGGTGATTTGTTTGTTGTTTGTTTGTTTTGGTGTCCTAGTCTGTCCTCTGGAAGCCGCTCAGTGAGTCTCAAGTCAATTTGTTAGATGTTTAGTCATGTGCCCCCCCCCCCCCCCCGACTAGGATAGATTAGATCCGGGGTTAAAAGATGAGGCCTTACTTATGTTAAAAGAATCTAATAAAGAACGTTGAGGAATAGACCATGAAACACATGGCTGAGTTCGTCAACAGAATTCGTTCCGATTAATAGAAAAAAAGTAAAAATACAAGAAAGAAGACCAAGTAGCTTAAAACTCACACGTACGGAAAGGCCGACAACGAGTCGTTCTTCTTCAGTGCGTCCGAAATGTGGTGCCCATTCGTGGCGCCAACCTCTTCAGCAACACTGACCATTCTGAACTACTCCATTAGACGCTCGATCTCGAAAACTCGGCGGCTCGAAAACGCGTCGACAGCACGGAAATCTTCGACGAAGAAACAGCGGCGCGTCGTGAAATGCACGTGCGCCGCACGAGAACACCGATCGGAGGAGAACGAGGCGGTGGAGGAAGCAAGAAGACTGTGGAACCAGCTGGCGAAGTGCAAGAAGTCCCCCCGCTCGCCCCGTAGACAACCAAAGGTCACTTTGTGAGGATACAAGAACGGGCGTCGAACAAGGCACTTTACTACATAGAAGAATCTCTTGGAGATTAGAAGCACTGCGAAAAAGATGGAAGCTCAGGACTGTTCTAGCACGATTAGATCAGACTCGACGTTAAAAGTACACTAGCACGGACGTGTTTCCCGCGCTAAATTAGACGCGGACGAGTTTTCCTCCCAACCGCGGGCATCGTTGCAGGAGACTCTTTCTGACCGCCTCATCAAATCATTGTCCAATTCATTGTCCGAGTGTTCAGTTTGACTAGCACGATTCTGTCGAACACACTCCAAAATGGTTACCGTATGCCGATTAGCGATGGAGCGCGAAAACGTTCGGGCGCCCTGCTCCTTTAGCCCTAGTTTATGCTAGCACCGCTGCGCGGCGCGGTACGATGGCCGGGATAGATATCGACCGAGCGGCGCGAAAAATCGACATCTATGGCGATCGTGGTGCAGCGCCGCGCGGCGACGCAAGTATAAACTGTAGCTTAGGGCCCGTTTATACTTCCGACGCTGAGCGACGCGACGCCTGGTATGGTGGCCATATTGATCGTGCGACACGATCGATCAATTTGGCCAGCATGCGTGGCGTAGCGTCGCTCAGCGTCGGAAGTATAAAAAGGGACGCACTTCTGCGGCAACGCCGTTCGTCGCTATGGTTAAGGATAGGGCAGGGACGCCGCCGGCGGCTAGCTGTGTGTCCCTGCCATATGGTTAAGGATAGGGCAGCGGCAACGCCGCAGAAGTGTGCGGGCGCCTCAAGGGCTATGGTATACTCCCGCGTCGCGTAGGCGATGGGTCGCGGCGGCAGTGTTCCGCGGGTAGCTACGCAGTTCATAGCTACCCGCGCAACACGCTACCGCGATACCAAAGGCCTTACGACCTGTTCATACCCCGTGACGGCAGTGAGATTAGCGACAAAGCAAAGCATAACTATCGATTTTTCCGGGCAACGGCTCGGCACTGATCGATATGCATCCCCCGTCTCTGCCGTCGTTCCCGTCGCGAAGGGTGGACGAGCGTTCTACCCCTGGCCCAGCCACCTCCAACCCCCTGGGCTTGCTCAGAGTCCAGTGGCTGCCTTACGAGCTAGTGAGGACGCAGACATTTGCAACGCCTCTGTTTAAAGGGCGGGGGAGGGGGAAGGACGCCACTCCGCTGTCAGATTCGCGAAGTATGAACAGACCATTAGCTCCTCCTGAAAACCGGTCTCGTCGCTCAGGGGGACTCCGCCGCTGGATTCTGCGCTTTTTGAGTGCAGAAGCGCATACAGTTGCAAAATGCGCAGAAAACGCCTGAAAACTGTGTAGACATCAAAACCGCTCAAATCACAAGTAGTCATTGAAATGCAAAAATGCTACAACGCAGGAGAACGGAACCCCCAACCTCCCCCGCATGATGCAACCTGCCGGCGGTGCCACCGCAGGCGTACAAGAACCCAGCGCACAGTTTCCGCGCTCCATTGCTAATCCGGATACGGTAACCATTCGGGGTGTGTTCGTCAGAATCGCATTACGTCCTATTTCACGTGAAAAGTGCCCTATTTAATTTTAAAAATGTCCGAATCGACGTGAAAAATGTACAGATTTTTGGAGACCGCTCACAGACTCTTCTATGGACCAACTAGTAGATTTTTAGGAAAGAAAGCAGCAGAGTTTCATAGGATGAGAGAGTATCTACAGTGTCGAATTTCACCAACGTATGTCCTATATAACAGTAGAGACATGTGACCCGTCTTTTTTTCTGCGAAAAACAAACAAAAATAAACTAAACACCCAGACCGATAACGATGTGCTTATCGAAGCAAAAAAGGTGTCACAAGGCAAATGTAGAAACTTGAAACACTCTCCATTCTGAGCGATCTGATGAGCGACGTCCAAAAAGGGCGATCTTAATCGCGGCCCCAATTTCAAGAGGAAGGGCACGTGTGATGCAGTTCCGGTGTACGCCGTCTGCACGTGCGTCGTCGACCTTGATATCAAGCCAGTCCAAATTGTTCCCCTCCCGATGGCCTACGAAATGCTAACGGTGTACGCTTGAAACCGAGAAAAAGAACTACTGGAACATCGAATGACCTACCGTCCTTATATATGCCATTTTCACGTCGAATTGGACACTCTTCTGAGCTAGTCTACTTTTGAAATCAAAATGAATTCCTCCGAATTGAAATGAACTCCAGGTAGGTTGAACTACAGACTCGATAAGATGGTTAGAATCCCGGCCGATGCACCGTAAATTAGAGTGCTAGAATGTCGGTGGTTCAGAATATGTCCTTCGATACACACATACACCAGTTGTTCGACACCGTTTACCTCAAACTTGGGTAATTAAACCAAAACAGTACATATTAGAGCGTCCTAAAAACATCCTACAGAAGAATGAAGAATAGAAAAAATGGAGCATGAGAAGAGCGCCATGTGAATTTTCCCATATGACTCTTTTATAGGGAGTTTTCGTTTGCATAGCTGCACAATCTGATAAATCTCTAAGCGAAATTCCTCACAGTATCCCACGAAATCGCCCTATGATCGCGAGAAAGTCACGATAAGGATAATTTTTTGATCAGGGAAGGTTTAGTACAACTTTCCTTGATTTTTTTTTTAGTTTACCTGCTCCTATAAGTGTAATAATTTTCTAAAACTTTTATTTTTATGGAAAAAATAATAAATTAAAATGTCTTAAAGCACAGCAAAGAAGCAAGCATATAGCGCATTAAATGGTCAGATCGCGCCATACACTCGAAAATTTTGCCACAACTTTTACTTCATTGTTAGTACAATGTTGCGTAAATGAACCAAAGTGAGGGTATTTATTTATTTATTCACTGCAGATACTGTGCGCCACAAGTTATAAACGAAACAAATACAATACAAATAAGCCAGAGCCAAATATTTGACATATGTCCGGTTTGAGTGTCTTTCGATCCTTTTATGAATAATGTGAAAATTTCGATTTGAAATTTGATAAATTAAGATCGTACCAAGTACAGTGTGTGTTCTTCACAGTTGTTTTTGCTGTATCGTTAACAGGTGTCAAACTCCATGCAAACAGAAATTCTGCTATCAATCGAATAAAAATCGCGACGTTCTGGAAGAAGACATGGCGCAATCTCTCTTCTGCATTAAAAATGGCCGCTTTCCACTTTAAAATAAGATTTAAGCCATTATTTTACCTTAAAAAAACAAGAATTTTATAAAATTTCAAAATATGTGTTCACTTATTGGGTAGATGAGCTAAAACTTCAAAGAAATTTATTACAAAAATTTTCTTGAACCAAAAAAATTATTCTAACCTTTTTAGAGAATCTCTGGTTCAATGTAGAGGAAACTCATTTCAATTTGAAATTGTTTGAAATTTTACAATTTTTTGATGAAAAACA
This sequence comes from Heligmosomoides polygyrus bakeri, assembly GCA_947359475.1. NCBI lineage: Eukaryota > Metazoa > Nematoda > Chromadorea > Rhabditida > Heligmosomidae > Heligmosomoides > Heligmosomoides polygyrus. The sequence goes on from OX375866.1 coordinate 6,372,671, forward strand.
ATGGTTAAGGCTTGCTCTTAATAGCAGTAAGGTGGTCCCATAAAAGAAATTGCGCCATGCCGTCCTCCTAGACGTGGCGATTTTTATTCGATTGATAGCAACATCTCTGCTTGCATGGAGTTCGACACTTGTTAACGAACAACAGAGACATATCTCACACACAAACATCCTCACTTCGATGGTTCATGTAAGTGGAATTTACACTATCAATCCTATAAAAGTTGCGGCGAACTTTTTGAGTGCATGGCGCGACCTGATTTTTTAATGCACTACACGCATAACGCATTAAAAGATCAGATCACGCCATGAACTCGAAAATTCACCACAACTTTTACTCGTCTGCTAGTGTAAATGCCACTTATAGAATTATCAAGATGAGGATATGTGGTGTTCTTCATAGTTGTTTTTGCTGTATCGTTAACAGGTGTCAAACTCCATGCAAACAGAAATTCTACTACCAATCGAATAAAAATCACGACGCCTTGGAAGAAGGTATGGCGCAGTCTCCTTTTTCACTAAAAATGGCAAGCTTCCAGCTCCTTGAAACAAGCTTTAAACCATTATTTTTCCTTGAAAAACAAGAATTTTATAAAATTTCAAAATATGTGTTCACTTATTGGGTAGATGAATTAAAACTTCAAAGAAAGTTATAATAATAAAAAATGTAAAAAATGATTCTAACCTTTTTAGAGAATCTCTAGTTCAATGTAGAAGAAGCTCATTTCAATTTGGAATTTGAAATTTGAAATTCTATTAAAAAATTGAGGAAAAATAAGGGTTTAAAGCTTGATTTGGAGAGCGGGAAGGCGGCAAATTCTAGTGCCAGAAAAAAGGTTAGGCCATGCCCTCCTCCAAGACGTGGCAATTTTTATTCGATCGATAGCAACATTTCTGCTTGCATGGAGTTCGACACTTGTTAACGATATAACAAAAACAACTGTGAAGAACACACATATCCTCACTTCGATGCTTCATGTAAGTGGCGTTTACACTATCAATCCAACAAAAGTCGCGACGAACTTCTTGAGTGCATGGCGCTATCTGATCTTTTAATACACTATATGCTTGCTTCTTGATGTGCCTTAAGACAAATTTTCATTAATGTTGTTTTTTCTAAAAATAAAAATTTATAAAATTATTGCACTTATTGGGGGAGGTAAATTTAAAAATTTCAACGAAAGGTATAATTTTCCTTGGACAAAAAAAATTATTCTAGCCATCTTATTGAGTCTGTCGTTTAACGTGCCTGAAGGTCATTTCGATTTGGAAGAGTTCGCTCTGATTTCAAGAGTCTTAAAGCATCCTTGGAAGTGTCCAATTCACGTGGAAACGGTATATAGTCAACGCAAAGCTCCAAGAGATTTTAAGAAGGTGATGACAAAATTTATTTATTTATTTATTCATTTATTTATGACGTAGAACAAAGTCTAGCATCAATGATGTTAAAAAGGGAACGAACAAAAATTTCTAGCACAAATCATAACAATTAACAATCACTGTTAAACGATGCATGAGTAGTAGCATATCTTCGAGCACTTCACGGAATTCAACATGTAGTAGACCTTCTACACACGTGCACAGAGAGTCTCGCCAAATCATCGTACTTGCCAAGCAGCAAGTTGAATTCTTTGAGAACCCTGTAGGTTAGAAAATCTGACCTAATCCGTGACTTAGCAATCGACACTCGAAGCTTAAGCTTTCCTCTTACAGATTTTGTCAGCATCCCTTCAAAGAAATCTTCCGGATTGATTGATAATTTCCTGGACAGGATTTTATACATGATGACAATATCAGCAGTTTTCCTTCTGTTCTTCAATGATGGAAGACCAAAGAACTCAGACCGTTGGGAACCACTTAGAATCGAGCTGTAAGCCACTGAAAAACATCTTATCATGAGCTTCCTCGTGAAGCTCATTTTGTACGCTTTCCAAAAGATCGATATCCCTATTTCTAGATGGATTGAATACTGTAGTTCCAGTTTCAACGATAGGTCGAACATAGCTTTTGAAAGCCTGTATGTAGATCTCGGGAATACAGGATTTCAAAGCCCTGAACAGGTTATAGATACGGAAACTTGCCTTCTTCACCAAAAGTTGGCAGTGCTTTGAAAAAGACAAATCACTCGTTATAATATAACCCAAGTCACGAGTTTCATCCACCTTTTTCAGAGCCTGACCATTAATTCGATACGTCGGTGTTTGGGTATGACAATTGGATCCAATCATTAGAAAGTGGGTCTTTTCAGCTGCAAGTGGCAACTCCCATCTTTCTGCCCAAGAACTAATGAAATCTATTGCCGTCTGGAGGGACATTGAATCCTGTGCACCATCTATTCTTCTGTAGATTTTTACATCATCAGCATACATTTTACAAGTGACTCCCAAATTAGTTATGCAATTAGGGAGTTCATAGGTATATAACAAGAATAGGATTGGTGATAAAACACCTCCTTGAGGAACACCACTTAAAGCTGAGAAGACATCGGAAAACTGGTCCTTAACCTTAACCTGATAAGTTCTTCCTGTTAGAAATTCTCGGATCCATTTTACAATTGTGGGGTGAACACCAACTGTCTCCAACTTGGCCATTAATTTTTTGACTGATACTTTGTCAAAAGCCTTTGAAAAGTCAAAATACACAATATCTGTGCGTCTCTTCTCTTCAACAGCCCTTGACCAGTCATTCAAGGAGGTAAGGACGGCTTGCAAAATTTGCTTGAAAACAACGGCAACGAACTCTCAGCGGATCTACTTTCACGTACTTGGACCTCTAAACTCCTGTTGTTTCAAAATGGCGCAACAAGAGTGTGTCGACATCACAAGACATCGAGATAAGGTTTTTTGGTGTTTTGGTTCGAAGATAAGGGAAGAGCGCTTTGCTCTGTAAGCATAACAAAACCATCACTCACACAGAATTGTACCAAGCAAAGAAGACACAGCACTCACATTCGTAGATGAAGGCAGCTACGGATCTATCCTAGTCGGAGGGGGGGGGTGGGCAAATGGAATTTTTACTTAAAATTCTCTCCCTTAAACTTCTCCAAAGGCTCCACTTGCTGTCTCATGATATTGATCGCTTTGGGCCAATTCAAGAGAATTAAGCCCTCCGCACACTTTTGCGGCAACGCGGCAGCCCTATCTTTAAGCATGGGGCAGAGACACAGAGTCGCCGCGCGAGGCAAAACTAGCCTCGCGCGGTCTGCCGCTGATGTGCCACCTACGCGGCAGACGCGGCAGACGCGGTGCCGCCTACACGGCAGACGCGGTGGCAGCGGCAGTAATCCTTCAAGGCATTGTTGCCGCATTGCCGCGTTGGTGATTGAGCGAGCGGGAGGAGTGTCGCGTGAACTCCAGCACGAGGCAGTGAAAGCCGCGTACGCAGCTGCTCTGGCCTCTGCCGCGTACGCGGCTGCCGCAAAAGTGTGCGGAGGGCTTTAGCCGTGTGGCGTGATAGTGGAAGGCCCAACTGTCACCGGGTTGATCCCTCCCGAGTAGGACAGGTCCTTAACTCCCTAGAACGTCAGTTTGGACCTCCAGGATCCTAGTTTACAGGGTGGCAAATGGGCAAGTTCCTGCCGCAAGAAAGCCAACCAAGTTTCAACAGTTTATTAATCAATTCAAGTAGAACACATATTTACAGGAACTTCTCGAAGTATCCTTCTTTCGACCTTTTACAAGCCTTCAATCGCTTCAAGAAGTTGACCGTAATGGCCACGACGGTGTTGGCACTAATTTATTAGGTTGTAACGAAATAAATGGCACTGAACCACTGTAAATTTAAACAGTTAATATCTCGCCTTGTAGGCAAGTATATTAATCGAAATAAAAACCTTCTGATTCTACACATCTTTGCCAACGTGACACAAGCTTTTTTATCCCAGTAGCCTAAAAATCAGAAGTTCTGGAATTGACGAAATCTTCGAAGGCACTTTCGGCATCCTGTTGGTATTTGAATATTTTCCCTACCAAGAAGTCGCCAAGATGCTTGAAGAAGTGGTAGTCTGTTGGGGAGAGGTCGGGAGAGAACGGAGGATGTGGTAGAGTTTCAATGCTCAGCTCATTCAATTTCTGCAACGTCATTCGTGCTACATGGGGGCGAGCATTGTCGTGCAGAAGGAGAACTCGCCTTCGGTTTACCAAGGCCGGCCGGATATCCTTCAACTTTCTCATCATTTCTTCAATTTCAATGCAGTACTTCTGTGCCGTGATGGACTCACCGGGAGGGAGGAAGCTGTGGTGAATAATTCCCAGCGAACACCACCATACTGTCACCATTACTTTCTTTTGGTGCAATTCCGGCTTCGCAAAAACCTTGGGGCTCTCATCGCTGTCCACCCACTGTGCCGATCGTCGCCTGTTGTCGTGCATTATCCATTTCTCGTCACAGGTTACGATGCGATCAAGGAATGGGTCTGTTTCGTTCCGTAGAAGCAGTGCGGACGAGATCTCATATCGCCGGTTTCTTTGCTCCTCAGACAGCTCGTGAGGCACCCATCTTTCCAGCTTTTTGGTCTTTCCAATTTCCTTCAGATGCAGGGCAGCTGTGTTGTGACTGACGCCAAGACCTTCGCTATCTCCCTGGTACCTTTGTGTGGATCCTCCTCTACCACATCTCTCAGCTTGTCCTCATCAACATCTCTATGCCTCCCACGACCTTCATGTTCTTCCAAGCTCTCATCTCCATTCCGGAACTTCTGATACCAACGATACGCCGTCCGAATTGTGGAACATCCTTGACCGAATGCGGCGTTGATCTTCTCGTCCGCCTCCTTAGCTGTAGTGCCCAGCTTGAATTCATACAAGTAAATGTCTCGGATTACCCTTTTGTCCATCTGCAAAAAAGTCAATAAAACTCTAAAGTTTTCCCACTTTTACATAGAAAATTTGGTACTCGCCGGTAGAGCAAAGTTTGCGCTTCTAAATGATATGCCACATGTTACGGCTTGTTCTTGATCAAACGCGTAAAGACGCGCCAAAAAATGGCGCGAGCCAGTGCCATTTAATTCGTTACAACCTAATAGTTCCAAGCTTTGAGCAGATCTTTCTTCAGGGAATCCACGAACCTGTGTTGCGTAGCGCAGGTCTTGCCCTCCAGCACTGACAAGGGTTTAGGCCTGGAGAATTAGATGACCAAACACTCCTCCCCAATATCCTGGAAACAGCTCGTTGCGGAGGAAAAAAGTGGAATGAGTTGTTTGAGCGGGTGACCAGTGCTGTTGAAGATGCCATTCGCTGTTCCCGAACTGTTCTTGAGCAAAGGGCTCCACACCACCGCAATGAGTTTGTCCAAGTTCGACTTTCAATAAACCTTCGTGGGACCGATGTTGTCTCGTTGACCTGTTAGCCAAGACTGTTGTCACGTTTGTTTAGCTCGGCTTACGTTTTGGCGACCTGAGGTCGGATTCACCAACGACTTGCATAACCTTAACAGAGAATTCACAGCGAAGACTTCAGATATCGCGGCTTATCGCTCACCATATCGCTTGATAAGCCGCGCTATCAGAGATTTCGTATTTTTCTGTGCTAATTTGCTGTAAGTCGTTGATGAATCCGGCCCCTCGCCTTCGTTAGAGCCTGAAAAAGTCGAAAAACATTTATGAAACTGCCCTCCCAAACACCATTTCATCCTGCAGAGTACTAATTTTAAGGATAGATAGGGGTAAGATGCAATCTCTCCTTAAGATTAGTGCTCTGTAGGATGAAATGGCGTTCGGGTGGGCTCCAAGGGCCGAATTCACCAACGACTTACGTAACTTTAACGGAGAATTGTAAGCTTGTCAAGCGATATGGTGAGCGATATTCCGCGTTAAAAGCTCAGATGAAGCGGCTTATCGCTCACCATATCTCTGGATAAGCATACAATTCTCCGTTAAAGTTACGTAAGTCGTTGGTGAATTCGGTCCCAGGACATAACTCCAACGCGACGTCGCGGCGCTGAAACGCGGACGTGCGCTCGGTGACGCGTGGTTAGCTACGAAGCACGAAATTTTGCCAGTGTTTAAGCTCCTCGACTAGTTTTTTTTTTACCACAGGGAGCCTCGAATGAAATGGAGGAGGAACTCTTTTGGCGGAGGCGCTAGGAAGAAAAAGGAAGCAGTAAAATGCCTCTGCCTCTGCTTGTAGATTGTCGAAATAAGGAGGTCCTTAGCGTTTGCTAAGGGGGTGCTTGCCAATGGCATTACACGTGAACATGACAAGTGAGTTGGTGACGGTCAAGTGTAGCGTAAAGTTAGAATTAAGGGAAAAGCTATGGATTAGTGCGCTCATCCCCCCCCCCCCAATAGAAACTTACAAACACTTGCTTCCGGAACTTCTAGTTAGTAATCCCGTCCCAGTTCTTGTTTCGGATTTCCCTCACCAGATCGTTGACCATTTCCAATCACTCATTTAAAATAGTTTGAGTTCGATTCCGCCCGCACTTTGTTAACAATCACTGCCACTTCCCTACCAGGAGACATCAGACTTGTTTCATCCTCATCTCATGTATCTTTCCTTCCTCTGCGCGGTCAACGTCGCCAGCGTACACTCTAGCACGAGTCACTAGCCGTCCCCGTCGGAAGCAGTCGGACCGCGACAACTCGTCCAGTTTCGTCGCGCACCGTGCGCGACGCCAGAGGGGTTCGCGCGGCGTTGGAGTTATGTTTGCCTTCGGTTTGGGAGGGTAGTGTCATCAATGTTTTTCGACTTTTTCAGGCTTGGACAAAGGCGAGGTCGCCGAAATGTAAGACGAGCTAAGTAAACGTGATGACAATCGTGGCTACCAAGTCAACAAGACAACATCGGACTGTTATGAGTGCAAATATTAGGTTGTAACGAATTAAATGGCACTGGCTCGCGCCATTTTTTGGCGCGTCTTTACGCGTTTGATCAAGAAGAAGCCGTAACATGTGGCACATCATTTAGAAGCGCAAACTTTGCTCTACCGGTGGGTACCAAATTTTCTATGTAAAAGTGGGAAAACTTTAGAGTTTTATTGACTTTTTTGCAGATGGACAAAAGGGTAATCCGAGACATTTACTTGTATGAATTCAAGCTGGGCACTACAGCTAAGGAGGCGGACGAGAAGATCAACGCCGCATTCGGTCAAGGATGTTCCACAATTCGGACGGCGTATCGTTGGTATCAGAAGTTCCGGAATGGAGATGAGAGCTTGGAAGAACATGAAGGTCGTGGGAGGCATAGTGATGTTGATGAGGACAAGCTGTGAGATGTGGTAGAGGAGGATCCACACAAAGGTACCAGGGAGATAGCGAAGGTTCTTGGCGTCAGTCACAACGCAGCTGCCCGGCATCTGAAGGAAATTGAAAAGACCAAAAAGCTGGAAAGATGGGTGCCTCACGAGCTGTCTGAGGAGCAAAGAAACCGACGATACGAGATCTCGTCCGCACTGCTTCTACGGAACGAAACGGACCCATTCCTTGATCGCATCGTAACCTGTGACGAGAAATGGATAATGTATGACAACAGGCGACGATCGGCACAGTGGGTGGACAGCGATGAGAGCCCCAAGGTTTTTGCGAAGCCGGAATTGCACCAAAAGAAAGTAAAGGTGACAGTATGGTAGTGTTTGCTGGGAATTATTCACCACAGCTTCCTCCCTCCCGGTGAATCCATCACGGCAGAGAAGTACTGCATTGAAATTGAAGAAATGATGAAAAAGTTGAAGGATATCCGGCCGGCCTCGGTAAACCGAAGGCGAGTTCTCCTTCTGCACGACAATGCTCGCCCCCATGTAGCACGAATGACGTTGCAGAAATTGAATGAGCTGAGCATTGAAACTCCACCACATCCTCCGTTTTCTCCCGACCTCTCCCCAACAGACTACCATTTCTTCAAGCATCTTGGCGACTTCTTGGTAGGGAAAATATTCAAATACCAACAGGATGCCGAAAGTGCCTTCGAAGATTTCGTCAATTCCAGAACTTCTGATTTTTATACTACTGGGATAAAAGAGCTTGTGTCACGTTGGCAAAGATGTGTAGAATCAGAAGGTTTTTATTTCGGTTAATAAACTTGCCTATAAACCGAGATATTAACTGTTTAACTTTACAGTGCCATTTATTTCGTTACAACCTAATAAACGGTTGAATTCGATATGTGAAGCTTCTCTGCCATCTCTTGAGTTGTCCTACGGCGGTTGGTTTCAATCGACGCCTCTATTTTGTCGTCATCAGTAGTGATTGTACGATCAGTATGTGGTGTGGTGATGTGGTGCATCTTGCACATTAAAATTTCCAGAGCGAAAGCAAGCAAACCAATGATGAGACTGGCGTTCATGAAGGCAGTTCTTAGCATAAACTTCACAAAACTGCTTCCGAGTTTGCGCCGAATTTTTGCCCTTTCGGAGGTAAAACAATGAAATAAACTTAATTCCTTGAGAACTTACTTTTTACTAATGACGCTCAGTTTTAAACAGAAGATAGTCTGAAGTCTAACCTTTAAAACAGCATACAGTAGTATAAGCCACGCAATCAGTATAAAAAGGATAAAGGACGGCGTTACTCAATCCCTTCTGGGATGCGCCAGCGCATTCTACTTCTACGCGATGTCGTGGAGGCGACATGAATGCGTATTTGGGCATACAATGACTTGCGGTGGCCAGCCGATGAACAAGTCAGCGCTTTATCCTTCCCAGACAAGTCTGGTACCAATTCACCGACCCCGGAGGGATGGAAGGCCTTGTTGGCCTGGGCGGGAAATCCGAACCAGGAACCTGGAATCGAGTGCATGCGACAGTCGCGCCTCCTCCGATTGCGCTACACTCGCCCACGCAATCAGTACTGCATAAAAATGTACAGTTCACGCCATCTATGATAAAAAAACGAATTAATTATCGAACAATCCAATAGGCAGACGATGTGCATTCAGAGCGAGTACCGTACCGCCGCAGCACTACAGTGTACAGTGCGTGCTAACTGTTCGGCAAATACGTAGTCGCATGTTGCTGCCACAATTAACAGCATAGCAGTGCTTCTATTGTGTTTTTATAGCACCAAAAATGGGGCTTACAATGGGTGTCTGGAAAGCGACATCGAGCGGCTGAAATTGTCCTCCGAGCTTGATCTATTATCTGCTCAGTACGAAACAAATGCTTGACTCAATCGGATGAAAAATAGATATTGGAGAAAAGATAGAAGATAGAAAAGTCGTTATCCAAACGATCCCTCTTTGCGACGTTTAAGAAATCCAAATTAATGCAATTTTATCTTTTCCAATATTGGGCCAGTTTTATATTTGCACCTTCTATACAGCCTTAATATTTCTCTTTCCAATTTTCTGGTCAACTTTATACTTTGGATCCGGTGCCGATTCGTAGAGTTCGTCAATTTTTTTCAAATGTCGGGTAATAATAGCATTTTTGAAAAGCCTGGACCTCCGGACGACTCATAAGTTGAGGACGATTTTCACCAGATCGGATTTTCGGATGATTTAGTTAAGGATTCTGATCATAAACCCGGAACCCTATCCGAGCCGGATATACGACATTCGATACGAAGAAAAATTAGTTATATTAATGGCTCAGATGGTTCGGACAGCTCATTTTCTCGGGTCATACATTGGATACGCGATTCGGGTAGAATATTCCATTTCTGATTAAAATCAGTTCTCTGAACCATCCGAGATTGCGTTCTCGTGAAAATTACTTTAATCTGAGTCACCCCAAGGTCCGGAAAGTTGAAATACGTTATTATTCGAACGATCCAACTACCCGACGTTTAAAAAATCTATATTAATTGAATTTTAAGAATACAAATTCAAACCACCCAAATCTGCGTTGGCTCCTATGTATAGTTAAATTTTTGATTCGTTGTAATAAGTATTGAATGAATAGTAGGGTCACCTGTGCAAATAGGGCTTGGCCGCTTCCAAAGACCTCTTTCAAAACGAAAATCAGCGGTCGATTCGAAGGATTTAGCTGTTGAAAAAAAAAGAAAAAATGTGTTGAATGTTGAAAAAGATCGGCCGGCGAACTATAATACATATCGCTGTTGACCAAGCAATGATAAGAAACTGGTTTTCCCCTAATGTTCGGTTTTTTTATAAACAGAAAAAAGACGAACAAAACAGGTGCACAACATCTCAGCAGGCTGATTAGTGATCTTTTCTCGAATATAGATATTGGAAAAAGGATAGAAGTGACTATGAGCTTATCCATTACTATATGGAAAACTGATGCGAATAAGGATCCGTCGGATGAATCAGCCTGCTGTGGTTTTGTGCACCTGTTTTGCTCGAGTTTTTTTTCTGTTTATTAAAAAAACCGAACGTTAGGGGGCAACCAGTTTCTTATCATTGCTCATCCGACAGCAATAGTTCGCCGGCCGATTTTTTCCAACACTGCTATAAAAAAACTCGCATCCTTTAAATCGCCCGCTGATTTGATATACATTTTCATAGAGATCCTTTAGGAGCGATCAAATGCTATTTGCTCAGGTGGCTCTATTATTTATGCGATGCTAATTGCAACGAATCACAAATTGACAATAGATAGGATCCAACGCGATTTAGATAATTTGAATCCGTTGAATTTGTACTTTTGGAATTCCATTAATTTGGACTTTTTTCAAAGCTCGGGTAGATGGATCGTTCGAATAATGATATTTTTGAAATTCTCGGGCCTTGGGATGACTCAGATCAAAGGGAGTTTCACGAGAATGTATCCTCGGCTGGTTGATTTCTGATCGAAATCAGTTATCTGAACCATTCGAAAATTCAGCCAGGTGAACATCATCCTCACCTGAGTCATCGTAAGGTCCACGGTTTTCAAAAATGCTATTATTACCAGACATTTGAAGCAAATGACGGACCCGAGTTGTGTGAATCAGCACCGAGAAGTATTGGCCAAAAATTGGAAAGTTTCCACTTGAAGTGCTCCGGTTTTTTGGCAATTGTACTGTAGAAAGTTAAAATTTACAAAAGGTCAAAAGTTGAAACACAAGAACAAAATAAAGAAAGACTAGAGCTCTATAGAAATAAAGGACAAGGATAAGGATAAAGGGCAGCGCTATTCAATCCTCTTTGAGATGCGCCACGCAATCTTCTTCTACGTGATGTCGTGGAGGCGATTTGAATGCGTATTTGGCCATGCAATGACGATGTACGATTTTGATCGTTGTCAGTTTTTAGTTCATTAAAGTGAGAAGTCAAAAAATAGCCTTATTTTCTTATGTAGACGGAATTGAAAGATAACGTGAAATATTCAGTAGGCGGTGAGCAAGTCAGCGCTTCACCCTTCCCCGGCAAGTCTGGTACCAATTCACCGACCCCGGAGGGATGGAAGGCTTGGTTGGTCTGGGCGGGAAATCCGAACCAGGATCCTGGTATCGGGTGCACACGATAGTCGACACCTCCATCGACTGCGCTACATGCGCCCATCTCCATAGAAATAGACAATAAACCACAAAAAAACGAAATAGAAAGGACATTTTGCCACTGTCTTAAGACGAATCGTCGTGCTCTGCTCCTTCCTTAGTCCTTCTGTCTACTTGAGAAAACAATGTGATTTTTTAACTTCTCACTTTAACGGCCTAAAAGCTGACAAAAATCCAAAAGGGAGAAGGCGAAACATAGTTTCTGACAGAGCAGCCCGTCCTCTTTCAAAAGGTATATAACATTACGCAAGTGTAAGCGAAATTCAGAATAAAATGTAAAAAAAAACAGCTGGAACTTACAAGACTCGAACTCGAAAGTCCGCCGATATCCTCTTATGAGGCGGCACTCCTACCGACTGGGCCACCCAGGCACATTTTGTGGAGTGTCATAGGGGTTGGTAATTGTTGCGCACACTCATTTACACCTCTTTTTTCGGTATTTAAAAAAGTGTTCAGCAAGAGATAACTGTAATTCTGGACTCCGCTCACACGGGTCATCATCCTGTCAAAATAACATCACAAAGGCTCACCTTAAGTTGGGAACCTTTCCTTGTTAGTTTCCAACCTAAAAATAGCAACAATACATCCTTCAGAATATAAAAATAAACTAAAAATTAATCGAAATTATATGATAATTTTTAAATGAACTAAATTAGATAATTTTTACATATCCAAAAAAGTTACAAAACCTCTTTCTCCACTGACGAGCCACTAACGTAGTGTTATAACAAGGTTAGTTGGAAGATAGGTGGCGAAACGAATCAATTTGAGCAAAGACAAAAAGGCAACTTCATGCTTTTACTTTGTTTAGTAAAGAAAATCGAACTTAGATACCAATGAGGCTGATATAGTTCGAAAATAAGAATGTCAGGTTCATGTCGCGAACATAGGCAGCATTCGAAAATGGGAGCATGCCATCAATCAGATCACATTTAAATGGTATGCCGTTCAGAGATGATGTGTAGGATCAACATTCTGAGTGGCTGACGTGTATTCGGCCGGTGTCCTGGTTGGTTGTGATCTGCTGGCGCACCACGGCCTCCAAATGCTGGCCATCTTCGCGACATGAGCCGAATGTCACAACGAAAAGCACTTTTAATCGCATCGCTACCTTCACAATGCTCTACACACCTTGATATCCAATAGGTGGACGCGCAAGCTGTGACAAACTAGACAATGACTCGATTCGAGGCCAGCAGACAGTTCTAGTACCAGCTTTCTAAAGGAAAGCCTGCTAGCCTGAGGACATTTGGCGCAAGTACCATTAAGCATCATTAGGTACAAATGCCAATGACTACTAAATGAATTAATTAAATTATGATTAATTCGTCGAAGATTATAAGGACGAAATTAGCACAAATTGGAATGATTCATCGTCTTAATGGGACAATGAACATTTTCACTTATTCACTTATTATTCTCGCAAAATGCCATTGCAAAGAAACGGATAACACACTGAAGGAGAAAATGGAGCAATTGTTGGGAAATGCCTTAACAAACCGAACGGGATAGAGAAAGAGAAAGAGAGAAGAGGTCGTTCACCACTGCAGCGATTCTGCGTGGAGAAATTTTTGCCGTTCAATATTGTGAGACATTCTGGAAGTTCTTCCTTTTGACAGAAAGGCTTTTCATGAAGTGACCAGAATCGATGAGGAGCTCAGTATCCAGGCCATTATCACACCATATCTTTGATTCACAGACAAAGCTGTTTTGGAGATCCTAACTACCCGAAAAACCTAACAAACCTTTCCAGAGTACGCTGTTGCACAAATTCTCGTTGGGCATTCGAATGACACTTTTCGAATACTCGAGTAATTTTGGCCTCCTCCGAAATTTTGAATATTCGAACGATTTCGAACACCAAAAATTTTAGAGCATTCGAAACCGAATATAATCGAATAATGCGATTTTTTCAACATTCGAACTCGAATATTCAAAATTGAATGAAAATCATTCGAATACCTATTGCATGTACGTTTATTACATGGATTATCCATGTAATAAATATCGAGTCTAGATCAAACGACACCGAGGAAAAACACTTTCCTTGCGGAAGTTAGGCATCTAGTAATGAAAGAAAAAAAAAACAAAAAAAAAACAATCTGGAGATGGACAAGTAAAAATTAATCGTCAATACCTATTCGAATGGATCATTCGAGCATAAGTATACATACCACAGGCTCAATAAGGTGGTTCGAATTATTTTTGTTCTATAAAAAAGCATACTTTTTTAGAATTTTTTAAGTCCATCTGCCCCAATAGGAAATAATTTTAGAAAATCTTATTTCTAGAGAAAAATAATAAATTAAAATTTGTCTTGTAGCAAAAAGCAGCATAATTCGCATTAAAAGATCAGATCACGCCTTGAAACGTTTGCCACAATTTTTATTGATTGATAGTGTAAATACCATTTACATGGACTATCGAATGAGGACATGTGTTCTTTACAGTTGTTTTTGCTGCATCGTTTACCGTTTACAGGCGTCGAACTCCATGCAAACAGAAAATTGGCTATCAATTGGGTAAAAATCGCGACGCCTTGGAAGAGGGCGTGGCGCAGTCTCTTTTTGGAACTCAAAAATAGCCTCCTTTTTGCTATTTAAAACAAGCTTTAAACCATTATTTTCTTCAAAAAATAAAAATTTTATAAAATTTCAAACAATGTCTTCACATATTGGATAGGTGAATAAACACTAAAGGATGTTATACTAAATTTTCTTGAACAAAAAAAATGTTCTAACCCTCTTGGAGGGTTTATATTGTAATGTAGAAGATCATTTCGATTTGGAAGAGTTCGACTTGATTTCAAAAGTCTTAGGCTTGGCTTATGGTTAGAACAGTGTCCAATTGGACACTTCATAGCTAGCATAAGACTTCTGAAATCAAAGCGAAGTCTTCCAAATCGAAATGAGCCTCTTCCGCAGAGACTCTCCAAAAATGTTAAAATATATTTTTGTTCAAGAAAAATTTTAGTATAACTTTCTTTGAAACATTAATTCACTTCCCCATAAAAGAACACATAATTTGAAATTTAATAAAAATTTTACTTTTTGAGGGAAAACAATGATTTAAAGCTTGTTTTGAAGAGCGAGAAGGCGACCATTTTATATTGCCAAAATAAAGATTGCGCCATGCCGCCATGCCCCCGTCCGAAACTTCGCGATTTTTATACGATTGATAGCAACATTTCTGCTTGCATTGAGTTCGACACCTGTCAACGATAAAATTATTTCACTCATTCGGACAGGTGAAGTGAAAAAAATTCAAAAAAGTTATTCTAAGTTTTCCTTGGAAAAAAATTATTCTAGCCATCTTGAAAAGCCTTTTGTTTAATCGGAAAGAAACTCGTTTCGATTTGGAGACGTTCAAATTGATTTGAAATTTCATTGGCCAGCTTAGAATAGCGTCCAATTTGACCTGAAAAGTGTCCACTTTGATTTGAAAAGTGTTCAATTCGGCGTGAAAACGGTATATATCACAAAAAGCTAGACAATCACATGGCTGGGTCTTTTCCTCTTTCCTGTCGCCTATCTGTAATCTAGAATAAGCTTTAGATCATCATTCTTCCTGGAAAAAAATGAAAATTTTACGAGTTTTCAAATAGGACGCTCACTTATTGGAGCAGGAGGCTCAGAAGAGTTCCATTTTGGCTTAAAAGGTATACAATTTGACGTAAAAATTATATATACCAGAGCAGATGATTTCTTAAAACGTACAGAAATCTTTAAATGGAAGTCTGCATGAAATAGTGGCTTTGTCTCCGGCCCAAGACAGTCCAAACTAAGCGACGTGGACGACAGTGGCTGTGGAAGGGCATCCGCAATCATACGGCGGTCTTTGGTGAAGATGGCTGGCGCGATGAACCTTCCGCCTAGAGGTCGTCCGCCAGCAGTGCAGCGTTATCGGGGCGCTACGGAGAGAGCTGGTTGACCGCGAGAGTGCTCTCGGCGATAGGACGAGGTGTCGTCCGATCCGCACGGTCATCTCGCTATCGCTACGTGGAGACAGTTCGCCGAATATAGTACGGCTGGCACCGATCACGTGCAAAGCAATCGGTCTACTCGCAGACCACCATGGCGGCCAACGTCGGCGTCCAAAGGTCGGGTCTAACGTCGTGGTCGCGGAAAAAATGCAGTCAAAATCAGAAATTGTCGCACCAATACGTCAACGTTGCAGACGATTTCATCTGCGCATAGAAAATGTCTGAAAATTAGGACCTATCAGGATCGGGGGAGGGGGAGGGGGCAAAAAACTAAAAATTATGCACAGCAAATTGCCTAGGGATTCACAGAGCCGCTTCAGAAAGACGAAATATTACCCAAAAACAAGAGGATCTATCCTAGTCGGGGGTGGGGGGGGGTCACATATCTAAAAAGCATGTAACAAATCGACTTGAGACTTACCTAACGGCTCCTGGAGAGTAGGATAGGACCTAAATTTCAAAAAAAAAAACGACAAAAAGAAAGAAAAATTACATTTGTTATCGCCGCGGTTGTAAGCAGTCAAAGCTGTGTGCCCTCCTCACCATGTTAGAATCTGGTTATAACATGTCAGGCGCCGGTTAGCACGTGGCATGCGGCTTTATACGCCCTCCTCACCATGTTAGATCCTGGTTATAACTTGTCAGGCGGTGGTCAGTATGCGGCATGCCTCTTGCGTCACTGTTTGCCCGCCGGTATGGTTGTAAGAACCGCGGCGGTTTAATTTTTTTGTTCGTTCGTTAGCTTTTCTTTCTTTTACGTTCTCTTGTGTCCTTCCGGAGCCGCTCCGTAAGTCCCATGTCGATTTGTTAGACAATTTTTAAATATGTGCCGCCCCCCTCCCCCCCCCCCCCCCGACTAGGATAGATCCAAACAATACAATAATCTACTATCTATTTCTGCTCCCGCTTTGAGGAAATTCGTTAGGAAAACCCTCCGACTAGAGTTTGCTGGCTCGCATGGTGTTTGATTCTTTCATCTTCTTTCCTACGAGATGACGAGTTTCTGTTTAATAGCAAGTTTCAATCTATTTTGTTTGTTGTGTTGCTCTCGTTGTGGGTTTTTTGTGTTTGATTGTTTTTTTACATTCCCACACATGCCTAACCATGTGATAAATACCAAATATCAAATAAAAAACAAACGAAGATACAAAAAAATCACCGCGGTTGTAAAGACGTCCCGGCGGGCAAGGCGTATTCAAATACGGCTGACATGTTATAACAGGGATCTACCATGGTGAACGAAGCATATAAAGCCGCATACCGCGTGCTGACCGCCGCCACCTGCCATGTTATAACCAGGATCCGTCATGGTGAGGGACGCACATAGTTTCCTCTGCTTACAACCGTGATGAATTTTTTGTTTTTGTTGTATTTTTTGGGTGATTTTTTCCCAGCTTAGGCCTGAGTTATACTCCCGCGGGAGCATCCGCGGAAGGGCGGGAATCGCGCCGAGACTCCTCACCTGGCCAATCGCCGCTGCTCGCCGCGCCTCCCCACGCCCGCCTCCGCCGTGCACCATTGGTCCGCGGACGTTCCGCGGATGCTCCCGCGGGAGTATAACAGAGGCCTAAGGCCCTACTTTGCCTTCTAGAAGCTGCTCCGTGAATCCCAAGTCAATTTGTTGCATAATTTTTACTTATAAGTATACAGTATTATACATATATGTGCCCCCACAGCTAGGATAGACCCGAAAATTTACTTCAGTTCAAACCACTCGCTGACAAACATCTAATGGAACGCTTGGTTGGCCTAGGCGAGAAACCTGAGTCAAGAACGTGGAATCGAAGTGTACGCGACAGGCGGCGCCACATCCGACTGCCATAAGAAAAGATCCAGGCTCTAAAACAATGTACGTTATCAAGTAGCGTACGGTATTCCATACTGGAAATTCTGAGTCTGGTTTACAAACAGGTCAAGGTCGTCAGAACTAGAGCCACACATATCTCCTCATCTCTCACATCAGATGAACAAGACTTCTTGATCTTCTTTTTAGGTTATGTTCATAAATAAGCAGCATGAGGTGAGATCATCATTCCAGCTATGTGAAGAACAGAACAACTTATAGAGCACCTTCAGAAAAAAGCAAAACTGATGAGCTTTAGAGGAACCGCTCGTATGACTGCAATGTTGATGATAATAGCGCAACTGGCCCACATAGAATTTCGATGACTCATCTTGGCATCTCTTTGATTAAAGCCACATGACAGTGGTCATGTGAATGTGATATAGTAGATATAAGACTTAAAAACTAAAATATACCACTTCCACGTCGAGATGGACACTTTTTGGATCAAATTGGACGCTCTTCTAAGCCAACCTAAGACTTTTTAATTTTCGGATAGCATTAATCGATATGTATACCCTGCCTGCGCGACCATTTGCTCTCGTCGCTGACTATGAATAGACTTTCAGCTTCCTAAAAACCTCAGGACGACAAAAATTGGACCCATCTTTGTCGGAAGCGGGCATAGCTAAGAATTATGTAACCAATTAATTCGACACTCGCTAAGCGGCTTCAAGAGGAGAAAATCGGACACAAAAGATAAACGCTAAACGATAGATCCCATAAATTGCTACAAGTGTTGTACAGCAAGTTATCTCCACTGTTGAAGGCAGGTTTTATTACATATTTTCAATGTGCACAATGTTTATTATTGTAGCAAAAGCATTGCAAGCTGGGCAAACTAGCGCAACAATGCCAATGAGCTATTGAACTTACACAGAGAATATCCCGCGACATAAACCGTATTCTAGAACGCCATGGGATTGCACGCTTAGTCTTCAATATGATATTCCAACATGAAAACGTAGCAAGTGAGGCAAATGAAAACTGAAACACGTCGTGACGTTGGCGAGAACAATTACGCAAGAATGGTAGGAGAAGCACAGAATCGATATAAATAATTACAGATACTGTACAACATGAACATACTAGATGACGTACTGCTAAAGCAGATACAAGTGACAGCTTGTAGCCTAACTACATTCGAAACCAGCGAATTAGCGGATACAAAACATAAGGCAAGTGGTGCTTAAACAGATCCATTTTAGGTCAGAAAATTGAGAGAAACGACTAAAGGAAACAAACACAGTCGGCGAAGTCAGCAGCAACTCGACAAATGCGAGTCTACGAACGGAGTGCCAGTGAAGAGAAGGTAGCCCACAGCCTCTCCGGCAACCACGCTCAGGATGAGGTT
The DNA here is from genome assembly GCA_947359475.1 of Heligmosomoides polygyrus bakeri. Classification (NCBI taxonomy): domain Eukaryota; kingdom Metazoa; phylum Nematoda; class Chromadorea; order Rhabditida; family Heligmosomidae; genus Heligmosomoides; species Heligmosomoides polygyrus. The sequence continues at coordinate 6,391,221 of OX375866.1, forward strand.
CCCGTTGAATGTCATCACAATCAGCATGAGGACATACGCGAGCAGTGCTTGAACTCCGTAGAGAGCCGCCTGAGCTAGACGAAATCCGGAAAAGACGCGCTTCGTCAGACTGAAAATCGAAAACGCAATTCATCGAAGAGAAAGGGAAGACGAAGGTCGGACCAACCCGGTGATCTGGAGAATGGGCGCGAACGGAATAGTATCCTGCGACACGTTGTCTCCTCCAGAGTCTGCCAATGGAGACTGCGAACTTGTCATGGCCGCGTTTGCATGACGTTGCTGAATGGTTCCCCATGAAGCGTGACACGAATAAATTTTAGACGGCGTTCAGAGCGTTCGCGTGGCGACGCTATTATCGCGTCGCGCTCTTCTAAGAGGGTGTTGGTGCTATGAACACCATGCGCTCGAAACGACAGCGTAGTAGCTAATCACCGAGCGATGAGCAAATCGCTCAGCAGTGAACAGCGGTATCCTCTTCGCGTGGCGATACTGTTAATTGCGTGCGATAAGGTTTTCGCTGCAGAACAAGTATGAACACCTCGCGAAGGGGCGACGCGACGTCGCTTGATCGATACGGGAGGTTATCATTGCGTCACGTCGCGCCGCGATGCTGCTGTGGGCATCCCCTTAATGTTCTATTACTGCAAAGTGTTTTTGTATGTGGGACAGGATCTCCTGAGGATAGGCGAGGACTGAGTCCTTAACATCAAAGATTCCTACACAGACTAAAAAAGACTTTCATCTGCCCTGTCGTGACTCTCGCCATGACTTTCAAGAACACACTGGCGCTCGCGGCATTCCGGTCCCGACACGCGCACGCTCCGCGACGCGCTATAAACGCCTTTCCGCGCGCAGTCGGCAGTATTCTCGCTCATCGTCACCGCGAGCAGTCGGTTCGTCGCTCCTGCAACCGTCTTGAGCGGCCGGCCCGTCCGTCGTTGCCGTCATTAGGCCTATGCTAGGGGACGTTTAGTATGCGCGCGATGCGATGCATGCGTAGTAGCCAAATTGATCGAGAGTCGCGATTTATCAATTCGGCCACTACACATGAATCGCCTCGCGCTCACACTAAACAAGGCCTAAACATGCTTCAGCGACGTTGTTGTCGGCGATGTCGGTGACGACAGCGTCGCCGACAACAGCGAGCTGGTGCTGTGCAGTGCGTAATAGCCCGCGCAACACTGTCAGCGACAGCATGTCGCCGAAGTATAACATAAGCCTTAGTACTCGGACATTCCCTCTCGAGGGGCCTCACAACCACCTGCTATTGAGGTAAGACCTGTTGCAGTGGGTGTTGCGGGCTGCCCCGGTTGGCCAGGTGAGGGACCCCGCTGCGATTACCTGCACCCCTTGATGCTCCTGTGGAAGTATACCATTAGGCTTAAGGGTCGGCTCCAGTTGTTAGAGTATAAGTAGGTTTATACTATGTATACACATTGATATATTCTTGTACAGCCGTATATCCACTAGGTGCCAAAATGCCTCGGCCTAATAACTCGTTGAACTTGTGCTCCCCTCATTCGGTATTGCGTGTATTGGGATTCGATATGAATGTATATGTCTATGTTGCGCAGTGGTATAGTCGAGGAATGGAAATGTCTATCGATAGTATTGGCAGAGGCCGTAAAGAGTCGCCCAGTTCAACTGCACCGGGCGAGTGACGTGAAGCTGAGGCGTAAGGCGCACGGGCCAGCGCAGGAGTAGTCTGCGGGAGGATACTAAAATACATCCGCGTTGGTGTGAGGCGTGTTCATAGTCGGGGCAAAAGGGCCCACATTCTGAAGTCGCACTCGCAGGCAGATTTAGAGCGGCGCGCAAACAAGTCCTCGACTCCGTTGATGCCTCAACACGTGGCCTCGAGGGATGTCGCGTACGTACTCCACCAATACAGCGGACTTTCTGGGGCACGACATGCCCTTTCAAGGGCAACGACAAGATTCAAGTGTGCACAGCTGCAAAAATATTTTGTAGACTTTTGAAATACCATTTTGAGATCAGACCAATTTCGCTCTCTCTACAAACAGAAAAATTACAATTCATACAAGGTGGTGAGTAAAACCACATGGAGCTTCTCGGTCCTTCCAGCGTTCTATTCGCCTTTTTCACTTCTGTAGGTAGCTTTACCAAATTGTCATGCTTCTGCACCGTTTTACCATCGGTTTTCAACGGTGTTATGGAAGAAAACTACAGTCCCCTCTTGTTATAACGTGCTTCAAAGTGTTGGCGAAAATCCATGTCATAGGGGGATTTATCAACAACAAAAAAAAAACTCGTTAAAAAACTCAATGACTAAATAGCAATAAAACATGTACCCATAAGGTCAGAGTAAATACACAGGACAACTTTAGATGCAATACGCGTTAAGGGGGGGGGGGGCAGCCTATGGGCTTCATCCTCCTTGAGCGTAGCAGTCAGATATGGTGACGTGGGATTTTCCATTGTACACAAGCTGACACGTACGTACGGGTAATACAAGTCGCAACGAGAGGGGCCCAGGTTAAACGGTGCGTCAGGAGCGAACTAAGCTGGTAAAAACTCGCCCTACACGTGGAAATGCCACGTCACGTCGTACTTCTGCTTGAGTACTGATGGGCTCCCACCCCACAATATGCATTGTATATTATTGGTGCTGCCCCTGTCTTCAAAGATACTCTTTATAATAAGCACAGGTATGATAAAGGAGGTATAACAATTACCAGAGGTAAGTTGAACGTGATCAGCAGAAAAATTGAGTAACGCGATCGAAGCCATCGCGTCAAGTACGACTGGAACTCGCACCCTCTGCTTTCCAGGCAGGATATTAGCCTATTATACCACCAGTGCTGTTGGATCGCACGTAACAACGACATCCTCGTTGCAATGGCCTACCAGCACAAACCCGTGATATCGGGATCAGGGATGAGCAGTAATTTTAAAAATCTTCCCAGAAAACAGAGAATGGCTTTCGTCAGAAAACATAAAAGCCAAAAACGCCAGAAAACAGAAAATTTCAAAATTATCAGACGACCTAATTATTCTATACAAAGATCCATTTTCCAGTAGCAAATTCTTTTGTATGACTAGAAATGTGGCCGAGGAGAAGCGTTTTAACTTGTAGGCGTTTATAAAATTTCCTAATACAGGCAAGATTTGATTAAATCAGCAAATTGTAAACCTTGACTCAAAGACCCTAGGATTCTCGACATTTGAGGTATGCAACAATACTCATAAACTCCATTTCACAGCTAATGCCCTAACGATCACATCAATAATCGCAATACTACCAGTGTTTCTGTGAAAAATGAATTCTTTTGTTCTTCCAGGTTAGTGCTAGAGAGGAGACGCACAAAAAAAGAGTGGCCTAAAAACGGTGAATTTTTTTTAGGCGTTCAATGCTCACTGATACATACCAAAATGAAAGTGTAACCACAAAACAGACGATTCGCTAGATTAGTGGTCCCAATTGTAAAAAAATAGTATTCCAATGTGACTTCGGGGGCTGTCAGCACGACTTTTTAAGTGAAAGTGTCTTTTTGAATGCGTAGACACTATAGAAGGCGTTCGGCAAGGGGATACCATATTATCAAAGCTGAACTTGGACGTTGGACTGCAGCTGAATCTTTTAAAGACGATGTTCATCAGGAACGGACAGGTTTCTGATGCCCAGTTCTGTCTCCTTGGAACGAACTCCGAATGCTCCAGCCTCGTGTATTTGGGTCGCGAAGTCAACAAGGCTAACAACCTAGCGCCGGACCTGGATAGCAGGAAACGAGCGGCTTGGTTAGCTCTCAAAACATCGAAGAAGTCGTGAAGAAGACGAAGAACGTCCGACTCCGTGTCCCCTCTTCAGCTCCGCAGTTCTTCCTGCCCTTATATACGACTCAGAGACCTAAGCCATACTAAAGCAGGACCATCGTCGCAGAGCGGGGATCCGAGAGGACGGTGCTCGGGTACCACGACTCACGCAAGTGAGAGAAGACTTCCGGAGTTCTCAGCTTCGTCGACGTTCGAAGATTAGAAACGCTGTGGCATGGACCAACTGAAAATTGGGTGGGCCGGCCATGGAATGTGCTTCCCAAGCACCCGCTGTACGAAAGCCGTCACCGACTGAATTCCGCGGGATGTCAAGAACACACCAGGGCGTCTACCAACCTGTTGGTCGGACTTCTTCGTGAAACCCCTGAACGAACGGTATGGCACTCTTCCTTTCCTGCGAGCGGGGGATGATCCAGTGGGGCAATCTAGCACGCGGCAGGGACGAATGGAGACGCTGCTGGCGCCCGCCCGAGCAAGTCGATGATAAAGGGGACGACAGGTGATACAGGTGGTGGCGCGAGAGGGGAAGCAAACCTTTAGGCTCCTTAATTCTATTAAAGTTCAGCTCATACTTGTCGCTAGTATGGCCTAAACGTGGAGTTGGATACGCACCAGACCAATCATATCGCCAGAAATGCGCATGCTTACTAGAGGGACCACGCACACATAGTCCGATTTGGGCGATCCTGAAAAAATCTGAAGAAATCCTGAAAACTCTATCTTCGCTCACACTGCTTATTGTAACTGGTCAGAATTTCAAACACGAATGGTCATGATCAGCAATCTAAAACACCCCCCGAAGGAAGTGTGACCGAAATGTTTAAAATGTTTACACATCTCCGGTCGAAAAATCAATAGCGCCCAAAGTTTCTCTCTCTTTGGATGGGATTCACAGCACTTGTATGAGGTTGGCAACTAAATTCGTGAACTCTCAGGCGTCTTCAACAAGAGTGTTTATTAACAAATAACTAATAGCAATCTTCAATCGAAGTAAGATCCGTTAGAACGCAGAACCGCCTCCCATTTATCAGTTACCTGATCTATCCCACGGCTGCAGAACTCTTGTGGTTTGGAGGCGAAAAACCCTTGGAGGTGCATTTTGACCTAGTCCACATTGGTAAGTCGTCTTAAAGCCAGTGGTAGTGGAACGAAAGAAGTGGTAGTCACTCGGCGCACAGTCTAGGCTGTAAGGTGGATGGGTTGGACGCTCCCAGCCAAACTCTTCGATCCTTTTTGAAAAGCCTAGTTCGCGACGTGTGGTCTAGCGTCATCCTGCTGAAGGACATTGCCACTCCTGAAGAGCTGCCGCAACCGATTCTGGCGGAGTTCAGCCTGCAATCGGTCCAGTTGGAAAGAGTAGACCTCGACATCATTGCTGGAACCGCTCTCGATGAGTTCCGAATGGTAACACCTTCCCAACACCACCAAACGGAGACCATCACCTTCTGCTGGTGGGGTTAGGCTTAGGCGTTGGTAGCGGCTTCTGTTTTGCTCTAAGCCAGCGGTTAGAATGCTGACGATTATTCAGTGGAATCCACTTTCACCACATGTTACTATTCGGTGGAGAAATGGTTTCTGCTTGTGACGGTGCAACAATACCTTCGAGGCATCCACACGCTTCTTGTTCTGCAATAAAGTCAAGTCGTGAGGCATCCATTTAGCGAGCATTAGCGAGAAGCCAATGCTGTGCAGAACCTTCTCAATAGAGGTATATGAGCATCTAAAGTCGAGTGCCAACCTACGCGCTGTCAAGCTCGGATTTCCTTCGATGGCGCTAATTAAGCTCGACGATCAAGGGCAATCGGACGTCCGGTGGGTCGCTTGTGTTCGGTTTCAACGCAACCTCTTGAACCATTTAAACACTGTCGATCGTTGGACGACTTCACTCCTACAGCTTCACATATGTTCTGTTGGGCTTCAGTTGCAGAACGGCCAAGCTGGTTCTCATGAAGGCGTTCGCTAATGGTGACTCTGTGTTCTTTCATTTCAGACTGAAAAACTTCCCACTAGGTCGGAATGGCAGGACAACAAATGTAGCTTCGGGAAGTGCAGACTAATTGCTTTCAAATAGTGGAAAATTCTAAAGAATTGATGCCTCAATACCCTGATAATCTCTGCTAAAAAAAGTGACTAAGAATGAGTCCACGAATTTAGTTGCCAACCTAAATCAACCGTCAAATGGGGATCCATCGGAAACATTTCTGGGGCGAAAGCTAAGGCAGCCAGCAGTCATGCCGGTAGGCTTAGAAAGCTGGCCTTGCAGTCGGACTTACTGCTTGCTTAGATAGAACGACAAGCAAGTTATGTCCATTCAAATAATAGGTAAATCCTTGTATATGGAGTGCACCCTTATGACGATGTTTTTATTTTATTTTTTCATACTAGATCTCCACTCTGGTACATTCCTAGTCAGGAGGTGGATCTCCGCAAAAAAAAACAACGAAGCATTCTATCCTACCGTAGCTGAACACTGAAAGTTTCCAAGCCTACAAAGTACTATACTTGTACTGCGCCTATACAGCTTATCGCTTAAAAAGTGGTGCTAGAAATAGAACAAGCTGATAAATAAAGAAATGACGCAGAAAAACGAAAGCAAAACAAAGACAAGCAAAACTTCAAAGGAAAAAGTAGCTTACCTTCACGTGGTAGATGGCCAAGAACAGTCGGAATCCCTTGATCGCCTCATAAAGAATACAGAGAAGAAACGAGATGAACATCGAGACGGCCATCCCTGAAACAACCTTCATTCGTCCCAGAGAACAGAAATGAGTCAAGAAAACCGACTGAAGAAACACTGACCAGATACCGTGCCGGTTTTCCAGAAGGAGAACAGGATCACTTCTCGTTCGCGGAAGTGTATCACCATGTCCATCATACCGGTCATGTTGTGGTCCATACATAAAACAACACAAACCGCTCAAAATCGAGTAGTAACCACCGCCGACGAGGTGACGGTTGTTCGAGTATCACGAGAGCGGCGCGTAATTGGGTACTGGGACGGAAACCAGTTGCTGGCCGTCGAGCGTCATATCAGCGAGTAACGTGAAAAACAGCAACATGCACGATTTATTGGAGACGTTCTTCCATAGTTCGACAGAACAATAGCCGAAACTCGCGACTAAATCGCAAAAGTGGCGACGAGTTGTTGTCAACAATTGGACGAGTTGTCTCACAGTACCCAGGCGGTCGTTGCGGGACCACTTGCTCCATCAGCTCGTTGTACAACTACTCGGCGGTGAAACCGTCGGTGTAATTTTTAGTTCTCCTTTGTTTTTTTGTTTGAGTCGTTTCATCGTGTTCTTTTTATGTTTTTGTCGTATGCTTCTCGTGCTAGTCGTACACATCTTTTTGTTTCTCCGCCATTTTCCGCATTTCTTATGCCGTCATCACGATGCTTTGTTGCGATAAAATTCTAGCGCCAGGCGGGACTCGAACCCGCATCTCCCTCTGACCGGGCGGGAACGCTCTACGCCTTTACGCCATCGGCGCCGTTTGATCGAACGCAACATCCTCCGCTTAAAGAAACTGATTCGAATCGTTTCTATCAATACCATCAGCTTAACCGGTTCCATGCTGATATCAGCGACTGGCTCCTCCCGATATACGGGGTGAGTGCTGATCGGTCCACGAGGTGTGGATGTTGCGTTCGATAAAACGGCGCCGATGGCGTAAAGGCGTAGAGCGTTCCCGCCCGGCCAGAGGGAGGTACGGGTTCGAGTCTCGCCTGGTGCTAGAAGTTTTGATCGCGGCAAAACATCGTTATGACAGCTTACAACCTCGATACCAACCACTTGAGGCTTAAAGAAACCGATTTCAATCATTTCTTATGTTATACAATTTTCTCCACAGCTTCACGTCTCTTGCCGAGCTTTCTTCTTGCGCGTTTCGTTCGCTACATTTTTGTTAATCTTTGTTGACTATTTTTGTACCGTGTATCTTTTTCTTGACGCGTTGAGCGCAGTCGGAGGAGGCGCCGGCTGTCGTCTGTACCCGACACCAGGTTCCTGGTTCGGATTTCCCGCCCAGGCCAACCAAGCCTTCCATCCTTCCGAGATTGGTGGCACCAGACTTGTCTGGGAGGGATAAAGCACTGACTTGTCCATCGGCTGTCCACCGCAATTCGTTGTATGACCAAATACACATTTATCACGCCTCCTCGACATCCCGTAGAAGTAGAATGCGCGGCGCATCCCAAAGAGGATTGAATAACGTCGTCTTTCATCCTTTTTTATCCTTTATATCCTTTCCTTCATAGCTGAGTAACGTGAAAAACTGCCGAAAAACAACAAAATGTGTACGACTAGCACGAGAAACAATCATGGTTATACGAAAGAAACAAAAAATGAACACGACAAAACGGCTTAAACTGAAGAAAAAAACAAAGAAGACCTAGAAATTCCACCGAAGTCTCGTCATTGAGCGCACTCCATCGATTGACGAGCTGACGGAGCAGGTGGTCCCGAAACGACCGCCTGGGCACTGTGAGACAGGTCGTCCAATTCTTGACGGCCAAACTCGTCGCTACTGTTGGCGATTTAGTGAAGAAACGTGGCTGTTTAACAGGGATTTTGCCACTGCATATATTTATTTATTTATTTATTTATTCAATACGTACGCGATAAGCGCGGCCGTTAGATAAACAAACACAGCAATAGGACAGTTACAACCGAAACGCAACATAGAGAGACATGCTCTGTAAAAAACCGTAGAACAACACAAATCGAGTGACGTGGCATCAGGTCTGCAATCAAAAATAGCACAACACAGCCCACTACCCGAGCAAACTATAGTTAAAGAAAAGAAAGAAAGAAAGGAGATACCTCAGTACTAAGCCTCGTAACTCAGCAACGACTTTTGAGCTGACCGCTTAAGCTGCTCCAGAGAAAAGGAGGATCGCATGCATTTCGCTGCCCTAAGATACGCGCTTGCAGCCCTATGAGGAAAAAGGCCTACCTTAAACCTGCTCCTAGGGCAGGGAAGGAAAATCTTTTCATGCTCTCCCTTAGTATGAGAAACTCGCATTGTAAAAAACCTGGACTCCCTATAACGCGGTTGATGGAGTAACTTGTAGACCATGCAAATATCAAAGATTTTTCTACGAGATGTTAAAGAATGGAGACCTAGGTATTTATTCCTTATCGTGGCTTTAGGTACCCTGGAGTATAAAAAGCCGCCAGTACGTATAAGCACTTTGCGAGTAAAGTTATTCTGTACCTTCTCCAGCGCATTGATCAGGTTTTTCCTACTGGGGGAAAAGACCGTAGTGGAAGACTCCACTAACGGACGCACATACGACTTATAAGCCCGTATCAAAACAGCCTTATTCCTGGTAGTCAGACCTTTGAAAATCTGATAGGTTCTATGTTGGGCGCGCCTGCAACAATTAGACACGTGCTCGGAGAAATCCAGTTTAGCGTCATAGTGGAAACCAAGATCTTTGACGCTACTCACCGCCTCAATAGGAGAATTGTCAATATGGTACTCACGAGAGTCAGGGGGACGGCCCTGGTAAAGGGACATGTACACAGTTTTACTCGGAGACAGCGGAAGCTGCCACCTCTTACTCCACTGGACGAGCAGATCCACCGCCTCCTGAAGCCTTCCAACATCCTCCGAATCTACAATTACCTTATACAACTTAATGTCGTCGGCGTACATCTTGACCTTGACCCCAGTGGGTTCTATGATTGTTGGCAAATCAGCAGTGTAAAGATTGAATAAGATTGGCGATAAGACACCTCCTTGAGGCACGCCGCTGGAGATGGCTTTGACCCCAGAGAGGGACTGCCCCAGACGCACTTGGAATGTTCGATTGCTTAAAAACTCTCCAACCCATTTCACTATAACTGGGTGAAAGTTAAGCATAGACAATTTGGACACAAGTTTCCTGTGTGATACTCGATCAAACGCCTTAGAGAAATCAAAATAGATGACATCACAACTCAAATTCTTGTCCAAGGCCTCACCCCAGTCATTGATACATTCTAGAAGGTTCGTTTCAACCGACCGACCTTGCATAAATCCATGCTGTGCGGCAGGTAGAATTCCATGTTTGGAAGCAAACTCCAGTATGTGTTCCTTAAGAACTTTCTCAAAGAGCCTACATAAGTTAGAAGTGATACTGATTGGTCTATAGTTTTCCGGTTTAGAAGGATCGCCTTTTTTAAAAACTGGAGTGACATAAGAGTGCTTCCAGCGCGCTGGGACCTGAGAATACATAAGAGACTGATTGAAAATATAAGCCAGAGGGGCACAAATGACATCAGCAATCTTCTGAATGAAGTTAAAAGGTACCTCATCAGGAGTGACTGAGGAGGAGGGTGGCCAACCTTTGAGAAGACGCAACAACGTAAGCCCGTCAAACCATGGAAAGCTTTCCATCACTGTATGTTCACAGCGAGATTCAGCAGGCAAGATGCCATCATCTTTCAAAAAGACCTTAGCGAATTCTTTAGCCAACAATTCAGCCTTAGTGTGATCAGTATTAGCATCCATATTCTCTCCCCTAAGACAACCGATGCCTTTTCTGTCTTGAAGTCTAGAGTTCAGAAACTTATAAAACTTGCGAGGGTTTACAGACTCAACAGCTTTAGCTTCTAAGTAGTTGTTAAATTTTCGAAGTTTGTTGTCAAACTCGGCGTTATACTTGTCAAAAGTTTCCCAATTATCCGTTCGCTTAGCTTCATGGAATAAGCATTCACGATGGTTTACCATACTGGACAGATAAGCTGGAAGGTGGGCAACACTATCCGACGAAACTCTCTTAATGGGAATAAAAATATCGATAGCTTTTTGCAGTACCATGAGGAACAGCTCATATTTCGAATTGACATCGGGTTGACTTTCAAATAAATCAATCCATCTAACCTGTGACAGAAAAATACGAATTGCATCATAGTCAGCATGTGAGTACATTCTACGTGATACAAGAGCACTATGCTTGGTGGCTCCCTTGAACCCAGCGATGACAAAGGAAATACTATTGTGATCGCTGGATCCAATGGGAGGTCCTACACGTAGGTGATTTACCAACCCATCCATACTGGCAAGTACAAGGTCAAGAATGTTGTCGCCTCTAGTACTTTCCCGAACGAGGGGGAGAAGGCCGTGAGAGCTTACAAGGTTTTGTAACCCCAAAGAACTTGAGGCTACACCCGTACCCGCGGCCCTGTCAGCGGGATAATAGAAGTCAGGCATGTTGAAATCGCCCAGTACCACCGATTCCAGATCATTGGATATTAGATCACTAATGATATTAAACAGACGATCAGTCAAGTTCCTATCGCAGGAAGGTGCCCGATAGACCAAAACTAGCCGTACCGCCCAGTTTACACTAAGTACATCAAGACACAATAACTCAAACCCATTATTAACTGAATTCGACAGCACAACGAAAGTCCTAAGGCAGCGATTGCATACAAATGCAACCCCTCCTCCGGTTTTAGCTACACGGTCACACCTAATTATCTCGTAATCAGACATATCATTTCCAAAAAGCGAGGAGAAGGTAATGGATGGCTTAAGCCAGGTCTCTGTGAATGCATAAATATCAAAACACTTGCCCAGAATTAGGCTGATGTAGTGTCTATTCCTAGATACAGACCTGACGTTCGCATACAGACACTTGATGAAGGAATTTGCCTCAGCAGCATCACCGTGGACGTGGAAGGCCTGAAGGGCTGGCCCAGGAGTCCCTGGCGGCAGTCGTGGCTTGTGGTGGTGCGTCACTAGGACTCACTACCCCAGCACTAGCACTATTACTGCCGCCAGTAGAACCCCGTACCCCACCCCTCCGCAACACCTCTGGTGGCAGAGATTCCCGTAGGAAAACTCTACCATTAACGAAGTGACGGAGGCGCGGAGCCCTCCTGACCGCCATTCTCTGAAACACTGCTGACGGTAGAACAACTTTAATCAGTCTGTTTTTCCCTCTGAGAGGCCTACCTAGCCTGTAGACAGTGAGAGGGTTACATTCAACTCCTAGGAAATCTAGTACATTGCATACACTATGATAATCGTAGTTCAACCTCTCTCTAAAGTTACTAGACGCTACTTCCGGAATATTACCAATGACTATAGAACGCCTTCTCTCTATTTCATGATATGAGACAATCGACTTATCAACTGGAACATGAGTTTGAGATGCGGCCACCGGTAGCGAGGAATTAACATCACTATGATCAATGCTCAGGACAAGTTGACCAGGACCTTCTACCTGTGCAGCAGAAGTCTTAAGTGAATCCAGTTCAGATCGAAGATTTACATTATCACGGTACAACCGAGACATCTGCGAAACCAGTTCTTCAATGACGTTTTTGATACAAGTCGGTATGGACTTAGCCTTCAGGAGTTGTCGCACGTGCTTGTCCAACGACGCACCCATACCGAAGTCCACATCGGCCATAGCGTCCATGGGCGACGAGTTGCTGTTGGAAATAGTCGATGCCATAATAAACCGTCACCGTCTCTAAATACAGGAAGAAAAGCGCGGCAGGTGTCGCAGAGGAAGCAAATGACCTTTCACAGTGGCAAGAACTGAACCGAGATAGATTGCAACCCTGCCACAAGATTGCACGCCACAGATAAACACAGAAGCAGCAGTCGGATTCAGTCCGCCACAGAATACCACAGTCCGAAGAAGTCAGCCAGTAACGAACAGCACAAGCCAGAATCGAGTCAACTGCCAGCGGTCGTTCGAGTACCTCAAACTTGGGTAATTAAACCCTAGTTTGAGGTATATAAGAAATTCCAGAATGTTATCCATATAATATAGCGATGCAAAAGCTGGAAACATATCCTGGAATTCCAGGTGCCATTGCGGACCCCGATGCTTCTTGAAGAGCTGACATGACCGCTGACATTTGCACAAAAAGAGTGTTTGATAAACCTACAACCGGAAAAAAAACCATCTGAGTTGTCCAGCGTAGTTTCGGCGTGAAATTCAAGGAAATCGTTACGGCACCATGCAGTTACCCATCCCTCTGGGGCCGTATGCTCGTCTACCCCGAGTCTCCCCCGATGGGGGATCGGGGTGTGATGAGATATGCTGATATTGATTGATTCTCCCCCAACGGGGGAGCACGAGCATACGGCCCCTGCTGATCAGTCGCTGCAATTACTGATATTTGGGTGTTGTCCTGCGCAAATAGGGAGGGGGGGGATGGAGGGGGAGGAGCAGCTTCTAATGGGCAGAAGATCCCATAGAGCGTCGTTAATGTACCTCATCGCGCGGCTGCAGGCGTTGCGCACCGGACAACCCGGACGGGTTTTTGCCGGTTATAAGTGTATCGGCGAATTAATTTTTGTGAATTTTATCAGTTTAGGTCTATTTTGCCCTTTAGAAGCCCATCCGCGTCAGTGGAGGTAAGTTGTAAGTGTATTGGCGAGTCACAAAAAGATGGTGTAGTCCGTTTTCAGAGGCGTTCCCACTGCCTACACCAAAATAAGTGCCTGTTGTGTAGTTCAGCAATAATACAACAATAATGGAAAGGGGCTAAAGTACGAAAGAACATAAAAACCCTACTTTCAGCCGTTAGACGAAACGGATGCGACATAAACAGTGCAGATGTTTACAGAGAACAACGACGAAAAATAAACTGTGAGTTCCCCTACTCGATGGGAGAAAATCTATGGTCTCAGCTGAAGTACATAAACTGTCAGTTCCAGCCTCAGCACAAAATACCAGTCACAACCAAAGGATAACAATAGAGTGAAAGGAGATGGTCGCGTTTGCTTTGGCGCGCCTGTATTCTGTCGGAGCGCGTTATTCCATAGGTCACGTGGAGCAGTACATCTATCTCTTTCTCATATCTCTGAACAACACAATAATAGACTGACACTGTTACGAAAAGGATCCATGTAAAAATTGCTCGCGAGAAGAGCGACTTATTGTGAGCTTGGTACCACTGTACTTTCACGGACCCCAGAGGTCCAGGAGAGGTCGGAAAAAATCTCAATGATGAATACCTTGTCTATGTGAATGATTGGATAGTTAGAACTCGTGAACTGTTAGAATACAATTTGACATCCTCTGGTTTATACTGAAATATAAAGACCAACAAGAATTTGCGGCACTATTGCACTTTACCGACTCCAGAGGACGAGGAGAGGTCGAAAGAAAAATTTTCACCCAAACTTCCAACTTCCATCCGTTTTTCGTTTTACGCTGGAGTACGGTAGACTAGGGTACGTACCGGTGACTAAGGCTGTCGAGGTCATAACCACCGATTTCGCCGAAACCTCGGCTGCAGGTGTTTTCTGGGGCGGTACAGTAGTGGCACGGGATGCAAATGGTCCCGTAGCGATCGCCTGAAAGAGTGCACAAATTTGCGGAAACAATTTTGCGGGAAACTCTTCGATAGACGAAGGTTGAATCGAGGGCAATAATATCAGCATCATGGCTCTCCAGGTACTATACCGATCAGCGCGACTTCAAGCTGAAGGACGTCTTTGAGAAGCTGAACATGGACGCTGCTGATTTTCAGGAACGGCTTAGAAGGATGGGATTGCTGGCAACGCCTCTATCCCAATTGTAACGACTCCATGCAGATGTACCAACCTCTAGGTAAATGGAGATGCTATAAAAGGACATGTCGACTCGTCCTGGTCGGGATAGAATCCCTTCTGTAGTTATCAAAAAGGGTTCATTTTTTACATCGAACCCACCTCTCAGAGGCAGAGGTCTTCGCGCGAAATCGATGATTATGACCTCGACTTAGTCACCGGTACGTACCGTAATCTACCGTAATTGGCCGAAATTTCAAAAACGGATGTCAGATTCGTGATCAGCACCTCAAATAACCCTGGGCGAAGTTTGCTCAAAAATTTTTTTCGACCTCTACTCGTCCTCTGGAGTCCGTAAAGTACAATAGTGCCGAATTTGCTGCCACCGTAATCCAGTGTGATTGGGGCGCGATTACTACGCTCTGCTCCACAATCACGTCATTTCTTGCAGATTGTCGCTAGACTTGCTGTTCCTGATTGCCCTAATGTAACAAACAGTCTGCAAGACAGACATCCTTTTTTATTTTTTTTTTGGATTTATCCTAGTCGGAGGGAGGCTGTTAGAAAAGCCTAACAAAAATGACTCCCGTGACCTCTCCCTGCCTATGAATTGCAAAGAAAAGTCCAGTCGTGGCCTACTTAGGTATCCCGCCTTTGTAAAATGGTTCATTTTCAATTTGGTCGCCATTGTCAATGTGACAAGAAGGAAGTGCCCCCCCCCCCTCACTGGGACAGATCATGAAGGAGCAGACCACTGAAAGAAAAGGTAATTGAGCCAATATTCCAGGTCCGAGTTCCCAAACCTCACATTGCTGTACAACCAAATGTATTCCAACATGAAATGTAAAGGATTGGAAGGAGCGCCAAGTTACAGAAAGGCACGCTCAGGCATAGCTGTACTTCGGCGACGCTGTTGTCCTCTGGCATTCGCTGGCCCGGGTAGGACCCGCTATTCTCGAGGGGCCTTACAACCACCGCATCCCGGGCCGTAAGCGTTGCTACTCGGGCTGTCGTTTGACAAAGTGTCGGCCCCATACTTCTAAAGCAAAATTCTCCATTCTCCACAACCAAAACAGCACATTTTGACCGCTATAGTTTACCCGCCTTGTATACGATGAACTGATACATAAGGAGATACGTTAACTGGGAACAGCCCAAATTGTGAAAGCGTCGTCAAAGTCATGTCCACCGGTGCTCGCGTCGTTATCTACTCGCTAGCTCTGGAATGTGGATCGCCTTTGGATGCGCCTCCATCTAGGGAGGAGAAGAAGTTAGCAAGAATTTTGAGGCTGTTCGAAGATAAACAGTTGGAGGAAATCCATGATGAAGAGAACATGGAAGTTGAAGAAGACGAGGTCGACGGCGAATGGAATATAATTGATGATGGGTGTCGTGACGTTCGCCACGCTCCACCACGACTCTTCAAGGGCACACACGCTGGGAGGCGCACTGGTACCGCCGCGGAGGGCATACAGTCGCGCGCACGCGCCGCGACGCATTATAAACGCCTTCCCGTGCGCACCCGGCAGTCTCCGGCTTCGTCTTCGCTCCGAGCGGTCGTCCCGCTCTCCGCTCCGGCATCCCATCGTCAGCGCAGTGTCCACTCCACCAGGACTCGAATCGACAGGTCGCGCAAGACTCCAGGACGACCAGGACAGGACGCGCAGTGACGATATCTGAGGTGATCGCAGCGGCCGACCAAGCCACCGACCTCGTGAGCGCAGGCTCCAGGGTAGGAGCGAGGAAGGATCTGCGGCTTGCGCTTGGGGCTGACCCGTAGGTAAGCTGGCGAGGCTCAGCCTTGACTCGTAGGCAGTTGTACTCCATATTGATGTGAATTGTGTATGTATGTTGGGATGCCATGAAGTATAATGTCTGATGCGCATTGTCATGTGACTCGAGAGTGGGAATGGGTTTATTCTGAGCGCAGTGGTAATACTGCAGAAGGTCAGTTGGTTCAATTGTATCACGCGAGTGATGTGAAGATGGGCGAGAGTCGCCGGGGGGCCAGCGCAGGTGCAGTCTGCGCAGGAGATCAAATAACGTCCGCATTGGTATGAGGTGTGCTAAGTCGGGGCAACAAGGGCCTAGCCCTTACGTGGCAGGTTCTATAAGAGCAAGCGCGCACGGGTAAGACCTCGACTCCGGTTGTGCCTCACACATGGCCTCGGGTTGACGGCCGCATGAGTTCTATCACCGGTGCAGCGGACTCACCCGGGGCACGATAATGGGGGAAGACCTGAACCTGGATCAGCCAGCTGGATCAAAAAAGATCACGGCAGAATAAGATAGAAGTTTCAAATTCAATCGATACAGATTTTGTGACAATGAATTTAGCGACATGTGATATGTAGATGCCATCGGATGGGTAGAAACTCTTTATTTATGTACCTGGGAAGAATAAGCAGAAACTTTGAACAGATTTTCACACGTTCTTTTTAGGTCGTCATCAGACTATTAGCATACAGTTAACTTCCACCATGTCTGCTGGACTTCATTTCGAGCTTTGACCAATAGGTCATCACACACCATGAAGGATCTTTCGAGAGTGTCTTAGAAGCTTCGCGATGGCTCAAAAAGCCGGTTGTTTGCCAGATGTTCCGAAATGTTCCTATGTCACTACTAATGGCTTCTAGGAAATTTCTTCCCTCAAAGCTGTTCGGCTAATTTCGGAACCCACAAGCAGTTCTGTTAGCAACCGCTAAGATAAAAACATTTATCTAGAAACGTTAATAGTCACGGATGAAAGAGTAACTTTTCCGTTAATTCTTCTTCTTTCTTTCAATTCCAGCATTGTCATTTCTTTTTCGCCGAGGATCCCTATAAACAAGACATCAACCTCGTAAAGGTGACGTATGTTGGAATCTCCACCAAGAACTGTTTCGGAATATAGAGGATCATTCTTACAGGTTTCTTGAACACTGAGTTGAACACCGCCAACAAGGAGAAGCGCGATCCGGCGGGATTGTGTTTACATTCGGGTTGCGTGGACTCCGATGAATCTAGCTTAACAGACAATCATTTGCAAATCTGAGAGGGAAAGGTAATAAATCGGTAGCTACCATTTGAATACGAGAGCTTGCCGTCTCACAATCACTTACTACACCCATTTCTTCGTGGAACTGAAAATTCTCCTGAATTTAGGCTTTAGTAAGGCTGGAGCATTCCGAGGCTTCGTACATTGAAAAAAAGGAAAACTGATATTTAAGGATAGATATTTGCCTAAAATGAGAAATTCATCAACTATCTTGTCCGCAAATTCATTGACAAACAGGGGCCGAATTGATCAGCGACTTATAGAAATTTAGCGGAGAAATTACAGCCGAAATTCCTGGAAAAACGGGAATTAACCCGGCTTGTCAACAGGAGATATGGTGAAATGTTGGCGTTATCAGGAATTTCGGCTGTAATTTCTCCGTTAAATCTCTGTAAATCGTTGTGGAAACTGGCCCCAGCTGTCCAAAAGTATAACCGACGGTGGGGTTTACCAGAGGTTTTGATCTCCGAATGACTTATGGCCTGTTCATACTTCGCGACGGCAGAGACGAGAGGGATGGGAGCGTTTGAGCGTAGTGTACGTATTCAACTACCCAGCAGAACCCCATGGGAGGAAGACTATCGAAATTCGGATTTAAAGCACCTTCTTTTGTAGACTTCGACTGAAGCAAACATCATATATGGGCGCTATAGCAGTTGGGAGGGGCCTAACCTCATATCGCATTAAGAATTGTCCTTACCTTATTTTTTGATATGACACATAATAGAAGGTGGTAATACCATTATGGTACAGAATAAATGAAAAAATGAATGACTCCCTATATGATTCGCTCCCCCCGTTTAGACTTACGCTTCAGACCCTTCCCTTGTTAGTGAAACTGTCCCCCATCACTGGTACTGGTCCCCTCAATGATCCCCCTTGGAGGATGACGTCTTCGGCACGCCTTCTGAATCCCCAGGTACTTTGGACGACGTCTTCGGCACGTCTACCTTAATCCCCGAACACATTGAGTGACGTCTTTGGCACGTCTTCTGAGTCCCAGGCACGTCATGCGACGTATTCCGCACGTCTTCTGAATCCCCTGGCACGCAGAAGACGTCTGGGTATTTTCCGCTATTTTCGAGCCCCGCAATCTGATCAGTATCGATTGACGGTGATCGATACTACAAAAATGAACTTCAGATTTGTGTTGAGTGACTCGACTACCACCAGAGCTAAAGTTTCGTACCGCCTGGACATCCACAAAATATCGATAGTTTGATCGATATCGATTGATGGCGATCGATACTCCAAAAACGAATCTCAGACTCGTGTTCAGCGACCGCGATTACCCCACGGCTGAAGTTCCCAAGCAGGTAGAAGACGTCTGGGTATTTTCCACTATTTTCCCGCACCGTAATTTGATCAATATCTATTGGCGGCGATAGATACTTCAAAACGGACTTCAGATTCGTGTTATGCGACATCGATTGTTCCCAGAGAGGCAGGTAGAAGAGGTCTGGGCTTTCGCTATTTTCGTGCCGTAATTTTCCCTCCATTTCCCCCTCCCCCCGAATTTTCCCCTATTTTATGACTAATTTCTGCGGCGGCGCCGATCGATAGTATGATTCATAGCTTAGCGCGTTATTATAGAGTATGATAACGGTTTGGGCCACAGGATTCCTGTAAGCAGTATGAACTTTCTGTCAATCGGTATGAAAATTTAAACGAAACTTGAAAATATGCATGTTCACCATCTAGGCGAATGGTACCGCTCTATATGTATATGCCCTGTTCATACTCCTATGGCCCCGTTTATACTTCGTCGCGGAGCGACGCGACGCCACGTATAGTGGCCATATTGATTGTGCGACGCGATCGATCAATTTGGCCTCATTGCGTGGCCATCGCGTCGCGGCGCGACGGGCGATAGGTCGAACGTAGCGATGGGTCCCATCGTGTCGCGCTGTCTCGGACGTCGATGAATACTTAAAACAGCCGTCGACGCGGTCACGCGATTACGCACCATCGCGTACTTGCACGCACATAGCTGTGCACACATTTCCGGGTTCACTGCAAAGGACAACTGCAGCAGCAACACCACGCCCCAATCCAATGCAATCAACCGCATGACGCCGAAATCGAGAACGCCGCGATCCGACGCTGAGCGACGCGATTGGTCGCTGGTCCATGCGATGCGCTCTTGCCGGGTGACGTTGCTGAGCGACGTGATCAAAATCAATTTGGCCTCAATACATGGCAACGTGACGGCCATGTATTGAGGCCAATGTGGCGATGGAACCACAAACAGGGCATATCAAGCTAAAAGGATAAAATAATGAATTAAATGAAGATGTGTGCAGATTTTGATCTTCCAGCCTTCTGAGGTGGTACGCGCTCCAGCGCCAGCGCCTTCGCCGCCGACGCCCATTTCGCCAGCGATAAGCATGAACAAGCGACATTAGCGGGGTGTCATACTTACGAGCGATACGGCATCGCTACCGATGCGACCGCGTCGCTGAGCTGAGCAGAGCGTCGGGCAGCAATGCTACGACGCAGCTGCACACAACGCTATTAACTGCGCGCCTATTCGCTAGCTTCACGCTAGCGAAGAGACTTCGCTCATCGCTCTGTTCGTCGCCTTCGCTCGGGGTGAGCGAAGGTATGACATAGGCCTTAGCAACGGCAGCGACAGCGCTCAAGAACAAACAAATTTCGCAGCGATCACTTGGTTTTAATCAATTTGCATATGTTGCACAGTCGGTGAATCGCTCCCATATTGAAGTATGAATAGGCCCTTACAAATGTTGTGGCACACTCTCAGGTCGCATCCGTGTACCGAAATTTTTAGCGATTGAGATCGCCTTTTGAACACAGGAGTCAGCAGCGCCGACGATGGAGTCGCTGGTTTCAAGAGCCACAAAAACCGTTTCAAATAAACCGACCGCCGTACGCTCAAGAGTGTGCTTAACGATTTTACGACTTACGGCGATATTCTAGGAAATTTTCAAAACGATTTAGAGTTCACGACATTTTAACAGCAAATCTTTAAAAAACCTACCTTTGCATACTGTACGTATGCTCTGTTCAGCCGCTCAATAGGATTTTTAAGACGCGATTTCGGTATTAATTCGAATTTTACCTTCGGTAAACCATTATCCTGCAAAGAATCCAGCGTACTCTTAAAATGAGGGGAATTCGAGCGGCAATTTTATTTTGCTGCAGTTGAGCCTACGCAGCGCTCGATCTCTCCTAGTCGGGAGCATACTACCCCAGTGGGAGCGTGCATTGGCATGGTAATCGAAAGAGATCCACGATTGCGGAGTTTCGCCATAGAGCCACATAAGGGCCTCTACAGAGTCTCGCTGCACCGCCCGGAGAACTCGTCCACATCTCTCTCGCCCAGTGGGAACCCCCTGCCGCTGTGGTGAAAGCCGCGGCGCGGACGAGTCGTCTCGGAGCCGCTAGTCGCAAAGCTCGCCGTAGCTGCGTAGTTCGCAAAGCTCGCCGTAGCTCGCCGTAGCGCCTGGCACAGCGGCTCTCACCAGCAGTGACAGGCGCTGAGGGTGAGACCCGCCAGGGGAAGTGGTCGGATTTGAAGCCTGGGGGGAGGGTAGGATAGCTCATTTTTCATGGCCAAAACATTCTCAGGGAAGTAGGTCTTCGACTTAGAGCCTGGAACGCGTTTACGCTTCATATTGAGATGGCCACAGCCTTAAAATTTAGAGCTGGAATAATCCGTTTTGAGCTGCTTCTCAATCGACTTCGCGTTTTATGAGATTTATGGGATTTATAAAATTTCCACTTTAAATTGGACACTTTTCAATTCAAATTGGATACTTTCGAATAAAATTTGACTTTTCAAATCAAATTCGGCACAGTTCAAGCTAAGCTGCTAAGGAAAGTGTCCAATTTGACGTGAAAATGGTATAAATTTTCTTGTTTGCTTTTGTTGTTAACTCGTTTATCGTATTCATATTTTCTTAATCGTTGTCACTGGTTCGATGTTTTATTCTTGTTTTGGTGCTCGTTTTCGTTACTAGCTTGTTTTCATTCGTGTTAACTTGCTGGTTTTCATTGATGTGTTGGGTTTGTTGGTATTTGCTTGATCGTTTTCATTGTTGCTTTGGTTGTGTTCGTGTTTCCGTCCTCGTTTTCATTGCACACTCGGTTTTCTTTGTGCTTCGGTTTTTTCGTTCCTGGGAAAAGTACGCAGTATTGCGTACAGTAATCATCGCGGCGCGGTACCACCCGCCGTTGTCACCGCGGCTCCGCGGCACCCGCATGACTCTGCTGCTGGCCTAAGACGTAGTTCATACTTGCTTCGCTGTGCGGCGCGGCATCATGATTTGCATAGATATCTGTTTGTCGATCCTTTCTATCGCATTGATACGTTGCCGCCGTAATAACGTAATTTCACGAAATTTTGCGATACTGTAGTAAGCGAACGTCGAGACTGCAGAATTGTCTGCCGCGGTGGGGGCGGCCAGCATACCCATGTGCCATAAGTGCTAGCAGGGCATTACAGCTGGCTGACGCGGACTGAGAGGACCCGTTGGTCTATCTATAGCTCGGCCCGAGCTCACTAAGTTACCAATACCTATAACCCGTTCCAGTTTAAGTTACCTTTGTAACTGAAACAATTAATCAGAACATATGTGTTTTCAGTCAAGCTTTCCTCCAAGCAAATACTGTCATAGTTTTAATTTCAGCGTAGCAGCTCATTTGGGTATAGTTAGTTTAGTCGCTAGTCAGTTGCTTGTTAATTTAGTTCAGTTTAGTTAACTGCCTATTTTTAGAACGAGCTGCTTATATGACACGTGTAAGAATGTCGGTTCCGACCGTGAAACTGATACTGCTGCGTTGTCCTTTTATTTATTTTCCTTTCCATGCACGGCTTAATTCTCGTCTTTATTTTTATCTTTTATTTTTTATCGTAGAGCACGTCCTGGATGTATAAATAAATAAATAAATAAAGAGCCTGTTCATACTCCGCGAGCGGCAGGGCAAAGCACACTAACAACTTTTCCAGGCAATAGCTCGGCGCTAATGTCGCTGTCGTGTCGCTTCTGTCGCGGAGTATAAACAGGTCAAGATCACATCGTCGGTCCTGACGCCGGATTCACAATTGGTAAGGTAATGGGTTAACGGTAGCGGACAAGGTTTCCAAAAGGGTAATGGGCGGAGGGTAAGCTTGGAATTCGTGATATGAATAATTCGTTAAATGATATAGTCATGACGAGCGGTGTTCGGATCGCTGGCTGTCGCCTAAACTTCCTATACCCGATTGTTTCACCGCATGTTGTCGTAGTTTTTGTTTATTTGATTGAAAATAATTCTAGCAATATGACGACTCAACACCACTCCTCTGCCTTCCGCTTCTTGCTTTCCCGACTAGGATGGACTTCAGTGCTCCAGAGACGACCCAATTCAACACATTGACAACAGTATGAGCCACCTGTGGCTCATAACTTTTCACCGCTTTTTTTTTGTACTGCTATCGTCGTTTTTTATATGTTTTTTTTCTGTTTCTAATCATCTGTGATAGGAGAATGTCTGACAAAACCGACAGGAACAAACAAGAAAAATATCGTTGCTTTCAATAAATATATCGAACTGAAAATTTTACCATGAAGGAGTTCTACGACCAAATCATTTCAAGTCAATCTTTTTCGCCCGGACTTGGCCTTTGGGGATTACACCCAGTCAGCTTCTATCTGTTACTAAACAAATAACATCACATTCAGACCAGTTAAAGGCAGTTTAATTTACGGTCATCCTAATTTACGATCGAAGTAATCATTGAGCTCGCCACAACTTTCCATGGCTGTTAACGAAAAGAATAATTAATAACGAAAAACCAAATAAGAACAAGAATGGGTACCATAACTAACGGTTTCATACAAAAAATAAAAATAAAGTAATGAAACAAAAAAGTCGTCCACGAGGGACATTATAAGCCACCGGTGGCTCATAACGCGCGCGTCACACACGATTGCCGCAAAACACGATTGTCGCTAATGCGTTAATTGAGGCTGCAATATACGATGCGAACAGGAGCCGGATTCATCAACGACTTACAGCAATTTAACAGAGAAAATTACAGTCGAAATCCCTGATAGCGTGGCTTATCAAGCGATATGGTGAGCGATGAGCCCAGCTATCTGTGTTTTCCGCTGTGAATTCTCTGTTAAAATTACGTAACTCGTTGAGGAATCGCTCTACTGATTTTCTGTAGCTCTTGCAACAAAGGAGGATGTGGATGTTAGAGCATGTTCTCTGCGTTCGCTGCTTTTACTTGTAAATGCTTAACACTCTAGCCTCTCTGTCCAGTGTGATCTTCAGCTCGAGCTCCGTATTTCCGGAATTATTCACAATGCTCATGACGTTGGTGATCAACTGAAATTAGAAATCAGTTCCCGGTAAGCTACAAATAGATATACTCAGATATACTGCCTCTGGTATGCAGAATTTAAGCCCACTTAAACCTTGAGTTTTCAAATACTGTAATCGCTAAACAAAATTTATGCATACGTCAATAGTTTATACACTGTTTGAGTTATAAAATCCATGAATACAGCTTGATAAGCCTAATGTGCATGGAAACAGAAGTTTTGACGGAAAACCCGCTTACTTTTCTATTGCACAGTGATGTTCAGGTTACCTGCGGTGCAGTAATGTTGTTCTACCTGACAAAAAGCTACTTATGGAACTGTGGAATAGAGCTACTGCGAGTGTGAGACCTAGAAGAATATCATTTTTGCCGCCAGTGCGGTTGTGGCCACACTGGCGGTAAAATGATAGATTTCGAGAAAATGGTATGCTATTTCTTTCTTACACCGATGTCCTATACGTGCCCTTGTTATTAGCAAGAAGTTCTCCGCAGGAATTCATAGTCTTTGAAAACTCAAAAACTTGATTGGCTCTAATATTCGGTTCGTTGGTATATACACTGCGACCAGAAAGTATAGGGACACTTAAAAATTGTACTTTTCCTACGTTAATTGATATCAATCGACCTGAATTTTTTACTGTAAAATTCGTTACGGCAAAGAAGTTCGAAGCAAAAGATTTTAGCAGAATCGGTTTGATGTGAGCTAAATAAGAAAATAAAATATGGGGACACACCATTTTCAATTGACCAGAAAGTATAGGGACACTAGTAAAAAACAACTTCATTGTCAAGATAAAAAACAGTCGTTGATAACTAGCACTCAATTGGTCCTTCGCGGTTCATTGCAACATCTACAAGTCGGGCTGGCATCGAAGCAGCATGATTTCGAAGTGTTTGAAGAGGGAGTTCATCCCAAGCGCGTAGAATTGCTGATCGAAGTCCTTGCAGAGAAGAATATGTCTGGTTATGCTCGTAAATCTTCCTTACAAGGTGTCCCCAGATATTTTCCATTGGGTTTATATCGGGAGAACATGCAGGCCAGTCGAGAACTTCAACAGAATCTGCTGGCATGCGGCGGTGCATTGTCCTGTTGAAAAAACCCATCCCTGACCAGCATTCTGTTGAAGGAATGGGAGCAGATGGGTTTCCAACAGTTGCTGGCATTCTGCGTCCATCCTTGCTGACGTGAAGGCAAGAGGGAGCTTTCCTTCTGCGTGGAATGCCGCCCACACCATAACTGTGCCGCCTCCAAAATTCCTTCTTGGGAAATACTCCTTCTCCTTGCGTAAGTCATGCCAGTAGAATCGGTTCCCATCTGGACCATCAAGGTTAAAGCGCTTTTCGTCCGAGAAGATCACCTGAACTATGAAATGTTAAAATACCTAGCGTCAGAACTGACAACGCAAAAATCTGCCTTAGTCCAAAGACGTCGTTTGTTCCTAGAGACGAACTCGAACCTGATCCTTTTGTGCGTTTCTGTCAAACGTGGAGCAGAACGGAGCTGGGTATATACAACATTCCCATTGCGTTTTAAGCAGCACCGAATCGTTTCTATCGAGACTTTCTTACACAAACTCTTGCGCACTTCCTCCAAACTGATTGATTTATTGGAAACCATTCGCACGATTTGCCTCTCGTCTCGAGTAGAAAGAAGCCTGGAACGTCCTGAAGACTTCCTCGAGTGATATAGATCAGGACTGCGTAGAAATTTGCTAATAACTTTCTTTGATCGTCCCAGTTGAGTCGAAATTTGGCGTATGCTGAGTCCTGCATGTCTGAGGGCCTTGATTTGAGCATGTTCCTCTATTGATAGCATCGATCGGCGACCCATCCTTACAATGAGCAAATTATGAGGCAGTATATTGCATAGCAAAATAGTTTTCAAAAACGTACCTTTCTCCGCGCACCTTATTTGGTGGTGTTCCTATACGTTCTGGTCACTCAAAAACAGGGTCCCGTCACGTGATCCTTTCCCTTTCCTTGCCACCTCGGGGGATTTTGCCCAATTCTTTCGTATATATGTTTTTTGCCGTGAGGACTTCCATAGTATAATTTTTAGATCAATTCTTGCGTGTAGCTGGCAGAAGTACGCCATTTGCTGGTGTCCCTATACTTTCCGGTCGCAGTGTAGTTACTATACTTTTATCCTTTAATACCATATTTATATTGTTTTCATATGCTCAATTTGGATGTCTTTATATTCAGGCAATGTTTTATTGCAAGTCGGTTAGGTTAACGCAGTTCCTATGGAAGCAGCATCGAATGGAGGCGTAATAAGGCTGTGGCCCGCCTAGGTATGACCGGAATCAAGACCGGACTCCTAGGTGCTTCCATCTTTTAGGCAGCTCGAAAGTGATTCACTCATACAGTCGGAATTACGCCATAGCTATACCGGTTGCCTATCAGACCTCTGCACCGTTGTACTACACTCAAATTATTTCCTTAAAATTTGATTAGTTTCAATTTACCTTTTACTTTTGTTATAATTTTTTTGATCATTCATTGCTTCAGGCTGCTTGTGTTTGAGCTTCTGATGGTTGTAAAGTATGAAAAAAACTAGCTTGCAGTGCACAGATGTACCTGGTTAACAAAGTCCATCTCCACGTCTCCCTTGCGGTGGTCAGAAGTGTATGGCCCCTCTGGGTGCAGACGCTCGCAGAACAACGCATCCGTCACCGCAAACGCTTTTGGAGCTTCTTTTATTGGCGTCTTGATTGTCTTAGCCGTCAATACCTTCTCCGGTGGCTTGATATTAGCCTAAATTGTGCAGATATGTGAACTATAGAATATTTGAGGCAGCTGGTTGACTCTGCGAGGAACTAACATCTTTTGTTGTCTACCATGCAATATTGTGCAATGTTGTGCACATGTGATACTGTTCGGTTGATTGCATCAGTTTCACCGTCAATACACGCGTTTTGTTGAGATACCGCCTCATCGATTTTGAACGGTGTTGGGAGTGATGTGTGCGTCGAGCTAACCAGTACCAGTGGTTATGGGTAGAGTTCGGAGCACGCGTCACAGAACCAGGGGCCAAAATGGTCAAGGACTTACAGCAATCTTTCGATGAAAATACTGCCGAAATCCCTGATGGCGCGGCTTAGGCCTGTTCATCATACTTTGCGACAAGAGCGACTCGTCGCCCATGCAAAACATGCAAATCGATTAAAACCGAGCGCGCGCCGCCGAAAAGTATTCATTCTCGAGCGCCGGCGCTGTCGCTCCAGTCGCTCTTGTCGCTCAAGTCGCTGCTGTCGCTTGTTCATACTTCCGCGCGCTGTGCTCTCGTCGCTGCTGTCGCGAATTATGAATAGGCCCTTATCGACAAGCGATATGGTGAAATGCTTCAGTTTTCACCATTAGATCGCTTAAGTCGTTGATGAATCTGGTCTCAGTTCGGAACGGCTCCCCAGCATACTTTACATCCGGCAATGCCAGGAATGACCGGGTTCCCATTATTGTTTCACACTCTCGCCTGGAAACCAGGGGCGAGATTCATCAGCGTTACCATGATAGAATTCCACAGCTGATTAACAATACATGTCCGTAACCACCAAAACGCCCGTCGTGGGCTTACCGCATACGCGCCACATCGACGGCCGCTGCAGCAGTTAGCGATCAACCGAACTTGCTACGAAGTATCTATTACCGGGAATTTCACAGGAATTTCACTATTCGTTGCTGATAAGTCGCATTATCAGGAATTTCGGCCGCAGTTTCTCCGTTAAATTGCTGTAAGATATTGATGAACACGGCCCTAGAAAGGTGTATGACGTCAATGAGAGGTAGCTTCCTAGGTAAGGGATAGTCGATGTTTTGGTTAGTGTGCCAGATAATGGAAAACGGCTCAACGGGATGCGGATCTATCCTAGTCCGGGGGGGGCACATAACTAAAAAGTATTATATGTATCCAATCCATTTCAGACTTACCGAGCGGCTCCTACAGAACAACGTCTAAACCTAAACACGAAAAGTCGCAAATAAAAAACGAAAAAATCACATTTGTTGCGGTCGTAAGCAGGCAAAGTTGTGTGCCCTCCTTACCATGTTAGATCCTCGTTATAACATGTCAGCCGGCGGTCAGCACGCGGCATGGCTCCATTGCCTCGCATTTTGCCCGCCGAGACGGTTGTAAACCGCGGCGATTTTTTATTTTTATGTTTGTTCGTTCGCTTTTTAGTTCCTTTTAGATTCCACTTCGTCCTCTAGGAGCCGCTCGGTAAGTTTCAATTCATTTTGTTACCTATTTTTTTAGTTATGTGGCCCCCGGACTAGGATAGATCCCGGGATGCCTTCCCTTCTACAGTAAGAAATTGCAATTAGAAATAAAGAAAAGCACAAGTATATGAAGGCGAAGTCCTAGTGTAGGACAAGAAGATCACCGTGCAGACCGTCAATTATCAGTACCGCCGCGCCAGCCAAAATAGGCACAAATCCAAAATCATCGAGGGAGCACGCATCGGGAACCAGTCAGTTGTATCGAAGAAGCGCTGTGCAGCTTGCGTAGTTGTCTTTTCCTTATTAGTATTGTCTATTCTCCTAGACTTCACAGCCTATGTGGCTGCTGGTTGTTTCGACCGAGAAGTCTTGTCATCATGCGTAGCTACTGTTTTCTTCCCTCGGCTTCTCTCAGACCTGTCAGCATGTAGGCTGGCATTTGAGCATGGGATTTCTGCATAGCCCTAGGGCCTGCTGCTTTACCTATCAACGTCAGGCGGTTTGGGAAATCGCTTACCACCTAGTTTTAATAGTACTCGAGTCACAGTTAAGGGGCCGGATTCATCAACGACTAACCCGCGGGTATAGGGGTAAAGAAACCCACGGTGAAGCCTGCGTCTCTGACTCTTGCCTCATCTCTACCTGACTCTTATCTTATCTCTACCCCTTATACCCACATAATCACCATACCCACAGGCTTAGTTGTTGATGAATCCGGCCCCAGGACAAATCCACGGGCAACCACTATACAAACCATATTTTGATTTGATTATTTTCTTAAAGCTGGTAGTTCTAACATCAAAACTTCTAATTTTTCCTTAAACGAGATTGTTGGTTAGGACCAGTCATCGCCGAACGGTACGTTCTCACGACTTGGTCAGAAGCGGATCCTCAGCTTATAGCGCACCTGTTGACTCTTCTTAAGTGCCTCCATTGGCCCGGACTCCATCTCTGACACGGAATCAAGTGATATGGTGCCTTGAGTCTGAAATACTACTCTCATTCTACAAATGCTTTCAGCTGGAGCACAAAGGCAAACCTGAGAATACACGGAGAGAATATCGTTGTCAAACGAAATCGGTGGTTCTGGAGGAAGAATCTTCACCTTTAGCGCCTGGAAGGATAGCTCAATTCATCTGTGCTCAATACGTTTCGGAGGAAGCTCACAGCTACGTGATGAAACCCGACGTAAGAACAAGATGACAGTGATAAGGACGCGACAAGTTTTACAATTATCAGAATCCCACACGATGGAGTTATCGGTCGTCATAGTTGAGCGATTGTCGGCATATCTCTCTCCATCGGTCGCTTTGGCTTTCATAGTATTGTTGTCGTCGGCTCAAGGTTTGAAACGATTATCGTATCGCGAGTCTAATAAACTTCACATCGAAATGCGAAGGCTCTGATCGTTTTCTTAGCATTAAAGTAGTGCCACATGATATGAACTGAACTAGTCAATGCGATGGCATTGGAGCCTTAGTCTAATTTTTCAATCTTTTGCAGATTCCGTCATCCAGACTGGCCGTTCGTAAGCGTTCCCTTGGCTCGTTTAGCTCTCTCAGATGTTGCCTGTCTAGCGAATAAGGTCGAAGTCTTCGTCCACTCTCCTTCCTTTTGATCTGCCCTTGTATTTGTTTCTTAATAATTGATCTTTTACTGTAGTTTGGATTGTACGTTACGGATAAACAGCCTAGTTGCTAGAAGTCTCGAGCGTCCATAAAAAAGGAACGTTATACCAAAAGCCTCTCACAAAACAACTCTCTTGCAAATTCACGGATACGAGGTGAACTCAGCTGTTAAACTGTGGTTAGAAAAGACTACTATTTCAACCGTATTGCTATCGTCCAGATTCCAGGTATTTTAAAGGTAAATTACCAGGGATTCCAGGTAATTTCAGGTATTTTAGAAGGCTATTGGGTCTTTACGGCAGAAAGAACTCCAGAACTTTAAGGTGTTACCGATGTACCTTATTTCTCGCTCGTCGGACGGACTTCGAAGATTTGCTTGACCGCGAACTCTGAAGGAAGGCTTTTATTAGTATTTTTATACAACATAAAAAGAAAAGTCATCGAAGGACGTTAACGAGGTGGTTACAAGATGCTGGAAGAACGTTTAGTTGTGATCTACACTCCTGCGCCGGATAGACTCAAACCAGCACCTTTTGCTTTCCGCGCAGGATGCTAGTCCATTACACCAGCAGCGCTGGATTAATGCGACATCAGCAATATCCCTGTGGCATAGTTTGAGACTAAAGTACTAACTTAGTGAAATAGCACCGCTATGTGTCTACAGCAACACTCTAAAGTTCATGTCCAGAGCGGGCTCTTCCATCATTCTCGTTTATAACATGCCAAAGACGAACTAAAAGACGTCTACGGTAGGAACGGTAAGCAGCCCTATAACTGCGGGACACCTACGCTCGCTATGGCTAGGCAATAACTGGCAGTTAGGCGCCTTTTATACTCCCGCCGCGGCGCGGCGCGTCAATTTGGGGAGCGGCGCGGCCAGTCGCGCCGTGCCCCGAATTTGACGCGCCGCTGCGCGATTGCAGTTAGAAAGGGGAGCGTCAGCGACGCGCGGCCACGAGCTTCTGCGCACTATGGCCTGTGCTCCCGAAACGATCCATGAGTCATTGAGGGAGCGAAACAGAAATGATTCGTCTGGCTGATAAGCGCAATGCATCTTGTCAATGTTTGTCGTGGGATTCCTATGGGGAGCGACGAATCCTCTCTTAAGCCTGGAGTCGAAGTCGTTCGCTCAACCTACGGTTGAAACTGGTGAGTGTGGTATTGAGTCGAATCCCCTGCAATGCAAACGGCTTTAAACCACTCTTTATTTTGCGATATGTGCGGGTCCAAATGTAAAACTGCTGGAAGGTACTCATCGTCGAGAATCACGCAAATATCCTTCTCATATGGTCATTCTGGGGTCACTGTGCACTAAGCATATCTTTGGCGTGGTATATGAAGCTTCGTGAATGTCTACAGATCTGCATTCTCTTCCTAGGTTACAGAAGGTACGGGCTAATGGTAAGGTCATGGTCACCGTTTTCGCCCAAACTCCCTAATCATGCAAACCTAGTAATCGTCTATAATTTCAAAAAACGATGTCAGACTCGTGATCAGCACCCTAAATACCCCCTCCTCCTTCCCAATAGGAGAAGTTTGGTCGAAACGGTGAAATCTCCCACCCTACATTGAGTCTGCCGCGGCTGATCGCGCCGCGCCGCGCCCTTGTCCTTAGCGGCGCGATTCGCCGAATACCGTAACCCAAAATTCCATCAAGTGTGGTGTTTTGCGGCGGCGGAGTATAAAAGCGATGCGGCGCCGCCTCGCGGCGCGAAAAATCGATAGCCATGCCGACCATCACGCCGCGCCGCGGGGCGGCGCGTCAATTCGGAACGCGGCGCGGCCAGTCGCGCCGCGCCCGAATTTGACAAACCGCTGTGCGGCGGGAGTATAAAGGGGGAGCGTCAGCGATGCGCTGCGACCAACTTCTACGTACTACGTTCCGTGGGCCATAAAGGACGACGGAAGAGACGGTCCATGAGTCGTTGAAGAACCAAAACAGAAAGGATCCGTCTGGCTGATCAGCGGAATGCATCTTGCCAATGTAAGCGGTGAGATTCCTATGAGGAGCGACGAATCCTCTCTTAAAGCTGTGGTCGAAGTCGACTGCTCAACCTACGGTTGAAATTGGTGAGTGTGGTATTGATTCGAGTCCCCCGCAATACAAATGGCACTAAACGACTCTTTATTTTGCAAATGTGCAGGTTCAAAAGTAAAATTGCTGGAAGGTACTCATTGTCGAGAATCGCTCAGAAATCTCTCTCGTATTGCCATTCCGTGGTCATTGTTCACTGAACATGTCTTTAGCGTAGTAGGTAAAACTTCGTGAATGTCTACAGGTCTCCATCCCCTTCCTAAGTTACGAAAGGTACGGGTGACTAAGGCAATGGTCACCGAAACTAAGGTAATGGTCACCGATGCCAGATGTGGCCAGCACCCTAAATAACCCCCCCCCCCCCCCCCCTCCCCCTGAAGAAGTTCGGTCAAAAAACCTTTTCGACCTCTCATCGACCTCTGGAGTCCTGAAAGTGCAATAGTGCCACCATTTTGCTACACCTTCTTTGTTTTGTTAGTTGAGGAGCCAAAACAAGGAGTGCATAGCAAAATGACTCATCTCGGTGGTGAATCTCCCACTCCACATCGAGTCTGCCGCAGCTGATCGCGCCGCGCCGCGTCCTTCCCTCCAGCGGCGCGATTCGCCGAATACCGTAACCCAAAATTCCGTCAAGTGTGGTGTTTTGAGGCGGCGGAGTATGAAAGGGATGCGACGGCGCCGGGCGGCGCGAAAAATCGATAGCCATGCCGACCATCACGCCGCGCCGCGCGGCGGCGCAAGTATAAAAGGCGCCTTATGGAAAGAATACAGAGGTGCCCTTACTAGACCTGCACCCGTTCTCCGATTAACGAGTCTTCTGTTTGACTGTGGCGATACGCAGTTTCGCCACAGTCACCGACGCCGACCTCGTGCTTTCCTCCGTTCACTCCGCATTCCGGTCGTGAGCAGGGATGTGCGGAATTTTTTCTGGAAAAAGCGGAAGACGAAAGACGGAACGGAAACGCTCAAAAATGGCCGGAAGCCGGAATACGAAACGCGGAAACGGAAATGACAAATGCTCGCCATTTTTTCAAAAGTGCATCTGAAGCGGCGTCAAAAGCGGCTTCTATTGTTGTTTCAGGATGTTTTGTTACGATCAAAACTCTTGCGCCTGGCGGGACTCGAACCCGCATCTTCTGCTTTCCGGGCAGCGATGTTCGCCTTACACCACCGGCCCTGTTTGACCGCACGTAACACTTATAGCCTCTATATCAGCCGCTCCAGGCTTAAACAAATGTGTTCAAGGCTTCTATTGTACTTTTTCTTGCCTAGAACTTTGCGAGCAGCAGAACATCCCATAGTTTAATGCTCATCCTCATCATTACATAACATAACGAAGCATGAGTTCATAATATTGATATGATAACCTTTCAGCTATGGCTACAGCAATAAACATAAACAAATTCAGGGTCTTATTATTTCTCACCATTTCAGCATGCACCCTTTCCATATCTAGTTCCTGCGACGGGTTTTCCGCTGACTTTTTTGATGCAGATATTTTTTGAACGGTAAACATAACCGATTTAATCAGTTGAGGTTACTTACAGACCCGCATTTAAAAAAACTGACTCGGGTGAAGTCTAAAACTGGAGTGGCCAACTAGGTCATTTTCTGGCCAGGAAAGAGATTCCTCTCAACACTTTTAGAAACCTGGCATTAGGACGATTTGGTGACTGCACAGATATCTATACTCAGCATTAGCAGCTACATTGTAGTCACCAAAACCAGTACTCACTGGAATTCATTCTAGGATCTAGGATGATAACTGGATGAGTGATTGGTCATGGTAGGTCCACACTTCCAAAGGAAGATTCAGTCCGTGCCCGCCTAGAAATCTTACGCACAAGGTGACACAGCTGGACAGTTCCTAGATGGTATTAGTTTTGTGTCAGAATTCAATAAGTCATCATAGTCAGTCAAAATAATAGCGCATGGTAGATATTTACTTTAGATATTCGTGATGTTTCATTAAAAAATGAGTCGTCGCACAACTCCATATAGATGAATATCACGCCCAAAGAAATTTTAAAAATGTTGCAGCTTTGATCAGGAGCACTGATGTAATGTTGGAGCAGACAACCACATGCCACAACCTTCACTGCATCCTTTGCTTCATAATACTGCGTTATATGCTTGCAAGGTTTTTGTAGCTTTTTTTTACTACAGTTTGGATCAAGAATTTTATAATCATTCAAATGTTGAGTGCGTCTTAGCATACAATCCATAAATAGCCTTTGTGGCACATTAATTTTGCCCTGCACCCAGGCGTTGCCATTTTTGTGCTTTTTTGGTAGCCTAACCAATTTCAAGAATATTAATACTAATACTAATACTAATAATGGAATATTAATAATAAGTATATTTGGGTTGCTAAACAGTAATTCTTTCAAAATTTTATTAAGGAGTACTTTTTTAATTGCTAAGCTGATTGTGTTCAATAGAAAACTAGTGTGGAACAGTGCCCATTTCCGTTTCCGCCTTCCGGCCCAAAAACAGGCGGAACACGGAACGGAACGGGAGGGCCTAAAATGGCCGGAAACCGGAATTCGAAACACGGAAACGGAAATTCCGCACATCCCTGGTCGTGAGGCTTCGGTCATGCAGCTCAATTTGTGCACTATACTACCGTGAGAGGGCCGCGACATCTAGTGGGCACTATGTTCATCCTTGCGGCCTTGAAAACTAGATCCCATTAGAACCCGACGGCCTCTGAATGTATCGATCCTGATCTACGCTATTTCTTCTGTCCATGTTCACTATGTAGAACCTGATTCACTACTTGTGATTCATGGGCAAAAAGGAGACGGGTGAGTCCAGTCAATACGTTTGGCGTTGGTCGTACTCATGTTCGCTTGTACCGGATCGTTGGCTGTTGTCGGGTTGTATATGTTCGTCAACTAGACCCGGGTTGGTATTCTCTCTCCGGCGAGGGCTCTTGCAGTTTCCACCGCAAGTAAGACCAATACGCAGCATCACGGCTAGGAAAACCAAGGCCTCTTCCAAATGGATTTTGGTCCCTCTTAATGACCATCGGAACTTCCGTGTGCCAAAAGGGGCCTCATGAGCAGGACTTGCCTCTAGCTGCGGAACTCCCGATCTCAACAACTTACACTACTTAGTGTGTCACTGCTTGAGGGCGCAGATTTACTCGGCTCGTTCTCGAATGTCTCTGATCCTCCTCTTTCCTTTCGCATCGAGCTCGTTATGTTGGCCTTCGGTACCGAAGGTATGAAGTCCTTCATCGTCTGAAATCGGTCATACTACGCAGTTTCTCATTGCGTCGTACAAGAAAACGAACTTCGTACTTTTCGTTTGCTCCTCCCCATTAGGACAAGATATAGGAGTGAACGAAGGCGAACTGCCGCAAAAATGAGTCCCACTTCTTACCAGACTTCCACTTTCGTTGATAACCTGGTATCAGAGAGCACATTTTCTCCGAGACTGCAATCTGTATTTATGAAAATGAAAACCATTGCGTCTCGCAAACTTACTCTTCATCAGCTTTTGTTCAAAATTGAGGCAGGTTCTGCTTGCCTAGAATATGGTCACCTCTGTTTCTGCCAGCTGCACCGTCCCGAAGCATACCAG
Organism: Heligmosomoides polygyrus bakeri; assembly: GCA_947359475.1. Taxonomy (NCBI): domain Eukaryota; kingdom Metazoa; phylum Nematoda; class Chromadorea; order Rhabditida; family Heligmosomidae; genus Heligmosomoides; species Heligmosomoides polygyrus. Next base: position 6,426,359 of record OX375866.1, read on the forward strand.
CTGCCTACAACCTAGTGTGTCTATCCAGCCTTGCGCCGGTCTTGCACAGCCTTTCCTACTTTGAACTATTGAGCTGTGCTGTGCTTTCACAATGAGCTATGTCAACACACTAAACGTGATCACACTTTTTTAAGCCGTTTCTGTCTTTCAGTATAACAGGAGCAAATACAGTCGTATGACGTTGTTATGGATGGTACCACTTCCGTTCTGACACTGATTCGACGCTTCACTTCTATTTTCACAGGCCAATGTTCTGCAAGGAATCCCTTCCCAGGCCTCCTAAGAATAGTTCAGCATGCTGTACTCCCCTCCTTTAGAAGCCCCTAGCGGTAGATCAGCGCACTGCAGATTCCCTATATTGGGTTAGCGTAGCCTTAGTATAATCTCACATATCTCCCTCACTTATCCCACATTCCTCATGCATTCCCATGTTGCTACCGTAACTAACGCCTGAACTTATAGGAGGAGCGACGACTACGAGGCGATGCGATGCGATGGAGGTTCTATGGACCAACGGCGGCATCCCGTCTCTCCTATCCCGAGCCTGAGCTCGAACTCTCATCTGCTGTCGCCTTGTCCGTTGTCGCGACAAGCACCAGCTGCCGCCACTTTTTCATAAGTTCTTCACCCTCGAGACCTCAGAAGGGCAAAAATAGTGCACTCACAGTTCACTCACAATGTCTCTTCGTTAAAAACAGAAAGCGCACAACGTCTCCTTTGAATTATAGAGGGTACGCCCAGGGGTGGTATCTTTTAAAACGATTATCGTCGCGTTTGCGGCGGCGGACGCGGCACGGCCGGCGGCCTCCGCCGCAAAAACTGTAGTTTCACGTTCCAGGTAGATCTAAGGATGTAATTCTACCATTTTTGCAGTCCTCCGACTCCTTCCTCGTAGTGCCAGGGGAAAACGTCTAATCTCTGTTTATTTGCCTTTTCTTTTTGAACATAAAAGCCGTGAAAAATTCGTCCTGCACTCTCATGCTTACACTCTCCTTCATACCTCATGTTTATGCCTTATTATGTTCATTTAGAAGCGCTAAGAAGCTCAGCTGGGGTCACCCTGTGTTCACTGGTTATCCTCTTATGGTTATCTTCATTGGTAAGAAGCCCATTTACATCGACAGTAACCTCAGTTCAGCACAGAGGTAGAACACACCAGTGGTGCATAACATTTTCAATTTGGTGTAACACATTATGTCGTGTGGAGCTGCCTTACATGCATGTAACTTCTCCTGAGCCCCTTAGCGCCCATCTTGTATTAAGCTTATTTGGCCAGGCAACCCTTTTCTCCTCATCCTCATTAGACAAGTTTTTTCATTGCACACATTAATATAATACATTTTCCCTTCTTACATTACATGATTGTCAGGCATCGGGTTTTTATTAGTTTCCATCATCATTTTTCAATTTAATTTTTAAACGTTCTTCATGCTAACAGTCTGATGGTGAGTTGTGGAGAGTTCATCAAAATAAATCTTCTGTTGCTGTGAAGGAGAAATGGGATACTAACGTCTTCTAATGACAAAAATCTAGGTATCAAAAGTAAATGTGCCTGGCCAGCTAGCCTCACTCATGATGCGTTCCCTAACAATCTGTTGATTTCTTTCCTGCCGATCTGTCCGCTTTCTAGGCTAGGCATCACTAATTGACCTTTCGGACCCTCCATTGCTCGCTAAATAGCCGTCGGTCTCTTGCAATGATGAGGTCGCAAGACGCGGATCCTAACAGAGCGCAATCGATAGGGCGTGTGTAGGGAAACTATAACAGAAGTGGTGAAGGAATCTTTTGTTCAAGAGCAGAACAGAAGGAGGACCCAGCTCCTACGTCTTCCCTTGGAAGTCGACGTTGGAGCGGACTATAGCCACTGTTCAGCTCGAGATTCTGCATGCAACTCCAGAAATACCAAACCTATGCTTCCGTCCAGTTACTGCGTGCTCTATTGCTAACCACTGAGTTATTGCTGAGTTCAAGCACATCAAATAGTTGCGGTATTTTATCAGTGGAAGAAACGCAAAATGAGATGCAAAGTTAGCCTTTCTGTCTCCTTAAAATACATTAATTATACAGCAAAAAGGCTCGATGTGTAAAAGTGCTGTCATTTTTTCGAATATTAGCAGGAAACAGTGGGTTTCTTGGTTCATATCTCAATCAAATCGTGTTAGGGTAGCATGCCCAATTAGGTCAACATTTCCTCACTCCCCACATTTAGATATACATCCGTCCCTATTTCCCAGTACGTTTTTTGTCAAGTTCTTAACAGCTTCCAATTCATTGAGACTCAAATGCTTGACGACCTGCTGAGGTGTTTCGAACTGCTCATCATAGATTCCGTCTTTTCGCTGCTGTTTTTTTGGTCAGCATAGGATTGGTGCGCTCGCAGAAGCCCTTGCTTGTTTAATGTGGGGAAATATTATATATCACTCAGACATGTAAGCAAACGATTGCAGTTAGGGCAATTTTATACTCTTGGCTGCTTCAACTTGCTAACCATCGGTCCGTGTATCCTCAAGCACAAAGGCATCTCCAAGGCTTCGCAAGCATCTCTCTAAACAAACCACTGTCATAATGACATTTTACTACTACGGTTCTATTATGGCAGCTTTAATGGTTCTGCTATTAATCTCTTCAGCTCTCCCATTCTTTTAGAATAGTTGAATAAAATGCAGCAAAGTAGACCTCCAGAGCGATCATAGCCATTCGTCGCGATCGCGGCGACGGTCGCCGCCCGCGCGATGAGGTTTGCGCGTCGGCCGGCGTGCACGTCGCGCTGATTTTAATAGTATCGCACCCGGTACGCCCTCACGGTCTCAGTCTTGATCAGTTCCCTTCGCTCTGGTACCCCGTTTTTAGTTGTATAATTTCGAATAAACGGATTATCATTTAATTTTGTGTTAGAGGCAACGGAAGCCCCACGAAATTTTTGGTGCATCGGCCATTTACCAGGTACCAATCTTGAAGTCCCGCGTGGATCTTCAGATCTGAAGTCCCGCGTGGATCTTCAGATCAGCTTGTTCTCCCTCATAAAGCTAAGGACCTCTGATTTTCACAACAAAAAAAAACTCAACGAGAATAACAGCAAAATGAGTAAAATCATCCTTCTCCTTCAATCTCTGGGGGACGAATTGACTATCCTTGAACAAGTGGTTGAATATTACAAGACCACCACAGAGCCTAATAAACCACCTACCGAGGATCAAAAAATCCAAGTCTACTGTCAAGAAAGACTACGTGAACTGCAAACTGCACTAGAAAACGTCGAAAGAAAACTGTCGTCAATGCAAAATGTTTGCCAGGGCATAATGAATGCTTATTCAGAGGAATCAAAAGGAGAGAAAATAGGAAATTCAGCAGAAATAGAGGAACCCAAATCCAAAGAAAATCAACCTTCGCTCGCTCAAACAAAAAGCGGAAATCGTGGTGATGGCCCTAAAAGAAAACCGTAGCGATGGCTCATCACACCTTGCACTGCGTCTAGTATTGATCTGATAACCTTTCGTCTTATTTGTTGATAAAGTTGTATTCAATCTCGTCTTTCTACAGACGCACCTAGAGGTGAAAAGTCTCTTATGGCTGTTCTGATTCATAGAATGTCACGGGTCTCAGCGCGATACAGCTTTTAACACAAATAATTTATTTAATCTAGAAAGGATTGTGAAACAAACGTGAGTTGATGCATCAGTACGAACTACACAACACTACTTACTAAGCAGAATTCTATTTACTACTTTAGCTTGGGTAATGAGGAATCGCTACTATTGTACCTTAACGACTCCAGCGGTAGACCAGAGGCCAAAAAAAACCGTCCAAACTTCAGCCAGGGAGGTTATTCAAGGTGCTGATCACGAATCTGACCTCCATTTTGGAAATTTCGTCCGCTTACGCTAGGCTACAGCAGGTGCGGTTGAGTAAAGCTGTCGGAGTCATGGCCACCGATCTCGCTAAAGCTTCGTCTATGGAGTCATTCGGGCCGCTGATAACATAATACGTAATATCCAACGTAGCTCCAAAACCGGATGTTAGATTCGTGATCAGCTCTCAAATAATTTCCCGGGCCTGGAAGTTTAGGTAAAAATTTCGACCTTTCCTCGACCTCTAGATTTGTGAAAGCACAACAGTGGCTTAGGAATCTCACTCACGCTTATTTTGTTCCTTCTGCACTTAAACAAAACACGATTTCGCACTATAGGTCATTATTATTCAACAGTAGTGACCGGCTGACCGATACAAGTTTCGAATCTATTCTAGTCGGGGGAGGGAACACATAACTAAAAATTATGCAATAAATTATGCAATGGTTAAAAGAAGAGATCGCGCCGTGCAGTCGACTTGGCTGTGGCAATTTCCATTTGGTTGATAGCGTAGATGCAGCTTACATGAAAGAGCGACGCGAAGATATGTGCTTTTATATTTGTTCTCGTTCTACCGTTTACATCTGTGTTACTTCACGTAAGCAGAATTTTTGGATCTATCCTAGTCGAAGGGTACATAACTAAAAATTATGTAACCAATTGACTTGAGACTCATGGAGCCGCTTCAAGAGGACAAAAAAGGAACAAAAAACAAACAAACAAACAAATCGCCGCAGTTGTGAAGAGGCCTTGACGGACAAAGCGCATTCAAATATAGCTCCTGACATGTTATTATCACATAGCTTTGTCTGTTTACAACCGCGGCGAAACCGAATGTATTTGTTTGTGAATTTTGTCAGCTTAGGCCCTATTTTGTCCTCTAAAATCCGCTTCGTGAATTCGAGGTCAATTTGCCGAATAATTTTTAGTTACGTCCCTCCCCTCGGCTAGGATAGGTCCCAAATTCATTGTTGTGACTATTAACCACGTTATGCCATCAACGTTTAACAAGGATGGAGAAGTGGAGTAGTAATGCCAGATCAAGGCACGTCAGAGGCATCAATGGATAGACGCTAGTTTTTCTATATACAGTAGCTAGCTATAAGCACAAGGTGATAATTTTCTGTCGGTAAAAGTACAGGAGAAGTTAAGCGCTCATATAAAAGCTTTAAAAAATAGAAATTTTCTGACATATGAATGCGCCAAGCACTCTCTGAATTCTTGCATTTTACACTAGGTTGATTGTGTTTCACTTGAATTCTTCTATAATTTCTCCAGAAAGTGGCCGTATCGATCGATTTGTGCTTCTTTTAAAGTTTTAAACTTAAAATCACTGCAGCGGCAAAATGTAGGGTATTCTAATAAATGCAGGTACTGTTTGAGAGGTTCTAACATTGCTGTTAGTGAGGATTTTGAAGATATTTGAGACTCATATGGAAGCAAAAGACGACGAAAATTTCGCGACAACTAAATAGTCAAGATTGCGCTATGCATCCGTCTCAAACCTTGCATTACAGACAGGATTGGTTGTGCATGGACTGAAAGATTGTCGCAGTCTTATCATTGATTGATCACATTAACCTGTACTGTATTTCGTTCGACGTTTAGAGCTTGATAGTGCACTACAACTTTACGTGAACTCTTGACGACAAGTCGTCTCCGTTGAAGGATTCCGCGCCCCATTCGATCGCGGGCGCTCTCTAGGCTCTCGTCCTTCCCAGGCCAATTCTCTGTTCCTCCTGATTTTCAGGGTCTTCTTCTTAATCAGCGCTTCCAGCCTTCGTTCATAGGCTCGCGGACAGTCGTGTGGCTGTGCGCGTCCGGGGAGGCTGCTTTGAGGGGGTTCTCCATACTGCGCGTGTTCGGGCTCGTGTTTCGTCTTCGGGGGGGGGGGGGGGGGGGGGAAGCTTCCTCTCTCTTCTTCTCCTTGCGCGTGTCCTTGTGGGTTCAGTTTGTGCCCATTTTTTGTTTCTCATGAATCTTTTGAGCTAATCGTGTCGTAGTGTTGTTATCATATCTTGCTATTCTCCATATATTCCGCTGTCAAGTCATTCTCTAATAATATATATGTCACGTTTTGCTCTGTTTCGCCTCGCCATTCCCTCATATGGGTTAGTTCTCTTCCCAAAGTGGGTTCTTCTTACCACTTCGGTAGTATTTGTATCTTTTGCTATTCACTTAGCCAGTTCCTCGGTCTCATATAGTTTCGGTTCCGCTCATATGAAGTCATTTTGTTTGATTTGTTGTGTTTCGCGTAATTATTATCACATTTATCCATGCTTATCATTCTATATCATCATATCGCTTTACCATCGATGCTGTAGTTCGTTACTTGTTATTCGCGTGCGTGTTATTTGGTGTATATTAAGGATAAAGGTTTAATTACCCACGTTTGATGTGATGTGCAGTATTATTTCGTGTTGGACCACTTCAACCCTCAACATATCCAAAACTTCTACTAGCAGTAATGGTATGGTGTTTCATATAGCGCTTGTTTTTAGGATATCTGGGATACGGGATACGGGATAGGATTCCCCACAAGTTGTAGTGGACTGTCAAGTTCCAAACGTTAAAAGAACAGTGCAGAACAAGTTAGTGTGGTCATTAATGAGAAGACTACAAGAAGCATTCAGCCCAAGCACAATCAACCGATTCTGAAATGAAAGGTTTCAGACATGTGCATGGCGCAATCTTACCATTTACAGGCCATAGAATTTTTGCTATCCTGTGCTTTCAGGATGAGCCTCAAACAGCTTCAAAAAGAGTCACTTACACCAATGTTACGACCTTTCAAACAGTACCTGCATTTTTTAGGACAGCAAGCATTTTGACGTAATCTGTGATGTGTTTTTAAGTTTTAAAGATTAAAAGAAGCACAAAGCATACGGCCACTTCAAGAAGAAGTTATACCAAGCATTCAAGCGAAACATAATCAATCAATCGAATGTAAAATGCAAGAAATCATACGAGTGCATGGTGCAATCCCTACCGCTCATATGTCAGAAAATTTCTATTTTTCTGCGTTTTTATATCTCAGTGCCTTTACTGTCAGCAAGATTATCACCTTACAAACAGTGCCTACATTTTTTTGGAACAGCCTGTACCTGTATCACCTGAGGAACTTTGAACGACATTTCTCGCAATCCAACGTAACATAGTCGCTCTTGAGCTACACGTAGCCGAACGAAAGCCTTGAACCAATAGCAGAGCATAACACATCAAAAAGAATAAATTATGTATTCACAGCCGTAACAACATTTGCAGTCATCCTTAGCCAAGCAGCTTTTTGACCTGTTCGCCTTGTCGATCTTCCAGCAGCTCCTCGATTCGCCTCATCTCAGCTGAACATTGAAAATTGACAACAAAAAAAAACAAGCAGCAGTTCACTGAAATTCACTGATGTGAGCCCTCCCAGCAGATACGGTTAACAAACGCGGTGTGAAACTTTTTGCGAAAATACACGGACCTTTCAAGGTACTCAAGCGTTATAGGAAAGCTCGGATCTAGAGCCCATTTTAAAGTGCAGGAAGGCAGCAGTTCTTAGTGTACTAAAAGAAGAGATCGCACCATGCACTCGTGTTACTCGTTCTGATTTTTTTGGTTGATCGTGTAGATGCTGCTTACTTCAAACGACAAAGTGAATATATACATTAGGTTGTCCCATGAGTTCCCGCCGTTTTTTTTCAACGATTCATTGCGGATTTCGCCAGCAGTCTCTTGTATAGCGCTATACTGCTTTCGAAAGAGAATGATTAGCTCTATCAGAACATGCATTGCATTTCTTTTTTCATCCTTAATATTCTCAATTTTTAGGCCTTTAAAGTGAAAGGTGAAAAAGTGGTGGCCATCGCCGACAGTTGCTTCTCTCCGCTTGGGTTTGGAATTTGTTTGCGCAGTTTTTCATAGCATTTGGAAGACAATGCTTTGTACTACAAGAATACGTGTTGGTACTATTTGCTCACTTGCCCATTATTGATTTTTAGACCATCAAATTGGGACGTGCGAAGGAGATTTATTTTTACCGACAGCTACTGCTTTGGTGGGACCCTTTTGCTCGGTGTTACATGTCGGCTGAAACAGAATGTCTTGCTCTATAGGAATTTGTGTCGCGATTATTGGCGCATGCTGATTTCTGTCGAATATCAACAAATTTCCAAAAAGAGAAATCATCTTCACCAACAACTCCCTCTCCTTGCTCAGTTGTTGATATTCGACAAAAATCAGCGGGAGCCAACAAACGCGACACAAATTCTTATTGAGCAAGACATCCTCTCCCGAACGACATATAACATCAAGCAAAATGGTCCACCCCAGGGCAGGTAGGTGTCGGTAAAAGTTCGAACGGAAAAGTCGGACGTCCCAATTTGATGGCCTAAAAATCAATAAAGTACAAGTGAGCAAATATTAGGGGGGGGGGGGGGCAAAAGTAATGAGACACCCCATGCCGTGTCGATATATCTCGTGGCTGGAGTCTGGCTTCGTGGTTATCGTATTTGTATGTTTGTATGCTACTTACTGAAGCCCATCTGAGAGTTACCACTTCCACCCTTTCCAGAAGCATACCAAAACCCCAGCCTGTCTCATGCCGAAACCCCAGTCTGACGAGTGGACCTGTGTCGCGCAAATCTCCCCCAATTCCCAACCCTGAGCAGCCTGGGCTCAATATTCACGCAAGATGAGAAGTACGTCTTCTACCTTAACCCTGCCAAGCAGCGAGTCTGGGTGAGGCCTGGTGACCTGTTACCGACCTTCGTTCGGCGAGATGTTCACGGCGAGAAGCATCTTTGGAGCTTTAACACATTTGCTTAAGCCTGCAGCGGCTGGTAGAGAGGCTACATGTTGTTACAGGATGTTTTATTGCGATCAAAACTCTTGCGCCAGGCGGGACTCGAACCCGCATCTTCTGCTTTCCGGGCAGCGATGTTCGCCTTACACCACCGGCGCTGTTTGACCGCACGTAACATCCGCGATATCCTCCAGGTCTGTCAGCACCCACCCGTGATACGGGATGGGCCGGTCGCTGATATCAGCATGGAACCGGTTAAGCTGGAGACCATACTAGTAACAATGCTTTAACACATTTGCTTAAGCCTGCAGCGGCGTTATAAAGAGATAAAGATTTTTTTCATTTTGTCTCATTACTTTTGCCCCTCACCCCTTAATAGGACCAACACACATTTATGTAGTACAGAACATTGTCTTCCAAATGCTATGAGAAACTGCGCAAAAAGTTCCAAACCTAAACGGAGAGAACAACTGCGCAGATGGCCACTTTTTCACTTTTCACTTTAACGACTTCAACATTGACAAAATTGAGGATGAAAAAAGAAATGCAATACACGCCCTGATAGAGCAAATCATTCTCTTTCGAAAGCTGTATAGCGCTATGCAAGAGACCGCCGGCGAAATCCGCAACGAATCGTTGAAAAAAAAAACGGCGGGACTTATGGGGCAACCTAATAGATGTCCCTTTTACAATTGCTTCTGCTGTACGGTTAACAAGTGTGCAACTCCAAGCAAACATGATTTCCACTATCAGTTGAATAATAAATACAAGTCGTGACTTCGTACACGAGGCGCGATCTCTTTCTTTAACACGCTAAACAATGCTGCTTTATCGCACTCTAGAATAAGCTTGCTTAAAACCACTCTTTTCCTCAGAAAGTAAAAATTTTAGAAAATTTCAAATAGTATATTCATTCACCTATTGCGGCAGACAGGAGAATTAAAAAGTTTCAAAAAACTAAACCAAATTTCCCTTGACAAGAAATTATTCTAGCCTTCTTGGAGAGCCTAGTTTAACCTGGAAAATGCTCGAAGACGTCCAGTTCGGTTCCAAAAGTGTCAAACTTTCTTAAAGGAGTGTCCACTTTGATTTGAGAAGAGCCTCGTTTGATTTGGAAAGTGTCCAATTTGACATGAAAACGGTATTAATTCCTCGACATATGGGGACCTGTACTCAGACACTACTATTGGGACATTGCGATCCATACTTTCCAACCTCCCTGTAGAAATCAATAAGGAAAACACCTTCACCTTCAAACTCCGCATCGACAGGTGGCCGAACTGGTTTCATTGGTATCCGCGAAGCTCTGAAATTGAAGGGATATGAATCCAGCAGAAGGCCAACAGGGACAGAATCGGGCCTGGAGCCTCCTTACTTGGTCTTTTCATCAGCGCGGGTCGCAGCAGTGGAAGGCTCTATGGAAGATGGCTGACTGGATATCGACATCGTTTCGAGGTCATTTCCTGAAATGAACCACTAGGACTTCTGGCACTTACTTTAAGAAATCGAGCGCTGACTATGTATATACCTTTGGACCGTTTTGATCCTTTCGATCTCGGCTTGCGCTTAGAAGACGAAGGGACCTGAAGTGGCGAATACATATAGCTGTCGCTTCAATACAAAAAAGGGAACAAATGCTATACACACTTCGGCAGAATCGTCTGCAAAAACTTCGTTCTGCTCACCAGAAGGTGCACTAACAGGAGCTTCCAAAACCGGCCTGAAACGAATGCATTTGCACAACCTCGAAGGTGGCGGTCATCTGAATGCCGAAGAACTTACGGCTTCGGTTTCCGCTTTCTCTTTTTCGGGGATGGCGCGGTGTCCGCAGACGACGTCTGCGCGCCTGAAGCTGGCTCCAGCCCTTCATCAGTCGCATTTTCTTGGTTTACCGCCAGATCACGGAAATTCTCTAAAAACGGAAGGTAGCACATGGACAGTGTAGTACATGGACATCAGGGGCCGGATTCATCCACGACCTATAACTTCACCATTTCGCTTGATAAGCCGCTCTATCAGGGATTTCGGCCGTATTTTCTCCGTTAAATTGCTGTAAGTCGTCGATGAATCCGGCCCCAAGGCTGACCACAGTAAACCCACCGTGCATGTTTGGATCAGCGTAGCGACGATTTCTCGCGTACGCGACTGCAGAGGCGTAGGCCTTGTCCTTTATCGAACGCTGACTCGGGCCCTGTACCGCTTCTCTACCGTTCGAATTTCCGTCCTGTTCATTCCCACTATTCGCCGATTCCTAGGAAACGGCAGTCATGAGTGTATGGCGGTGGGGCATCATTGTGCTGACTCATCTTTTGCTGTTTTCAGATGCCTTGTTACCCTTGAAATATTTTCCTTAGGGTGGTTGGAAAGTATGGGTCGTAGCATCCCAAAAGTAGGACAAGGAAAAGGAAAGAAAGAAAGGTTTGAAGAAGATTTTGCATAGATTTCGTAGAGCAGGTCGAAGGCTGGCAATAGAAATACAATTTCCATGTCAGATTGGACCTCTTCTAAACAAACATGTTGCTTCTGATATAAAGCTGAACATCTTCCAAACCGAAACGAGCTTCTTACAGATTAAACTACAGACTCTCCAAGATAGTTAGAATAATTTTTTCTTCGAGGAAAATTTGGGATAACTGTTGTTGAAAATTTCTAGTTCAGCTGCTCGAATGAGGGTAATAATTCAATAAAATTGAAATTAATAAATTTAACAAAATTTCTATTTTTGAAAAATAATAATGAAATAAATTTTGATTTAAAGTTTTAAGCATAGGTTTTATTTTATAAAAAAAAGTAATTTTCGCTTCAACGTTTGAAGTCTTAGTTTTGTTTCACAACAAATTGAATTTCGTGTTAAAGTTTAAAGATTAACTTCGTTTCGTTAAAAAAAATTGAATTTTTTTGAGTTTAAAGTTTTTATGTTGTTTCATAACAAATTAAATTTTGTTTTAAACTTTAAATTCCAATTTTGTTTCATAGCAAATTAAAGTTAGTTTTAAAGTTTAAAATCTCAATTTTGTTTAATAACAAATTCTATTTTGTTTAAAAGTTTAACGTTTTAATATTGCTTCATAACAAAACAAATTTTGTTTTAAAGTTTAAAGCTGTAATTTTGTTTAATAACAAATTCTATTTTGTTTTAAAGTTTAAAGTTTTGGTTTTGTTTCATAATAAATTAAACTTCGTTTTCAAGTTTAAAAATTTCGTTCTATTTTATAATAAATTAAATTTTGTTTTCAAGTTTAAAGATTTAGTTTTATTAAAGTTTTAATTTTGCTTCATAATAAATTAAAATGCCTTGAAAATTAATGTTTTAATTTTGTATCAAACTAATTAAATTTTGTTTCATCACCAGTTTAATTTTCTTTTAAAGATCAAAGTTTTAATTACATTTTATAAGAAATTAAATTTTGTTTAAAGTTTAATGTTTTGGTTTCGTTTCATAACAAATTAAATTTTGTTTCAAAGTTTAAAATTTCCTTCTATTTTATAAATTAAATTTTGTTTTCAGGTGGACAGATTAGTTTTGTTTTATAATAACTTAAATTTTGTTACAAAGTTTAAAGTTTGTATTTTGTTTCAAACAAACTAAATTTTGTTTTAAAGTTTGAAGTTTTAACTTTGTTTCACAACGAAAAATTCTGTCTCCTTTTCTTTTAATGCTTAAAATGATTGCTGTCTTATTTTAAACAAAACAACACTCATGTACTGCACTAGGGAATGAGATCGCCCCATGCACTCGAAAAGCTCGTCGCGATTTTTATTTGATTGAGCGTAAATGCTGCTTATATGAGAAACATCAAACTGAGGATATGCGTGCTCTTTACAATTGCGTTTGTTCTATCGTTTACAAGTGTGCAACTCCATGCATATAGAAATTTTGCTATCAATCGAATAAAAATCGCGACGCCTTGAACGACGGCATGGCACAATCTCCTCTTTTGGCGCTAAAGATGTCCTGCCGGCTTTCAAACAAAACTTGACAAGCTTCAAACCATCATTTTTCCTAAAAAAAATCAGAATTTCAAAAAGGTTCGTCTGGAGATAGGTGGCGAAACGAACCGCTTTGAGAGAAGTAATAAAAAAAATCTGTTCAATACTCTTCAATGCACTTTATTTTTTATAAAATTTCAAACAATATGATCATTTACTGGGCAGTTGAATCAGAACTTCAAAGAAAGCCACACTAAAATTCTTCTTGAACAAAATGACTTTAACTTTTTGGAGAGTCTCCAGCTTAATGTGGAAAGAGGTCGTTTTTGATTTTTAACATGCTCATTTTGATTTCAAAACCGTTTGGCTTGCTTAGAAGAGTGTCCAATTTTACTTGAAAAGTGTCCAGTTTCACGTAGAACTCCGCACTTCGGAAAGCAGCGCGGCAATCGCGGGCGCTTCAACATTGGTGCGGCGCGCCACGGTGGGAGTGTAAAATCCCCTTACTTATTATATTCGTCAACAATTTATTCATTTATTTATCTGCACTCGAAGGTGCACTACAAAGTCAAACGAAAAATGACCGTTGAAAAAACACACAGTGCAGTGAGATATCAATTGGATTCATAACAAAACAATTAAACGGCATCTATAAGAAGAGCTGTTACCTGGTCGGCCTCGTCTGTTTGAGCTACGTCCACCTTCTCAACCTCTCGCTTTAGCGTTGCGTAGATCCTAAATCGAAAGTTTCCTGCAAATTTCGTCTTCATTGCAAACATATAGCAGCGTACTTGTTCAACCGGGTGAGAAAATTGTCTTCCTTCTTCTCCGCCACAGCAGGACCTCCGGGAATCAGCTCTTGCGTCTGCTCTATCTCGCTTTGAACATGTGCCATTGTCTGAAGTGAGGTGTATCAGCGGCAAACACTCGAAGACCATACTCTTGCCGTTAGTGTCACCTACCTTCAGGATGGGATTAGACATGACAAAATTCGCCGCTTCCAGAGGTGTATGCTTTTCGTCCTCGTCGACAACATCCTCTATTTGTGGCTGGCGATAACCGCGATGACAGATAGGGTCATACTGCAAGGCAAGGTTTGGAGAAGAAGCGGTCGGCACAATGCGCGTTAGGGAGAGGGCAGCATGTGACCTTGTAAAATGACAAGCGAGCCTTTCTAGAAAAACCAAAAGTGGAACATTACAGAACATGAAAAGCTAAGAACATGTTAGAAACAAAAAAGTCATGAACTAAAAAACAAAGATTCCAAAAATAAGCTTATCTGTGAGAAACTCCCGCGGGTATATTTCGTCGTACGCTGCCACGTGTCACGACAGTGTGTCAGCACGCTGCCACCTGTCACTGACGTGTGACACGTGGCGGCGTGCTGTTTGACGCGTGGCACGTGTCACTGACGTGTGTCCACTCCAACTTAGACGTTACCTATTTGTGGTTTTTTTTCGATTATTTTGACACGTGACACGTGTCTCTGACGTGTGACAAGTGGCACGTGCCACTGACGTGTGACACGTAGCGGCGTGCTTTTTGACGCGTGGCACGTGTCACTGACGTGTATTCACTCCAACCTATACGTTACCTATTTGTGGTTTTTCTTCGATTATTTTGACGCGTGTCACATGTCACGTGTAACACGTGGCCGCGCGCTCTTTGACGCGTGACGACGTGTCAAATACATCAATAACTGCAGAAATTTGCAGTTTTCTTTCTTTTGTGTTGTTTTTTACCATTTATGTTGTTCCGAGTGAAATCCTGGCTGGGCCTAGCTGGGAGTGTCAACAGAGGAAGGGCTCCAGGATGTTCATAGCCTTAATAAGAACGATCTATTTGAGCAACATTCTGAAGCTTGCCTTCTCTGTCTAGTGCTGTGTATAGAACAATGCAGCATGGCTGTTTAGGATTGAAGCGTGACCCGCTGTTTGGAGGTGGCAATTTTGACGGTGAAAATCATAGATTCACTGCTGTTTATGCTTTTATGCTCCTGTTTTGCAGCTCGTTTCGTCACTAACAAGGTTGGTCATTCCGGCCCACTCCAACTTAGACGTTATCTATTTGTGGTTTCTCTTCGATTATTTTGGTGTAATCTTGTTATTCACATAAAGTCGAGTTTTCTGTTCGCCTGTAGTAAGCAACATGCTGCCCCCCCCCCCCCCCGGAAAAACGCATTGCACCAAGCCGTGCTATGATGCTGAATGGGGAAAACTGAACCTACGGTGTTCAGGAACGCCACGGTGCTGAACGCGTCATCGGCAAACAGTTTATAGATACATCCAATGGTGTCCAAGTGACGCCCAGGAAGCAGGACATCTTCGATGAACTCCTTCAGCTCAACGAGAGCGGGTGCCGTGACGGAGATCTAGACATTCGAATGCCAGTTGTATTAGTACACCGTATATTCAGGCTTTACCTTAGCCACGTAGTCGACAGGCTGAGCATAGTAGAAAACGTACGTCGCGTAGACTCCAAACACGCGCTCCTAAACATTCCTTTCTACCATCTTCTTTCACAAATCCAAATCTGGGGAAGTAGTGTCTCCGAATTTTACTTATACTAACCCGGGGGCTATCTCAACCGTAGGTCGGAACGGCCCAAGTGTGTTGCGTATGGGCAGAATCGCCTCTCTTGTGGAACAACAAACTGCAGGTATCTCGACCCTAATACAACTCTGCGCAGGTTAGGGACAACGGAATTTGGACCTGTCTGTAGAGTTGTTGAGCTCTTCACGAGGTTGATAAACGGCTTTATTGGTGGCTAACGTTTCGGCTGGATCGCCTTCTTCAGAGCCTGAAAGCTGAAAGCCGTTTATCAACCTCGTGAAGAGCTCAACAACTCTACAGACAGATTCTACCATGCCGAGGTTCAAGGAGAGTCGAACATGGCTACTGCTACGGAATTTGGACCGTTAGCGGTATATTGGTTTACGTGCTTCGCACCTGCGGATGAGGTTCCCGTCGCGAACCAGTGCAGCGCTCAGACAGCGTAGTAGGGAGCGGCCCCGGCTTGTGAACGAAGGGTCGAGGGCTTGGATCCCGCGCACTGCATTTGTTTTGCACTATTGCATCGCAGTGCGCGGGATCCAAACCCTTCAACCTTCTCTCACGAGTCTGGGTCGCTCCCTACTGCGCCATCTGAGCGCTACGCTGGTCTGTGGTGGGAACCTTCACCCCGCAGGCGCTCGTCTGCACGTGAATCAATATGCAGCCAACGGTCCAGATTTCGTCGTCCCTAACTCTGCGCAGAGTTGTATTGGGGTCGAGATACCTGCAGTTTGTTGTTTCCCAGAGAGAGGTGATCCTGCCCATATACAACATCTGGGCTGTTCCGACCTACTGTAGAGATAGTGTGAGACAGCTGCTGTCGAATATCTTAAGACTCCCCACCACTCAATTTTGAATTTCTACAGAATTTTATTATTAAAGGTTATTCTGAAACCCTCCATACAAAACACTGAGAAAAACTAGTGAATACTCCTACGGCCTTCCAACTTCACAAGGAGCAATGAGCCCCAAAAGAGGGGTGGGGCGTTGCACTCCTCACAACGCCAGATGTACCAACAGCATAAATTCGAAACCATAGTTAGTCAACTCATACGAACGCTGTCAGCAATGCACCAAAGAAACTCACCGTAAGTGTTCGTTCGAGTTGCACTCCCATCTTGGACTTCTTGATCGGTCTCACGTACTCGAACGCCGTCTTCAGTAACACCTCTTCAAACTGCAATTGCAACAGAACAGCTGCGAATTCATAAAGACTACGGCGAATCTGATCGAACCTACCTCGACCAGCTCCGTCACATGCAGTCGACTAGAATAGATATTACTCAGATCGAAATCGTTCGCCACTTCGTGAAAACTCACTAATCTGAATTCGGCAGCAGATGAAGGGCTAAACTATTCCTCAACGGTAGTCAATAGAACTGTCACAAACATACCGAACCGAGTGCTTCGCCTTAAACGCATCTAGGAGCATCTCGACATCACTAATGATGCCCGCGTCGACTTTGGGCACAACAAGAGCAGCCATTGCGACGTTTTCGACGCCAGACTGAGCTCAAGACAGATTTCTGAAACGCATACCTCCTACCAATAGCATTCATTTGCATTTTTTAAATGACCAAACACAAAAATCAGAGGAGGTGCAACCAAATTCTGATGTCGTCCAAAATATGTCAACTTCACAATTCGCCCACTAATCCACTTCTAAGGTGAGTGAAATCATAAAACCACTACAATACACTTATTTATTTAATTATTTATGCAATTTTCACGACAAGCTTTTTTACTTTCTGAAGCAAGCTCGACGCCTTTCAAGTCAAAGGGAGTTGCTCTCTAACCAGACACTTTCTACGAAGTTTAAAACGATTTCGTCAAGTGTAAATTTAGTACGATTTTGCTTGAAAATTTCTAGTTCACCTGCCCCAATAAGTGTAGCAATTTTGGAACAACAAAAGGAAAGATCGTGTCATGTACTCAATAGATACATAGTTGCGATGTTTGTTTGTTTGTGCAAATGCTGCTTACATGAAGCAGCGATGTGAGAATATGTGTTTTAGTCTGTAGAGTTGCTGAGCTCTTCACGAGGTTGGTAAACGGCTTTATTGGTGGCTAACGTTTCGGCTGGATCGCCTTCTTCAGAGCCTGAAAGGGTCAGGTCAATTAGGAGTTACCTCACGAAACATCTCTTCAACCTTACAAAATTCAATGTCAAATTTTTGGAAGCCTGAACAAAGGAGGGAATCCGAGTGTCGTACCTCACCACAGTCCACTGAAGGACCAAAGGAAGCCGCACAGGGCAAGCAAGGATACGGGACAGCACCTACCCCAGAGGCCGTATTTATGAAGCGGTGGGAGCGGGAGATAAGCATGTGAGGATAAAGGAGCATCTGGATGGCAAGGAGAACCTTAGGGCATCCACTGCCCTAGGCTACCACAGGATCAATTCTCATGGAGGGGAGGATTTTGGAGTTGAGGTGAGGATTCTGGGACACGAGGTTCAAACGTCGGCGCGCAAAGCCCTTGAGGCGTTCTGGATCTATTCCAGAGATCCCAAGGTGAACCGGAAGGGGGAATGCCTGTATATAACGCGCGAACTCAGGCCCTACCTCAGTCTCGCATTCTAACCTGGGGCCGGATTCATGAACGTTCCCGGGAACGTTGCCGGCTTCCCATGGGAACCGACCGAGGCGAGAGAGCGAGGCGGGAGAGAGAGCCGAGAGATGATATCGCTTATCTCCCGCTCCCACCGCTTCATAAATACGGCCTCTGGGGTACGTGCTGTCCCGTATCCCTGCTTGCCCTGTGCGGCTTCCTTTGGTCCTTCAGTGGACTGTGGTAAGGTACGACATTCCGATTCTCTCGCGATCTCTTCGCTTAACAAACTATATAATTGCTGTCTTCCAGCACTTTGGTAACAATAAAAAGGGATAAAGGACGGCTTTACTGAATCCATTTCGGAATGCGCCACGCATTCTACTTCTACGGGATGTCGTGGAGGCGATTTGAATGCGTATTTGGCCATATAATGACTTGTGGTGACCAGCCGATGAAGAAGTCAGCGCTTTACCCTCGCCAGGCAAGTCCATCCGGTACCAATTCACCGACCCCAAAGGGATCGAAGGCTTGGTTGGCCCGGGCGGGAGATCGGAGCCAGGAACCTGGTATCCGGTGCCCGCGAATCCAGTACCTCGCCCGACTGCGCTACACGCCCCCCCCCCCCCCCCCGTGGCAAATACAAAACTTAATTCACCATTTCCATCTAAAAATATTTTATAAAATTTCAGACATCATGTTCACATATTGCTGCAGGTGAACTAAAAACTTTCAAAAAAGGAACACTAAACTCTCTTTAAACAAAAAATTTTCTAACAGTCTCAAATAGTAATAGTTTCACCTTGTAGACGATCGTTTTGATAGGGAGCATGCTTAGTTTTATTAGGGGGGGGGGCAAAAGTAATGAGACAAATTGAAAAAATCTTTATCTCTTTATAACAAACTCAACGATTCCATAAGCATTCAAAAAGTAATAAAATTGTTTGCGTTGCAATTTATATGCTGAATGAGCGCTTAAGTAGCCTTCACGATAAGGGACAAGTTAAGCATTAATCATTTGGCCTGTACAGCGGCTCATGATGCTTAGATGATGGGGCAGTCAGTGTTTTATCCTTTTCAGACGTCTCAACGAAAACTCACCATGAGTTGGGAAAGGTTCCGAACTCATGGTGAGCTTTTGCGATGCTATTAGGGGGGGGGGGGGCAAAAGTAATGAGACAAAATGAAAAAATCTTTATCTCTTTATAACTCAATTACAACTCAACGATGCTGAGGAGTGTATTTGCCATTAAGGTCAATGACTTGCTGCCATCGCTCAACCAACTTCCTGATCCCATCCTTCCAGAACTGCTTGGGCCTGGTGTCGATCAACTGCTCGATGTGGTTGTCAAGGACTGCTCTGGTTCTTGTGTCCCTTCCGACCAGGAAGTCCTGTAGGCTCAAGACGTAGTGGTAGTCGCATGGAGAGATGTCCGGCGAATACGGTGGGTGAGGCATGTGAACGTAGCCCAGCTGGGCAAGCTTATCCGTGGTTACTTGTTCCCGATGGGGTGCGGCGTTGTCGAAGAGGAGAACCTTTTTGAAGCGCTGCGAATGAATAAGAGCGAGTCGCAGGTCCTTCTCTTCTATTTCGTTCACCATGGCCTTGGAGTTCATCGTAGTGCTCTTGGGAAACAGCTTCCGGTAAACCGATCCATGGGCGCAGACCCAAAAGCTCCAAAGATGCCTCTCGCCGTGAAGATCTCGCCGAACGAAGGTCGGTAACAGGTCACCGGGCCCCACCCAGACTCGCTGCTTGGCAGGGTTAAGGTAGAAGATGTACTTCTCATCTTGCGTAAATATTGAGCCCAGGGACCGGATTCATCAAAGTTACTGCAGTAACTTGAACGGAGAACCGTAAACAAAAGCTCAGATAACGTGGCTTATCGCTCACCATATCGCTTGATAAGCCGCGTTATCTGAACTATTTGCTTACAATTCTCCGTTAAAGTTACTGCAGTAACTTTGATGAATCCGGCCCCAGGCTGCTCGGGGTTGGGAATTGGGCGAGATTTGCGCGACACAGGTCGACTCGTCAGACTGGGGTTTCGGCATGAGACAGACTGGGGTTTTGGCATGCTTCTGGAAAGGGCGGAAGTGGTAACTTCTCAGGTGGCCTTCAGTAGGTAGCATATAAACATACAAATACGATAACCACGAAGCCAGACTCCAGCCACGAGATATATGGACACGGCATGGGGTGTCTCATTACTTTTGCCCCCCCCCCCCCCTAATATTTCAAAAGCGTCAAGATTGCCTAGAAGAGTCTCAATTTTGATTTAAAAATTGCCCAGTTTAAGATGAAAATGATATAACGGGAATACATAATAGCTCTACCACAAAGCATGTGAATAATACGCCCCACTTACTCCACAGGCATTCGTCAGTATTGACATTAGCAACTGAGACAAAATGAACACACATGCAGCTGGCAAGGGAAATATTTATTTATTCGTGAAAGTGGAATATTGTCAAGTTCAGCACAATAAAGCAAACCACGTAGTCAGTTGATAGAAGTCTATTTCTAAAACCCATTGTTTAAATGACTAAACACTCGTGCGTACACTGAATGGCAAACGAAACCACACTGATTACGACTGGCAACTGTACAGAAACGACGAGTAACTTCGTAGAAAACTAGACTCGAATGCGCCTGTTTTCGAACGTTTAGCACCGCAATTGTCAGATGCGCTCTGGCCAGAACGCTATACGCGGATGTGTGTTAATAATGGTACATAATAGGACAAAGATGGGGAAGAGAAGAGCACGAGCAATCACAGTAGTCAAGAAATGTGCACGTTTGGTATGAGAGGAAAGCTCTAAGAGGACTGACTGGAGCGAAGGTGATACATATATGCATAGGCTCGTTAACGACGGGAAGATATGAGAGCCTTCACAGCACATAATATAACAGAAGAACTGCTGATTACAGTAAATAGCGTGTTATACTAGCGGTCACTATTTGAAATTAGGATTTGTGAAACCCGACTGTGCATTTCGCATAAACTGCAGAATATCCTTCTTCGTTATTATTCCAAGTACTTTTCCATTTTTCGTCACTAGCACCTGTAAACGAGAAAATCAGCACCAGCAAAGGAAACTATGACCCGAGAGCGCAACACGTACCTGTCGCAGACCGAGCTTTCTGAACATATCAATGACAGTCTCCATCGGTGTCTGGTCAGTCACTGTCATGGGTGCCTGAAGTGGAGAATACTTTAAGAAATGTCCTCAAACCGTGGAAAAACCGGGTACAATCCCTAAAAAATGGGTCAACACAAGAAAACCACGAAGGAATCTACCAAAGAATTTATTTTTACCATTTATCGATTGTTATTGATTGCCCATATGTAATATCTACTTGTGAAGCCTATCTCAATTAATGCTCGCTAAAGATGCCCACCTCAAACAGCTAACCCTGAGCGAAGGTTGACGATGCCACTCGATATGTGAAGACCGTCAAATGGCCATCAATTTAGCGCGGACTAAAGACGGAGAGAGGGACATTTGGACAAATTAATTTCTCCGCATTTACCATGAGCACTGGTCGACCGACCAATCCTGATTGGTAGATCATTCACAAAATGCTCCCACAGTACAAATACCACGAGTGAGACTTACTGAACCTCATCCTACTATATATAAAGCAGTAAGCGTGTGTGTGTGTGTGTGTGTGCGTGCCTGTGTCACACTGTCCGTCCGTCACACTTGAGTTGGGGCGCGGCAGCCGAACACGTCGGCAACCGTGCATGGCGAGCCGAAGACGTGCCGAACTCGTCGGCAACCATGCATGGGCATTTAGATGATCATCGACGGGAGGGGTTTTGGAGGCAATCGATATCGATCGATATTATAGATTTTTTGAGGATAAAGTTCAAGCGGCACGAAACTTCAGCCCTGGGGGTAATCGAGGTCGCTGAACACGAATCTGGAGTCGACCAATCGATATCGATCGATATTATCGATTTTTTGAGGATGACGTTCAAGCGGCACGAAGCCTCAGCCCCGGGGTAATCAAGGTCGCTGAACACGAATCTGGAGTCGGCCAACCGATATCGATCGATATTATCGATTATTTGAGGATGACGTTCAAACGGCACGAAACTTCAGCCCTGGGGGTAGTCGAGGTCGCTGATCACGAATCTGAAGTCGACCAATCGATCCATCTCGATTAACATAAAGGTCAGAAGGCCTAGGGAAGAACAGGAAACCCGTAGCGGCCATGGCGTCCTACTCTCGGGGTTTGGGGCGAAGCCCCAACCAGTCGTAGGCGGCCGCTAGGCCGCCGAACGACTGGTTTACCATATAAGCTTCCATTTCCCATTTATCAATATTAAATGTTCTATTCTGTTTATCTGTATTGCTTATGAACGCTGTTTTCACCAACATTTGCGTGAGGCCCTTCTCAAACGGCTAACACTGAGCGAGGATCTGTGGTGCCGTTCGGTAATTGAAGACAGACATATGACCGCTAGTTTTCCGCGGACTGAAGATGGAGGAAGGGAGAGATGGACGGATCAACTTCTTCATATTTAGGACCTGCCCATTCTTCAAAGCTTATGTATTGATTAGTGCTAAACTACCGCCTCGGAAAAATCGATACGCATGCTTTGCCCTGTAGCGCCCGTCGCAAAGTATGAACAGCCCTTTACCAGTAGCAATGGTCGACCGATAATGACAGATAGATCAATAAAAAGACGCACACACAGTAGAAAATACCACGAGAGAGATCTACTGAACCACTTTTACACAATAGTCTTTCAGCCCCAATTATTGATTGTTATTGATTGCACCAAAGGTACCAACTACTTATGAAGCCTGTCTCTCTCGACCAACATTTGCGAATACTCACCATAACAAGCTAACGCTAAGCAAAAGTCGATGATACCCCTCGCTCGTTAAAACCGTGAAAGCCGTCGAATGTTCATTATTTTTGCGCGGACTGAAGATGGAAGGAGGGACGGATGGACGGATAAATCCGGTCAAACAACATCTTCGCTTCATTTCCATCTCAAACATTCAACACTACAAAACTTGTCAACGCTGATCAATATAGATTAACCGACTGATAATGTTCTCTTACTAAAAAGTCCATTTAACCGCAATCAAATCCTCGTGGATGGACAGACGGGCGCACCCCTTCACACATTTTTCACTCCATTGTGATGAGGATCAGCGCTGTAACCTCGCTTTCATCCACTTTTTCATCCGGTTCTCTACCATGGTCGGTGGATGTGAATTCTTCATATCGTCCATCGGCCATTAATTTTGCGTGGACGATCATACAGACTAGAGGATAGGATGTCTTATGCCAGCCAATTTCTCTGAGACCGTATTTCTGTACATCAATACATCGATAGGAACAGATGAGTTTCCCGCTTCTGTTTGCTCTGCTCTGACAGTTCTAGCAATAACAGAGCGGTGGTAGGAGGAAGTGATCAAAGGAGTTCTGCTCGCCACGATTCAGACAGTTTGCAAACCCTAGCATTTACGCCTAGTTGGTGTTCCGGAAGTGCAAAAGGAGTGCCCAGCATCCACAACCGCATCCGCTTTCGATGCGTATCGATCTTTTTGGCGCCCACCTCAAAATCAAAATCACCCTTGGCGCCAACGCGGGAAGCACAAGTCTATAGATAGCGCCCGGCCGCGCGCGCTGACTCATTCTCTCTCATTTTCGCGTTTTGCTCTCGTCCGCGCATCCTCGTGTTCTCGTTACCTCGATAAACGGCTGAAGACTAGTGTGTTTGTGTCTTCGTAGGCGTGCACACTTGCCTTGGTACCTGGAGGAGACAGTACAATGGAGAGCGTAGCGCGACGCAATGATAAGCCTCTATAACGATTCGACGACGCGCTGACTTGTATCTAAGCATATCATTGCACCTTACAAGGGTTAGTGGTTGATTAGAACTTTTGTGTAGCGTTACTCTCATCCTCTGCTTATTCGTTCCGTTCGCTTTTTCGGAGGCTAAATGAGTATATAAATAAAATAAATTGATTAATTACTTTACTTTACTTTATACTTTACTTTAATTCACAAAAAACTCACGAGATCAATAATTTTCCTCAATCGGAGCGGAGCCGGACCTCCTGCTGTCGATTCTGGGACCTGATTAGTGAAGTATGCTATAGAATCTGTTACGACATATGGCTGTGTCTTCCGAGCAGCATGTAGGGCGAGTTGAAGATCACGCCTGAAACGTCAGGAGCGCACTATATGAAGATGCACTTTAAATTCTTCAACTTAAGAACATCACAGGTTCCCTCAGTGTTCCCTATTTTGATGAGAACAGACCATAATCCGACTTACCGAGTAACAAAGCCGACCAAGTACATGCTATTTGTCGACACAACCACTGGGAATCCGTTGAAGTTCGTTTCGCGGAGAAGCTGTTCTATGTCGCCGACTGTCATCCCATCCTGAACACTGCACGAGATCACGAGTCTTCCTAACGTGTTCCTTCCACTCGGATGGATAGGCGTAACAACGTGAATACTTGAAGAAATTGGGGACTACACTGATAAATACATTCTAGCAGACCTTAAAAATGGGCACATCACTTCTAACCTTAGCACCGCATAAGCAGGAGGTATGTTTGGCCTTTCGGCAGAACTAAATCCTTTGAGGCAAAACTCTTCCACTCAAAAAGTTCGCCTCGACCGCTCGATCAGCCTGCACACAAACGGTGAAGTGGAAACCAGCCCATAATTATACCATCTTCACGTCGAATTGGACACTTTTCGCGTCAAATTGAACACTCTTCTAAGCTACTATAAGACTTTTGCAATCAAAGCGAACTCCTCCAATTTGAAATGAGCTTCTTCTACATTAAAATGGAGTCTTCCAAAAAGGTTAAGATAATTCTTTGTTCAAGGAAAATTTTATCTTAATTTTCTTTGTTTTAATTCCCCTACCCAATAAGTCAGCCTATTGCTTGAAAGCTTTTAAGATTTTTATTTTTTTTTTTAGGAAAAATAATGGTTTAAAGCCTTTTTAATGAGCAGGAAGATTTTGGCGCTAAAAAAAGAGATTGCGCCATGCCCTCTTCCAAGACGTCGCAATATTTTTCGATTTAATGAGCATAATGAGTGATACCGTCGGTGAATTAGCGCGTTGTGAGGTGCCAGGGTTGGGTTTATTAACCACCTATTGGTTTTCATGTTTCACTACGTTTTCCCATCAGGCTCCTTGCTATGTGATTCTAATACTATGGGGGTCTGGAGCACCATCACTTTGAAATGGTTTATTTATTGCCAAATCTTCATGTGCCTCAGGATCACTATCATAATAATACTGCCAGTTTCTGACAGCTTGTTACAGGCAACAGGCAAAAGTGCTGTCTCTCATACACATACAACTGGCCTATGGATAGTCATCTTCGTAGGCACTATATAGCACTTATAACTCAGTTGTTTTTCCTTATTGAGGTGCATAATGACACCATAGTATACCATGGGCAAGCTCGTCTGGTTTTCTGTAGTGATCATGTTACTTGTGGGTTGGCTGTCCTACCCTTCTCTGGTTATTTTCTCCTTCATAGATGCGCAGGTTCATAGATGGTGGGCCTTTCCTCAATGCTCTCGATAGCTTTTTTAGCCCTTGCGCTGATTGCAAGTTGAGTTCTGAGTTTTTTCCTATTCGTGTTCTTTCCGGGCAATTTTTTCGCGGCCTGTTCTCGATCATTGGTGGCACATCCCTATGGATGTACTAATAAATAAACAAACAAATAAATAAATAAATAAATAAATAAATAATGGTTTTTAATAGAATTTTGAGTTTTATTAGAAACTTTTGAATACCTTTCGAAGGAACAGAACAAGCACAATTATTTTTTACCTTTCGAAGGAACAGAACAAGCGCAATGATTTTTAATAGAATTTTAAGATTTTTAATAAAAAATTTTAAATACTGTACCTTTTCGCATGTCGCATACAGCCGATTACAGCCCAAAGAGGAATTTATTAACGCTGTCCTTTATTTTCAATCTTTACACTACTAATTCAGGTTTAAAATAAACTCTACCCGACAAAAAAAAACTAAAAAAAAACTTTTCGTAACTGGAAACGTGTTGACGTATAAAATCGCAGGAAACCTGGGGTCGGATTCATCAACGACTTACATAACTTTAACAGAGAATTCACAGCGGAAAATTCAGATAACGCGGCTTATCGCTCACCATATCGCTTGATATGCCGCGCTATCAGAGATTTCCGCTGTAATTTTCTCTGTTAAATTGCTGTAAGTCGTTGATAAATCCAACCCCAAGTTTCCTGCAATTTGATACGTCAATACGTTTTCAGTTACGAGAAGTTTTTTTTTTGTCGGGTACAGTTTATTTTGCAGCGTGGAATCGAGAGGACGATGCTCGGAGTGACACGACTCACGCAAGTGAGAGAAGGCCTCCGGATTTCCGAGCTTCGCCGACGTTCGAAGATCAGAGACGCTGTCGCATGGGCCAAGTCGTCGAAAATTAGGTGGGCCGGCCACGTAATGCGATTCGCAGACACCCGCTGGACGAGAGCCGTCACAGACTGGATTCCGCGGGATGTCAAAAGAACACCAGGACGCCCACCAACGCGTTGGTCGGACTTCTTCGTGAAAGCCCTGAACGACCGATATGACGCTCTTCGTGTCCCTCGAGCGAGGAGGATCCATTGGACCACTCTGACACGCGACAGGGACGAATGGAGACGCTGCTGGCGCCCGCTCGAGCAAGTCGATGATCAACGGGACGACAGGTGATACAGGTGATACAGTTTATTTTAAACCTGAAGTAGTAGTGTAAATGTTGAAAATAAAGGACAGCATTAATAAATCCATTTTCGGCTGTAACCGGGTGTACCGCCAGCCATCGCCTCCTCCGATTGCGCTACCAAGCGCCCAGAATCAGTAATAGTTTAAAAAAATATAAAAATAATCCGGGAATACGAGGATTTTAAAGGTACGGAGCAACGCTACAGCAGATAAACTCTCTTCTGACTAAAAATAAACCCATAATGGCAAAATTCCAAGAGCGTCGAATAACTGCTAGGCACACTCTACAATACCGGCATGAACAGGTAACACTTGGAAATGAACAAATGTGAAATGCAATCAACAACAACGGTGCCTCCGAATTACCTGCACAATCACGTGAAGCTCATTCCTTTCCGGACGACTCTCACCGGTGGGGGCGTTGACTGTAGCCGTTGCACTGGGGCGCATTACCTGTAGGAAGAAATCTACCTTCTACAATTTTCGAAGAAGAATTAGGAACGAAACAAAAGGAACAACGAAAGATAGCCAACCTGTACAGCGATAGTTGAATAGGGATACTCTTCTTTGTTATCCAAGAATGGATAACCATTCAGCTCAATGTGCGCATCGTAAATACCCTAAACAAGCCCTAACTAGTACACATCAAAAAGAAGCTAAACGAAGACGGCTTCGAAATGGGAAAAGTAAGATAAGAAACGGGGATATGGGAGCCACCCACGGTCTTGCAGATAGCGTCCCCAATCCATTTCGAGAACATCGTCGCAACCATAGTAGGTACGATGAACTCCAGGCTTCCAGTGAGCTCAAACATGATAACGACGAGCGACACCGTCATTCTAAACCATACAGCAGCAGTAACGGAGAGTAAAGATAAAGGTCAGCGTTGAACAATCTCTTTGAAGAATAAGCCACGAATTATACTTCTAGGGAACCGTAGAGGCTACGCGGTAAGGCTACAAACTGACTTGCCAGCCGACAAAAAAGTCCGTGGGCTATTCAATTTTTTCAAAACAACACAATTTTTATCAACAATTTACTAATCAACCAAATAATTTCCATCAACATCAACTACTCTCCGCGAACGTTCCACAGGACTTCGAATTCCTCTGGCGTAGAAATCCGGCGACTTGGAGGCGAAAAAAAGCTCGGAGGTCATTTTCGAGGTGGTCACGATCTTCGTAACGCTTCCCTTCCAGATGATGCTGAAGTGATCGAAGAAGGTGGTAGTCACTTGGGGCCAGATCTGGGCTGTACGGTGGATTTGGCAGAACTTCCCATCCGAGTTCCAGAATTCTCTGAGAAGTCGTCTTCGCGATGTGTGGGCGCCCATTATCGTGCAGCAAGCGAACGTTGTCCAGCCTGGGCTGTTCCTTGCGCATCTTGTCGGCCAGTTTCTGCAGTTGGGTAGCGTAGACCTCGGCAGTGACAGTCGTGCTGTCAGGCAGCAGCTCGAAATGGTACATCACATAACTCCCAACCGGACGCTCAGCATGACTTTTCTCGCATGAATTTCACCTTTTACGAAAGATTTCGGCACCTCATCGCGTTGGCACCACGCACGTTTACGAGCGTAGAGGACCCATTTTTCGCCTCCTGTGACGATGGTGTCCAGCCAGTTGAAGGTGCGACTTCGGAAGAGCAGCTGAGTGCATGTGGACAGACGTCTTCGCCGGTTGTCGTCGGTCAGTTCGTGTGGGAGCCATTGACCGAGCTTTTCAACCATTCCAAGAGATCGCAGTCCATTGTCCACGGTGGATCGGGAACAGCCAAGAGCAGCAAACAAAATAACGCACAGCTTCATATGGATGCTGTTCCGCCAGTTTCCTCAGTCCATCCAAGCATATCGTTGTCGGTCGACCAGAGCGAGGCTCATCTTGGAGACTCCTGTTCCCGCTTCTGAAGCGTTCGAACCAGCTATACACAGACCGTACAGAAGGAGCTTCAGAGCCAAATACACGACACAAGTTTCGACAGGCTTCCGCAGCGGAGTGCCCAGATTCAAACTCGTAAAGGAGTACGTGTCTAATATAGGTAGACAGCTCGGCCATCGTACAGTAAAATAGGCAAGGAAGACGGAGCTGGATATGCTACGCAGATACAGCAGGATTTATATAGCACTTATGTTGAAGTCTTCAGAACATTCTAGAAAAAATCTGGAACAATGCGAAGTTTTCTGTAGATACTTTCTGGACACCCTAATGCTACCAGTTCGCGACCTCGAAAGCATGGAATTAGCGGCTAATTGGTGCAAAACTATCCTCAAGCATCGGAATCTAGGCCAGAAATGGCGCCTTTTACAGGCTGCACCATGTGCACCACTTACTCCGACAATGGCAACAACCTAGACAGTAAGTCGATTAATTGATCACTATCGATTTCATTGGGTATATAAGGCGCTCCAAGGGCCACCACCCAGGAACCTTCCTCGCTAACCTAAGTGGGAAGTGGCAAACGATAATTGTCAACCTCGTCCCTACTTCTACGTCGCTAAAAAACCTCCCTGAATGAGCTCGGCAATAAGAAAGAGCAGAAAGAATAAGAGCGAAGCCGAAAAAGGCAACGGCTGTCGCTTGCATCCCGAATAGAGATTCTTGGTTCGCATCCCGCCCAAGCCAATCAAGCCTTCCATCTTTCTAGAGTCGGCAGGTCGGTGTGAGATTTCTCTGAGAAGGGCAAAACACTGACTCATCCATCAGCTGGCCACTACAAGTCATTCTATCTGCCAAATACGCATTAAAAATGCCTTCATCCAACATCTTGTAGATGTAGAGTGCGTGGCGCATCGGACAAATCCAAACCTAGTCACACCACCCAGCACTGCTGCTGCGCCCACCATCGCATACAATCCGGGCATGACGCAGTCCTTTCCGATCTGGCACGACATGTAGGTCGAGTGACCGCTTTGCATCTGCAAACTCAAAGAAGTGAAAGCAGTAAAACGTTAGAAAATCGGTTAAGTATGAACCCCACGCTTACCTGAACATTACGGAACACACTCTCCATGCTCATTCCGACTAGTCTCCCCGCAATTGCTCCCATGGCAATAGACGGCACGAACAACCCGCATGGAACCTAAACCATGAAGCTATACTCCTGAACCCGACGACGAATCGCTCGGTTAACCCACCTTTATACCGAAAGTGAAGATTGTGAATATGAACTTGAAAATGAGAGCCATAATCAGCTGCCAGAACGCGCTCTAAACGACAAATGACGACAATGAGCATTGGGGAAGTAAGCAAAGAAGAACAATCAACGGCTATCAACTTACATGTACTCCGCTTCCAAACACTCCTGTGTGATAGTTGTCGTCGACCTTGTTACTCGTAAAGGTTTTGTTCTGATAGTCGCACAAGTTCACCATGTAGTCTTCCGGGCCACATCTGTCGAACAGCTGCAAACAGTGGCAAAATTACGTTGGGCTGAAGAAGAAATCCTCACCGTTGTAAGTTGTTGATGGATGTTTAGTTGCGAAAACTATGAAGTAGATGGCATCACGCAGACGGCTCTGATCAATTAAGGCTTTGATTGCTTCATACTGAACCAGGCGTTTATATATCGTTCTATGCATCGCATCCCCATACTTTGGTATGAACTTTTTCCAACGTGGTGTCCAAGAATTTACGAAAAAAACGGTCAACATCTGCTTTTCATTTTCGTTGAAGCTTAGAGCGGTTGTTGTAGATGTTATACACTGTTAGATGTAAGTTTAGTTTCGATCAAAAATCTTACGCCAAGCGGGACTCGAACCAGCACCCTCTGTTCTCCGGGATGGATGCTACATCTAACACCACCGGAGCTGTGTGATCGCACTGTGAATGTCCACTATATTTTCGTGGGTTATTCAGCAATTATCCGTTGATAACACTTGAGGGTATCATGGATGTCACGTGCGATCATACAAGGCCAGAGATGTAAAGCGTAGCATTTATCCCGGAAAAAAATAGTGCGGGTTTGAGACCAACCTGGCGCAAGAGTTTTCCCAACCAAGCATGCATCAAACAGCAAATAACCTCTATAGCAACCGATATAAGCTTCATCGAATATGAAAAACAGCTTCTGTTGGTTTTGCGCAAATCTTAGACACCATGTTAGGCAAGGTTCATACCAGAATATGTGGAGCATTCTAGAAGTGTTGCATAGAACGATATTTAAACGTCTGCTCATAAGTATAAAGCGATCTTACTAGGGAAGGGTTTCGACCTCCCATGGAACTTCAAGTTGAGACCAGGATCATTAGAAAGAGCTCGGAATGCTGATTACGAATATGGGTGCCAAAATTGCAAAATCCTGAGCGAGTTATGGCCTGCCGAAATCGGAAGCATTACCATAGGTTGGCTGTGCGCCGCACCGGGCGCGGCAGTGGCGAGTCATCGGGGCTCCGTAAGAAGAGCCCGCCAGCTGCGGCGGTGGCGCAGGGGTAGCGCTCGCGCTCGTCGGGCGCGAGGTCCCGCTGCTGCCCGTTTTTTGCAAATCATAATTTATCTTCGAAATGACCTTTTGTTCTGAATTAAGACACGTATCTGATTAAATTGCCGGGAAAACTACCATACACGTTTGTAAAAATGCTTGAAGGCAAATTTTATCTACTATTTTGCACAAATAGATTCTAAATCATATATTGAATAACTAGAGGTGTTTCCATCAACCTTGGCATTCATGGAAAAAAGCAAAAAAATGTGTAAAGTAAAAAGGTAAGTAGAATGTATGATAAGGAAGAACTAGATGTCGTTGATCTACTGCTTTTTCTTCACTCACTATGTCCTTTTCACCAGCAAAGGTGGTGTCCATTCTTTTCCCTGAATTTGGGGTGCCAGAGTAAATAAAAATGTCACCGTAGCAGTTTTTTGTCTTCAAGCATTTTTACAAACATGTATGGTAGTTTTCCCGGCAATTTAATCAGACACGTGTCTTAATTCAGAACAAAAGGTCATTTCGAAGATGAATTATGATTTGCAAAAAACGGGCAGCGACGGGAACCGAACCAGCGACCACGCGCCCAACGAGCGCGAGCGCTACCCCTGCGCCACCGCCGCAACTGGCGGGGTCTTCTTTCGGAGCCCCGATAACTCACCACTCCCGCGCCCGGTGCGGCGCACAGCCAACCTATGGTGATGCTTCCGATTTCGGCAGGCCATAACTCGCTCAGGAGTTTCATTTTGCAATTTTGACACCCATATTCGTAATCAGCATTCCGAGCTCTTTCTAATGATCATGGTCTCAACTTGAAGTTCCATGGGAAGTCGAAACCCTTCCCTAGTTAGCTTTAATTGATCAAAGCTGTGTGCGAGCTACAATATACAATAAGTTCCTGCAACACCATAGATCACTAGTAGATGTCATCAAAATATGCAGCGAGTGTGCAGGAAATCATCTTCAAATCGACGTTTATTCGTTTGTAGTAGGTCTTTCGATCGAGAAGTATTTATTTTGAGGAACATCCTTCTGGACGCCATAGCGTCTTGGTTGATGAGACCGAACCACGTCCAAGAGGTAACCAACACTTAAGAGGATCTCGCCGTTGTCGGTGAGAGTCCAAGGAAACTGTCACAACGATGTTTTGTTGCGATCAAAACTTCTAGCGCCAAGCGGGACTCGAACCCGCACCTCCCTCTGACATGGCGGGAATGCTCTACGCCTTTACACCACCGGCGTCGTTTGATCGGACTCAACTTCCACATCTCGTGGGACCGATCAGCACTCACCCGTATCCGGGCTGAGCTGGCCGCTGACATCAGCATGGAACCAGTTAAGCTGATGGTCTTGATAGAAACAATTCAAATCAGTTTCCTTAAGCCTCAAGTGGCTGGTATCGAGGTAGTAAGCTGTTACAACGATGTTTTGTTGCGATCAAAACTTCTAGCGCCAGGCGGGATTCGAACCCGCACCTCCCTCTGACCCGGCGGGAATGCTCTACGCCTTTACACCACCGGCGCCGTCGTCCAAGGAAATGCTCCACTTTGGGTTCTTCAGAGCCACGATCGCAGTAAGCCCAAGTGTACGCTGCTCAACTTCAGCAGTGTTGGCTGACACTGTTTTTCTGAAACGTCCGAGGCGTGATGAGGTCCGTCTGTTTCACTGCAACGCCCGTTCGCATGTTGGCCACCAGAAGATTGTCGTACCCGGATGGAAAGTTCCAGTCCACGCTCCTTGTTCTGTTTTCGCACCTCGAAGCATCATCCTAGTCGGAGCTCGAAATTGAAGTCGTCGACCTCTTCGACTCGCACCGTGGGTCGCGAAAACGAAGAGCTGCCGGACCGTTAGGTACATGTTTTAGACAATAATTGGTATTTGACAGATGATTGAGTTGCTACAAACCCACGAAACAGCTTTAAATGAAGAAAAAAAAGAAGTTTCGGTGAAGAGTTTTTTCCTCAACACAACAAAACAAAAAGAACAAAGAGAAGGCAAAATAGCTCATCCGTAAAAATCGACTGAAATGGAACCAACCATCTTGATCATACTCGAAGCACTCTTCCTCATATATGGATTGAAGTACGAGATGGCTGCAGTGAGGAACGTGACAACAATCACTTCGTATATAGGATTTCCACCGAGTGTCTTCGATGTCTTTCGAAATCGCGACCATCTTAAGAGACAGTAATAATAACGTTATAATATTAACAGTAACAGTCGGAAGTAGAGTAAAAACTGAAGTCGTTCATGTGTAAAGTTTAAGTGTAAAACCTCAAACTTGGGTACTTAAACCATTGCTGTTAACAGTAACTTCAATAGTTCAAGTACCCAAGTTTGAGGTTTTTCCACAATTCCTGAAGGAGTAGCCACTTCGTTAAAATTGGTGAAGAAGACTGCTTATCCCGATGTGCTCGAGCTCATTTTTTTAAAATTTACTGGTGCGTTGCATGAAAAAAATGCTCCGCGCACTAGTTGTATACTCTGCAATGTCTAATGGAGTTATAGCGCAGTTACTGCTTAAATGCATATAGTGATAATACTAGTGTAGAGCTCTACGCAAAAAGAAAAACATTAAGCAACAACACGGTTATAGAAACGATTCAAATCAGTTTCTTTAAGCCTCAAGTGGCTGGTATCGAGGTTGCAAGCTGTCATAACGATGTTTTGTTGCGATCAAAACTTTTAGCGCCAGGCGGGACTCGAACCCGCACCTCCCTCTAACCGGGCGGGAATGCTCTACGCCATTACACCACCGGCACCGTTTGATCGAACGCAACATCCACACCTCGTGGGACCGATCAGCACTCACCCGTATATCGGGATGAGCATTCCCGCCCGGTTAGAGGGAGGTGCGGGCTCGAGTCCCGCCTGGCGCTAGAAGTTTTGATCGCAACAAAACATCGCTATGACAACATGGTTATATCCGCAAAGACTGCTCACCTTATGTTGCCGAAAATGAACATGCTTCCTAGTATTCCTCCAAAAAGACCTAAACCGGCGAATGGAATCAGCTCAACAAATGTCCACTTCATCATGTAGTCGACGTGGAAAAGCGATGTCTAAAAAACATATTAAAACACTAGGAATAAAAGAGAATAAAAGAAAACAGACGTATGAATATCTCAAAAAAAGCGAAGAAAAGAACAAATCGTGTCGAAAAGGCGCTGCCTACCTGGTCACTACCAAACGGATTCACAATTCGAAGAATAATTCCGGCAACTAAAGCGCAGAAGAACGAGCGCCACATGGTCTTCAGTGGAAAGTAGTACGACGCCTCTTCCAAGCTGAACAGATCTTTACACGCAACCGTTTGGAAACGAAAAACGACCTGAACACTCACCTGAACAGCACGCCACCAATCGGAGCACCGAAAGCAACGCTCACACCGGCTGCAGCTGATGCGCTGAGAATCTCGCGCTTCTTCGCTTCATTCATTCCATACTTTGGAAAAAGATACGAGAAAATGTTTCCAATACAGCACGCCAGATGCACCATAGGTCCTTCTTTTCCCAGAGACAGGCCTGCAACGTTTTTTTAAAGCGCAGAACAATGTAGCAGTTGAGGGAATAAAAAGGTGAAAGGACGTTTATACCTGAAGCTGACGCCAAGATCAGTCCCACAGACTTTATTATAAACGTCCACTTTCCCAAGTAGCCGCGAATAACAAATCCAGACAGTATA
This sequence comes from Heligmosomoides polygyrus bakeri, assembly GCA_947359475.1. Lineage (NCBI taxonomy): Eukaryota > Metazoa > Nematoda > Chromadorea > Rhabditida > Heligmosomidae > Heligmosomoides > Heligmosomoides polygyrus. The sequence goes on from OX375866.1 coordinate 6,460,877, forward strand.
CATTTTATTTCGGGAATACCGGATCCACAAGCATATGGCGCAAACACCTCAAAAGGTCGACTGGGAAAAGTTTGAAGCTTAAAATTAAGCAGCTGAAATACCTTCACTAGAACGACGGCAAGCGTAGCCATAACAACTGCCCAACCAACGTAGAATAAGAACTCCAAAACGTAGAAGAGCGGGCTTTTTCCATAGTAATTCAGCATTTCTGGCCATGCTGTCCACGCACTACAGTCAGAGTCCTAAAAAAGCCACTGAAAATCGAGGTCGACGCGTAGATTGAAGTTCAATGTCATTATTAGGCCGCGAGTAGTGATAAGGGTCTGTGCTTTCAATCCCTTTTCAGGATTCGCCATGCAGTCTACTTCCACGGGATATCACAGAAGCAATTGGGATGCTATTTGGGACGTGCAGCGACTTCCATTGGCCATCCGATGCATAACTCAGTGTTTTGTTCTCCAAAGACAAGTCCGATAGCACTTTGCCGACCCCAGAGTAGACATTGTATCCGATGCCGATTCGGATAATTTGGACACGTCAATCTTTTCAAGCTTTGGTTGAAAGGATTGCGTGAACAATGGTATTTTTAAAAAGCTTGCATATTAGGACGATTCACGTGGACAAATTTTCACAAGATCGGACTTTCGTATAATTCCGACAACTGATTTGATCAGAAATCTGGTGTGCAACCCGATATGAGATCCGAAAAAAGTCATTTATTTGGATTATCAAAAATTCCAAGATTGGATTGCACATGAATATGCCCAAAACGCGATTTATGGTCAACCAGTGACTCGTTCGCTCTACAACAGGTCGACTCCTAGGTCTCTCTGGGAAGAGAGCTGAACATAGGTAACGAACTCGCTCCTGAAATCGCCCGCAGGAGACGCGCAGCATGAGCAGCCTTCAGTTTGATTCGCGAAGTCACCGATCAGGTCAAGGATGCCGGCCTCAGGGCCTCGATATTCAACGCCTTTGTACTGCCTGCGATGTGTTACGCGACGGAAACCTGGCCCGACAACAAGATAATCGCCAGAGCAATGCAAACTACGCATCGTGCACTGGAGAGATGTCTTCTAAGGACAAGCCTTCGTCAGCTATGGCAAGAAGGCCTACGAAGCTCGGATCTAAGGGAGAAGTCGCAATTAGCAGACTCGCTGCAGTACATGAAGAAGTCCAAATATCGCTGGGCCGGACACCTGCACTGACAAAAAGCCGATAGGTGAGCCTTGGTACAGAATGGCTCCCAAGGGACCATAAGAGACCACTGGGACGACCGCCAACGCGATGGGCAGACTCATTCTCAAGATCTTTCAAAGAGCGGAGTCTGCCTCACTGGACGCAAGCAGCCAGAGATCGAGCGGTCTGGAAGAGTTTGGTCCCCGCTGAGAAGACCTCCAGCCGACAAAAGGACCATCAAAGTATCAAAGTAAAAGTAAGTAAAATCTGTTCCCGCCAAAGCTACTCTTCCCTGAATCATCCCAAGATCTGAGGTTTTTCAAAAATGCCATTACTCGCATAATTCTTTTACCCGGGTTTGAAAAAATGACGGATCTGAATTATCCGAATCGACGTCGGATCCAATGTATACCCCAGAGGGATGGAGAGGAGGGTTGGCCAGGGCGGGGAATCCCAACCAAGAACTTGAAAGTGAGAAAAAGTGCACGCGACAGCCAGCGCCTCCTTCGAACGTCCGATTTGAGGGTAATGGTAAACAAAACATTCGTCAAGGTTCTAGAAGCGAAACGATGGTTTTAAAAAAGTTATTTAAATCTTTTTACCGAAAGCATCATTATTTACTTGAACATCTACTTGAGTAGAAATGAGGTGAAAAATCGATGCCCAGTAGTTAACTGGTTATTATTTCTCAACTACTAATTTCTCTCTAGGGCGCGTGTAGCGCAGTCGGAGGAGGCGCGACTGTTGCGTGCACCCGATACCAGGTTCCTGGTTCGGATTTCCCGCCCAGGCCAACCAAGCCTTCCATCCCTCCGGGGTCGGTGAATTGGTACCAAGCTTGTCTGGGAAGGATAAAGCGCTGACTTGTTCATCGGCTGGCCACCGCAAGTCATTGTATGGCCAAATACGCATCCATGTCGCCTCTGCATTCACTTTGCATAAACTCGACAGTCGGAGCTATTTCCGACTGCACCACACGCCTCCAAAATCTTACGAGTACAGCTATGGAACTGGAAAGCCTCTTCATCCTACTTCTACGGAAAATCGTGGAGGCAATTTGGCTGCGTATTTGACCTGAACAATAACTTTAATTCACTAACTTATTCAAATACTAGAGGTGGCTAGATGACGACCCAAATTCCAAAAATCAGACGTAATATAAAGGTCGACAAATCGAGCTGGAACTGAACTTCCAAAAATTTTCGAAAAAAAAAATATTTTACTAAAATCGTCAAGGAAATCCAATAGACTTGCTGACAGGTATCTCCAAGGTGTTCCTTATTGGCTTACTGTCTGCTGTTGTTGTTGTCTGTCGCTTGTATCCACCAATACACGTTTTATTCGCTTTGTTCTGATTGCTGTTTTAAAGGATGAAGGATAAAGGATGGCATTCCTCAATCCCTTTTGGAGTGCGCCACGCATTCTACATCTACGGGATGTCGTGGAGGTGATTTGAATGCATATTTGGCCATACAATGACTTGCAGTGGCCAGCCGATGAACAATTCGGTGCTATTTTCTTCCCAGGCAAGTCTGGTGCCATTCCAACGACCCCGAAGGGATGGAAGCTTTGGTTGGCGGAGGCGGGAAATCCAGAGACCTGGTATCGGTTGCACGCGACAGACGCCTCCTTCGACTGCGATACCACACGCCAACATGAGTATAACCTCCTCAATATTGGTAGAGGGGCGCGGTAGCGCAATTTGAGGCGTCGGCTGTCGCATGCGCCCCGAAACAAGGTTTTTGGTACGGGTCCGCCCAGGTGAACGAAGCCTTCCATGCCTCCGGAGTCGGTGGATTGGTATCAAACTTGTTTAGTAACGATAGAACACTGACTTCTCCATCGGCTGGGCACCACAAGTTATTTTATGGGCCAAATATGTATGCAGATCACCTTCAAGATATCCCTAGGAAGTAGAATTTCCCACTGAAATATGCACAACACAGATGATAGGAGATCAGGAAGTTTGTTTTCAGGCGACGAACCAGTTTTTTCTTCATACTCAGCTAAGCAAATGGGCTCACCTTGTACACCGTGTCATTAGAAGACCAGCAGCAATGCTCACGATCTAACCAAAACCGATCAGCGCAAACACCATCCTAGAACACTGATTATTCTCTGAGACACTCTGAAATGCACACAATTCAGAGGTACCTTGAGATCACTCATCCATCGAGCTCCGATATCGATAACACCAGCGGTGGCTCCAGCAGCGAGACCCACCTGAAAATTCAGAAATAATGACACATCGATGCAACAACTTACAACGGACGAGGTCTTGTTCTGCATAAAGGATGAAGATGTATTCTCCTATCCTATCTCCTTCTTCTTGTTGACTCCCTCCAACCCTCAACACCCGCAGCAATACCTCTTCGTTAATATTTTCTATCCATGGAAACTAGAAATCGAAGAGAAATGTGTCTGCAGATGAAGAAGGCTGCAGGAGCGTTTTAACTCTGTCACCCCACACAGTCACTGACAGGCAACGGAATACGAAACAGCTCTAATAGACTGAAACAGAAACAGACTTACCATCAAGACGCATATCCATCCAGCACCAGCGTCCCATGCACTTTGTAAAATGCCCAGAGGAAAATCAGCCCTGAAATTGCACAGAGCTTGTAGACGAGGCAAAGACCTCAAGTTTGACGACCTTTAGAACCACGTAGGAGGCGTTAGGCAGCCGATAGGCCGCTGAAAGACTGGCTATACACTAAAAACCAAGCCTCTTCGCAGCGATCTTCGATATGGTTAGGGCGGACCGTATTCAAAACTCTAGTTTTTCATGAAAAATTAATTATTTTCTGCCTGAAGCAGATCACCTACACAGTTAAAACTCTGCCAGAAAATTTTCATGTCTTGATTAATGCACAGTGAAAAAATCAATGATTTTCTGAACCAAGAAGGTTGGAACGACGTCTGGTCATTGGAGCGACAAAACTGGACGTTAACAAAAATGATCATAACTCGGTAACTCTTTTGAATTTCGAAAAACCCTATCGCCTTTTGGCAAATAGAAGAAAAATGCGTTGTTTTTGGATGATAAGTCGTTTGTTTTTTTCGGAATTCCCCTGAAGAACCGACACTAATGATCACTGGTCAAGTCAATCAAATTACAGGGTGTCTCAAAAAAATGTATACACCGTTTGAAAGCTGATAACTTCGCTCGCGGTAAAGGTACTGAAGAATTTAAGCGGTCATACAAAAACTTAAGAAAATAGAAATTTTCTGACATATAAGAGGCATGGAATGCGCCATGCACTCGTCTGAAATTTTGCATTTTGCACTCGATTGTGTTTCGCTTGATATATTAGGTTGGCAACAAATTTCGTGGACTCTCAAGCGCCTTCAACAAAAGTGTTCATAAACAAATAACAAATAACAGGTTTCAACCAAAGTAAGATCTGTTGGAACGCGGGACTGCTTGCCATTTATCAGCTACCTGGCCCATCCCACAGCTGTAGAATTCTTGTGCTTTTGAAGCCAAGATTCCTTGGAGGTGCATTTTGACATGGTCCACATTAATAATTCGTCCTCCAACCAAGAAGTGCTGCAGCGTGCTATAAAGGTGCTACTCATTTGGTGCACAGCCTGTGCTGTGAGGTGGGTGAGTTAGACGCTCCCAGCTAAAGTCTTCGCTCCTGAAAATCTGCCTGAACCGATTCCAGCGGAGTTCAGCCTACGCACGGCCAGGTTGAGAAGAGTAGATTACAGCATTAATGCCGGAACCGTTCTTGACGAGCTCCCAGAAGTTTATACCTTCTTGACACCCCCAAACGGAGAGAACGTAGCTAACCGGATGCCTCAAAAAATAGAAGACCTTGACTGGGAGCGTCAAACTCATCCACCTTACAGCCCAGACCTTGCGCCGAGTGACTACCGCATTTTTAGTTCGGTGCAGTACTTCTTGGTTGGAAGACGATTTAATAATGTGGACCGGGTCAGAATGCACCTCCAAAGATTCTTGGCCTTGAAAGCACAATAATTCTATGGCCGTGGGATAGACCAGCTACCTGATATATGGGTAGCATTTCTGCGTTCTGAGGGATCTTATTTTAATTAAAGATTGTCATTAGTTATTTGTTAATAAATACTTTTGCTGAAGATTCTCGAGAGTCCACGAAATTAGTTGCCAACCTAATATGTTATAAATTCTTCACAAAGTGGCCGTTTCGTTCAATTTGTGCTTCTTTTAGTGTTTAAAACTTTAAAAAAACACTATGGTTTGCGGAGAATGCAGGGTATCCTAAAAATACGGGTACTGTTTGAAACGTTTTAACATTGCTGCTAGTGAAGCTTTTGAAGATATTTGAGGTTCATATGAAATCACGAAGTAACGAGATTTCTAAAACGTGCAGGTAGGCAAGATTGCGCCATGCGCTCGCCTGAAACATTGCATTTCAGACTTGATTGATTGGGCACGGGCTGAATGCCTGCAATAATCTTGTTACTACTTGGCCACTTTAACCTGTGCTGTGCTTCTTTTAACGCTTTGCGTCGCCCAGTAGCCGCAATTGTGCCGATTAGCCTCTCCACTCAGCATGAATGTTGCTTCATCAGTCCACAGAGTGCGTCATGTAAAATAGTGCTCCTGCTCACATTTAAATCGTGCGATCAATAAACTCGCAGGTCACGTGCCTTTCACATGATTGTCAATTTCAAAAGTAAATGAAGCAGTGCACAGGTTAATCTGGCCAAGTAGTAACAAGACTGTAACAGGCATTCAGCCCACAAACAATCAATCGAGTCTGAAGTGCAAGGTTTCAGACGAGAGTATGGCGCAATCTTAGCTATTTGCACGCCACAGTAATCTCGTTGCCCTGCGCTTCATGTGAGTCTCAAAAATCCTCAAATGCTTCGCTAGCAGCAATGTTAGAACCTTTCACATAGTACCTGCATTTTTTAGAATACCCTTCACTTTTCGCTAGCCAAAGTGCCTTTTTACGTTTGAACCCTAAACGAAGCGCAAATCAATCGAAACGGCCACTTTGTGAAGAAATGAAGAAATTATAACAAGTATTCAAGCGAAACACAATCAATGGAGTGTAAAATGCGAAATTTCAGACGAGGCGCAGTCCACACCACTCAGGCGTCAGAGAATTTTCTATTTTCTTAAGCTTTCATATAAGCCCTTAACTTCTTCAGTTCCTTTTCTGCGGGCAAAGTTATCAGCTTTCAAGCAGTGTATACATTTTTTGAGCCACTCTGTATGTGCAGAGGTGCATATACATTTGGTTTAAAATTCTTGTTGCATAACTTCTCATTGTTGTTTGCTGGCAGATCTTTACAGTAGCCTGATTGATTTCGTTCTATCTTTTTCTTCTTTTTCGGCGTTTGTCCCGCTTGGTGGCGGGATCCGATCTTCTAGTGTGGTGACGCCACTTCGCACGATCAAATGCTTGATCGGAGTGGATACCAGCTTCCATGTCCAAGTCCGTATGCAACTCATCAAGCCAGCGTTGCTTAGGCCGTCCTTTGGGCCACCTGTGTTGAGGCCAATCTTCCGAACGGTGTCATCATTCGCACGAAGAACATGGCCATACCACCGAAGGCGAGCTTCACGTAGCTTACCGGCAATTGGAGCGACGTCAAGCCTTTGATGAATGGTTGATTTCGTTCTACAGGGTGTCTCAAAGAATGTATACACTGCTTGAAAGGCGGTAGCTCTGCTCAGAGTAAAGGCACTGTAGAAGTTAAGGGCTCATATGAAAGCTTAAGAAAATGGAAATTTTCTGACATATGAATTTTGTGGAATGCGCCATGCACCTGCCTGAAACCTTGTATTTATACTCGATTGATTGCGTTTCGCTTGAATACTTGACAAATTTTCTTCACAAAGTGGCGGTTTCGATTGATTTGCGCTTTTCTAAAGGTTTAAAATTCAAAAACATTTACGGCCTGCAAAAAATGCAGGTACTGTTTGAAAGCACAGGATAATGAGACTTCTGTGGCGTGCAAACAGTCAAGATTGCGCCATGCCGTCGCCTGAAGATTTGCATTTCAGGCTCGATTGATTGTGTATAGGCTGAATGCTTGTTACAATCTTGTTACTACTTGGTCAGACTAACCTGTGCTGTGACTCTTTTAATGTTTAGAATTTGACAATCACGTGAAAGACACGTGACATGCGAGTTTATTGATTGCACAATTTAAGTGTGAGCAGGAGCCCCATTTGCCAAGACGGGTAATACGTTAAAAAAAGCACAGCACAGGTTAATCTGGCCAAGTAGTGACAAGACTGTGACAAGCATTCAGCCCATGCACAATAAATCGACTCTAAAATGCAAGGATTCAGGCGGGTACATGGCGCAATCGTTACTATTTGCACGTCACAGAATTTTCGTCACCATGTGCTTTTATATGAGTCTCAAATATCATCAAAAGCTTCACTAGCAGCAATGTTACGCACCATTTTTCGCAGGTCATAGTGTGCTTTGAACTTTAAACCTCAAAAGAAGCACAAATCGATCGATACGGCCATTTTGCGAAAAAATTGTAACATGTATTCAATCGAAACACAATCAATCGTGTTTAAAATGCAAGCTTTCAAAGGAGTGCATGAGTTCCTTGCCGCTCATATGTCAGAAAATTTCTATTTTCTTAAGTTTTCATATGAGCATTTAACTTCTTCAGTACCTTTTCTGTGAGCAAAGTTATCACCTTTCAAACAGTGTATACATTCTTTGAGACACACTGTATATGCTAGGTTATCTATTGTGGTCTTCTTTCAGCATTGTAGTGCCCCTTCGCATCAGGGTTCAGAGACCACAACTAACTTGCAGGCGCTCCACGCATCCATGAATAAATAAATAAATAAATAAATCGCGCCTACCTTTTACCAACGATTAGTTTATGTCGTAACCGATCCCTCGCGAGGTCTCGTTGCCAATCTATCGTGTGAAAATCGCCATACTTACTAAACAATGGGAAAAATCATCTAAAAAATGAACAAGGCTGAACACAAGTCAATCCATACTCCTACCTGAATAAAGGCGGCGCATTATCTGTAGAGAAATCATCTTCTTCGCGGTCTTGTGAGTGACCAGCGGAATTGAATGACGCATAGCCACCTGAAATATAAGGTTAGTGCTAAGACTAGCTAAGGGCGAACTAATCTTGACGACAAAGCACTTCACAACGACTATGGAACGGGGAAGGTAACTAGCGAAACATTAAGCAAAACACCCCTCGAAGCACTATAGAGACTGCTACACGTGATTCTGGGGACGATAATTGAGAAAACATTTGAATACCTCCACCTGTTTCAACGTGAACGAGAGCAGGTTCGTCAATCTCCACTTCGTCAAGAGAAATCTCTCTGTTGCGTCGTTCCATCTTAAATAAGACATTGCGTACAGTGCAGAAGAAACTCATAAAACACTATTACCCCTTCAGCTTACAAAGGTTCACATAACACGTCTACAAAGCCAAGAAATCGGAACTCTTTTAGCAGTTAAACGCTGACATTTCACCACACTACCATCCGGCCAACCGCTGTGTTTACTTCGTTTGTTTACAGTGCAAATGTCATTTACTCGAACAGCACTGCAAATATAATGGGATTGGCTTCTCTGATTCTTCAACTGGCTAGAAATTTCGATTGCCCAGTACTAAATGAAAAGCCTTTAGCCGCCAAAACTGGTGCTTCAAGTTATTCTAATAGTTGGGAGTTCTCATTATTTCCCGTCCAAAGCCTCTTAAAACGCCATGTATGGTCCGATAGTCGCCATCCTGTTTCTGAGGTCACTATCGTGGGATCGATTACACGACTAATGCTGGACATGCGAATAATCGGCAGTGTAATTAATGAATCACCATTATTTATAAAATTTTGGGTCTGTCTCAGTGAAAAGCTGCATTGTTGTACATTTAGAGCACTTAGAGCTTTAAAGCTAGAGAAAAAAATCGCTCAAAATTCCCTCGAGAAGGGATTTATTAGGTTGTCACATAGGTCCTTGCCGTTTTTTTTCAACGATTCACTGCAGAATTCATCGGCGGCCTCTTGCATAGCGCTGCATAGCTTTCGAAAGAGACTGATTTGCTCTATCAAAATATGCATTGCGTTTCTTTTTTCATCATGAATTTGGTCAATTTTTAGGTCGTTGAAGTGAAAAGTGAAAAAGTAGCCATTTGCGCACTTGTTCTCTCCGCTTAGGTTTGTAATTTTTTGCACAGTTTTTTTATAGCAACTGGAAGACAATGTTCTGTGCTACAAGAATATGTGTTAGTGCTATTTGCTCATTTGTCCTTTATTGATTTTTAGGTCATCAAATTGGGACGTCCGACTTTTCAGTCCGAATTTTTACCAAAACTCCGGTCCTGGGGTTGGATATATTTGTGCTTGGTGTTATATGTTGTTTGGAAGAGGATGTCTTGCTCAGTAAGAACTTGTGTCGCGTTTATTGGCTCATGCTGATTTCTGTCGAATATCAACAACTGCACAAGGAGAAGGAGTTGTTGGTGAAGACGATTTTTCTTTTTGGCATTTTGTTGATATTCAAAAGAAATCAATAAACGCGACATATATTCTTATAGAGCAAAACATTTTCTTTCGAATGACATATAACTCCAACCCAAAAAGTCCAACCACAGAGCAGGAGCTGTCGGCAAAAATAACCATCCTCCTTCGGACGTCCCAATTTGATGACCTAAAAATCAATAAAGGACAAGTGAGAAAATAGGACCACGGATATTCTTGTAGTATAAAACATTGTCTTCCAAATGCCATAAAAAACTGCGCAAAAAATTACAAACCTAAGCGGAGAGAACAAGTGCGCAAATGGCTACTTTTTCACTTTTTCACTTTCCACTCTAACGACCTAAAAGTCAACAAAATTCAGAATGAAAAAAGAAATGCAGTACGTGTTCTGATAGACCAAATCATTCTCTTTCGTAAGCTGTATGGCGCTATGCAAGAGACCGCCGGCGAAATCCGCAATGAATCGTTAAAAAAACAGGAAGGACTTATGGGACAACCATATCTCAACACCGATGTGGTCGTCCATATAACCATTTTCACTTCAAAGTGGACACCCTTTCAGGGAAGCTGGGCGCTTTTGATATCAAACTGAACAACTTCCAAATCAAAACAAGCTTTTTTCACATGACAATTTAGTGCGTCTTTATTTTAATTTTTTAAAATTCGTCTGCTCCAGAAACTTAGCACACAGACATTTTTATGAAAAAATCTATGTTTTGAAGAAAAATAAATGAGTTAAAGTTCGACTCCAAGCGCAGAAAGACTGCAATTATTTAGTGTATTGAAAGAGATTGCGCTATGCACTCGTCTAGCCTGTTGCGATTTTCATTTGATTGAGAGTAAATGCTCGTTTCTTGAATCAGCGAAGTGAAGGTGTGTTTTTACAACAGTTTTTTAGAGTTACAACTAGGTATCACCACACAAACATAATTTTTGCTATCAATCAAATAAAAATTACCGACGAGCCAAAAAAGTGCATGGCGCCATCTCTTCTTTAACTAACAGATGCTGCCTCCCTGCGCCTTAGAAGAACCTTTAAATCTGTCACAACGATGTTTTGTTGCGATCAAAACTTCTGGCGCCAGGCGGGACTCGAACCCGCACCTCCCTCTAACCGGGCGGGAATGCTCTACGCCATTACACCACCGGCGCCGTTTGATCGAACGCAACATCCACACCTCGTGGGACCGATCAGCACTCACCCGTATCCGGGCTGAGCTGGCCGCTGATATCAGCATGGAACCAGCTAAGCTGATGGTCTTGATAGAAACAATTCAGATCAGTTTCTTTAAGCCTCAAGTGGCTGGTATCGAGGTAGTAAGCTGTCACAACGATGTTTCGTTGCTATCAAAACTTCTAGCGCCACGCGGGACTCGAACCCGCACCTCCCTCTAACCGGGCGGGAATGCTCTACGCCTTTACACGCTTACTAGCTCGATATCAGCCACTTGAGGCTTAAAGAAACTGATCTGAACCTTTAAATCATTATTTCTCCTTGAACACAGAATTTCTATAAACTCAGTGTGCTCAGTTATTGGGTGAATTTTTAAAAATTTCAAATAAAGCCAATCTATATTCTCGTCGAACAAAAATTATTCCAACCGTCTCGGAGTGTCCATATTTTAAAGTAGTAAAAGGTCGTTTTTTATTTTAAAGACGTTCACTTTGATCTCCAAAGCGTCACTCTTGTTTGTATGGGTGTCTAATTTGATCTGATTGCGAGGTGTGTTAATTTGATGTGAAAAATTGTATTATTGATTAAATATAATTGATTACATAGCAGATTTGGACTGCGTACGAATAAAGCAGTAAATTATAAAAAAAATGCGCTTAGTGGCAATTTTTCCACCAGCCTAATAGAAGGAATAAACACGCTCCAAATGCAAAAAAAAAGACGACAAATAGTACCTGTAATCCTCGACGGTTCAGGACAGAGGAGTGAACCGTTCGTACGGGCGATGATATAAGCGACTCCGACTCTGGTTCCTCCTAAATTCGCTCGGTGGATGAAGGACGAAAAGAAATCTTTGAAAAAAAAAACGTTGCAGCTCCGATTTTTGCACGTTTAATTTTCTTAAAAAATACAAATAGGCTACATAACCCCTCAATACCACACACGACTGGCTATAAATGGGGTATTCGCAAACAATCAATCACGCCATGAAAAAGAACGCCATGTAGGTGAAGGAAGATGCTCGAACAGCAATAAGAAGACAGGAATTCCGATTAGTGCTTCCCTTCAAGGCAAGAATTAACTACAGTACTACAGATGACAATACGAAGAATGGTTGATAAGTGGCAAGGCACGCCTGAACACCCAGCAAGCTGACAAAAGCCGTAATTCTCGAAAATATGTACATAATGGGCAGTTAAAACATGCTCGCTATAGAAGTGGACGAATCGCATGTTGAATAGCTTCCGAAGCCGTCGATTTGTATAGCGGCTTTCACACACCTGATCATCTTCGATATAATTCGGTGGTTTTTAATCGTTTTCCCTGTATTTTCGATATAATTCGGTGGTTTTTAATCATTTTTCCTGTAGAGCGCAAACGAAGCTGCTTCCTAAGCATCTAAAACTGCGCTTGTTCATGAATCTACCTACTACTGACGCAGCTGCTCTCTTCCACAAATATCGACATTGTAAGGTGTTGTTAATCAATGTGTATTGTGCCTCACGAGGTTTTCCTGTGGACTTAATGTAGAAGAATCTGACGTTTTTACTTTCCCCCGTCTTCAGGGAGCAATTGGGCCCACAGCAGTGGCGATTTCGTCCAGCTTAAAAGAGAAGTATACCAGGTGACCATGACATTTTGCAATGAGAATCACTGGACGCGGCTTCGAAGGATGAATCGAACGCGAACGATCAAAATATGTGATCTATATTTGCTAAACGGGCGCGTGTAGCGCAGTTGGAGGAGGCGCGACTGTCGCGTGCACCCGATACCAGGTTCCTGGTTCGGATTTCCCGCCCAGGCCAACCAAGCCTTCCATCCCTCCGGGGTCGGTGAATTGGTACCAGACTTGTCTGGGAAGGATAAAGCGCTGACTTGTTCATCGGCTGGCCACCGCAAGTCATTGTATGGCCAAATACGCATTCAAGTCGCCTCCACGACATCCCGTAGAAGTAGAATGCGCTGGCGCATCCCAGGAGGGATTGAGTAACGCCGTCCTTTATCCTTTATCCTTTATATTTGCTAAACGCTCCTGGAAACGGAGCTATAGACCATTTTCAGTTTGCCTTCTGCGTCCTCTGTTTGGCGCAAAGTACACCAAAGCGACAGGACGAGCTCAAGTAGGCTGCGGACGGCCGAGCAGTGGTGGCGCAGTGGTTAGAGGAGCGACGTATTGAGACAAGGTGGTTTATGGTTCGATTCCCCGGTAATGAAGGACTTTTTGCACATTCTAAAAAAAGATCTACCACAATCAACCAAAGCTCTATGTGAAATCACAACGCAAAAGTTCGCATAAAAAAGACCAAAATCATTAGTACTATTGTATTTGTTACGGCTGCAGTGGTGAAAAAGTTTCGTCACCTAAACATAGCCTAGAAAAATTATTCAAGGCGCTCATCACTTACTAGGGAAGAGTTTCGACCTCCCATGGAACTTCAAGTTGAGACCAGGATCATTAGAAGGAGTTCGGAGTGTTGATTACGAATATGGGTGTCAAAATTGCAAAATGAAACTCCTGAGCGAGTTATGGCCTGCCGAAATCGGGGGCCTCACCACAGGTTGGTTGTGCGACACACCTGGCGCGAGAGTGGTGAGTCATCGAAGCCCTGTAATAGGGACCATCCAACTGTTGAGGTGGCGCAGGGGTAGTGCTCCCGCTCGTCAGATGAGACGTCGTTGGTGCGGTTCCCGTTGCTGCCGATTGTTTTGCAAATCATAATTTATCTTCTAAATGACTTTTTGTTCCGAATTATCATCAATCAAAAGTGCAGTAGATCAACGACATTTTGTTCTTCCTTATCATACAGTCTATTTACCTTTTTGCCACACACATTTTTATTGCTTTGTTACATGAATATGAAGATCGTTGGAAACACCGCCAGATATTCAATATATGAATTCGACTCTATTTGTGCAAAATAGTAGGCAAAAATGTCACCATAGCAGTTTTGCAAACGTGTATGGAAGTTTTCCTGGCTATTTGATCAAACACCTTCATGATTCAGAACAATAGGTCATTTCGAAGATGAATTATGATTTGCAAAAGAACGCGGCGACGGGAACCGAACCAACGACGTCTCATCTGACGAGCGGGAGTACTACCACTGCGCCACCGCTGCAGCTGGCGTCGTTTCTTACGGAGACATGATTCACCACTCTCGCGCCCGGTGCGTCGTACAGCCAGCCTGTGGTGAGGCCCGTGATTTAGGCAAACTATAACTCGCTCAGGAGTTTCGTTTTGCAGTTTTGACACCCGTATTTGTAATCAGCATTCCGAGCTCTTTCCAATGATCCAGGTCTCAACTTGAAGTTTCATGGGAGGTCGAAACCCTTCCCTAGTTAGAGGAGGTCCATTTTCAAAATTTCGGTCCATTACGGTAGGCTACTAAAAGTATGGGGGAGCGAGGGTTAGTGGAGAGCGAATCAGCCATACCTACGGTAATCCACCGTAACAAATCGCGATTTTTGAAACGAACAGTATATTGGTGACTGGCGCCTTAAATATTCTGTCCGACGAAGTTTGGGTGAAATCGATTACCATCACCCTACAACACATTCGAATCAGCAGCTGCGGTGGATCCAACTGGTCTCTGCAAATGGACAAAAGTCGAAATGTCAAGCCCCGTTCAACAACGATTCACCAGAGAGGGACAATACATATCTATTGAAATCTTTTCACAGCCAGGCGACCGTTTTGCCATGACAGTGGAACAAAATGCAACGATTCCACATGGTCAAACAAAGGTGGAAACGCATAACGGTCTTGTAGAGGCAAAACGAAACCAGCGCCGCCAATATGGTCAAAACCCATGAACTGTCTCACTTTCAGCCCTTTCTTTAGTCAAACATGCGCTGACACAGATCGACGCCATTACTGCCGTTGTCGACACTTACAAAAAACAATATTGTGTGCGTTTCGGCTGAACGTGTATTTATATTTGTAAAAGAAAACCGTGGGCTCCGTCAAATGCAAACCCGCACTCAAAGAAGTGTCACGAATCTTTTTTGGCTCGTGTTCATAAAACTTGAAATAAACATCCTGCATCATTTCTCAATTCTTTGCAAACACATTCAACTACAAGTCAAAAAGCTTTCTTAAACAGAAGGATAATCTGAGAAATTAACTAAAAATTGGAGTTAAAAAAGAATAGACGGTATTATGATGAATTTTTTATTTATATTTTTTTCAATCTTTCTAATTTTTAAAACTTTCCAATTACTAATTTCTATTATTTATTCATTTATAATTTTCAGTGAACGAACTACTAAATCGCCTTGAAGAAAGCACATTTCACGTTATGCCATTCATGGAAGAAATCCTGATTTCGCATCACTTTTGGCTCAATCAATGTTTGTCGCGTTTGCTGATCTTCAAAAAACCAACTTTTGCTGCGCTTTCTTCTGCGCTCAGCTGATTTTGTATTACTTTTGGCTCTATAAATGATTATAATTGTTATTTTATTTTGCGTCCACCCATGAGTGGATGCCTTTAGATAAAGATAAAGATATAAATGTTCTACGTTCTATATTCTATACTGTATCTTAACAATCGTCCCAAAAAGCTTTACACAGCCTTCTATTAAGGTATTTAAGACCAAGCTGTAGTTAAAAAGCACTTAAAAGAAGTGCAACGCTAAGAGGGGAGAAGGCAGCAGACGATGATGTCGAGAGAGAATCGTCACGTCGAAAGGATGGCAAAAGCTGAATAAGACTGTCGCTGCTTAAATTTCCATAAAACGCAGAACACCATCAGCGCGATAAAGAACAGGCATAAAACAGACGCGCACGATGCGCTGCAGAGGTGTTCGAGATGTCGGGGCTTCGTTTTCGCGTCGTCATCTCGAACACCGCCGTTTTCGCGCCGCCGTTTGTTACACGAACTCAATGACCTCGTCTGGCGGCCTTAAGCTTGACCCGAATCACTGAATTTCTGCGCCACGCATTTTACCACTGTACGACGTCCTGGGGGTGATCTGAAGACAATTATAAAAGGCGGATATCAGGACCTGCTCACCGTAACCGCAGTGCGGGTCGCGCCGAGACTTTGCTGTCTGCGCCCTCCTAGCTCAGAGATCGCGCGTCCGCGTCCACGCCGCGACGTCGATCGATGTCTTGTGCGCCCGCGATGGCACCGTGTGCAAGTGGGTCGTGGTGCAGTAGGTAGAGGGTTTACTTCATGCGAGGGATGTCGGGGGTCCGGTTTCCGGGCGAAGCGGCGATCTTGCACTTCAGCTGAGTATATGAGATCTGAGAGGTTTCGACGTCTACACGACGCTGCGCGTTTTTTGCGCATTGTTTCAGCCGTATGCGCTTCGCCGCTCGAAGAGCACAGAATCGAGATGCGGACTCCCCCTGAGCGAAGAAAGCAGTCTTCGTACGAGCAGCTTGTATGGCACACACCCTGGAGTCCCTTCCCTAGCCTGGCTCTGCGATTGCACAATGGACGTCTCACCCGACGCCTAAGGTTACGGTGAGCCGGTCCTGATATCCGCCGTTTATAATCCTGTGTGATCTGAATGCTTATCCAACGACTTGCGGCGACCAGCCGATGAAAAAGTCGTTGTTTTCTTATTCCCAGTTAACTCCTACACGAACTCGATGACCTCGTCTTCACCTCATCAAGTACCGTTTTGTGGACAAGGATTATTAGATACTATATTGAAACCCCACAATGAACGAAAAAATAGAAGAAACGAACAATCAAGTCTGAGAACTGACCTCTCCTAGAAGCTTTCGCATCCACTGTAGTTGTTCTCCAGTATAGGCAGAGTAATAGTATTGTATTAGCAATCAGTTAGGCCCGAATTCTGAAAAAGAGCTGTCTCACCGCTGTGAATCAAGAAAACTCGTAGCACAAACGTGACGAATCGTAAGAAGGCCAACACCTTCAAACAATCGATGAGGACGAATGGAAACACCGAGAGTGTCTTCAAACTCGAAGTGAACAGTAGTAATTACTAGTGGACATGGTCGGATACTGCTGCTATCGTAGTTTGCGGGGAGAAAACGAAAAAAACAAGACGTTTCACGGTAACTGAGCTGTATCCTTTCGAGGTTGGTGAACTGGAACTACGATTGTCTGGGAAGGATAAAACACGGACCTGTCTCATTACAAGTCATTATAAAGGTGAAATACGCATCTGATTTGCATCTACGACATCCCATAGAAATAGAGTGCATGGTGCATTCCAAAAACAACTGAACGTCCTCTCGTCCTCTATCCTTTATCTCACTAGGGAAGGATTTCGACCTTCCATGGAACTTCATGTTGAGACCAGGGTCATTAGAAAGAGTTTGGAATGCTGATTACGAATATGGGTGTCAAAACTGCAAAATGAAACCCCTGAGCGACTTATGACCTGCCGAAGTTGGATGGCCTGACCACAGCCTGGCCGTGCGATGGAGCGATGAGTCATAGGGGCTCCGTAAAAATGGGCCGCCATCTGCGGCGGTGGCGCAGAGATAGTGTACCCGATCATCACGTGTGACTTGTTGGTTGGGTCCTTATTGTTGCGGGCTTTTTTCACATCATGATTTATCTTCGAAATGACCTTTTTTGTAGATTATGACACGTTTTTGATTAAATAGCCGAGAAAACTATCATACACGTTTGTAAAAATACTTGAAGGCAGAGAACTGCTAAGGTGACATTGGTGACACCTCTAGACGTTTTTTTTTTTTTCGGCCCAATGAAAAACTTCATGAGAAGGGTCAGGTCGTTTGCATGGCAAACAGTGTGGAGCTCAATATTTCGTATTTTTACAAACGTGTATGACAGTTTCCCGGCTACTTAATCTAACATGTGTCATAATTTAGAACAAAAGATAATTTCGAAGATAAATCATGATGTGCAAAAAAACTGGTACCAATGGAGACCGAACCAACTGCGTCAAACGTGACGAGTGGTAGCACTACTTCTGCGCCACCGCCGCAGCTGGCGTCCATTTCTTACGAAACCCCTATGACTTGTCGCTCTCGCGCCAGCTCTTTCGCACGGCCAGCCTGCGGTTAGGCCACCCGATTTCGGCAGGCCATAACTCGCTCAGGAGTTTCATTTTGCAATTTTGACAACCGCATTCGTAATCAGTATTCCGAGCTCTTTCTAATGATCCTGATCTCAACTTGATGGTAACTTCCATGGGAGGTCGAAACCCTTTCCTAGTTAGAGACAAAAACTACTAAAACTAGGTTAATCAGCACTTGTTTTTGATGCGTCGCGCATGTGATTTCTACGGAATACTGTGAAAACAATTTTAATGCGTTTATGGGCTATTTAATGCCTTGGTGTGGCCAGCTGATGAATAAGACTGTACTTTATCTTACATCTAATACGTAATCATTCACAATAAAGTGATGGAAGTCATGGCTGGCATAGGCCGGAACAGAACAATAAATCGATTCGGGCCGCGACAGCCGGCGTCTTCTCCGACTGCGCTACCATACCTTCCTTCTGTAAATGCAGCTGCACATGATGCAAACTGCATCTTAATTTCTACTCCCCCACACCGAGCGTCGGGCTGAGATCCTTTTGTTGTAACGAATCCGTAATGCTATGTTTCTGTGCCATTATTCTCTTATTTCGTAATGTGTTGCATAGGTCCTGAAGCGACTCCCTTAGTTTCAAGTAACTATGAATCTCGCGCCCTACCGTACCCCAGTGCCTATAAAAGGCGCGTCCTCAGTGGCTGTAGACTCATTCCGTGCTTGTCCGGACCGCGAGTGGCGGCTCTACGAATAAAGTTCTACGAAGGACGACCCTAGACACCGACCAAGGCCCGAACGGCTGGGAGATAAGGCAGCCGGAACGCGTCCGAAGGATACAGGAGACGCGACATTGTTGTATTTCCCTAGTTGGCTTAACAATCAGCTACATTTTTCCGCTCACTTTTTTTGTTTCTTCAATTGCAGAAGGTTGACAAAAGCGTACTTGGCACAGTGGCAGGAGGTCTGTTTTTGCGCGATGGCACTATTGTGCGATTCGGCCTAAATTTCAAAAATTGTGATCATCGCTAAAATAACCCCTTGGGTAAAGTCTGGGCGAAATCGATGATTATAACCTAGACAGCCCCAGTCACCCGTACCTACCATAACCTACCGTAACCGACCGAAATTTCAAAAACGGATGTCAGATTCGTGATCAGTGCCCCAAATTAGCCCCTGGGCAAAGCTTGGGCGAAAATTTTTCCGACCTCTCCTCGATCTCTGGAGTTCTAGCGAAAGTAAATAGTGCCCCGAAATTCTCCGGAAAGGGTGAATCTTAACCTCTATCCATCATCCAGCCACCACTCGTTCTGTAGATCAGACAGGTATCTGAGCAACCCTAATGATATCCACTACAGATAGAACGTGTGGGGCTTCCCTAACATGATCGATTGACGGCAACCTTTATGACTGACCCCTAAGACATCATCCTTCCATGGTTGCTGAGCTTCATTAAATTCATTTGTATATTAAATCAACATTAAGTGACTAAGTGACATACCTCTACTAGTCATCTCCCGCGCCTCATTCTCTACAGAAACGAACACTTCCGCCTTCATTGGCTACGTGTGTTTTAGCCGCAAAGTAAACATCACGAACTGTTCGGGAAAACCAGGGGTTCTGGGTTGATTAGAACATCACGTTCGGAGTTCGACGGTCCTTATAACACACGGATGGACACACACATACAACGAGAGAGAGAATTTGAAGTTCCTGATTCCGACCATCGCCGCTAATCGAAGGCTCGTGCGCTCCATGAGGATCGCGTTGCGAAGCTCACGTCAAATAAACACACTATGACCCCGACTGTTGAACGGTACTTGTCACAGAATGAAATTCAACAGTAATGTAATTCAACAGTAACAGTAATTCAACAATTAAATGCTCCGATGCGGCAGTATTGATGTCTTTACAAGACATACGTACTGCCACACCTTGAATACTGCACACAAATCTGGAATCCTTATCTCAAAAAGAATGTACTAAAGGTCGAAAAAGTCCAACAAGTTTTTACTCGAATTCTATGGTACAAAACAACCAGCTATTCTGATCGCACTGCTTTGCCTAACTACAAAGACCGATTAAGAATGTTTTCCCTACGTTGTTTGCAATGCAGAAGACTAGTGGCGGACATGGTATTTTGCTACCGTATTCTAAGGAGAGAGGTTAAGCTACCTTCGAGCAAATACTGGTCTATAGGCCTACTAGCCCTAGAATAAATAGCCTAAATGTTCATTACACTGGGATAAATCGAAGACATTACTCAACTGTTTTTTAATCTTTTTTCTATCGATGTGCTAGGTGGATGAGTCTTCTTCCTGTTGAACTATTTCAGGCGAACACAGCTAAAGTTTTTAAAAGAAGAATTATGAGGTTGGATCTTCCACGATTACTTAAGTACCGGCATTTTTGCTAATCCCGAATTTTCTAGGCTATGGCCAATCCTCTTTCAGCATTGTTCAGTTAACTGCAGATCTGCCTGCCTCTCTGTTAGCATATGCTCAATAGGTCGCGAGTTTCCTGAGATGTGGTACTGTGTTACTATGATCTAATACCTGTTTGTGTTGTGTGTTGTTGTTTTTTTAGTCATGCTTACTGAGTCATTATGCCTGCTCCCTTTTTGTGCTTGACGTCGGCGGCTGTTATTCAAAACTTAAGTACAGAGGAGCCTATGCAATACACTGATCTTACATTTGTGTTTTTCTTTATATATAATGTATATAGAGCTTTATTCTCGACATTGATACAATGTACTACTGCAAATTCGGTTTGATTATCTTAGTTACTATGGAAGCAGCCTCGAATGGAAGCGTAATGAGGGCCTAGGTATGACCGGAATTAAGACCGAACTCCTAGGTGCTTCCTTCTGTCTAGCTGCTCGAAAGTGATTTCAGTACTCCATCGGAACCACGCCATAGTTGTACTGTTCGCCAAACCGATCACTGCATCCAAGGTTTCAATAAAGTTAAGTGCTTAAATTCCTTTCATTAATTCATATACTACTTTTTAGTCTCATTACACGTTTGTTTGTGATTGCAGTCCCCTCGTACTTAGGCTTTTGAATGCTGCAAAAACACTGACCCTACCAAAGTTGCAGTGCATACTGATAGTACACTTCACTTGTTTCACCATTGTTCTTTATGGCGCACGTTGTGCACAAATAAATAAATAAATAAATAAATAAACAGATGCGAGAGGCGTTAACAAATGAACTACCGTCGCTCGCATCAAACTCCGCGGCTCAATTAACGGCAAAGAGTGAAGGATGAAGGACGGCGACAGTGCGCCGCGCATCCTATTTCCACGGAATATCGCGGAGGCAATGGAATGCTCATTTGGCCTATAAAACGACTTCAGGTGTCCAGTCGATGGAAAGGTTATGGTTTTGTCCTTCCCAGAAAGGTCTCGTACTAATTTACCGACATCGGAGAGATGGTAGGCTCAGTTGGCCTGCAATCCGATCTGTGCGACAGTCGGCGGTTACGAGGAAGGCCGTCTACCTTTGTCCTTAGGAAAAAGTCTAATTTTCGAATGATCGAATATATTCTGTTTTCCAAATTCTCGAATCACCGAATATTGCTCAATTTTGGAAATTTTGAATTATCGAGTGATCGGATATTATTCGTTTTTCAAGATATCTCAATTTTTCGGATTCCAATCCGAAATTTTCACATTATTCACAAAAGGACTGAAAAACACTCAAAAGCCATGTATTCTGGCTTAATCTGCAGTATTTGTTTCGTTTATTATTTATGCCGCACGGTTTGTGCAACAAATAAAAATAGAAATAAAAATGTGGAATTTCGAGTTGTCGAGTATTATTCGGTTTCAGAAAGATCGAATTTCGAGTGAGTGAATAATATTCGTTTCTAAAAATGTCGAGTTTTCGATTATTATTCGGCTTTGAAATCATCAAACATTCGACTATTCGATATTCGAAGCTCCCGAATAGTCGAATAAACGAATAAGAGCTTATACATGGTTGGTGTTCAAAAAAAGCATAAGCATAAAATTCCAATCCTTATCGCCTTTGATAATTTACGCCAAAAAAAAACTTGAAGCGTACAGATCTGCCTTCTAAGATTTCTGCCATCTTTTTTTGTACAAGCGAGTCTAAAAGTTTACGGTTAATGGTGCTTTTCATGAGAGCTATGAAACACCTGGGGGTGTTTCATAACGAACCTGCTTTTTAAAAGTGGTTGGTATACATTAATAATGGTATGCCGAACTATTTGCCTCATGATGTTTACTGAAAAGTTTATTTTTCTTTTTTTTCCTCCGCTGTATTTGCAATTAACGTTTGCTTTTCGCCAAAGCACAACATTACAAAGGAATTCGTTGGGATGAATGCGATATCACATCACTAAAAAGAACATCAAAACAGCTAGAATGGCTTCGAGCTTTTATTGAAATACAGGTTAGATAAGCTTTGATTTTATTGCACGTTCTATGCTATCTGCTCTACTGACAAGAGACAAGAGGGGCTCATTGTTACAAGTGAAGCTGTGTGATATCATGTGGTTAACTGTTCTTCACCAAAGATCATCTACGAAAGTTTACGAAATTTACGACCCAAAAATCTCGTAAATCGTTAAAAAAAACAGCCAAAAACCACCGTAAATCCTAAATCGTAATTGCGCACAGCCCCGTTTCAGACACACTCTGACACCCTCTTCCGGCAAGTTTGCCGCGTCTAGAGCAAAGCTAGAAATGTAAGCTGAGCGCGGTCAAGACCTCACTCTTAGCGCCGGTTTTTATTATCTTCGTGCGACTAAATCACCAAGGGTAGCGACCAGGGATGAACGGATTAACCGTTATCCGTTATCCGGTTTCCGGTGGGTTTTGGCCTATCCGCTTTGTTGTTCGTTATCCGAGGTTTTTTCGCCGGACAACGAACAGCAAAATGTGGCAAGGTTGGGACTACTTAGTTGAATATAAGGATATTTAAAAAAAATCGTCTTGTTTTTTCCACTGGCGGTCGAGATACGTTTGCAATGCCAGGTTGGTATCTTCTCAGAGTTCTCAATGCTATAATTAGACTAAACTATCTAATTGCTTATAGCGCGTTTTGAAATGCTGAACACTGCTTTGCTCCCTTCTATATGTGGGGTTTTCACCCAAACTCTTTCTAACGTAATGTAAGTGGAACTAAGTGGAGAAAAGGACAAACATCCATACGAATCACTTCGTTTTAAGGATGTGCCAGATATTCCGCCTTTACACGACCTTTTAGCGCTTGAAGCTACATATGTTTGGCACTAGCAGCAATTTACAATTTACCCTTTCCAAAGCAATAGAGAAAGTTTTATTCCATCTGGGCAAGAATTAGTGTTAAATTTAATTGGAGAGTAAACAAAAATCGACTCTTTTCAACGACTGCTCCACCCAAGCCCAGAAATTTCCATGAGCTCCATCCATAGAGACTTCATTGCAGCTGACAAACATGAATAAAGGATATAAGACGACGGTAGTGCCAGATGCGACACGCTACTCTTGCATGATATGCTGGAGGCACTCTGAATGCGTATTTGGCCAACACAATGACTTACGGTGGTCAGCCGATGGACAGCTCAGTGCATTATCCTGCCCAGACAATCCTGTTACCATTACATCGAGCCCGAAAGGATGGAAGGCTTGGTTGACCTGGAGGGGAAATCCGAACCAAGAACATTGAGTCGGACAGCATGCGACAGGCGGCACCTCCGACTGCACTACCATGTGCCTTGAAGAAAAACACCAATAAGAATGTTATAAGTGGCCTATTTGACATGTGACATGGACAGTGTTACAATTACCGACCTACCATTGGAGAAAGAATGGTTTAACAGTAGTTTTAATTTTTTTGTTTGTTCGTTATCCGTTTTTCCGATATCCGGCAATTTTAGGGGAAAATTATCCGTTATACGGGTTTTAAAATTTTATTATCCGCTCATCCCTGGTAGCGACTAGTTGTCCGCCAAGAAGCGGACGAATTGTTTCACAGTACCCAATCGACCGCTGCGGGATCACTTGTTCCGCCAGATCATCGATCGACTGGGTGTGGTCGATGGTGAGATCGTCGGTGGAATTTTTAGTTTTTCTTTGTGTTTTCTCAATTTATGCCGTTGTATCGAGTTGATTTTGTGTTTCCTTCGTATATCCGTGATCCTCGTACTAACCATATACATCCTTTATTGTTTCTCCGCTGTCCTTCCGCGTTACTCAGCTATAAGGAGAAAGGATATATGGTACAAAAATAATCGAAAAACATCACGTTGCAGAACAATAAGAAACGCGGAAAACGGCGGAGAAACGAAAAAAAAAAGATTTGTGCGACTAGAACGAGAAATAGGGAAAACTAATGATAAAACGGCTTAATCTGAAGAAAAAAAGATTGACTAAAAATTTTACCGACAGTCTTACCATCGACCTGATGCCACTCGCTGATACACTTACAACCAAAAAAAAAACCGTACGAGTTGTCAGTGTTTGATAAACTTACAACCGGAAAAAAACCCGTCCGGGTTATTCACCGTAGTTTCGGAGTGAACTTCAGGTAAATTGTTACGGGACCGAGTTGCCTATCCCTCTGCTAATCAGTCGCTGCAGCTAGTGATATTTCCTTGCATGCTTCTCCGTCGCAAATAGGGTGGGGGGGAGGGGGCTCCTGATGGGCAGAAAATCCCATAGAGCCTCGTAGCGTCGTTAATGTCTTTCATCCCTGGCTCCAACGTATAAAGCCTGTAGTAATGGCATTGCATGGTTGATAAAAACCATGTTTGAATCGCGCGGCTGTGCGCGTTCCACCCCGGACAACTCGGACGGCCTTTTTTCCGGTTGTAAGTGTATCGGGGAGTCGAGTTGTCCACCGTAATTTCTAAGTGGATTTCAGGAAAATCGTGGCGGAACTACGCAATTGTTTATCACTGTCTTACTCACTCGCCGCGGCTCATGCTATTTGCAACTTTTTCTTTAGTCCTGAGTATTCAGCTGCTACTTCGTCACCTACTCTTCATTCTATTTTGTGCTCCTTTTCACAAACAGAACTGAAGAAAAAGTTGCAAATATCGTGAGCCGCGACGACCGACTGGGACGGCGATAAACAACGGCACTAGTTAAAAGTTCCGACTCCACCGACAAGACTTCGGTCGAAAAAATTTTTTCGCTGAAACTTTGTCTAGGGGGGTTATTTGAGGTGCTGATCACGAATATGACATCCGTTTTTCGTTTTACGCTGGAGTACGGTAGGTTACGGTAGGTACGGGTGACTAAGGCTGCCAAGGTCACGATCGCCGATTTCGCCCAAACTTCGGCTAGGGGGTTATTTGGGGTGCTGATAAGGAATCTGACATCCGTTTTTCGTTTTACGCGGAGTTTGGGCGAAATCGATGACCATTACCTTAGTCACCCGTACCTTCCGTAACCTACCGTACTCGAAACGAAAAACGAATGCCAGATTCGTGATCAGCACCCCAAATAACCACCCTAGACGAAGTTTCAGCGAAATCGGTGACCCTGCCTGGACCACCCATGTTAACGGTATGGGTGGTCTCCGACCGAATCGTGAAAAATGGATGTCAGATTCGAGTGTTTGATAAACTTACAACCGGAAAAAACCCGAACGAGTTGTTCACCGTAGTTTCGGAGTGAAATTCAGGGAAATCGTTGCGGGACCATGCAGTTACCTATCCCTCTGCTAATTAGTCGCTGCAACTAGTATATTTGCGTGCTTGTCAGGCGCAAATAGGGTCGGGGGGGGGGGCTTGTGATGGGCAGAAAATCCTAGAGCCCCCCCCCCCCTCCCCGACCCTATTTGCGTCATTAATGTCCCTCATCCCTGGCTCCCGCGTATAGAGCCTGTAGTAAGGGCGCTCCATGGCTAATAAAAACCAGGTTCGAACCGCGCTGCTGTGGGCGTTGCGCACCGGACAACTCGGACGGGTTTTTTCCGGTTGTAAGTGTATCGGCGAGTTCAGACTCGTGATCAGCACCCCAATTAACCCCCTAGACAAAGTTTCAGCAAAAAAAAAATTTCGACCTAACTCTTGTCGTTAGTGTTTGATAAACTTACAACCGAAAAAAACCCATCCGGGTTATTTACCGTAGTTTCGGAGTGAACTTCAGGTAAATTGTTACGGGACTGAGTTGCCTATCCCTCTGCTAATCAGTCGCTGCAGCTAGTGATATTCCCTTACATGCTTCTCCGGCGCAAATAGGGTCGGGGGGGGGGGGGGGGGGGCTCATGATGGGCAGAAAATCCCACAGAGCCTCGTAGCGTCGTTAATGTCCTTCTCCTAGCTCCAACGTATAAAGCCTGTAGTAATGGCGTTGCATGGCTGATAAAAACCATGTTTGAATCGCGCGGCTGTACACGTTTCACCCCGAACAACTCGGACGGGTTTTTTTCCGATTGTAAGTGTATCGGCGAGTCTTGTCGTTAGAGTCGGAGCTTTTAACTAGTGCCTAAACAACTGCGTAGCGTCCGCAGCGATTTTCCTGAATTTCACTTAAATTAAATGAGATTACGGTGGACAACTTCCATGGGTTTTTCCCTTTGTAAATGTGTCAAACAGTCGACCGCATCCTATTGAATAGCGACCTGACGGAGCAAGTGGTCCCGCAACGACAATCTAGATACTGTGAGAAAACTTGTCCAACGCCTAATGGAGATCATCGCTACCCTTGGCGATTTAGTCGCGAGAGTTTTTATTTCCTCCCAAAGCTCCGTTACTTCGTAAACAGACAACCGGGGAGTTCGCTCAACTCCACACCGCTACGGAACGAAACGAAACGAGAAAGAGTAGACTGCCCAAGTACTGAACATGAAGGCCAGACCTAGGTGCCAACCGGATTGAGGAATTAATCAGGAAAGTCGATGCGCGTTGGAACCCAGGTGACGGGAGGGAAGAACGGCGACGAGAAATTGGAGGACGCAGACGCGAGAGAAACGCGGCCGCACGGTGGTACGTGATGCGTGTTTGCAGTGTGCGCGTGGCGTGGCAACCGTGCCGCGAGATCGACCGAGGGCAGAAAATGATCTCCAATTGAGCCGGCCCGGTCTGCCGGCAGTTATCGACGTTTTCTCGGGTTTCTCGGCTTTGTTTCGATTCTTGTGGCTGTTAGATGATAGGAGCAGCAGTATAGATAGTAGTTTAGCTAATGAAGCTAATGTACCGATGTGCACCTTCAATTTTGTAGATCGTATCTTAATCTATTATGGTTATAGTAACGATGTTGATAAGGCTTTAAGAGAAGACATTGATTCCAGAATGGCAGCCGGAGCCATTCTGAAGACGACGGGCGTGGTCATCACGCTCAGTACCGCCATCTTCATCGGCGTAGGTCAGACTTCAAGTTTTCTTCCTTTTTGTTCTTATGCTTAGTGTTGATTTCATTGACGGTAATAATCTCATTAATTGCTCCTAATGACGATGGAACTTAACTCCCTTAAATCCATACTGTAGTTTGAGGCACTTCCTTACAACTGTCAGTAAACAGTGCATTGGACCCGATGCTGACTCGAATCATTCGGATCCGTAATTTTTTCGAGCCTCTGATAAATGAATCATACAATTAACGGCATCGTTGAGAAGCCTGAATTATACCAGAGAAGGGCGCAAATAGTCTCGGAGGGGGACACCTTGTAGGAATTCCATTACACTGCACCAATGTGCAACACGGCCTTTATGCGTAAATTTTGCGTGTGGCTGGTGCAGTTGCATAGAAATGATTTTCCACACCGTAATCTTTTGCTGTCTGCGCCCTCTTAGATTAGAGATCGCGCGTCGGCATCCGCGTTGACATTGGATCGATCTCTTGTGCAGATGCGATGGCACTCCGGCGAGAGGGTTGTGGTACATTGGATAGTGGAGTCCAGTTCAGTCGGGGGTTCAGTTCTCCTGCGTAGTGGCTTACTTGCACTTCGACTGACTGCTTGAGATTTGAGGGACTTCGACGTGTAAGCAATTTTGAGGCGTTTTTGCGCATTTTTCCAGCTGTCTGCTCTTCGCCGCTCGAAGAGCACAGAACCCGGCCGCGGACTTCTTCTGGTGAGGAAAGCAGTTCCCACACGAGCAGCTTGGATGGAACTCACCTTGCAGTCCCTTCCCTAGCCGAATTCTGGAGACAAGTGATGTGTGATGCTTCATTTCCACTCTTCTAGGTGCACTTCCTAACCAACTCGACGAGTGATGAAGGGTGAAGGAAAAAGAAACGACGCAACTGCACCAGCCACATGCAAATTTACGCATAAGGCCCCGTTTATACATCAGACGCCGAGCGACGCGACGGCATGTAAAATGGCCAAATTGATCGATCGCGTCGTTCAATCAATATGGCCACTATACGTGTCGTCGCGCCGCTCGGCGTCGAAGTATGAACGGGCCTAAAGGCCTTGTTGCACATTGGTGCAGTGTAATGGAATTTGCCTTGTAGGACAGCCCTATACAACATATTGTGTTGTACGAAATTAAATTTTTCGATGCAGCACCAGTGTGTTCTACCTCTATACCGTTTCTGATGTGATGGAACACATACGTATGCCTTCCTACCAAGGCGAATATCTACTGAGTACAGGGTGACCCCCTTGCCTATTTGCGCCCAGAAAAATGTCTCAATCATATGTCTGTAGGGAAATGAACACCGCTGCGAGAATCTCCATTCTACAGATAGTAGAGAAATATGCCCAATTTTTGCCAGGTTACTGACCCTGCCGAATTGGGACCTCTAAAAGTTTACTATGGGATCGCAGAGTCCCTCACGACAACACCTTAAAACATCGAATATACAGAAATAAAAAATACGGCTTTATAGGCGCGTGGTCAGGTAATCAATTCCTTGCATTGCTGTGTTTTTTGCATTCTTGCTGCGTATTCGATGTTTGGAAGGTGCGACTGTGTGATTCCATAGTAAACTCTCAAGGCGCCTAACTCGGTAGTTCAGGAACATTGCAGAAAAGGGAATGTGCTTTTTTACTATTTGAAGGGTAGAGCTTGTGGATCTATCCTAGTCCGAGGGGGCGGGGCGCAGATTTAAAAATTGTTTACAAAAATTGACCTGACACTCACAGAGCGGACTGAAGGGAATAGAATAGGACCAGAAAAAAGAAAGAAAAACGAACAAACAAGCAAAAAAACAAACAAACAAATAACCGCTGTTCTAAAGACGCCTCGGCGAGAAAAGCGCATTCAAACACATCTGACCGCCGCCTGACTGTTATAACCCGGGTCCCTCGTAGTTAGGGAGCGCATAACGTTGTCTGTTTACAACCGCGTTGAAACCATAAGATGTTTTTTCTTTGTTAAATCTGTCAGCTTAGGCCCAATTCTGCTTCTTCAATCCGCTCTGTGAGTGTCAAGTCAATTTGCATAATTTTTATTTCTGTGCCCCCCCCCCCCCCCCCCCGGGACCAATAGGTCCGAGCTTCTCGCAATAGTATTCATTGTCGTGGTTCGGACATACCGAGATACGCCCACGACCCTCACCTGGTAAGAAAAAATAACGATTTTCTCTTATAAAGATGAGCAGAAATATGGAGCAGTTTAATGAATTTAACTGTCGATCTTGCTAGCGACACATAAGGTCGAGTTTAGTTCATTATACAAGAGGTTAATAGAAAATTTTCAAACTCGTTTTCCAGCGCTGTATTATTTGCTGACCGGACAAGGCAACAGATTCGACATAGGATGGTTCCTGACTAGCACCTCTCCACACATGTGGGCTGGCTTCGGTATCGGATTCTCCCTGTCACTATCTGTTCTCGGAGCCGGATGGTGAGTTGTGTTGTTTTCTGTACAGAGCACGTTTGTAGACGGCATCGTAAATTTCTAAGTGTTCATTAGTGAAATATTCTAGGGGAATCTTCACGACCGGTTCTTCTATCCTCGGAGGTGGTGTGAAGGCACCGAGAATTCGAACGAAGAACTTGGTCTCTATTATCTTCTGTGAGGCTGTCGCTATTTTCGGAATCATTATGGCGTTCGTCTTCGTTGGAAAGATGTCGGTAGGTTGCATTTCGGATCTAGTCTAGTTCGGGAGGGGCACATAACTAAAAAGCATGTAATAAATCGACTTGAGACTTACCGACCAGCTTCTGCAGAAGACGATAGGACCTAAACGAAACAAAAAAAAAAACGAACAGGCAAACAAAAAATAAAATCGCTGCGGTTTACAACCGTCTCGGCGGGCAAAGAGCGACGGAATGGAGGCATGCCGCGTGCTGACATGTTATAACCAGGGTCTAACATGGTGAGGACGCATAAAGCCGCATGCCGCGTGCTGACCGCCGCCTGACATGTTATAACCAAGATCTAACATGGTGAGGAGGGCACATAACTTTGCCTGCTTACAATTGCGAAGAAAACAAATGTATTTTTTTCGTTTTTTTTTGTGAATTTTCTAGTTTAGGTCCTATTTTGTTATGCAGGGGCCGCTCGGTAGGTCTCATGTCGATTTATTACATACTTTTGAGTTATGTGCCCCCCCCCCCCCCCGGACTAGGATAGATCCTGTATTTTCATATGAGTTTTCGGGTTTTTAGGGCTCGAGTCATCTTAGTGAGCTTTTTGATATCACTATTCGAATGGTCTAGTTTCACGTTGTCGCTATCTTCTTTGGCTTCTTCGCTTTTTTATATAGTTATCGCTCTGTATAGGCGCAGGCTTTTTCTAGATGTTTATGCGTTAGAACCTTGTATAAAACACTTTCAAAGCGGGATTCTTTGCAAATAAAGATGGGGAGATTTCAGAAAAACAAAAGGAAATTGTTAGAAATTACCGCAATTAAAGTTAATTAAAACCAAAAGTTATCCTGGTCGCCATTGTGGCCCGCACTGAGAAGTGGGAACGCGCCAGCCAATCAGAGAACCTGAGCCTCACTGAAACAGAGGCCGTGTAGTTTTCCCTCTTGTCTTGACTTGACTCTTACATAGCATGGTAGGTACTGAGGGTTCCTATAGCCATTACCGGGTGTTATTCCTTTAGTCTGTGGGTCTTAAGTTCTTCAAGTACCTCTCTATAGCGATTGCGGCTGCGAGAATGTCGCTCAATGGAGCCGGTCTAGTAGCGTTTTGGGCACCAGTCAGTAATGTGGCCAACATAGGGTGGCGGGAACGCGCGAGCCAATTAGAGTCAGTCGGAGCACCGACCGAAAACGTGTCAACCAATCAAGGCGCCGACCGATTGGTGTGTCCCTACCTCCTTATGCAGGCCACATTAACGACAAGTACCGCGTTTTATTATATATGAATCAACTAGAATGGGGCAACCGTGTCTCCCTCCACTATAGAAATCGAAGCAATTTCAGGACTTCCGAAGAGAGGAACTCGACCTGTCCGACCCCGCACAGGTGACGATTCTCGCTCGTAATCTTGCGGCCGGCTACATGATCTTTGGTGGCGGACTCACTGTTGGATTCAGTAACCTCGTGTGTGGTCTGGCTGTTGGTGAGTAACTACGTCAATGCTAACGTCTTGGACTGGCTTTATTCAGCGAGGAAATCTCGTGTTTTGCGTTGGAGTTCCATCGGCTTCTTGTTTTTCCAAGGCAAAACTAAGTGTATGTCACAATTGCTGTGCCGAATGGGGTTGTAAGTTGGATCAATTTATTGAGCGGCCTAGGGTTTCCACCTGTTCATCGTCTTCAGAAGCATAAAAGTGTTTCAAGACTTCCGATCTGGTGTTTATCCGACCAGACGCTTCCTGAACCCCGAGCTTCAGATGTCGTCTCAAGTGCAAAA
Source organism: Heligmosomoides polygyrus bakeri (assembly GCA_947359475.1). Lineage (NCBI taxonomy): Eukaryota > Metazoa > Nematoda > Chromadorea > Rhabditida > Heligmosomidae > Heligmosomoides > Heligmosomoides polygyrus. The sequence goes on from OX375866.1 coordinate 6,492,403, forward strand.
CGTAGAAAAAAGCACAAGCCATGAGAAATAGACTCACACGCTGATCTACCGCCACGCGGAGAGACGTCGCTACTGCTCCTTTTAGTAGCCGAGTGGTGACTGAAACACGAAACTCTAACACTGCACTGGTTATACTGAGTGTCTTAGTCATTCTTAAGGTCACACACAAGTCACCACCGATCGTTCTACAACTCACTGTACGAAAGGAATGTCAAGAAGTCACTAGTGATCGAGGGACACTCGTTTCGATTATTCAGCGTGGAATCCTTACGGAAATCCAGAATGCTTCCAACGCTTTTCTAGAGGAAATGTCGGATTCATACGTCAGAATCGTGCATTTAACGTCAAAGTCGGTTTAATCATGCCCCCCCCCCCCCCCGTGGCCGAATTCATCAACAACTTACAGCGATTTAACAGAGAAAATACAGCCGAAATCCCTGATAATGCGGCTTATCAAGTAATATGGGGAAACATTTCACCGCGCTACCAGGAATTTCGGCTGTATTTTCTCTGTTAAATTGCTGTAGGTCGTTGATGAATCCGCCCCAGCTCTGTGCTTGCCTAACGGACTAGATAAAATACTACGCCTTTATTAGCCGAGTGTGTTCTTTAACGCGAACTGCCAGTACCCTTCCAGTTTCCCAGATGCATATTTGAATGCAAGCCCCACTTTCAAGTTGATACACTGCGCCAACTTTGGCGCCATCTCCCAGCTTATTATGGTAAAACTTTGCGGACTGAATTTGACGTCAAATGCATGATTCTGACGTATGAGACCGACATCTCGCTTAGAAAAGCGTTGGAAACATTCTGGATTTCCACAAGGAATCCAGCCCTGAGTAGTCGAAATGAGTGTCCCTCGATTACTAGTGACTTTTTACCATACCATTCCTATAGCACTGTGAGCTGTAGAACTACCGGCGGCGATTTATCTATGTCCTTAAAAATGACACTGGTGTACTTATCGTTAGTATAACCAGTGCAGCATGACACAATATTTCTCAGTCACTACTCGGCTACTAACAGGAGCGGTAGCGACATCGCAAAATGGTGGATCAGCGGATGAGTTTATTTCTCATGCTTTGGGGTCTTTCGTTTTGCATCTAGGATGATATTTGAAAGTCGGGGTTGAGAAGGCGTTTGGTCGGATAGACACTAAATTTGAAGTTTTGAAATACTTTTAGGCTTCTGAAGACGACAGACAGGTTGAAACGATAGGCCGCTCAAAAAATTTATCCACCTCACAACTTCGTTCGGCACAGCAGTAGAGATATGCTAAGGCCCTGTTCATACTTCGCAACGGCAGCGACAAGAGCGACAGTAGCGCGCAGAAAGTATGCACAAGCGACAGAAACGACGGGAGCAACAAGAGCGACTGGAGCTACGGACGTAGATGAATGGAGTGTGGAGTACGTAATTAATCACATGCTCCACACTCCATCCGTCGCCCCAGTCGCTCCCGTCGATGCGCGAAGTATGAACAGACGACAACCACGAGTACGATAGCGCCAGCGCTTGAGTATGAACAGTATTCTCGTGGTTGTCGTCTGTTCATACTTCGCGCATCGACGGGAACGACTGGGGCGACGGATGGAGTGTAGAGCATGTAATGTAATCGGTTTTAATCGATTTGCATGTTTTGCACGGGCGACGAGTTGCTCTCGTCGCGAAGTATGGAGAGATCCTAAGAAAATGCCGAGGTTTTACGAAAGGAGAACATAGAGATATAATGCTGAGTTTTAGGCATCGTTGGTTCCGGTGCTGCTATTGCCGATGCGGCGAATCCAGCCCTTTTCGTAAAGATTCTCATTATTGAAATCTTCGCCTCGGCCATTGGTCTCTTCGGAATGATTATTGGTATTGTGCAGGTAATTTTAGCCATTCTGCCGTTACTAGTTTTCCTAACGGTTTATCGCGTACTCAAAGTTCTCGTTTTTTTTTCAGACTAACAAAGCACAAATGGGAAACAAGTAAGGAGGCAACGGCTGGCAGATTCCCGAGTGAAAGGTAGTACATTCCATAACGTATTGTGACATGGGTCGCTGGAAATCTTGTCCGTCGTGACAATGTGCAACTGTTCTAGTGTAAATTCACACGCGTCTCTCTTCCCACTCTAGTGTTCTTTTCCATCTCATCGTTCTTGCTTGTGAAGATGCGGAAGAGATCTTCTAGATCGACGAGCTTCCCTTTGCTTGTTGTGCCCGTTGTATTTCTAGACCTACTATTTTGCTCGTTAGGTTGTCATGTGTGCTTACTCTGTGATGCCAATTGTGTTAGCCGATCATAGTTTTAGAAGTGAGGATCTATCATTTGAAAAGTTCCAAGTGTAAAGTCAATTCAATGAATGATGTTTCTGTCCGTATTGCTGTCCTGTGCTCGAAAGGCGTGATCCTCTCCCTGCTTGACTGACGATTTCATCTCTATTTCATAATAAAAATATTTCAATAGTAGAGTGTTGAGTGTCAAAAAATATTCAAAAAATCAAATTATTACATGTAATTCTGTTGAAGTCTAGCGCACGAATAAAGTCGTTCGAGAAATGAATAAATAAATAAATGCGTGATCTATCCTAGTCCTAGTCGGAGGGGGCATGCAGTGATTTGCATCCCCTGCTCGGGTTTTTTGTTTGTTTCTTCTATGAAAACCTCAGCTGCTCTCCCATCATGCGAAGGCTTTTATTTAAATTCGGGAGATTTGGTGGTGTGCTATCCGAAATACGGGCCTGACGTAGGGGATTTTCTCGAGCGGACTCTCCACGACAATAAGAGAAAGTTATTCTGTCAGATGGGTAGTACTTTGCCTCTCTCCTACAAGCTCAGAAGCTTTCCGCAATGAATCTGGCACTGGATTTTTGGCTGCTAAGTGTTCCGTCCTACTCGGTATCATGTCTCTACGGTCGATTCACGTCCAAGATCCAAGACAACGAAGTCGTCATCGACGTGAAGAGAGGGGTTCGGCAAGGGGATACCATATCCCCGAAGCTCTTCAGCGCCATTCTCGAAAACGTCATGCGCGAACTAGAATGGGAAGGCATGAAAGTGAAGGTCGACGGCCGGCAACTGCACCATCTTCGCTTCGCTGACGACATCGCGCTCATAACACCGAGCATCAGTCAGGAGGAACGAATGCTGGCCGACTTCGATCGTGTATGTGGGAACGTTGGACTGCAGCTGAATCTTACGAAGACGATGTTCATGAAGAACGGACAAGTTTCTGATGCCCCATTCTCGCTGAACGAAATATCCCTGTATACTCCAGCTGCGTCTATCTAGGTCATGAAGTCAATATGGCCAGCGACATAGCGCCGTAGCTGAGCAGGAGGAAACGAGCGGCTTGGAGAGCTTTCAAGAGCGTCGAAGAAGTCGCGAAGAGGACGAAGAACGTCCGACTCCGTGCCCACCTATTCGACTCCACTGTTCTTCCTGCCCTAAGATACGCCTCAGAGAACTGGGCCATACGAAAGCCAGATGAACACGCGGTCAGCGTCGCACAGTGTGGAATCGAGAGAACGATGCTCGGAGGGACACGACTCACGCAAGTGAGAGAAGGCCTCCGGAGTTCCTTGCTTCGCCGACGTTCGAAGATCAGAGACGCTGTCACGTGGGCCAAGTCGTCGAAAATTAGGTGGGCCGGCCACATAATGCATTTGGACTGGACAAGAGCCGTTAAGGCTGGAGTTCGCAGGATGTCAAGAGAACACCAGGACGCCTCCAACGTGTTGATCGGACTTCTTCGTGAAAGACCTGAACGACCGATATCACGCTCTTCGTGTCACTCGAGGATCCATTGGAGCACTCTGGCACGCGACATGGACGAATGGAGACGCTGTTGGCGCCCGCTCGAGCAACTCAATGATCAACGGGAAGACAGGTGATACAAATGCAAACAGGATTTGATGGGAGATTGCCTGCTCGGAGATGTTTCCTAGACGTTTAGTTCCTTGTTGCAGAAGGCTGTTAGAAATGCGGTTCTGCAAGGCCGCCAAGCATTTCCATCTCTTTATCAATTCAAGCCACGGATCTCCCTCGATAGAGAGCCTTCGGGCTCTCTTGTTAAGAGGGATCTCGGGCCGCTTGTCGCAGGGCCACGTGGCGCGTCCCCGGGTGGTGGATAGGGGAATTAAACGCGAACCAAATGCGACCGTGTACTGCCCAGAGACGCAGGTGGGATGCAGGGGATGGACTCCTTGCTCCTGCTGTGTCGGGTCGATGCGTTCCTTGTGCGTGGGAGCGGCATGTTCGTGCACAGTGTGCGTGGATGTGTCCGTGACTGTGCGGATTGTAACTGTGTCGGCTCGGCCAAAAGCTTGCACTCGGTAGACTGGGAGTACATGTAAGGCGATTCGAGGCCGCCTTAAGTCTCGCCCCGTCCCTTCGGGCAGTCTGGCTGGCTGCCCGGAGTACCCCGCCCGCACGACAGAGCCTGACTAGCTACCCGTGTTGTATTCCAGTCAAACACAGCAGCACTAAAGGGCCTCATTCCCCTGACCCCGAAAGAGCCCCCATTTCTGCAGCGATGGGAAGGACGAGTACGGAGAGGCTGCTAAAATCTCAGGGCCTAACCAGGCTGCGCAAACTGAGAAGGACTAGGATGACGATCTGTACTTACAACGCCCGCACGCTTGCGTCGGAAGCATCCGTCGAGGACCTGATGATGCAAGCCAGGAAGATCAAGTACGACGTCATCGGACTGACCGAGACGAGAAGACACCACCCCCTACACGCCGCCTACGACTCCGGAGAAGAACTGTTCCTCGGAACATGCGACAGCAGGGGAGTAGGCGGCGTTGGTGTCCTCGTCAACACGCACTTGGCCATGAACATCGATTCGTACGAGTCTCTGACAAGCCGAATCGGACGTCTGCGACTGAAGCGATGTGGCTCCGTGCCAGCCTTGACTGTGTTCGTCGCGTATGCCCCAACATCCGACTACGGCGACGAAGACGTCGAGGCCTTCTACGTGGAGCTGGAGAAGTTCTATAAGGAAGATCACACCTTCTACAAGGTGATCGTCGGCGACTTCAACGCCAAGATCGGGCCACGAAGGTCGCTGGAAGAACTTCACATCGGAACCCACGGTTTGGAGTGGAACGAGCAAGGTGAAAGGCTGTCTGAGTTTATCATGTCGACCAAGACCATCCATGGAAACTCGCAGTTCCAGAAGCCTCCCTCCCTACGATGGACCTGGGAATCCCCCGGTGGCCAGTTCCACAACGAGATCGACCACATCATCTTCAATCGCAAGTATTGCCTGACCGATGTCTCCGTTGTCCCCAAGTTGTACACGGGATCGGACCACCGCCTCCTTCGCGCGAGGTTCCACTTTTCGCGTCAAGGAGAGAAGGCCGCGAAGTTCAAGAAGAGGAGTCCCAGAACGACCATCAACTGGGATCTCTACACCTCTCTTGTCGGCCTTTGGGAAGATGCCGTCATGGACAACGTCGACGAGGAATACGATCGCTTCGTGCACCATCTCCACGATAGTGCTAAGGGAGCCGAGAGCTTGAAGACCACCAAGAGACGCCTGTCTCCGGAAACTCTCGAGCTGATACGCCAACGTGGAGCAGCACGAGCGTCAGGCAACTATCAACTGACGTCCGAGCTTGCAAAGCTATGCAGAGCGGCGATAAAGGAAGATCTGAAGGAGAGAAGGGCGGAAGTGTTGGCTGAAGCAGCAGAGGCAGGGCTGAGCATCCGCAATGCCCGCCGGAACTTCGCCAACTTCAAGACCAAGATGACCGCTCTCCGACGTCCTGACGGAACCGTCACCTCTTCCAGAAGGACCATGGAGAAAGTCATCCACGACTTCTACTCCGATCTCTTCGATAGCCACGTCCACCTGCCCCTACGCCATCTTCCGCAGGATGGATACGTCATCCCCTCTGTTCTCCCTTCCGAGATCCGACACGCCATCTCGTCGGTGAAGAAACGTACAGCACCCGGTCCTGACAGGATCAGAGCTGAACACGTGAAGAACCTCCCGCCAGCGCTCATCAACACCTTGGCGCGGCTCTTCACACGCTACCTGTCCGAATGCAAGGTTCCATCTCAGTGGAAGACCAGCAAGACCGTCTTGCTGTACGAGAAGGGAGACGTGCACGACATTGGCAACTATCGCCCGATCTGCCTGCTGTCCGTAGTCTACAAGCTGTTCACTCGAGTCATCCTGAATAGGATTAGTAGAACGCTGGACGAAGGACAGCCATGCGAACAAGCAGGATTTCGGAGAGGATTCAGCACGATCGACCACATACACACCATTACGAAGCTCATCGAAGTGTCGCGAGAGTACAAGCTGCCGCTGTGCCTTACGTTCATTGACCTGAAGAAGGCATTCGACTCCGTCGAGACTGAAGCGGTCATGGAAGCCCTGCTCACCCAGGGCGTTCCTACTCAGTACATCAGAGTCCTTCGAGAGCTGTACAGTGGATTCACGACCAAGATCTCACCATTCTACAACGACGTCGTCATTGACGTGAAGAGAGGGGTTCGACAAGGGGATACCATATCCCCGAAGCTCTTCAGCGCCACCCTCGAAAACGTCATGCGCGAACTAGAATGGGATGACATGGGAGTGAAGGTCGACGGCCGGCAACTGCACCATCTTCGCTTCGCTGACGACATCGTGCTCATAACACCGAGCATCACTCAGGCGGAGCGAATGCTGGCCGACTTCGATCGTGTATGTGGAAGCGTTGGACTGCAGCTGAATCTTACGAAGACGATGTTCATGAAGAACGGATGGGTTTCTGATGCCCCATTCTCGCTCAACGGAACGAACATCTCCGAATGCTCCAGCTATGTGTATCTGGGTCGCGAAGTCAACATGGCCAACGACCTAGCACCAGAGCTGAGCAGGAGGAAACGAGCGGCTTGGGGAGCTTTCAAGAGCGTCGAAGAAGTCGTGAAGAAAACGAAGAACGTCCGACTCCGTGCCCACCTATTCGACTCCACTGTTCTTCCTGCCCTAACATACGCCTCAGAGACCTGGGCTATACGAAAGCAGGATGAACACGCGATCAGCGTCGCGCAGCGTGGAATCGAGAGGACGATGCTCGGAGTGACACGACTCACGCAAATGAGAGAAGGCCTCCGGAGTTCCGAGCTTCGCCGATGTTCGAAGATCAGAGACGCTGTCGCATGGGCCAAGTCGTCGAAAATTAGGTGGGCCGGCCACGTAATGCGATTCGCAGACACACGCTGGACGAGAGCCGTCACAGACTGGATTCCGCGGGATGTCAAAAGAACACCAGGACGCCCACCAACGCGTTGGTCGGACTTCTTCGTGAAAGCCCTGAACGACCGATATGACGCTCTTCGTGTCCCTCGAGCGAGGAGGATCCATTGAACCACTCTGGCACGCGACAGGGACGAATGGAGACGCTGCTGGCGCCCGCTCGAGCAAGTCGATGATCAACGGGACGACAGGTGATACAGGTGATCAATTCAAGAATCATTTTGGCTTTCTCACAAGGAAATTCGCTTTTTTGCTTTCGTTATCTTCTAGGAGGGACCGGATTCATCGACATAAAACTAGTGGATATAACGAGTAGAGGTACTCAAGATGAAGCATTCATATCTACCCTCTATACCCTGCATATCTGCGGGTTTCAAAGTTGATGAATCCGACCCTGGATCTGAATGATAAGAGTGCTCTTCTGCCCTGTACCACCACTACATAGTCGTCGGCCATTTGGTGGCAACCTTTCAGGCTTGACTGACGGCCGGTTATATTTGCATTTTCGCAGCAGCCATCTATCCCTGCCGTATTGATCGACCTCATGTTTTTCAACTCAAACATTTCTCTACGAAGCCTCGAAGCCTCAGCTAATTGATGTGGTGTGCGTATCGATTCCTTCCTTCTCAACGGAGCACTGAATTTCAGGTGACTACTGCCCATGGGAACTGGCTATCTATGGCTGGTGAACGCGAAAGGCGTACCGTATCGAGTGACCGCCGAGAGTAAAATAGGTGCGAGAGAGAGAGGAATTCCAGCGTTTGACTCGATGTTGATAAAAAATGTGGCGGAGTGAGGAGAAGTGGTCGATTTGAGTCGAATTCCGTGCTCAACGGAGCATTCTTCAGAATCAGTAAATTGCTTGCCGAACAGAATTCAATTTTTCTGGTGTTTCGAGCGGACTTTCTCGGATATCATTCGATGGATCTATCCTAGTCGGGGGGACATAACTAAAGAGTATGTAAAAAATCGACTTGGGACTTACCGAGCGACTTCGGCAGAGCACGATATAACCTAAACCAGAAAAATTCACGAGCAAAAAAAAAACGAAAAAAATAAATGTTTTCGCCGCGGTTGTAAGAGGGTGAAGTTATGTGCCCTCCTCACCATGTTAGATCCTGGTTATAACATGTCAGGCGGCGGTCAGAACGCGCTAGGTGAATTTGTGTGTCCTCCTCACCATGTTAGATCCTGGTTCTAACATGTCAAGCGGTGGTCAGCACGCTGCACGACTCCATTGCATCGCTCTTTGCCGGCCGATACGGTTGTCAGACCGCGGCAATTTTATTTTTTGTTTATCCGTTCGTTTTTTCCTTTGTTTTTGGTTCTATCTTGCTCCGTAGGAGTCGCTCGGTAAGTCCCAAAAGTCCCAAGTCGATTTTTTACATACTTTTTAGTCAAGTGCCCCTTCCCCGGACTAGGTTAGATCCCATTCGATTAACACCATGGCAAAATGCGTTCTTCTCTCCTGACAATCACGTTCTCAATTTTTGTCGAAAAATAAAAAGGATTAAATTATACTGAGGAGCCACATCACTATTAGGTTGGAAAATAAGTCTCCGCCGTTTATTCAACATTTGATTCTGAATTACAGTGAAAGGTTTTCGGTATTGCTGTAAATCGTTCGAAAGAGAATGATTTTCTCCATCAGAATTTGTTTCGCTTTTTACCATTTTCATTTCGTTTCTGTCTGTCTTTCTGATTTTTGTCAATTTTTAGGTCTTAACGTGGGAGGTCAAAAAAGAAAAAAAAGAAAAACGACCTTCGCCGACAGCCCCTTTTTCTCTCCTTAATTTTGATTTTCTTCCCAACTCCATATAGCCTTTTGTCCATTTTAGATAATTGAGGTGGAAAGTCACGAAAATGACCTGCTCTGCTCACTTTTGAGTTTTCGACCCAAGGTTATATACCATTCGAAAGAGGATTATTTGCATTACAAGAATTTGCGTTGGATGTTTTTCGTTCATATATATTTTCGTTAATTTTCTGGGCATTAATATGGAGTGTCCAGAAGACATAAATCAATTTTACTGACAGCATGAACGGTCAACTTTTTGTTATCTTTTTTTGGACAGTGTTGTATGTCGTTGGAAAAGAGAACGTTTTCGCCTATCTGTGTGTTGCGTTCTTTTGTTCATGCTGATTGTTGTCGATTTTCAGCGGAGTCTTAAGAGAGAAGGAGCTGTTGGTAAGGGTCATTTTCCTTTTTTGATATTCTGCAAAAAATTGACAAAAATCACCACGAAAAAATTAGCGCAACACAAACGTTGATAGAGCAAAACATTATCTTTCCAACGTCATTTAACACTTTCCAAAAAAAATTGAACAAAGGGCAGGAGCTGTTGTTAAAAATAATTTTCTTTCTCTACTTTCCACTTCACCTTAGTCACCAAAAAATTGGCTAAAATCGAAGTGACAAAAAACGAAAGCGAAAAGTATTTTCTGTTGGAGCATATAATTCTCTTGTAAATGATACACTGTAAAAGCTTTCAAAAAATTCAGAATAAAATGTTTAATACACAGCGGAAACTTAGTTTCCAACGATGTAAGACAAAGATTGAAAAAGTGAAAAATCAATGCGTTTTCGCCTAGGATCACATGAATTTATCAGATGAGACCGAGATCGTCGAAGGAGTTCACCAGATGCTCAGGGGCCTACCAGGCCCCAGATTCATCAATCGCTTACCGCCCTCTAACGGTGAAAATACCGCCAAACCTGTTGCTGGATGAATGTCACATCAGGGGATTTGGCGGTATTTTCATTGGTAGAAGGCGGTAAGCGGTTGATGAATCTGCCCTCAGCTGTAAAACGTGTGCTTGGAAGCATCGACCCCAAACTCCAACAATAGAACGCCTTGATCGCAGTGGTTTCCAGTACATGTTGCGGAGATGGATCGCGGGAGGGCGCAAGCGCCCCGTAAGTCCTACCGTAATCCTGGCAACCAATCATGTGCCCTGCCTGTGCTGCTGAGGCCCGGGCCTGATTGGTTGCCGCAGTTACGGTAGGAGTAACGGCACGTTCCCGCACCCCCGTGTTGCGTCTTCGCGGCATGTATCGTTTTTTTCTTTGGATCTTCTGATCGGAAGTAAGGAGAATACGGTAGAGGATACAGTAATGTTCCGTAGAGCACGAAAGGCGGTTGGTCATTGAGATCGCACCATGCGCTCTTCCAGTTTGTCGCAGTATTGGCTTGATTGGCAGTGTAAATGTCATCCACCTGAAGTTTTGAAGCTGAAAAATATGCCATTTTTACTTCGAATTGGACAATTTTCAAATCAAATTCTGCACCATTCACGTCAAATTGGACAATATTCTAAACAAGCCTACGGCATTTGAAGTCAAACTGAACATCTTCCAAATCAAAACGACCTCTTTCCACATTAAACAAGAGAGTCTCCAAAAAGGTTAGAATAATTTTTTGTACAGGAAGAGTTCTAGTATAACATTCTTTGGAGTTAAAGTTTTAATTCACCTACCCAATAAATGAACACATTGTTTAAAATTTTATAAAATTTTTATTTTCTGAGGAAAAGTAATGGTTTAAGGTGTGCTAAAAGAGCATGAAGGCGGTAATTTTTAATGCTAGAAGAAAGGATTGCGCCATGCCCTCGTCGAAAACGTCAGTTTTATTCGATTGATAGTAAAATGTCTGTTCGCATGGAGTTTCACACCTATAAACGGTACTACAAAAATCATTGTAAAGAACACACATATCCTCACTCAGATGCTTCATGTAAGTCGAATTTCCACCATCAGTCAAACAGAAATGGCGGCGAGCTTTTCAAGTGCACCGCAAGATCTGATCTTTTAATTCTTTTTTCTTTTTTCATTCCTCTTTTCCTCAACGGGAAACCAACCAAGCATTTTCAACGTGAAAATCATAATTACGTCGTTCTATCTTCTACGGTATGTAAGCGTTTTCAGATTGAGTTTTCACTTACACTATCAATCAAATCAAAATTGCGATAATCTTTTAGACTGCATGGCGTGATATCGTCTTTAATTACACTAAATTATTTCTGTTTTCTTTCACTTCAGAACAAAATTTAATTTGTCGTTTTTTATCAAAAGATAAAATTATGACTCTCATTCGGGCAGCCGATCAAAAAAAAAAAATCGCAAAGAAATTTCCACCAAAATTTCGTTGAACAAAAAATTATTCTAAGCATCTTGGAGAGACTACAGTTAAGTTGTGAGAATCTCGTTTTGATTTGAAAGACGTCTACTTTGATCTCAAAAGCATCTGGGCCGCTTTGAAGAGTGTCCAATCTGATTTGAAAAGTGTCCAATTTAACGTAAAAATAGGGCAGATCATACGATTTCAATGATTTTAAAGAAATGTTCTCGTACGGCTTTATTTTGAAAAACAATTTTATTTACAAGAAATTACCAGCAAAACTTTGAGCCATCATAAATGCGCAGAATTCAGTCTGGCCATTGGATAGCCACGCTGTTTTTGGTTAATTAAGGACTATAATTGCCCTGTTTTTAGTAGCCTCGAAATTCGGAACCATAAACTTCTCTGAGATAAATCAATTATCGATCATACTTTCGACCCCGTGTCGTATATTCGATGACAGGGTACATCATATGATGGATTTGCAATTTTTTTAGCGGATCGTGGTGTAACTCATGAATTCCCATTGGCAAAAATTGAAGCTGTCTTACACAAAACAAATATTTTTTGATCGAATAATAACGTTTTTAAGCTCGGCGCCTAATCCTAAGTAATAAAAATGATTGCTCGAATTAAAGGTTCAGGAAAAGCGGCCGCTAAAATTTTTACTTTTTTTCAGCCGCCTGATTTCATTTAGGCGGCATTTACTCAGAGAGTCAAGAAATATTGCGCCACCTTGGACAAGTGCTTGCAAGGACCTCAATGTCGAGCCAACTGTAGGATTTCCAGAATGCCAGAATTTACGCTTTACCGTTCTTCAAAATAAACCACAGAGCCTGTTCTAGTCAAATATAGAAGGATTTTGCGAACATTCAATCTTTTTTGGAAGATCCTGCGTACAAATTTTGGTACTGGTCGCTAATTTGGCCTACATGGAGGAGGCGAGAACGCGCGAGCTTATTACAGCTAATCAGAGCAGGGACCGTGCATGCGTCGACCAATCAGAAATCGTACGCGGCGCCTCCTAATGAATGCGGACTGATTGGTTTGATGGATCTCCCTTCCCTTGTAGGCCACATTAGCGACTAATACCAGATGTTCTTGTCATGCTTGGTTCAATATGATCTAATTTAGAAGGCGTAGTAGAGACTGTCCAGAAACTCGATTTCTTCAAATATTCTCGTTTCAGAGCACATTTCTGACGCCCAGTGGAAACCCGAGCCACTAGTAGCCAATGGGGAGCAGCTGAAGGTTCGCCAGATCGCCGCCGCTTCTCATGTGAGGCATATTTCGGTGTTATGATGTCATGTGGAGTTTTGGGCGTCTTGAGATGATTCTGATGTTGTATGGGGTTTATACATTCCGGTGTTCAAGTTTTTTTTCGTTTGGTTTACGATTTCAGCGGTTTAAAATTAAAAAATCTGCCCTTTTGAGCTTTAAATCGGTTGCCAAAAATTCGAGGGATCCGTCAGTTTTTCGTTAATTCGCTGTAGTGAGTTGAGTAAACCTTGTGCAACATTTCAAATGAAATAAGAGAAGCAGACGTGGGGAAGGAAGAAAGAGAAAAGTGGAGAAGATGAGGAAATTATACAAAAGATATATGAAATAAAGAAAATAGAAAGCTGTAAGAAGGGGTTAAAATGGAGAAAAGGTTCTTTTCGCCATTATCCTCAGAATAAGCTTTGTTGTATGCAACAGGAAGAGGAGCATGTATTCCATTTTCACGTTAAATTTGACACTTTTTAAATCAGACTGGATACATCTCAAACGAAAAATTTTCAAATCAAAATGGTCACTCTTTTAATACGTGCGCGCTATGACCACTTCTGGTTCATAACGTCCTTCGCGGACCACTTTTTCGTTTCGTGTACTTTTTCTATTTCTTTGTATGGATCAGTCAGTTATGGTGTTCGTTCTTGTTCGTATTTTTTGTTTAATTATAAATTACAGTTATCATTTCTATTACAATTATTAACGACAACAGAACGCAACCATGGCTCCATAAGATCAGGCTCGTAGAAAGGAACAAGAAGGAATGATAATGATTAAATGGAAAGATCTCTTCATGCCGTCCACAATGCTGATGAATCGAGCTGAACAACGACGAACAAGCCAACTATTAGGTTGTAACGAAATAAATCGCACTGAACCACTGTAAATTTAAACAGTTACTATCTCGGCTTGTAGGCAAGTCTATTAATCGAAATAAAAACCTTCTGATTCTACACATCTTTGCCAACGTGACACAAGCTTTTTTATCCCAGTAGCATAAAAATCAGAAGTTCTGGAATTGACGAAATCTTCGAAGGCACTTTCGGCATCCTGTTGGTATCTGAATATTTTCCCTACCAAGAAGTCGCCAAGATGCTTGAAGAAATGGTAGTCTGTTGGGGAGAGGTCGGGAGAAAACGGAGGATGTGGTAGAGTTTCAATGCTCAGCTCATTCAATTTCTGCAACGTCATTCGTGCTGCATGGGGGCGAGCATTGTCGTGCGGAAGGAGAACTCGCCTTCGGTTTACCAAGGCCGGCCGGGTATCCTTCAACTTTTTCATCATTTCTTCAATTTCAATGCAGTACTTCTCTGCCGTGATGGATTCACCGGGAGGGAGGAAGCTGTGGTGCATAATTCCCAGCGAACACCACCATACTGTCACCATTACTTTCTTTTGGTGCAATTCCGGCTTCGCAAAAACCTTGGGGCTCTCATCGCTGTCCACCCACTGTGCCGATCGTCGCCTGTTGTCGTACGTTATCCATTTCTCGTCACAGGTTACGATGCGATCAAGGAATGGGTCCGTTTCGTTCCGTAGAAGCAGTGCGGACGAGATCTCATATCGTCGGTTTCTTTGCTCCTCAGACAGCTCGTGAGGCACCCATCTTTCCAGCTTTTTGGTCTTTCCAATTTCCTTCAGATGCCGGGCAGCTGTGTTGTGACTGACGCCAAGAACCTTCGCTATCTTCCTGGTACCTTTGTGTGGATCCTCCTCTACCACATCTCTCAGCTTGTCCTCATCAACATCACTATGCCTCCCACGACCTTCATGTGCTTCCAAGCTCTCATCTCCATTCCGGAACTTCTGATACCAACGATACGCCGTCCGAATTGTGGAACATCCTTGACCGAATGCGGCGTTGATCTTCTCGTCCGCCTTCTCAGCTGTAGTGCCCAGCTTGAATTCATACCAGTAAATACCTCGTATTACCCTTTTGTCCATCTGCAAAAAAGTCAATAAAACTCTAAAGTTTTCCCACTTTTACATAGAAAATTTGGTGCTCACCGGTAGAGCAAAGTTTGCGCTTCTAAATGATATGCCACATGTTATGGTTTGTTCTTGATCAAACGCGTAAAGACGCGCCAAAAATGGCGCGAGCCGGTGCCATTTAATTCGTTACAACCTAATATAATCCATGCATGCAATGAGGGCAGGGCATGTATGTCGATACTAGTGATCAAATGGCCAGCTACTGTCCCTTTGTTCGCTCTAGATCTGAATCTTGTCGCCTGAGAAGATTCAAAATCGTCAAAATCTGATGTCAGATTTGTGATCAGCACCCCAAATAACCCCCACAGACAACGTTTGGGCGAAAAAGTTATGAGCCACCGGTGGCTCATTTTGTCCCACGCGGACAAACGCGTATGTGCCACCGGTGGCTCATATTGTCGTCAATGTGATAAGCAAGCCTGACTCTGTTGAAATCAAACTGAACATTTTCCAAACTAAAATGGGCTTTTTTTCACATCACACTGGGGACTCTCCGAGAAAGCAAGAATAATTTTCTTCCATGGAAAAGCTACCATTGGCGTGAGTTTTCCTGAAATTTCGATTAATATATATTCTGCTGCCCCAATATGTGAGCGCCGTTTGAAATGTTGTAAAATTTTTATTTTTAAGAAAATATGTAGAGTGGCCTCAAGCTCATTTGAGGCGCATGAAGGCAGCAATTTTTAGCGCTAGAAACAGCATTGCGCCACGCACTTGCCCAACACATCACGATTTTCGCTTGATTGATGGCAAATATTCGATTCGTTTGGAGTTACACACTTGTAAACGATACAACAAAAACAACTGTGGAAAACGCAGGTCCTCAAGGTGCATTCGCATTATCAATCAAATGACGAGCAGCAAGGTGGACGAATGCATGTCGCGATCCCTTTATTTCACACACTAAAAATTTACTGCCTTTCTATTTCTAAAACATGTTTTAAATCACAATTTTGCCTTGAAAACTAAAATTTTTATAAAACTAAAAGTTAAAAACTAAAAAACTAAATTTTTTAAGAACTAAAAATTTATGGTGCAATGGTTACATTTATTGCGGGTGATTTGAAAACTTTAAAAAAAAGTTATACCAAATTTTCTTTAGACAAGAAATTATTATATCCTGTAATAGTAATTACTAAACTAGTACTGTTATATTATTATTGCTCATAACTTAACTGCTAAAGAAGTAAGGTTCCAATTTTAATGTAATATGGACGTCTATTCTACTGTTGCTTTATTTTGTTTGTTTGTCGACTTCGTTGGCGTTGTGTTACACCCTCGAATGCAAATAAATAAATAAATAAACATTCTAACCCTTTTGGAGAGTTTTTAGTTTAATTTGGAAGACAAACGCTTTAATATGGGCAGTGACAGTTTAATTCCAAAAGCGTCAGGCTTGCTTAGAAGAGTGTACAATTTGATTCGAAAACTGTCATTTTGACGTGAAAATGGCAGATAAAACTATACTTACCAAGAGGAATTAGTTTCAAGTGTCACCTACATCCTTCCTACTTCGCAATGGATGATGGCTGATCATTTTCAGGCTGCGTTTGCTTTGGACCACAGCGGCAGTGTCTTCCAATTTGTACTGAACTCCCACCTGACGATTCGTCGAAGAGTGGAGATCTACGCCAACCAGGTACGGTAAGAATTCGGTAGCGAGTAAATAGATACGTACTTAGAAGCGCAGTTCAGAGATGGTACCCGATGATTGGCTGGTCGTCGTGGACGCTGCCGACCGATCGAGCCTCGTTCAGTAACGAGGATGGGTCGAGAAGCGGAGATCTGACGGGATTTCAGTTGAAGGCCGACGGATGGCGTTGGGAAGAGCCATGGATCGTGGACGGGGACGTGCGCAGATACGATCGAGAGGTGGCTAGGCAGTTAAAGGGTTACCTTCCTTCAGATGAGAATTGCTCTTTTCAGGGTTGGGAATACGCCACGAATTTCGCAGGCACTGTTTGGTCTCCGGAAGGAGGCGTCGGTTCGTTCGTACGTCGACGAAAGTGGAAGCGGCACATGCGCTACACGAGCATTGAGAAATGGGCAGAGGTGAGTTTCCGTGTGGGTGGTGGCTGAAAATGGATAGGCTGACTCTAATCTTTACGCGCTCAGGTATGAGAGGAGTTTCACCTTAGAAATACCGCCAAACACATAGAAGCTTTTCCCATTATGCGGTCAATTCTATTGGAAAATCGATAGTATCGATAGATTTTCACTAGTAGTAAAGTGAGACATAATTGCACGATTCCTCCATTCCCATCTAAAACGGTCGACTCCGAAGAAAAATCGATAAATTCGATCGATGAGGATAGTCCGATCGGTACTGTTTACTTCCTTCGAAGACTGTCCATCGGATATCTTATCCGCGTGATTCCAGCGTTAAACGGTCAGCTATGAGTAAAAATCGATAAAATCAATCGATAACGGCTAGAGCTTGATGCTGTTTATTTATTTTATCCAATGACCACCGCGTTCGTGTGATTCCCGCGCGAAACGGTTCGCACAGAAATCGATAAAACCGATCGATAATAATTAGCCGGTCGATATTGTTTACTTCGTTTTGAAGCGTGTCCATCGAACACTGTACTCATGTGCCAAACCTTCAGCTCTTACCAAAAATCGATAAAATCTATCGACAGTGGCTGCCCGATTGATTGCCTTGATGATGTCCGCCCCTCAGACATCACATTCATGTTATTTCCACGTCAGGCGGTGAACCCTGCACAAAAATCGATAAAATCGATCGAAAGTAATTAGACGATCGATACTGTTTATCTCTTGTGAAGCCTGTTTCTCGGACATCTTATTCATGATTACGACTGCCACGCTAAACGGTCAGGACAAAAATCGATAAAATCGATTGACAGTGGCAACCAGGGCAATGTTGTTCACAAGTTGTGAAGTTTGTCCCTTGAACATCTGACTCTCGTGATTCCCACCTTAAACGGTTAGCTTTGGATAAAAATCGATAAAATCGATCGATAAGGTGTGCATAATCGATATTCTTTACCTATCATAACGCATGTCCGCCGGACATCTTACTTTGGTCTCACTTCAGACCTTCAGCTTTGCAGAAATCAATTAAATCGATAGATAGTAATTAGTCGATCGATATTGTTCACTCCTGGACTCTGTTTACAGGTCAACTTATTCGATTGATTCTCCGTTCAAGGGCAATTCCTAGTAGAGATCGATAATGTCGATCGATATGTGAGACGCGCTCTAGGAATGGTTGGACGTGCGCAGATAATTTATTTGTTACTTATTCATATTTCATATATTATGCTTATATGTATTTATTATGTGATTATTATATTTAATTTTATACCGCTTTAACCACTGTTTAAACTTACACCGCCGTGTGGCGCGACACAACAATCGCCATAGATATCGATTTTTCGCGCCGGCAGATCGATGTCGATTCCGACTAAGGTGCCGCGCCGCGCAGCTGTGCAACTATAAACTAGGGCTCATAGAATAAGGAAATAAGGTAGAGCACACCGCAACCTTACTCTGTTAATTTCTTTGTCTGATTTTTTAAGAAATTTCTTACAACATAGATCCGGAACCGAAGACAAAAAAGAACTGCGGTGGTTGTGCTACCAGTGCCGATTATCTTTCAGCTACCTCGAGAAGATGACGTGTTTGTGGATCTCGCCGTAGGTGGAATGAACATACTGCCGGATAGAAACTGCTTGCTATTTGCCCTGTCGAAGGAAGGAACTATCTTCAGGTGCGGCTTTGCACAGATTTTAAGAACAGTGGGTGAAAATCTATTAGTTTACTCTCATTATTGTAGTTTTTTTCTTGCAGAAGGGCTGGCATCCAAGGGAACAATCCCGGCGGTGACTACTGGCACAGAATTCCTGGTATTGAATGTGAAGGTTGTTCTGTTCTAGTTCCGGGTAGACTCGAGCTTTTATTGCAGATTTTCACCTTTCAGAAGGCACTGAAGATGTGTCAAAGATCAGCTGCTCGACATCGCAAGGCACGCTGTTGGCGCTGACCTGGGACGGACGTCTATTCTTAAGAGCTGGAATCTCTAGAGGCGTGTACCTTTATAGTGGACTTATTTTAATTCTTGCGTTGATTCTCGGCATGTGCCTGAGTTGCCGGGAGGTGCATATATTAGGTTGTAACGAATTAAATGGCACTGGCTCGCGCCATTTTTTGGCGCGTCTTTACGCGTTTGATCAAGAACAAACCGTAACATGGCATATCGTTTAGAAGCGCAAACTTTGCTCTACCGGTGAGTACCAAATTTTCTATGTAAAAGTGGGAAAACTTTAGAGTTTTATTGACTTTATTGCAGATGGACAAAAGGGTAGTCCGAGGCATTTACTTGTATGAATTCAAGCTGGGCACTACAGCTAAGGAGGCGGACGAGAAGATCAACGCCGCATTCGGTCAAGGATGTTCCACGATTCGGACGGCGTATCGTTGGTATCAGAAGTTCCGGAATGGAGATGAGAGCTTGGAAGAACATGAAGGTCGTGGGAGGCATAGTGATGTTGATGAGGACAAGCTGAGAGATGTGGTAGAGGAGGATCCACACAAAGGTGCCAGGGAGATAGCGAAGGTTCTTGGCGTCAGTCACAACACGGCTGCCCGGCATCTGAAGGAAATTGGAAAGACCAAAAAGCTGGAAAGATGGGTGCCTCACGAGCTGTCTGAGGAGCAAAGAAGCCGACGATATGAGATCTCGTCCGCACTGCTTCTGCGGAACGAAACGGACCCATTCCTTGATCGCATCGTAACCTGTGACGAGAAATGGATAATGTACGACAACAGGCGACGATCGCCACAGTGGGTGGACAGCGATGAGAGCCCCAAGGTTTTTGCGAAGCCGGAGTTGCACCAAAAGAAAGTAATGGTGACAGTATGGTGTTGTTCGCTGGGAATTATTCACCACAGCTTCCTCCCTCCCGGTGAATCCATCACGGCAGATAAGTACTGCATTGAAATTGAAGAAATGATGAAAAACTTGAAGGATATCCGGCCGGCCTTGGTAAACCGAAGGCGAGTTCTCCTTCTGCACGGCAATGCTCGCCCCCATGTAGCACGAATGGCGTTGCAGAAATTGAATGAGCTGAGCATTGAAACTCATCCTCCGTCTTCTCCCGACCTCTCCCCAACAGACTACCATTTCTTCAAGCATCTTGGCGACTTCTTGGTAGGGAAAATATTCAAATACCAACAGGATGCCGAAAGTGTCTTCGAAGATTTCGTCAATTCGAGAACTTCTGATTTTTATGCTACTGGGATAAAAAAGCTTGTGTCACGTTGGCAAAGATGTGTAGAATCAGAAGGTTTTTATTTCGATTAATAAACTTGCCTACAAGCCGAGATATTAACTGTTTAAATTTACAGTGGTTCAGTGCCATTCATTTCGTTACAACCTAATAATTTGCGAAACCTACCAATATTGATTGTGTGGCACGGGTGATCGATATCGGTAGCTTGCGTCACGCCGCAGCCTTCAGCGACTGAAGTATAAATCCCGCCTAGCCAAAAGGTGAAGACCCATAAAGAAGATCCATGTGTTACAGACTGCCAAGACGGCACCACTTGGTGTCCACTCCTGACTCCACAGAACCTTCCTCTTGCCTTTGTGTCCATCGGCACGAAAATCGTTTGGGCTGTTACAGTGAGCGGCCAGGTGATTTTTTCATTTGCTAAATCGAGTAGCTAGTGTACAGTGAAGTCAAGAAAAACTAGAAAGGACAACGTAGGTGTTCTTGCAAGAATTTCGAGGTGCTAAGCTCACTAATATCGAATAAATGATTGCTGGAAACGTTCTGACAACATGCAATGTGAAAAATCCTCAATTCAAAACAAATTAGAAATAATCAAATCAAATTGGACACTTCTAAGCAAGTGTAACGTTTCTGAAATCATTATAAACATTTTCGAAATCGAAACAAGCGTCGTTCAGACTAACCTAGAGGCTCTCCAACACGGTTAGAATAATTTTGTTTTACGAAAATTTAGTATAACTGCCCCAATAAGTGAAAACTGTCAGGTCTGGGTTCTCTGGGACTAGGCAGTCTTGTATATGTTGCGCAATCTTGTGCAATTTTGACCTGTTCGATCAATAATCTTTGTACTCGTTCCATTGGAATCGCGCGCAATTGATCGTGGGCGTTGTCGGCTGGGACGTGCGAATGCGCCGAGCCAATCAATCGCAGCTATGGGCGGGGCTCGGGCGCGTTCTGTCCTTCTGAAAATCGGCCGGCATGGGTCAACCATATAGGCCTATGTTGTACTCTCGCGGGAGCATCCGCGGACGGGCGGGAATCGCGCCGAGGTCCCTCACTCAGAAAATTTTGAACAAGTTACTTGCGCCTTATGAGCTTCAAAACAAGTTACTTGCGCCTTTAGCCCTAGTTTATACTTGCGCCGCTGCGCGGAGCGGCACGGTGGTTGAGATAGATATCGAACAGGCGGCGCGAAAAATCGATATCTATAGCGGTCGTGGTGCCGCGCCGCCTAGCAGCGCAAGTATAAACTAGGGCTTAGACTGGCCAGATATACCCTCGCTTCCACTCTAGGCTTGCACCACGCAGTGTTATTCAGTAGAAGGCAAAGGTCGAGTTTTGTTTTTAGCCAAAATTGGCCGTTGGAATTCGTTATGCTGTCGTTTATTTTATTATCGTTTATTCCATTTTCACAAAAGGTAAAGGACCAAGGTCCATGTGAACGAATACATTTATAGTCCGTTAGTTCAGATCTAAACTAGAATTATACTAGCGGAGGTTACCTATGGTTTACAGGGGTCTTCGTGCAACTCACATGTCAAATCTTCTGTTAGCTTGCAGCTGCTTACGAATGACTAGCAGGGGTCTTTGTTTAACTTACATACGGCATTTGTGCTAGCTTGCAGCAGCTTGCGAATGACAAGCAGGGCTCTTCGTGTAACTTACTTGCGACACTTCTGCTAGCTTGCAGCAACGTACAAATGACTAGTTTGAGGCAATCTATGAGCCGCATGCAGCTTGCAAGTAACTTGTTCAAAATTTTCTGAGTACCTGGTCAATGGCTGCGCCCCGCCGTCCGCGGATCGCCGCCGACGGCAGCGCGACAGGAGGTACACCCGCCCCCTGCTGGGGGCGTGGCCTCAGGAGGTACACCGCTGTTCTGCGGACCGGAAACTTTTGTTTTGCGTGCCAAATGTTTCGTAAGGCAGCCGTTAGACTCTTGGTGAAGTCTAGAGGGTTGGGGTGGGTGAGCAAGGGGGATGAGAGGAGGATCCCCCCGCCACCGACAGACTACGAGAGGGCTGTTAGGATCTATCCTAGTCCGGAGGGCCACATAACAAAAAAGTATGTAAGATATCGACTTGGGACTTACCGAGAGACTCCTACAGAGCGCGATAAAACCTTAAACAAAGAAAAAAACGAACGGATAAATAAAAAATAAAATCGCCGCGGTTTGACAACCGTATCGGCGGGCAAAGAGCGACGCAATGGAGCGTGCTGACCACCGCATGACATGTTAGAACCAGGATATAACATGGTGAGGAGGGCACAGAACTTCACCCGCTTACAACCGCGGCGAAAATATTTTTTTCGTTTTTTTTTTGCTCGTGAATTTTTCTGATTTAGGTTCTATCGTGCTCTGTAGGAGTCGCTCGGTAAGTCCCAAGTCGATTTTTTTACATGCTCTTTAGTTATGTGCTCCCCCCGGACTAGGATAGATCCAGGCTGTTATACTTCCCGTCCGCGGGATGGCTGTCGTCCTGCGGAGTCAGGCGCCAAAAACGCGCTCCAAAACGACGCTAGCTACCCCAGCTCGACGACGACCGTCCGCGGTGCACCTTCCGTCCGCGGACGTCTTGCGGATGCTCCCGCGGGAGCATAACATAGGCCATAGTTGTGCTCGGATGACCTATTCGAGTAGGTATTCGAATGATTTTCACTCAAATTTGAGTATTCGACTGTAGAAGAAAAGTCACGTTTTTCGAATACACTCGAATTCGAGTGTTCAAAAAATCGCGTTTTTCAAATATACAGAGTGGCTCAAAAAATGTATACACTGTTTGAAAGGTGATAACTTTGCTCACAGTAAAGGTACTAAAGAAATCAAGGGCTCATATAAATGTTTATGAAAGTAGAAATTTTCTGACATACGAACAATATGGGATACGCTATCCACTCGTCTGAAATTTTGCGTTTTACACTCGATCGACTGTGTTTAGCTTGAATACTTGTTATAATTTCTTCAAAAAGTAGCCGCTTCGATTGGTTTGTGCTTCTCTTAAGGTTTAAAACTTGAAAACACTCTAATGCTTGCGAAGAATGCAGGGTACCCTAAAAAACGTTTGATGTTTTGTGTTTGAAAGGTTCCAACATTGCTGCTAGTGAAGCTTTTGAAGACGTTTGAGACCTATATGAAAGCACAGAGTATCGAGATTTCTACGGCATGGAAATCGTCAAGATTGCGCCATGCCCTCGCCGGAAACCTTGCATTTCCGACTCGATTGATTGTGCATGGGCTGAATGCTTGTTACAGTCTTGTTACTACTTGGCCTGATTAACCTGTGCTGGGCTTCTTTTAACATTTAGAACTTTACAATCAGGTGAAAGATACGCGACATGCGAATCTATTGATTGCACAATTTAAATGTGAGCAGAAGCCCCATTTTTAAAGGCGAATTCTGTGGACTGATTAAACAACATTCAAGTTGAAGGGAGAGGTTAATTTGCACAAGTACTGGTACTGGGTGACGTAAAACACTAAATGCAGCACAGCACAGGTTAATCTGGCCATGTAGTAGCAAGACTGTAACAAGCATTCAGTCTATGCACAACCATTCGAGTCTAAAATGCAAGGTTTTAGGCGAGGGCATGGCGCAATGTTGACAATTTACACTTTGCAGAAATCTCGTACCCTGCGCTTTCATAAGAGTCTCGAACATCTTCAAAAGCTTCACTAGCAGCAATGTTGGAACTTTTCAAACAGTACCTGCATTTTTTAGGATAACCTACCTTTTAGCAAGTCGTAGTGCGTTTTTCAAAAGAAGCTCAAATCGATCTATACGGCCACTTTGTGAAGAAATTATAACAAGTATTCAAGCGAAACACATTCAATCGAGTGTAAAGCGTAGCATTTCAGACGAGTGCATGGCGCACCCCATATCGCTCATATGTCAGAAGATATCCATTATCTTAGCTTTCATATGAGCCCTTATCTTCTTCAGTACCTTTGCTGTGAACAAGGTTATCAGCTTTCAAATAGTGTACACATTTTTTTGAGACACTCTGTATTCGAAATTCGAATACTCGAAAATTACGGGCACAAATATAGTCAGTCATCATTCTTGTAGTCGTGCGTTCTCCTGGGCTTTCGTGCATTCGACCTTCTAAATACTAGCAATCCCTCGGACCAGCAGAGTCCTCAGTTCTGGCTAAGCCTAAACGAAAATTTGAGAAGAGCGGAATCTGGGAATACAGAGAGGCAACCTCCCCCACCAACCTTGTGTAAAAGGGGAAAGCTAGCGCTCTTTTGTTAGGTTGTCACATAAGTTCTGTCCGATCCCGATAGGCGTTACTTTGTGATTGTTTTTTCATGTATAGGGAGAGTAATTGAATATATTTTGTATACTATTTTGTAGCGCTCGTTTCGCTCTATAAAACTTGGTGTGTTGCTTTTAAAAAGTCATGAGCATTGCTTCGTTTTAGGTGCTGGACGCAACCATGGAAAAAACGCACTTGCGGGTAATAATGCTTCATGAGTTCAAGCTTCGCCACAGTGTTAGCGAGGCAACTCAAAATATCAAGATGGCATGGGGAGAGGAGTCCGCTAACGAACGCGCCGTGCGCAGATGGTACCAGAAGTTCCGTGTTGGAGACGTGGATATTGAAGACGAGGACCGTTAAGGATGACCACCAAAGTGTAATAACGAACGTTTGAAAGAACGAGTGGAAGCCGATTCAGAGGAACTGTGCGTGAGATGGGGCGAGACCTTCAGGTCAGTCGTACAACCATTTCGAGGCACCTAGAGGCGATAGGAAAGGTGAAAAAGCTGGATAAGTGGGTGCACCACGAATTCACTGAGGAGCAGCAGAGGTGTCGCCTGGAGATCTGTCCTTCCCTTACAATAAGGAACGAAAACGATCCGTTTCTTGACCGGATAATTACCTGTGTGACGAAAAATGGATCGTGTACGACAATCGAAGAAGATCAGCGCAATGGCTGGATAAGGAAGAATAGCCGAAACACTTCCCCAAACCTAGCCTCCATCCGAGGAAGGTCATGCTCACTGCCTGGTAGGCGGCAACTGGTATTATCCACTACGACTTCTTGAAGCCTGGTGAAACCATCACGACAGAGAGGTACTGTCGTGAATTAGACGTGGTTCACCAAAAGTTGCTTGAAATGCGTCCTGCACTGGTGAATCGAAGAGGACCGATCCTTCTTCACGACAACGTCCGTCCACATGTCTCGCATCTGACCATCCAAAAATTAAATCAGTTGAGATATGAAGTTCTCCCGCATCCCGCTTATTCAACGGACCTAGCCCCAACGGACTTTCATCTTTTCAAACATCTCGATGGCTTCCTCAAGGATAAAAACTTTACTAATGTAGCAGATATCGAAATTGCCTTCGTGTGTTTCATTGCTTCTAGAAATTCAGATTTCTTCCGAAATGGAATTAATGCTCTTGTATATCGTTGGCAGAGATACATTGATTGTAACGGTTCTTACTTTGATTAATACACTTTATTTTCTGCTCAGATATTACACAGAAAAGTTGCCGTCGAAAATCGGACAGAACTTATGTGACAACCTAATAGTTAGCGCGTCAGCTGACCGAATAACAGGTCAGAAGTGCGCTTCCTCCTCCTGCGGCACCGCAGG
Organism: Heligmosomoides polygyrus bakeri; assembly: GCA_947359475.1. Lineage (NCBI taxonomy): Eukaryota > Metazoa > Nematoda > Chromadorea > Rhabditida > Heligmosomidae > Heligmosomoides > Heligmosomoides polygyrus. The sequence goes on from OX375866.1 coordinate 6,517,884, forward strand.
GTGTAGAGTCCCATTCGTATTCGGAATGCAATCACTGTCTGCGAAGTACTCTGTAGTGTTATATCGTAGTTATTTCATGAATCCTATATTCACAACGGTGTGCGTGTCATACGTGAACTGGTTCAAGCCAGAATACCGTGAAGCTGTCGAGTACTGGTGCAGATCGTCTTCTCATCTAGATAGGACTGATTGTCTCTCCAGAGCGCGAGCGAGTCATGAGCCGTCGGACGGAAAGCCCGGTAAGGAAGTCTATCCTATCTGAGCCGGTCGACCACAACCAGTAGAGATTGTGCGTAGATAAAGCTGTCGGTAACACCGATATGGAGCCAAGGCAAAGCTAGGGTCAGATGTCAGCCTGCAGAGCTCGCTAATATTTTCCATGCATTGCGTTTCCTTACAGTAAGTGGTGGCGCAGGGTAGGTAACTCTATCCAACCCTGACTGTCTAAAGGGGTTACTATCACCGCAGCCTGCATCCCGCTAGCCTGCTTTACCCAACCTGTCGGTTCCACGTGGGAGATTGGTATACCCGTGTTCCGAAGCTCCGAAGGTTCCATTGATCAAGAAATGCGCGGTCATAGCCAACTGATGGGGTATTTGCAGGTTAGGATTGCAAGCTTTGTAGATAACAATACTGAAGACAGTTCCTCCTTAAACTTCCTAGGCGCACTATTATTTAAAAAACTGCGCCCAATGAATTAGGGACATTTTACGCTATTTATTGTTGCTTTTCAGTATACTTACTGCTCCTTCCTATGTTTCTTGTTGAGCACACCTTTGTTGAGTGTATGAAATAAATAATTAAATATCCAAAAATCCACCTGACACGATGAGACCGGCGCTGACAACACATTGTTTTTAATTTCATAAAAATTTAGTCTATATGGGGAAAATAATGAATTAAATTTTGTTTTAAAGCGCAGGAGAGCAGCAATCATTTATTGTATTAAAAGAAGAGATCGCGCCATGCACTCGACTAGGTCGTTGCGATTTTTATTCGATTGATAGCAAAATTCTGTTCGCGTGTAGTAACAGTACAAATGTAACGATACTCTCAATACACTAATTGATTGTTGTCTTGTGCGCTTTAAAACAAAAGTTAGCTCTCTATTTTTCCTATTAAGATTACGTTTTTATAAAATTTCAGAAAGTGTGTTCAATTATTGGGATACACGAATTAAAAACTTCAAAGAAAGTTATACGAAATTTTTTAAACAAGATGATTTTAATTATGTTGTAGAGTCTCTGGTTTAATCTGGAAGACATTCGTATCGATTTGGAAGGTATTCGTTTTGGTTTTAAAACCTTGCTTAGGAGAGTGTTCAATTTAAAAAGTATCTAATTTGAAACAATGGTATATTATTAGCCTACGGGACTAAAGAAGTGTAAAAATGAGGCTAGGACATCTTCAATACGATGACTGGATGGGAGAATTGTTTTACCTTAATTTGTTGGAATGAATGAATTATTGAAATATATGAAGAGGAAAACAGTTATGAACATGCACTTTACAGCTATGGATAAAGCGGCTTGAAAGCAGTGCACACGATGAGTCGACGTTTTCAAAGTCGAAATACTCAGAGGCCGGCGGAGAGGTCTACGGACTGTCTTTAAACGCTGATGACCAGGTACAGTAGTTGACATGAAGATATGGAGGTATATAACACCATAACTGATCAGCATTGGATCACATTAAAGATTGTTAGGCTTTGTTGAGACATATATCTCAGACTGACATGAGTGAGGGTGCGCCGGGAACACACAAGAACTGCTATAAGGGTGTCTTTATTATGCGAACATTACAGCATTTAGAAATTTTATCACGAGTCCGCTCTACAGCTGTCAGTTCAGTGCTGGTAGAAAGCAACGTGGAGAAATTTAGGGTATTTTAAAGGCACAGATGCATGATGTTTGGCTTTCAGAATCACACTTCCCTGTAACCTATACTACATAGTGTATGGAGTGTGCAAGAGAGAATCGTTAACAATAGTGTAAAAAAACATATGATTTCATGATAGTGGCAGAAGATGCAAAACCGTTGCAACAATTTGCATACAGTGCGTTTCACTAAAGTATGTATCCACTCCAAAACTTGCCCATATCTCGTTTCGCGTTCATTTCTGCAGGCTCGCAGGCTCGCACTAGCTCCACGAGATTCCTCGTAGTCGAGGATAGGTAACCACTCGCTTTCAGTAATTTTTTCGTCTGATTCACACGAGAATCAGACGAAAAAATTACTGAAAGCGAGTGGTTACCTATCCTCGACTACGAGGAATCTCGTGGAGCTAGTGCGAGCCTGCGAGCCTGCAGAAATGAACGCGAAACGAGATATGGGCAGGCTTTGGAGTGGATACATACTTTTGAAACGCGCTGTAGGCCTGAATCCGAACCCCCGACCTCGTGCTTACGAAGCCTCAACACTGTCCACTCGGCCCCCTCGGCGCTGCTTTGGAACGTCATCTCCGCAATCACATGGGGTTGCCTTGCGACAGTTTTTCGTCATTTTCGGATCACCCAGTGGCTCGTAGCAAAAACGAAAATCCCTTCCGTGCTCCTCGTCTCATGCCCTACAACATTATGTAGGCCTCGTTGAAAATCGTTAGGGGAAGTTGATGGGCTTCCCTTGTTAGTGAGACCTCAGCATACATTAGAGATTTGTTATGGTATTTTTAGTGTTGCAGACTAAGCTGTAATTATAGGTGGCCGGTACATCGGATTCCGGCGTGGTTTATATTCGTGACGGTGTTTCCTCTTCTGAACCGTCAGGAAAGAGTTTTGTTCCTATTGTGGAAAGAGTTGGATTTAGTGGACAGAAATGGGCAACGGTTAGTTGCTCTATTCTCTATAGAATTTTAAAGTGAGAAATAGCCCTTTATGCAATTTTTATCTCTGTTTAAGGTTTCGAATAGCGGCGCTCGTTACACAAACATACCGAAACACTGGGTGAATGAGCACGTTGTTGTGGATAGTATTGCGCGTTTTAGGGAAGCTGGTTGGAGGAAAAAGGTCAGCCTTTTAATGGTGGACCCTTAGTAATGGTCGTTGAACCAAACTGGTTTCTTTCAGATTCTGAAGGATCTGTGCGAAGTAAACGAGGCGTGTTGGGAAGCCTTTAGATCTACAGGGAACGATCTCGAGGTGCATCCAGTAACTCTCCTTGCATATAACCGGAAGCATCCTTGCTGATTGCTTTAATTTTTTTTCAAAAAAATCCTGCTCCTATGATCGTAAGCCAAGTATTTCGTAAATTCTCATCACGATTTTTGCTGCGATCAAAACACTAGCGCCAGGCAGGGTTCGAACCCCCACCTCCTGCTAACCGAGCAGGATGCTCTACGCCACTACACCACTGGCGGCGTTTGATAGAACACAACATATACACCTCGCGGGACCCGTCAACACTCACCCATATGTGGGGATGAGCCAGTCGCTGATATCAGCACGTAACCAGTTAAGCTGAGAGTGCTGATGAAATTATCCAGTTCATTTTCTTTAAGCATCAAGTGGCTGGTATTGAGGTTGTAAGCTCTCACAACAATAGCGTATCGCAGCAGATCATCGTTATGAGAACTTACAACGTCGATACCAGCCACATGAAGCTTAAAGAAATTGAATTGAATTATTTCTATCAGGACTCTCAACTTAACTGGTTCCACATTGATATCAGCGGCCGGTTCATCCTGATACACGGTCGAGTGCTGATGGGTCCCACGAGGTGTGGAAGTTGAGTCCGATTAAACAGCGCCAATGGTTTAGTGGCGTAGAGCATTGCCGCCCGGTCAGCAGGAGGTGCGAGTTCGAGTCCCGCCTGGTGTCAGAGTTTTGATCGCAGCAAAACATCGTTAGGAGAGCTTACAACCTCGATACCAGCCAATTGAGGCTTAGAGAAAATGAATTTAATCATTGTTTCGTAAATATTCACATTTCCTATTATTACTTTAAATAAGGTGGGCAAAAGGTCACGGGTTACTCATTGGCCATAAAGTATACATATCATCATTGGAGCTTTCTTCCTTGTTATATAGCCAATCGTTGACTTCTTCCGTTATGGGTTTTATTACTACGTAGTTATCTGCTGACAAAGAAATATTAAACATATTCAGGAGCTCATCGAGCAGCAACAAGAACCGGGTTCGTGGAATCGGAAATACGCGGCAAGTTTGCGACGTGCTGGAGAGCGGCGGTTCCAGAAGGGTGTCGCGTTTCTCGGTGCCCAGCAACTAATGTTTCAGTCGAATGGAGGGACCATGACGACGGTTTTGGCTGAGGTTAGAAATATGGTGTATGTCGAAACCAGTAATTTTAAGGTTTATACTTCAGATGACTGCAGCGATTCGTGATTTCGACTTTGCTACATCCACCTACACAATTCAGTTGCGATTCTGTGGTTCGGGCAGAAATGATACGATGGAAATAGGCTTTTCGGAGGAGTCTGAGCGTGACGATTGGCATGAATTACTCCAGCAGGTAGAGCAAATGTAGGCAGAAAGAAGCCATGTAAAAGTAGAAGTTGTGGAAGAGAGTTCGGTGTATCAACGGCGGAACAATAAGCCCTAAAGTTATCTTCACTGGCATATAACACATCCGTTCGCTGGTTGGTAAGTATCTTATCGTTAACGTATACACGTACTTTTGCGGCCCTCCTTAACCACAGGGTAAGGAGGCAAATTTTGCCGCCAGCGGCACTGCCGCGTAGTGTCTTCACACTTTATTTAGGAAAATGCTGCACCTGGGCGAATGCGGCACTGCTAACGCTCCTGCAGCAAGAATGATTCAATTTATTCCTTCGGCAGGTGTCGGATCAGCTAGAGCGCAGACAGAAGGCGGGAAAGCGAATAGCAGCAGTAGGTCCCGACTAGAAAGAGTACAATGCCTCTGCCGCTTGCCACAAAAGTGTGCGGAGGCCTTTAGGACGGAAACAGTCTTGCGGCCCCGCACGGCGATCTCGTCCATTTCGCTCTCATCGTGTTGGGAGCTTCGCCGCGAATGCCGCATGCCGCGACATGCCACGAGTGCAGCCGCAGTATCATGCGCCTTTTATACTCGCGGCACCGCGCGGCGCGGCGTGATGATTGATATTTCGGCGCATCGCACCGCTGGAGGAGAGAGCGCGGCGCGGCGCAATCAGCTGCGGCGGACTCGCTGTGGAGTGGGAGATTTCACCTTTTCGACCAAACTTCTCCGGGAGGGGGGGGGGGGGGTGATTTAGATTGCTGATTACGAATCTGGCATCCGCTTTGACATTACGGCCGATTACGGTACGTTCTGGTGACTAGGCAGTTTGGGCGAAATCGGTGGCCATAGTTATCCGTTCCTTCAGTAATCTAGGAAGGGAATGGAGACCTGTAGACATTCGCGAAGTTTCAGCTACCACGCTAAAGACATGTTTAGAGCACAATGACCCCGGAATGGTCATATGAGAGAGAATTCTGATTGATTCTCGACGATGAGTATCTTCCAACAACTTTACTTTTTGGAACCGCACATGTTGCAAAACAAAGGGTCATTTAGTGCCATTTGCACTGCAGGGAATTTGACCCATAACCACGCTCACCAGTTTGAGCGGATGTTTTCGACCCCAGCCACGAGAGGAATCGCGCTCCACACAGGAATCCCACCACTAACATTGGCAAGCTGCATTGAGCTGGTCAGCCAGACGGATCCTTTCTGGTTTGGTTCTCCAATGACTCGTGGACCGCCTCCTCCGTCGTGTGTCATGGCGCACGGACTGTAGTCCGCAGAAGCTCTTAGCCCTAGTTTATACTTGCGCCACCACGCGGCGCGGCATCACGATCGCCATAGATATCGATTTTTCGCGCCGCTTGGTCGATATCTATCTCGATCGTCGTGCCGCGCCGCGCAGCGGCGCAAGTATAAATTGAGGCTTAGGCCTCTGTTATACTCCCGCGGGAGCATCCGCGGAATGTCTGCGGACCAATGGTGCACGGCGGAGGCGGGCGTGGCGAGGCGCGGCGATTGGCCAGGTGAGGAGTCTCGGCGCGATTCCCGCCCTTCCGCGGATGCTCCCGCGGGAGTATAACAGAGGCCTTAGCCGCGCTGATGCTCCCCTTTTTAAGTGCAGTCGCTCAGCGGCGGGAGTATAAAAGGCGCCTGCACGGCACCGCTTCGCTGAGGGGCGTGGTCCACTTCAAGCCGCCCGTCTCGGCTGCAGGGTAGGACTAGGCAATTCAATTTTTTTTCGATTTGATGAAATTTTGAAGGCGCTCTCATTTGTCATTGACGAAGTGGACGACGTTGATGACATTGAACCTTATGAAACGGTCCCTCTAGACGGTGCCACAGTGCACAGTTTTGCGTACAGTAATCCCCTTGCGGCACGTCGCCGCGCCAAAGGCCTCGCCAGGCTCATCGCAGCATGGCGGCATTCCGCAAAACTCTGTTTCGGATCTTACTTCGTCATTCAAAATTTGAGTGTGAAGGTGCAGCACGGAGAAAATGGTGAGGAATGCTGAGCCCCGGCTCAATTTCGAGGTTCCACCTTGTTGCTGCGCAAGAAAAACGTGGAAGCATTTAGAGATGTCTCTTTTCGTGCTGCCTCTATATCGAGTCAGTAGGTATTGTGCAGAGACGAGGATTTATGGTGGCCATCCGGAATGAGGCCGAAAGGGCGACGCACCTCGCATCGGGAACGCGGGATGACGAATGTGGCTCATCGGCCGGCAAGCCGCCATGAGAATGACGTATCGCGCCGATCACACGAGCAGAGCACGACCGTCCTTTGTAAGGGAGATACTGAAGCACTCGAATATAAAAATGAAACGTGGAATTGCAACGTAAAAAATAACAAAACGAACGTACATTTATTTTGCGCAGGCCGCATTCTACGACTGAATGCTGGTGTTTCTCTACCTGTTTATCACCGTATCGATTGACTCCAATATTTCTGTTTTCGGAAATCCGCCGACGTCTTCTGGCTAGTGAGGTTCGGCCAACAAATGCCGTATGGACTGTATCGTGTCTCGGAACGGTTCGAGTCCATTTCTTGCTGAAGGTAGACGATTACTGTTTGTTGGCCGTTTATGATATCCTTATTAAATTCGAAAAGGGGTTAGTAGAGGCCTATGATTTGCGCTATACATTCCATATGTTCATGATACTTTACCTTATTCCGCATCCAACCAAACTCTTCTTTTCACTAGTACTAACGGTTGTTAACCTTAGTTGGGTATGAGGGTTAGGCCTCGTTTATACTTCCATCGCTGCGCGACGCAATGCCATGTTTAAAGGCCAAATTGATTGGTCGCGTCAACCAGCGTCGACGACAGTCGGCCATGATGAATCCGCGACCAATCGCGCTGTCTAGCGTTATCAACACATGTGAGAAGAAATCCAAAGAAAAGACAAGTAGTCAATAAATTGAATGAACAATAGCAGAAAAGTATGTTATGTCAATTAATGCCGTGCAGGATGTGAAGAGTGCCTCTAGGATCCCGTTTATACTTCCATCGCTGCGCGACGCAATGCCATGTGCAGAGGCCAAATTGATTGACCGCATTGCTCAGCGTCGACGCCACCCGGTCGGAGCGAATCACGTGAATCCGCGACCAATCATGCCGCTCAGTGTAGGATCGCGTCGCTTTCGAAATGGGCGCAATGCGATAGATCGCGGTACTGCTGCTCCAGCTGATCTTCGCAGTGTGGACTCGCACTTTCCTAGTATGTCATCGTGCATAAAGTACACAATCGTGTGTAATTACGTGACCACGTCGCTGGCTGTTCGGAGTGCTCATCGTCGTCCGAAACAGTGCGACGCGATGGGACGCGTGCACAGTTAGAATCGCTTCGCCCGATGGTGGAAGTATAAACGGGGCCTTAGAACGCTGACCTGCTTATGGTTCCTATAGGTATTTCTACAAGTGAAATCCGCATTCACTCCGCCTCCTGCCATTAATTAATGCGTGCTAAAAAGAATTAGCCACTGACCCTAACGTCTTTACCCTCTACCTTCTAATTGATTCTAGCCGTCTTTTTCAACCATGGAGTCTTCTCCAAGTCTCAACATTCCTGGATGTATGCTGTCAATATCTGCCGGAGTCGACGGCGTCGTTTGGTCTTTAGCCGCGGTTTGTCAATTAGAACAACACAATTTCTTCGTAAATTATAGCTTTCTTTTAAAGGATGGAACAGTTTATGCCCTTTCTTCTGGGTTTGATCTATTCTCTGGAAACGCTGTGCATATCTTTGTGCAGAGAACAGAAGTAGTTAAGGAGGTATGTAGCGCTTTTTGCATTTTAAATAGGAAATGAACATTAAATACGCTGTGATTAAATCTAACTTGACCTTTTTTCGATCGTGGAGTATCAGAAACATGCGTTTATGCGTGGATTCGTCTCCTTTCAAGGGTCGTCTAGTGGAGTCTCAGCGTGGATGGAAGGTTCTCGTGCAGTGAATGGACTATATGAGAGGTATTGTTATATTTCTTATGCTAAGAAAATGTGCGCATATCTGCTTGTTTCTGTGTCAGCGAGAAAGTGTCATTGAAGACTGCCATCTCGTGAGTGGAGTTGGATCGAAAACGAATATCGACTGATCGACAAAGAGAAATATGAGGATGGGTGGACCTACTCAGAAACTATAGACGGTGCGTACTGCGCCGCCAAGAAGAAGGTATGATGAATATCCTTTTAGTCTCAGTGTTAGGCGTCTTTAGGCGTCTTAGCGCGAGTAGGAAAGAGTCAGTTTTCCTCAGAATCGCTCGCTAGTGCACGGTGGTTGGTCCTGGTTTTCCTGAGTAGTTGGCTCTCCTACAGTATTAATGTGAATGGGCAGAGACTGTCGCGACTCTCGCCACTACTCTTTCAAGGACACGTTGGTGCGCGTGGCGTGCAGGTCCCAGCGCGACAAGCGCGCGGGAACTCAGCGACGCACTCTATCTAATAGATTGCCTCAAACCAATCATTCGTAAGCTGTTGCAAGCTAGCACAAGATGTCGTATGTAAGGCCTGTTCATACTTCGCAACAAGAGCGACTCGTCGCCCGTGCAAAACATGCATATCGATTAAAACCGAGCGCGCGCGGCCGAAAAGTGTTCATACTCGAGCGCCGTCGCTGTCGCTCCAGTCCCTCTTGTCGCTCAAGTCGCTCCAGTCGCCGCTGTCACCTGTTCGTACTTGCCGTTCCCGCGCACGCCACGCGCGCTACGCTCTCGTCGAGCGTGCAAAACATGCAAATCGATTAAAACCGAGCACGCGCCGCCGAAAAGTGTTTATGCTCGAGAGCAGGCGCAGTCGCTCCAGTTGCTCTTGTCGCTCAAGTCTCCAGTCGCTGCTGTCGCGAAGTATGAACAGGCCTTAAGTTACACGAGGACCCCTCTAAGTCATAGGTAACCTAGGTGACCTACTGCTAGTATAAATCTAGTTTAGATCAAAGTCGCCGTCAAACGATCCTAGGAAAGTGCTATAGCTACAAGGCAGATCAGAATCTCGACATCGTCGGGACGCTTCCTCACACGCCGCGAGTGTGGACGCGTGCGTAATGTTTCGAACTAACTAGGCACGAAACATTAGCTTCCACGAAAGCTTCTTGACATTTTGGAATTTTAAACTTGCACTGCAGTTAGTTGAAATTCCTGGGCGCAACCTTGCAAGTTAGCTACCCGCGAGGGATGTCGCAAGTAACTTGTCTTGGAGGTCTAAAGACGCAAGTAAGACGTTTTGGAGCTCATAAGGCTCAAGTAGCTTGTTTAAAATTTTATGAGTTCTCGGCACTAGTCGTCGCCGCCCTGAGCTATAGTTCCGACGTTTTACCCGAGGTATCGTCCACTTGTTGCTACTCTTCGTGTACTTCAACTCAAGCTGGCGCTACTAGTACGTACAGCGTAGGACAGTGACAATACGCTGGAGCCGCGAGAACGCTCTCGTAGGTAACTAGCGCTACCTGGGGTCGGATTCATCATCGACTAACGTAACTTTAACGAGAATTGTAAGCGAAAAGCTCAGATAACACGGCTTATCGCTCACCATATCGCTTGATAAGCCGCGTTATCTGAGCTTTTCGCTTACAATTCTCCGTTAAAGTTACGTAAGTCGTTGATGAATCCGGCCCCTGGTCACCGCTCGCGTGAGCAAAGCACAAGCTCGTGAATAGGAGCCAGGCAAGTACTGCGGACCGCGCTTGGGGATTCCCGTAAGCTAGTGCGGTCTTAGCTCGTAGGATATTGTTCTCCATCTTGGTATTGCAATGCGTGTGTAATACATACTTAAACTGGTATGTGATCGCAATGCGGCACTACAGAGACGTCAAATTTGTAGGGCCTATGATAATTCAGACTCCTGCTCTATAGGTTCATGACGACTTGCTTGCATCACGATCTTACGTGTTCTTATTCTATGTATTGTAAACCGGAATATGATAATTTGACCGCTCAATTTCTTATGGATTCTTGTGGAAAGAACGTACCACATCATGTTGCCTGCTCTAGGGCCGAGCGCGGCGTCGACGGTGGCAGAGACGCTGTCGATATGATGGTCGTGGTCCTTGGATTCTCGTCGAAGCGCCACCTATGCGCTGCATAGATGTCCAACGAAAACAGGGTGACAGGGTTCGTACTCTAAAATTTTTTCGTGCTGTCTCAATTCTGGTTTCTTGTTCTAGATTCTTGTCTGGGGTGTCACTACAGATGGACAAGTTCTTTTGCGGCAAGGCGTGACGGCCGAGCAGTCACAGGGAACTACTTGGAAGCATGTTGGTGGCTTCACTGTAGTCAACGAGTTCGACTATACGTTTTAAGCACGCTCTTATAGATAGTCAGTGATTTCTGTATCACTGCGATTTGTGCTGCGTCTCCTACCTGTGTATACGCAACAACAGCAGAGGGTAGGTTGCTGCGACGCGAATGCTCAGACCAAACCGATATGGAATGTGTAGGTGAGCAACTGAGATTTTTTGTAAAAATACTGAGATGCTGCATTTAACTAAGTATGTCTGACCCTCGCTGATCACGATAGCCAGTCGCAACTCCGCTCGCTCTATGGCGGATAAAAGCGATAGTATGGCTCTGAGGGGGACTCCTTCCCATTCTCTCGCATACCATCGTCTCACTCTGATCAGTCAACTTCTTCGAGCTCTTTGCCATTGGTTGACGGCTCTCCGCCCGTTTCCGAAGTCCACGGTCGGATAGCCTGGTCACCTCATCAGCGGACCCAGTAGAAGGAAAGACTGGTGGAAAGGGAAAAGGCAACGGTAACGGAAACGGTTAAAAATGGAAGAAAGGAACAGACATTACAGTTCCGTCGGTAAACATCCGCCAAAACGCGGCCGGCGGCGGATTAATCCGCCGCCGGCCGCGTTTTGGCGGATGTTTACCGACGGTACTGTACTTGGTATACATGTAAATTTAGGATATTGGTCGATTGTAGTAGGTCACGTAGAATGTGGATTGGATGTAATGAGGGTTTGTGTATAAAAAATTTATGAAGTAAAATGTGTATTTAATCTACGGTATAAAAGTAGTTTAATAAAGAACCACCAAACTATGTGGAACCGTAACGCAGTTCCCAAAAATTGACACAAAATCATAAGATTTGAAGTTTTCATCATTGAAATTGAACATATTGTTGATTTTGCCAGAATTTCACCAAAAGTGGTTCACTGTGGATGTTGAGGAGCCCAATTATACTCCTGTCCTTCCATCCCCTTTTATCCCTTTGAAAGCAGGGGACCAGCCCTTTTACTACTCCACATATAAAGACCACAAACTTTTTGGTGTTATGGAGCACGCTACGCTCAAAAGTTGGGTTAGAAGTCAATACCTTAGTGGGTCATTACGCCTGCTCTACTTTTTATGTTTGACGTAAGCGGTTGTTCAGAGCTTAAGTGCAGAGGAACCTATGCAACCCATCATAGATTTTACCTTAGTCTTAAATTTATATTTTCTTTATATACAATGCATAGCTTTATTCTTTACATTGAGTCAGTGTACTACTGCAAGTTCGGTTTGACTATCTCGAATGGAAGCGTAATGAAGGCCTAGGTATGACCGGAATTAGGACCGGACTCCTAGGTGCTTCCTTCTGTCTGTGCTGCTCGAAAATGATTTCCTCACTCTATCGGAATTACGCCATAGCTGTGCTGATTGTTCTAGCTGATCTCTGCTTCAAGTGTTACAATAAAGTTATTTGCATTAACTCCTATTCATAATTTGATATAATACCTTTTAATCTCATTGTACTTTTGTTTGTTGTGCAGTGGCCTTTACCTATGCTCTGAACTGCTGCAAAGCACTAGCCTTTATCAAACTTTCAGTATACTGATAGCATGCTTCATATTTTTCACCAGTGTGTTTTTTTTTAATGGCGCACCTTACGCATAAATAAATAAATATGGGAACACGACGCGTCTCTCTTCTCATTTTTATCGCTTCGCTCCTTCACACTATATTTTGACAGGGTCAAGGCCTTCACACTCAGGTAGCAATGGACAGTGTTCCAATCGATATCGAAGGAAAATAGAAGCTGTATTTCCTGAATTTTTTTTGCTGAATGCCGAATAACTTTTGTTTCGCCCAATGTTTCAATGGCACATAAGGCAGTGCTGCTAATTTTTACCCCTTTGCTTAAAGGCGGAAAGGAATCCTACCCTATATCGAAATCGACGTCAGAATCGTCGTGACGTCTGGCCATAAGATTTCTGCAATTCTCATTTTCAGAAATTATTTATCTTGAAATTCTGCGATCGGCTTGGCTGATCTAACAGTTTTAAGGGGATTTATGCTTCAGTTGCAAGACGGCACACCGTTATTTTGTTTATTTATTTATTTATTATTAATACATCCATAGGGATGTGCCACCAATGATCGAGAACAGGCCGCGAAAAAATTGCCCGGAAAGGACGCGAATAGGAAAAAACTCAGAACTCAACTTACAATCAGCGAAAGTGCTAAAAAGCTATCGAGAACATTGAGGAAAGGCCCACCATCTATGAACCTGCGCATCTATGAAGGAGAAAATAACCAGAGAAGGGTAGGACAGCCAACCCACAAGTGACAGTGTTTGGTGTCAATGTATCTGAATTGCTCAGGGATGGCTGATGATTCTTATGACAGAACTTTTAAAGGCCTAGTACTGCAGATTTCTTTGTCATTATAGCTTGATAGTCATGATTATACTCGTATTTATTTTTCTTCCGTTTTATTTCATGTTGAACTGCTATATGTGCGCTATCGGCTAGACCATGATTGTTTTTCTGTCTTTAAGGAGTTGAGTTTTTTCTTTATATGCTCTGTATTTCTTGGTGCCCACTCTCCGTGTTTTTGTTTTGTAAGGGCTGAGAGGATGATGGTGATACCGTCGGTGACAGTGAACAGTGACCCCCACAGAGCCATTCCCGAGCAACTCAGATGACACCATACACACTGTTATGAAAGCTATCAATACTGATTAAACGGCGCAGGCGATCAATTGCAAGCTACCGCATCCCCGGACGTTGTGAAACTACAAACCCACCTATTGCGTTTCATATTAGCCCTATTACTAGTACAATCCTGTAGCAGCTGCTTCTAGATTGGTCGGAAGTGGTTTACTCTCCGTTGAGAGGTGTGTTTTCATTCTGTGCCTCGGAAGACTTCGTTGTTCTCCTCCCAGCCAACGACACGCAGCTTGTGCTTATTGATGTGAAAAAAGGTGAGCTCTCAAGTACTGTCAAGTGCTACCCTTTTGACCCTCATGTAGTTCCTTCCAGCAAAGTCGAAAACGTCCCTCTCAATTCCGAAGGCTATCTTCATTACGATGGACACCCAGCAGAACCTGTATTACTGTGACGGCTCAAACATCGTGAAGTTGGAAAAATATTGCGACTCTGCTAATCAACTGTTAGGAACAGATTACCGAGTTGTTGAGAGTGTGTCTGATGGAAATTATGCGCAGTGCTGCTTTACCTGAATATGTGTTCTCTCGCCCAATTCTGCGACAATAGTGTTAAGTTTTATACTGAGGTAATATTGCTGAATTGTTAGATCAGTTTCGTTGTGTTTCTTCATCGCGTTGCTTTGTTCTTCTTTGCTACTACTGGTCAAGAACTAAATATAACGAGTCTTTCATAGATTGTTGTCAGCACCATGCGTATATACCATCCATACACATGGGGCTGGCTCAGCTTCAGACCTAAAGACCAATCGGCTTGAGTACTGTTGGGATCAAATCAAAGCGGACGAAAAGCGACAGCTCAGCAACAGGTTGTCGGCAACGGGTCGCCGTAGTATAACATAGGCCTATGAGGGAAACAACCACATTCAGTCAATTCATTCAGTTGTGACGACACCTCCCTCCAGGGCACGTCAAAAATGAGTGCACAACGTTCTTTTATTGTTGATCTTGCTGGGCTGCTTAATGGATTTTGATGGCAGCTAAGTCAGCAGATTGAACTGGGATAGTTACACTCGCTCTATTACCGGTTTTACTGAGAAGTTCATAAACGGAGATGAACGCCCGACCGTTATCAATCAGCGCAGACTGGTCGGAATCCCTTAGGGCCCGTTTATACTTCGACGCAGAGCGATGCGACACAACGTATTGTGGCCACATTGAGCGAGCGACGCGATCGATCAATTTAGCCACTATACATGTCATCGCGTCGCTCGGCGTCGGTAGTATAGACGGAGCCTTACCTGGTTCAGTGCCATTCCCGAGGCCAGATTCATCAACCGCTTACCGTCCTTCAATGGTGAAAATAAATGAAGCCTGGGCCCGGATTCATGAACGCGGCCGGAGGTAAGTTCTACCCCCACTTACCTCGATGACCATTTACCCGCCACTTTCCCTGGACTTACCTCTCTTTTCTGATTTATGACGGCGAAGGCGAGGGTTTTGCTCCGCGGCCAATTTCATCAGCTAGCAGCCAAACCAAGCAGTCACATTTGCTGCTGGGAAGTCGCTGCCACCGACACTGCAGCATCGTAGTTAGGGGAAATGAAATGTGAAATGTGAGGTAAGGGGAAGAGGGGAGGGGAGGGAGAGGGGTGGAAAGTGGTAGCATATTAGGCAGTAGGGATGCTATTGTAAATATGGGCCTACATGCTAATAATGGATGCCATCCACCACAGTAGTCCCCATAAACAACATATGCCAAGGGAGACAAGGTGGCGGACCGGCATAGTCCACCCACGCAAATCGTAATCTACTGTAATCGTAATCGTAGATTACGATTTGCGTGGTGGACCGGGCTCATGGTGGCCCAAGCCGACCTACAATGCCACTAAGGCGCCTTTTATACTCGCGCCGCCACGCGGCGCGGCATGATAGCTGACATACCTATCGATTTTTCGCGCCGCCCGGCGGCGCCGCATCGTTTTCATACTCCGCCGCCTCAAAACACCACATTTGACGGAATTTCGGGTTACGGTATTCGGCGAATCGCGCCGCTGGAGGGAAGGGCGCGGCGCGGCGCGATCAACTGCGGCTGGCTCGATGTGGAGTGGAGATTTCACCACCGAGATGAGTCATTTTGTACCAACTTCGACTAGGGAAGTTCTTAGGGGTGCTGATTACGAATCTATCATCCGTTTTGCGTGTTACGCTGAAGTTTGGGCGGAATCGGCAACCATGTCCTTAGTCACCCGTACATTGCGTAACCTAGGAAGGCAGTGGAGATCTGTAGACATTCCCGAAGTTTTAGCTACAACGCTAAAGATATGTTTAGTGCACAATGATCCCGGAATGGCTATATGAGAAAGAATCCTGAGTGATTATCGACAAGGAGTACCTTCCAACAGTTTTGCTTTTGAGTCCGCACAAGTTGCAAAATAATGTGTCGTTTAGTGCCGTTTGCATTGCAGGGGACTCACCAATACCACATTCACCAGTTTCAACTGTAGGTTGGGCAGCCGACTTTGACTTCAGTCTTAAGAGAGGATTTGTTGCTCTCCATAGAAATCCTACCACTAACATTGGCAAGATACGTTCCGCTGATCAGCCAGACGAATCCTTTCTGTTTTGGTTCTCCACTGACTCACGGACCGTCTTCTCCGTCACCCGTCACGGTGCTCTAACCATAGTGAGCAGAAGCTCGTGGCCTCGCGTCGCTGACGCTCACCCTTTCTAACTGCAATCGCGCAGCGGCGCGTCAAATTCGGGGCGCGGCGCGACTGGCCGCGCCGCGCCTTTAATTGACGCGCCGCGCCGCGGCGAGAGTATAAAAGGCGCCTAAAGGGAGCAGATCACATAACAATAAGTGGCATTGTGGGCCGCCATGGTCCACAGAGCCCAAAAACCATAGAATTCAAGACTAATAGAGAAAAACGAAAGGTCAAACAACTCACCATAGGTCCGGTGAAAGACAGCGCAGGTGATGGCAACTAGGTGCCCCTATCGAACATTGATTATGCGGCTGGCGGCCAGCTCAGAGCTGGCAACGGACCAGCGGAGGGTTGCACTGGGTCAGAAATAGGCCACGGAGCAAAACCCTCGCCTTGAAGGTAAATGTTCCCCGACGCGCCGATGGGGTAGCATTTGCCTCGACACTCACCCCCGATTTTACCCGCCGCGCGTTCATGAATCGCGCGTAAGGGGGGGGGGGTGGTGTAAATTTTGCACTTATCCGCCGGTAAATCATTCATGAATCCGGCCCCTGATGTTAATGTCAGGGGAATACCGCCAAACGAATAATGAATACCTCCAAACGCCCTGATCATGTCTGACCAGGGCGTTTGGCGGTATTCTCACCGTTAGAGGGCGGTTAGCGTTGGATGAATCTGGCCCATGGAATTGCGCACTCTGTAAGAACTCTAGCACGAATCCAAAATCAAAGCGGCAATTAATTTCATACCATTTTTTATGTTTGTCAATTGCTTAACAACTGAATGAGAATGTCTCTCGCTACTTCTAAGCAGCTTATGAGATGAAAGAGTTACTGCGCTGTGGCGTGAGGGAACGTCCGTCCGAGCTTTATTTCGTTAGCAGACAAACTAGAGGCCGAATTCATCAACGGTTAAACTCGTGGATATGCGGGGTATAAGGGGTAGAGACAAGATAGTGGTCAGGTAGGGATGAGACAAGAGTCAGAGACGCAGGCTTCATCGTGGGTATCTCTACCCCCTATACCCTCGGGTTAGTCGTTGATGAATCCGGCCCCAGCTACGTAGATAACCGACTCTACCTCATTAGACGGAGGCTACGGCGGAGATTTTCTTTTTTGAGCGCTTTCTGAAGCGGATTCACGATTTTTAAGTTAGTGGGTTAATAGTAATCGATAATTTTACCAATAGAGCAGAGTACCAGAGGGCAAGTGCGGTACTCATTATATTATTAGGTTGGCGCATAAGTTCTCGGACATTTGGGGCATGAAATATTTATTATCACAGCCTACGAACAACAATATCAAATCACTTGGAGTAACCACCCTTTACATCAATTGTCTTTCGCCAACGTGCTGGTAAGTCATGGATGCCTTTTCTCCAAAACGTGGCCGGTTGTGATTCGAAAAATGTGAGCAGTGCCTCCTTGACATCCTCTCGGTTCCTTAATTGCTGGCCGTCCAAATAGCGTTGAAGGCTTGAAAGCAAATGATAATCAGAAGGAGCGAGACCTGTTGGGTAAGGTGGTTGTGGAAGAACGGTCCATCCGTAGTCCGCCAACTCAGCCGCCGTCGCTCTAGCAATATGCGGTCCAGCGTTGTCGTGTTGAAAATACACCTTCACTTGCTCTCCTCGTGTGGTTTGAAGGTGGGCCCTCAACTTCCTCAGTTGGTTGACGTAAACCTCTGCCGTCACTGTTATCCCTTGGTCCAGCAGCTCCCTGTATTCTACGCCAAGAACGCTCCACCAAATGCATAGCATCACCTTTTTCACGTGAAGGTCGGGTTTCGGAACGTCCTCTGCCTCTCCGGTTGCGTCAACCCACTGTGCACGCCGGTGACAATTAGAGTAGAGTATCCACTTCTCATCCCCGGTGACAAGGTTGTCCAGCCATCCGCGGGTACGTCTGAGGGTAAGGAGAGCGACAGAGCGACGTCGGCTCTGCGATCCATGTCATGTTGTGTCAAGTCGTGAGGTACCCAGCGACGCAATTTTTGCACCTTGCCAATCGACTTCATTCCTCGAACGACTAACACCAAGAGTACTTGATAGTTCGCGAGTGGTCTGGTATGGGTCCGCTTTCACTCCACTTTGGAGGCCATCCAAATCTAGTGTCATCGGGCGCCCTTCTCGTTCATTATCTTCAACGGAGAATTCACCAACGGCAAACTTCGAGAACCACTGGCACACAGTACTTCGAGCAGGAGCACTCTCGTTGTAAGCATCCTTCAGGCGACGATACGATTCGTTGGCATTGAGGCCAGATTGATGCAGGAATAACATGACGTGCCGAATATGCGTCTCAGTAGGGATGAATTGCTTAGCCATAATAGCTGACGTTAACAACGCAGAAGTAAATGTTAGGAACAGTTTTGTAGCCCTTTCCTTTCTCTATCGATTGATCATTTACGCGTTGATACATGTGAGAAATTTGGCGGGAAAATGCGCTTTCAATTCAAGGGGATCAAATGTCCGAGAACTTATGCACCAATCTAATATATAGTTCGGTGAATGATATAATTCTACGCCAGTATTCACCCACTTTTACGCTCTCGTGCATTCCAGTGGCCAGATTCATCAACCGCTTACCGGCCGGTAACGGCACGATGAGAAGTACCGCCAAACCTGCTGATACCGCAATTCATCAATATGAGTGTGTAAATTTGGGTTAAAACTCGCTGTACCGCCTACCACGTAGGACGGTATGGCGAATTCGTGGTGAGATGATATCGGCGATATCGTTGATGAATCTGGCCCCTGGTAATGCTTCAATTTCTACCCTCTACCTAAATAACCCTGGGTAAAGTCATGAATCCAGCCTCTGTTTCGAATGCTGTAGACAATAATGGGGATTCTACCAGTCCGAGGTATGCCAGAAGAGAACTGACCTGCAGAGACACACTGGCTTCTATTGACGCGCGGCTCTAGGCTCGCCCAGAGCCGGCGGTATCGCTTGTCTCGGCGCGCTACCCCACAATTTTCGACGTCGCTCACAACCGATTACGCAGGAATGTCAATGGAACGAATGTAGCTGATAACTGAACAGTTTTATTGCTGTAGTGGTGTATTGCTCGAGCTCCACACGATGTTTTTAAAGGTGTTTATTATCCAGAGTTTCGGCGGTATCGCCTTCATTAGACTCTTTAGGCCTTCGCACACTTTTGCGGCAACGCGGCACGCGGCAGGCAGAAAAACTGCCGCGTAGAAGGCAACACTGCCTCGTAGTGGTGAAAGGACGACTTGTAGCGGCACACAACCTCGCCCCGCTTCATCGCCACCGCAGCTTCGCTATTGTTATCATCACCAGTTTCCATTCCAGATCCCCGCCACGATCAGCTAGAGCCCAGGGGACGGATTCATCAACGACTTACAGCAATTTAGCGGAAAAAAATACAGCCAAAATCCCTGGTAGCGCGGCTGAAATGTTTCACCACATCGCTTGATAAGCCGCGCTATCAGGGATTTCGACTCTATTTTCTCTGTTAAATTGCTGTATGTCATTGATGAGTCCGGTCCCAGAACAGAACTCTATCGGCATGTAAGCGGCTGCAGAGGCAGTAATGCTTTGAATCATTACTGCCGCTGCCGCTTTGGCGGCCCCGCTTCTACCGCCAAGGTGGCACATCAGCGGCAAGGTTTGCCACCAATGTGCCGCCTTGGCGGCATCTTCTTCGTGTCTGCCCTATGATTAGTTGTGCCGCAAAAGTGAGTGGAGGCCTTTATGGGAAGCTAGACGAACCAATCGGTTAGAAGCAGGGCTGTTATTTATTTACTTATTTATTTATTCAAAGCATAGATTATATGTAATCTAGCGTGAAGAAACAGTAGTATGTAAAAAGTAAAACACATGCAAACGTCAACCATTTAAACAGCACACAATCTGCAACATAAGCGAGCAAGGTTAGCAAGCAGTAGCATTTCTACATGCTTGCATAGGCATCCTCGATAGGTCATCGTACTTCCCAAGCAAAGAGTTTAATTCCTTAAGAATTCTATAGGTTAAGCTTTCAATTTTGCAATAGGTACTCGAAGGTTAACTTTCCCTGTGACGGTTCTTGACATTGTTTCACTAAAAAATCCAGCTGGGTTGACAGATAGCTTTCCGGAAAGTAATTCGTATACCATGACAAGATCCGAGATTTTTCTTCTATTCTTCAGTGAAGGGAGACCAAACTGGAGAGACCATTCGGTAACTGATTATAGTCTACTGAGAAACATCTCACCATAAGCTTTCGTGTAAAATTGTTTTGAGCGCTTTCTATTATATCGATGTCCCTCTCCTTAGTTGGATTGAATACGGTAGTACCTGTTTCCACAATATGTCTCACATACATTTTGTGCACACGTATTTACACATCTGGCGCATTTGATTGCAAAGCTCTGAAGAGGTTGTAGATGCGACAACTGGCTCTTCTCACCAGAACTCAACAGTGTTTAGAAAAACACAAATCACTTGTAATAGCGAAACCCAAATCACGAGCTTCTTGGACTTCGTCTAGAGCTTCTCCTTTAATGCTTTTGGTTTGAGTCACTGTTTGACCTCTAGATCCATCACCAGAACGTGTGTCTTTTCAGCAGAAAGCGGGAGATCCCATTTTTCTGCCCACTGGCTTACTGCATCAATTGAATCCTCAGTACGGGTGCGTTACGTTAGGCAGCTCCCTGGGTTACGGTAGCGGGCCGCGCCGCGCGCCACCGCCCCGATCACGGTAGCGTGGCGCGTTGTTCAGCCCCCCCCCCCCTCGGACGGACGGGTCCGACTGCTGCCGACAGGGACGGCTAGTGACGTCATACGCGTCTAATCAATGGGCGCGCTAGAGCACGAAGTTATGCACCACCGACTGTTGGCTACGCTCTTTCGGCTTGGTAGAAAAGGGAGACAGTGAAATACCTCCGCTTCAGCTTGTATGTTGGAGAAATACGAAGGTTTCTGAGTGTTTGCTAAAAGGGTGCCTGCGAACGACATGACACCTAAACTATCACACGCGAGTTGGAGAAGTGTAACGAGGAAGTGACGAGCGAAATTACAATCAAGGGGAAAGTTACGGATTAATACTCCAATGAACAGTTTTTAAAGCCTAGCAAAGGTCCCATGTCTCAGCAATCCCTCAAAAATTTTTCAAGGCCGAGTATTCAAAGAAAAATGTGTAGGGATGTTAATATTGTTATGCCGAACGAGGTTGTAAGGTGATATGCTGTATGCGTGTGGTGTATTGAGCAGCTCAATAAATATCCACCTTACAACCTCGTTCGCCACAGCAATATTGACATACTTAGAAAATACCGAGGTTTTACGAAGAGAGAACTTGGAGAATGTATAGAGAATTTCGGGAACCGTCTCCCAAACACCTGTGAAAGTTCATTGAAGTGTCTGGCAACAGTAACCTTCCTATCACAACGGACAATATATTAGAGCAGAAAGCAGTGGTCTTCAAGAACAGTGACACGATAGAGAATCTGTGGAAAAGACGCCGTAAACATTAGATATCCTCTTGGGTGGTTATCTCACCCCATTGTCAGAAGTATTATTACCCAGCTACTTTATCAAAATCTCTTCTCCTTACACCTTCCAGCTTTTCCTCTGTTCATGCTATAGTTCGAGTTTTATACCATTTCCAAACGGTTTACATATGCCCCCGGTTTTTCTTTCTTGTTGAGATAATCCATTATTAATCCAGAGAATCGGGAATAAGCTCAAGCTTCTACTCCATAGTATCCCCTGCCCCGATAAAAGTGTGCATGTTTTGTTGTTGTTAATTTGCAGTTTGCAGTTTGCACTTGGTTCTGAAACTTCTAAATAATAGCCACCACAATCGTTTTTCGAATTCTCCTTACAACGTGGCTTGCCATTTCTCCTCAGTCATATGAAGCAGATCTCATTCCACTCGAACGTAGTTAACAAACGCTCCCACTTCCTCAGTCTACCAAAAGACGTCAAATGTTCCACCAACATTGTGTACCATTTAACTGTTTCCCTTCTTCTGCGCTAGTAGAAGGAACGCAGTCGAAAGCAGTCGGCACACCCTTCCGCGCCCTAGCGCGCCCAGCAGACTCAATTTTTTTGTAAATTTTGACATCGACACGTCATTATCAAGATACAGGCGCCTCAATCAGTGCCAGATTCATCAACGGCTTTTAGAGATTTAACGGAGAAATTACAGCCGAAATTCCTAATAATGCTAGCACTTCACCATATCTCCTGCTGATAAGCCGCGTTAATTCACGTCTTTTCAAAAATTTCGGCTGCAATTTCTCCGTTAAATCTCTGCAGGTCGTTGATGAATCCGGCCCTAGCACAGAACTCTGGCAGCGTCAAAGCGGCTCCAGAGGCAATAATGCCTTGAATCATTACTGCCGCTGCCGCGTTGGCGGCCCCGCGTCTACCGCCAAGGCGGCATCTTCTTTGTCTCTGCCTTATGCCTAAAGATAGGACTGCCGCGTTGCCGCAAAAGTGTGCGGAGCCCCTTACAGGAGGCCAAACGAACCACCGGCTTCTACAGGAGGCCAATCATTTGGAAGCAAGGCTGTTATCAAGACACAGGCGCCTCAATCAGAGACGAGATTCATCAACGACTTACAGCAACTTATGGCCTATGTTATACTCTCGCTCACCCCGAGCGGCGTCTACTAATAGTCTCCCATATAATAGTCTCGCGCGGCGCGATGATTCGATATGGGAGCTTATCATTAGACATCGTTCGGAATGAGCGGTGGTATAACATAGGTCTAAAGCCCTAGGCCTATGCCATACCATCGCTCACCCCGAGCAAAGCCTAGTGATAGGCTCCCATATCGACTCATCGCTTCGCGCGATCGATATGGGAGCTTATCATTAGGCCTCGCTCGAGGTGAGCGATGGTATGACATAGGCCATACGAACACTTTTGCGGCAACGCGGCTGTCCCATGTTTAAGCATAATGCAGAGACGCAGAATCACCGCGCGAGGCAAAACTACCCTAGTTCGGAATGCCGCTGATGTGCCGCGTTGGCGGCAGCGGTAGTAATGATTCAAAGCATTATTGCCGCTGCAGCCGCTTTGCTGCCGAAGTTTCTGTCCGGGCTCTAGCTGATCGGGGCGGGATCTAAAATGGAAACTGATAATGATTGTGATAACGAAACTGCGTTGGGGATGAAGGGGGCGGCAAAGTTGAGGATGAGCGCCGCCTAGACGGCAGTTCTGCCTCCTGCGAGGCGGTTTTGTTGCCTGCGGCGTACCGCGTTGCCGCAAGTGTGCGGAGGCCTTAACGGAGAAAATACAGCCAAAATTCCTGATAATGCGGCTTATCAACACGAAACATTTCACCATATCGCTTGATAAGCCGTACTATCAGGGATTTCGGCTGTATTTTCTCCGTTAAATTGCTGTAAGTCGTTGATGAATCTGGCCCCAGAATGCCAGTCAGAGGTTGACCAGAGGATGGCATACTGATTGGAACGCCAGTGTCTTAGGCCTATGGTATAGTCCCCCGAGAGTGTCCGAGGGACGTTCGCGGACGGGAAGTGCACCGCGGAAAGTGGTCGCCGACCCGGCACGGTCGACGGCAGACACTGAATGTTAATCGCCTTGGAGCGCTTTATCACTCCGTGAACTAGGAATGTTCCAACTTCACGGAATCGGTCGCTTTCGAATTGGAGCACGTTTATTTTTGATAGTTTTTGATACATTGCACTGCGGGAGGTTGTCGGTCGGCGAGATCGTCCCGCGGATGGGAAGTATACCAGGCCGTCCACCGACCACCGCTGACGATCCGCGGAAAATGGGTGTTGCGGACTGCGGCTATTGGGCGCGCATTGGGCCCCGACTAGATTATTCCCGTTCCGCGGATACTTCCGCGGGACTATACCATAGGCCTTAACAGCGGCCCTGCTTCCGACCAACTGGTATATCTGGCTTCCTGTAACGCTCTTAGGAAGGCGACATCCTCGAAACGTTGGCCAATAAACTCCTTTAAAAACTTTGCATGGAGCTTAAGTAAAACACCACTACAACAACATTTTCGATGCGGAGGTTCATATTCCACACCACGTCAGTGTCCTGTCCTGTCTCAGCTGGTTTCCGCTCTGCACGTTGCTATTGAAAGTACCTGACTAAGGTCATGAAAAATTTATTTCCGAGTTCAATGTGCACAAAGAGGTAGGAGGAATGAAATGCAGGAAAAGGAGTGCACAACTTGCAGCGAATTCTTATTAAAAACAAGACTAGCAGGGTGAACGCAGAAATACAGCAGCTATGAATTCGGCATTAACAGTGGTCTATAATTGTACGGTTCAATTTTTCTGGATTGCATTTTTCTATAGGAATTAACTCAACGATTGAAATGACGCTCTCAATCAGTGTCGTCATGAAAACAGTCTGAACAGTAATACCCTTCCATGTTGGATCCAGACAGATTATAGTCGTCCATTCCCGGCGAAACCGTCGGACGTCTTTCTTCCTTCGCCATTGCACGCTCTTCCGCATCATCCTGTGTGCCGTGAAGTGCAAGCACTTTTAGTTTCATTGCTTTTCTTCTGGAGATCTCGGACGGATCGTCAGCTGTTCTGTCCAATTGCTTCTCTGTGATTTTTTCTGCATGAGCAGTCACTTTTGTCACCGGGGCCTTTTCTGAAGGAGGTGTTCCTGCTACTTCTTTTGAGCCATCAATCTTTTTTCGGCCTGCGTCTTTTTGACGGGTTACTTGCACCCCTTTTTGCGTGGTGTCTTTGGTAAAACTCTCAGTCTTCGTAGCCTTCCTACGTTCTTTCATAGGTCCTTGTTTCGCAATAGATATTCCCTCTTTTGACTTTCCAGTGCGCACCTTAAAAATTTAAATTAAAGCAAATTGTTTACTTTATTAAGAAAAGCTTTTTAAGTTGAAAAGTGGTGTGACTTCTCGTAGATAACTTTCCAGAAGTTCTATTGCAGTGCTAACGTATGTAGCATTAGGCTGTCGCAAAATGAGTCTCCGTTTCGAGGTATGTACAATGTAATGTTTTTCACTCTTAATCATTCCGTCTCATGGAAAGCCACACGAAGTGGTAAGTTTTTTCCTGCACTTTCAGAAAACATATGTGGATGTCGCTCTAGTTCTCCTAGCCGACCTATTCCAAGGCTCCGTAAAATCATGAACCGACGCATCTGGGACATTCTGCGGCAGAGGCACCCCGTAACCTTAGCAGCGACAAAGCAAAAAAATGTCAGTGGCAAAAAGCAAGATACCGGCAGCAATGGTTACCGAACCAACGACGTCCCACTTAACGAGCAGAACCATTACCACCGCCGAAGATGGCGTGCCCTTCCTACGGAGCCCTGATGACTCACCACTCTCGCGCCAACTGCGTCGCACGGCTAGCCTGTGGTGAGACTTCCCGATTTCACCAGGCCATAGCTCGCTCAGGAATTTCATTTTGCAATTTTGGCACCATATTTGTAATCAGCATTCCGAACTTTTTATATTGATGCTGGTCTCAACTTGAAGCTCCATGAGAGTTCGAAACCCTTCCCTAGTCAGATGTGATCGTTACATGAAATTTTTGAGCGAAGTGGACTCCTAGGAGTTCGCTTCTTCCAAAACACTAATAATGGTTAGCGCAAGTTGGCTTAAGAAGGTGATTTCTCATGCCATGCCTATTTCAGTATGCCTCGTGAACAGCAATTACTCTAGCAAAAGCTAGAGGTTTTGAAACAGCTGGTGAGACACCAACACCGCTCCGATTTTTAAGG
This sequence comes from Heligmosomoides polygyrus bakeri, assembly GCA_947359475.1. Lineage (NCBI taxonomy): Eukaryota > Metazoa > Nematoda > Chromadorea > Rhabditida > Heligmosomidae > Heligmosomoides > Heligmosomoides polygyrus. Next base: position 6,543,614 of record OX375866.1, read on the forward strand.
TGAAGAAGAAAAAAAAACATGAGTCTAAAGGCCCCCACAGAGTTCTGCGGCAACGCCGCTCGCCGCTATGGTTAAGGATAGGGCAGGGGCCCCGCCGGCGGCGAGCTCTGCGTCTATGCCCTATGGTTAAGCATAGGGCCGCGGCACTGCCGCAGAATTCTGTGGGGGCCTTAAGGCCTGTGTTATACTCCCGCGAGAGCATCCGCGGGACGTCCGCGGACTAAGGGTGCACCGCTGACCACGGGCGTGGCAGAGCGCGGCGATTGGCCAGGTGAGGGATGCCGGCGCGATTCCCGCCCTTCCGCGGAAGCTCCCGCGGGAGTATAACTCAGGCCTAAGCCCTAGTTTATACTTGCGCTGCCACGCGGTGCGACTCCACGATCGCCACAGATATCGATTTTTCTCGTCGATATCTGTTCCGACTAGCGCTGCGCGGCGGGCATCTACAAACTAGGGCTAACACACTTAATTTCCTTCGCCCTTTCTTCAAGTGGCGGACTAACAATTCACGCTTCTTAGTAATAAAGTGTAACCATCAAACCTTTCGAGGTCTTCCTTCCAAAGAAGCTCTGAGAGACGGCTGAGTGACGCATTCTTCAAGTGAACCGAGTTTCTTTGCTTTACTTGGCTTACGTCGACCTTTCGGAGTACTGATGAGATTGGCCTTAAATACCAATTTCTTATTCAGAATGCCCTTCCAGTTATGATAACGTTGACGAATTGCTTAACAAAGTTATTTTTATTTAATGAAAGGTTATCATTTTGTGGCCTGAGTTATACTTCCGCGGGAGCATCCGCGGAAGGGCGGGAATCGCGTCGAGATCCCTCACAAGGCCAATCGGTGCGCCCCACCTGCGGATGCTACCACGAGAGTGTAACACAGGCCTATATAATGAGCTTTACAAAATGGCCGTATTTGGATCCGTTTATACTTTCATCACCGGGCGACGCGATTCGAACGCAGCGGTGCATTTCATCGCGTTGCGCTGTTCCAGTCGATGATGGATGAGCTCTCCGAGCAACCGTCGACGCTGTATGGGATTATGTACGATTGTGAACCTGCACGCACGTAGTTGTGCACACATTTCCAACTCCTTTGCAAAGGACAACTAGATCAGCAATACCGTGTCCTAATCCACCGCGATAAATAGCGTCACGGCGATTTCGAGCGACACGATCCGACGTTGAGCGGCACGATTGGTCGAAGGTTCAAGCGATCCATTCTCGTCGGGTAGCATCGACGTTGAGCGACGCGATCAATCAATTTCGCCTCTATACATATCATCGCGTCGCGCGGCTTAAGAAGTATGAACGTGGCCCTTAACTTAATTCCCTAAAACTAAACAAAGTTTTATTGTGCCATTATCACCTACCATCAACACGGATGCTTCAAAGATGTAACTTAAATTGCGAACATGATCGACAGGTATTACTTTGATCCATCATCAAGATGTGCTGATTTACATAGAACGGCCTTGTTCTAACCTTTAATTCTGCTTATTGTTGCTGAATATAGGATATTTTATCTACCTCGTATTATTGGTCATCCTACCTAACATATTTTCCCGGTCGCTCTCCCTTGCAATTCGCCACACCATTGCGAATAGGTATGCTCCCACTACGACATTGTGGTCGAGAAGATTTCGTCACCCAAATTAAGTTTAAATTGTTGTATTAAATGGTGGTCAGGAGTTCGGCCGTTTTCGGTGTTACAATCAATTACATTGAGTAACAGTAATACAAAGTGAACGGGAGAGACAGAATAACTGATTTCGGCCAAATTCCGTCTAAGGGCGTTTTTAAAGTGTTGATCAATAGTTTGGCATGCGTTTTTAGCATATGATTGTTGAACGCTGTTTTTTCACATCAAAGAAGGATCCTGGAAAAAATTCAACCAGATGAAGAGAACAGCGATACTGCCGCACCGCAGTTTCTCCTAACCTTTAGAAGGTAAGTTTCTCGGTACGACATAGCCATTTCAGGAGTCCCTTTTGTCTATCATCCCACATTGAAGGCTACGACTTTGCGCCGTTTTTCACCTAATGTTGCGACCGTGATCGCTTCTCTCCTGTGGTTGGCTCGGTTGCGCAATTTCTCACGGCGGCTTGGCGACGAGGCGCCATCGATCGGCCTGGGAGCATGGGAAAATGACTGATCAGCACATCGATCGGCGCGCGTCGCCCTTCTCAACTCTGCGCACCGCATTGATCATCCCTGCGCTCCCGCGACTAGGTCTGCCACTCTTATGTCGCCGTGAGGCCTCGGTCCTGCAGCTCACTACGTTCTCAATACGGAGCATCATCATCATCTTCATTCTGTCCGGCTCTGTCTGGTCCTACTCGAGATAAATCTGATTTGCTACTTGGTGTGTTATGGGCGAGCAGAAGGGTGAATTATTTCACGACTAACTGAAAATGTCTATGAATATGAGCTGAATTGATCGACAGAGTAGCATTATTCTTTCGTCTGTGGGCTAAAAGTCGCTTAGTTGTGAAACATATATTGAAACGATCAAAACCTACCCCAAATGCTCTGTCCACCTCAGTGCCGATCAATGCGATTTCATTCAGCGACGAGTTGATCTCCACTGGCCCTTGTATACTTTTGGAATGTGAGTGCTCCAAGGCATGCTTCTGCAATTTCACCGCTCACATAATTCCTGGTGGTGGGCATAGAATAACACTGCTGAAGCAAAGATGCTAAACAACTCAGGGGTGTTGTGTCGTAACTGCCGTACGACTATAGGAGGTCACACCTAGTCTGGTCAACATAGCCAACATACGTCCCGGGCAGCGCACTAAAGAAGCAGAAGGGCGTGCACTCTGTCGCCTGTGCGTACCCGCAGGGGCTAGTTGTGATCGTAAACGTGGCCAAACCATTCACAGTCGTCGTCGAGTCGTTGTCGTCGAGATTTATAGTAGATACATATCTAATCGTGTACCGTAGTGCAGCCGCATGTAGTCCGTGAATGCCTTGGCATGGATATAGTGTCTCAGTGACTGGAAATGAAGAGAGCGCCCGCAAGATAGGCCCTGATTTTCGAAGTATCTAGAGGCAGCCCAGAAGACGTTCGAAGCAGCGCTGGACCGATTAGTTGCACATGGCCTTGAAATTATCTGATGTCCACTACTGTCTGCATCAGGAACGGTGCACAAGAAACGTGGACATTGCTACAAGCGGGACATACCTTTGAAAAAGAAGTGTTTAGTTAACTGATCGATAACTACGTAAAGGCAACGCCTTCCTTAGAAAGGGAGGGAGTCACTGCGGAAAGGACACAGTGAAAGTCATTGTTGACCAGTTCGCGTGTGGCCGGGCACAGGGGGTAACGTGTACACTATACTTGTGTCCTTCCAAAATTTTTTCGAATAAACGAATAATCGAATATATTCGGTTTCACGAAAAACCGAATATTCGAATAATGAATATATTCGAATCTTGGACCTTGTCGAATATTCGAATAATGAATATATTCGAATTTTGGACCTTGTCGAATATTCGAATAATGAATATATTCGAATTTTGGACCTTATCGAATATTCGAATGATGAATATTTTCGAATTTTGGGCCTCATCGAATATTCGAATAATGAACATTTTCGAATTTTGGACCTCACCGAATATTCGAATAATGAATATTCGAATATTCGAATTTATTCGAATATTCGTTCGAAATTATTCGATTCGGTCTGAAGTATACGACAGAAGTATTTGAAATGAAAGTCAAATTGAGCCCTAGGCTAAATGCCTTTTCTAAATTCTTCTGTAAGATCGATGTGAGATTCAATTTTCAAATCCAAACTCTTCTAATCTTAATGAATTCCGACCGTAACGCACAACTGACATAGTGCCACAAAATTTATCAATAGCGAATACTTTGGTTGAAATTGTAAACATTCTACGGCTTCTAGCCACAAAATTTATCAATAGCGAATACTTTGTTTGAAATTGTAGATATTCTACGGCTTCTGATGACCCTCGTAAAGCAAATACTCATGTCTACGCCTTGAATAAATAAATAAATAAATACAGAAATAAACGTAATCTCAAACACGACATGTTATTTAAAGGCATTATGTTAATATGTATATGATGTTTTATGTTACAAACCCGGACAAGAAAAAACAACAATTGAGTGAGGAAACACCTCGCCGTTAAGCTGAGAAATAAGGTCTCCTACAAGTGAATCACAGAAAAGGACTTTGAGAAGGATGAATGATGCTGTGGCAATTTGGGGTGAGATCACGGCCAGTCTATACCCTTCCGACTGAGAAAATGAATGTCAAATAGTCTGCCCATGCGACACTTCTCGAAAGGTACGACTGGAAGGTGGTCTCCCAAACACATATTACTATTAACCAGAAGATCGCTCCTTGGCACTCAGCGTGACATACTTCCGATTGGTATTGGTGGCCGGTGATTGCGGTAGAAGAAAGCCTCAACCAAAGAACCAGGATGTGTTCCTAAGCCACACCAACGGTAGACCAAACAAACCGACGATGAAGTACTTTCGACAGAGGTCGACCTTGGCCGCATCGTTCATGTTTCTCAAGTCCATTGGTCGGCCTTCGCTTGGGTAAGTAAACATGTTTCCCATTTCGAATATTTTCATGGCTCCATATGAAATATGTATACCAAACGATAGAGCTCGAGCTGCTGAGCTCAAACCTTGGTTTTTCATATACTTGACTTTAGGCGAGTTATATCCAGAATGCGCAAAAACTGACTCCCAGTAGTCTATCTCAGTATCACCTGTATCACCTGTCGTCCCGTTGGTCATCGACTTGCTCGAGCGGGCGCCAGCAGCGTCTCCATTCGTCCCTGTCGCGTGCCAGAGTGGTCCAATGGATCCTCCTCGCTCGAGGGACACGAAGAGCGTCATATCGGGCGTTCAGGGCTTTCACGAAGAAGTCCGACCAACGCGTTGGTGGACGTTCCGGTGTTCTCTTGACATCTCGCGGAATCCAGTCGGTAACGACTCTCGTCCCGCGGGTGTCTGCGAAGCGCATTACGTGGCCGGCCCCCCTAATTTTCGATAACTTGGCTCACGCGACAGCGTCTCTGATCTTCGAACGTCGGTGAAGCTCGGAACTCCGGAGGCCTTCTCTCACTTGCGTGAGTCGTGTCACTCCGAGCATCGTCCTCTCGATTCCACGCTGCGCGACGCTGATCGCGTGTTCATCCTGCTCTCGTATAGCCCAGGTCTCTGAGGCGTATGTTAGGGCAGGAAAAACGGTAGAGTCGAATAGGTGGGCACGGAGTCGGACGTTCTTCGTCTTCTTCGCGACTTCTTCGACGCTCTTGAAAGCTCCCCAAGCCGCTCGTTTCCTTCTGCTCAGCTCCGGCGCTAGGTCGTTGGCCATATTGACTTCGCGACCCAGATACACGTAGCTGGAGCACTCGGAGATGTTCGTTCCGCTGAGCGAGAACGGGGCACCAGAAACTTGTCCGTTAATCATGAACTCGTCTTCGTAAGATTAAGCTGCAGTCCAACGTACCCACATACACGATCGAAGTCGGCCAGCATTCGCTCCGCCTGGCTTATGCTTGTTGTTATGAGCACGATGTCGTCAGCGAAACGAATATGGTGCAGCTGCTGGCCGTCGACCTTCACTCCCATGTCTTCCCATTCTAGTTCGCGCATGACGTTTTCGAGGGTGGCGCTGAAGAGCTTCGGGGATATGGTATCCCCTTGCCGAACCCCTCTCCTTACGTCGATGACGGCGTCGTTGTAGAATGGAGAGATCTTAGTCGTGAATCCACTGTACAACTCTCGAAGGACTCTGATGTACTGAGTAGGAACGCCCTGAGTGAGCAGGGCGTCGAGGACCGCTTCAGTCTCGACGGAATCGAATGCCTTCTTCAGGTCGATGAACGTAAGGCACAGCGGCAGCTTATACTCTCGCGACACTTCGATGAGCTTCGTAATGGTGTGTATGTGGTCGATCGTGCTGAATCCTCTCCGAAATCCTGCTTGTTCGCGTGGCTGTCCTTTCCAGCGTTCTGCTGATCCTATTCATGATGACTCGAGTGAACAGCTTGTAGACTACGGACAGCAGGCAGATCGGGCGATAGTTGCCAATGTCATGCACGTCTCCCTTCTTGTACAGCAAGACGGTCTTGCTGGTCTTCCACTGAGATGGAACCTTGCACTCCGACAGGTATCGTGTGAAGAGCCGCGCCAGGGTGTTGATGAGCGCTGGCGGGAGGTTCTTCAGGTGTTCGGGTCTGATCCTGTCAGGGCCGGGTGCTGTACGTTTCTTCACCGACGAGATGGCGTGTCGGATCTCGGAAGGGAGAGCAGAGGGAACGACGTATCCGTCCTGCGGAAGATGGCATGGGGCAGGTGGACGTGGCTATCGAAGAGATCGGAGTAGAAGTCGTGGATGACCTTCTCCATGGTCCTTCTGGAGGAGGTGACGGTTCCGTCAGGACGTCGGAGAGCAGTCATCTTGGTCTTGAAGTTGGCGAAGTTTCGGCGGGCGTTGCGGATGCTCAACCCTGCCTCTGCTGCTTCAGCCAACACTCCCGCCCTTCTCTCCTTGAGATCTTCCTTTATCGCCGCTCTGCATAGCTTCGCAAGCTCGGACGTCAGCTGGTAGTTGCCAGACTCTCGTGCTGCTCCACGCTGGCGTATAAGCTCGAAAGTTTCCGGAGACAGGCGCCTCTTGGTGGTCTTCAAGCTCTCGGCTCCCTTAGCACTATCGTGGAGATGGTGCACGAAGCGGTCGTATTCCTCATCGACGTTGTCCATGACGGCATCTTCCCAAAGGCCGGCAAGAGAGGTGTAAAGGTCCCAGTTGATGGTCGTTCTGGGATTCCTCTTCTTGAACTTCGCGGCCTTCTCTCCTTGACGAGAAAAGCGAAACCTCGCGCGAAGGAGGCGGTGGTCCGATCCCGTATAGAACTTGGGGACAACGGAGACGTCGGTCAGGCAATACTTGCGATTGAAGATGATGTGGTCGATCTCATTGTGGAACTGGCCACCGGGAGATTCCCAGGTCCATCGTAGGGAGGGAGGCTTCTGGAACTGCGAGTTTCCATGGATGGTCTTGGTCGACATGATAAGCTCAGACAGCCTTTCACCTTGCTCGTTCCACTCCAAACCATGGGTTCCGATGTGAAGTTCTTCTGACGACCTTCGCGGTCCGATCTTGGCGTTGAAGTCGCCGACGATCACCTTGTAGAAGGTGTGATCTTCCTTATAGAACTTCTCCAGCTCCACGTAGAAGGCTTCGACCTCTTCGTCGTCGTAGTCGGATGTTGGGGCATACGCGACGAATACGGTCAAAGCTGGCACGGAACCACATCGCTTCAGTCGCAAACGTCCGATTCGGTTGTCAGAGACTCGTACGAATCGATGTTCATGGCCAAGTGCGTGTTGACAAGGACACCAACGCCGCCTACTCCCCTGCTGTCGCATGTTCCGAGGAACAGTTCTTCTCCGGAGTCGTAGGCGGCGTGTAGGGGGTGGTGTCTTCTCGTCTCGGTCAGTCCGATGACGTCGTACTTGATCTTCTTGGCTTGCATCATCAGGTCCTCGACGGATGCTTCCGATGCAAGTGTGCGGGCGTTGTAAGCACAGATCGTCATCCTAGTCCTCAATTTGCGCAGCCTGGTTAGGCCCTGAGATTTTAGCAGCCTCTCCGTGCTCGTCCTTCCCATCGCTGCAGAAATGGGGGCTCTTTCGGGGTCAGGGGAATGAGGCCCTTTAGTGCTGCTGTGTTTGACTTCCATACAACACGGGTAGCTAGTCAGGCTCTGTCGTGCGGGCGAAGAACTCCGGGCAGCCAGCCAGACTGCCCGAAGGGACGGGGCGAGACTTTTGAGGCGGCCCCGAATCGTCTTACGATGTACTCCCAGTCTACCGAGTGCAAGCTTTTGGCCGGGCCGACACAGTTACAATCCGCACATTCATGGACACATCCGCGCACACTGTGCACGAACATGCCGCAAGGAACGCGTCGACCCGACACAGCAGGAGCAAGGAGTCCATCCCCTGCATCCCACCTGCGTCTCTGGGCAGTACACGGTCGCATTTGGTTCGCGTTTAATTCCCTTATCCACCACCCGGGGACGTGCCACGTGGCCCTGCGACAAGCGGCCCGAGATCCTTCTTAACAAGAGAGCCCGAAGGCTCTCTATCGAGGGAGATCCGTGGCTGTCTCAGTAGCGTCGAATATATTCGAATATATTCGAATTTTGGGGCACGTCGAATAGTCGAATAACGAATATATTCGAATTTTGGACTTTGTCGAATATTCGAATAACGAATATATTCGAATTTTGGGCCTCATCGAATATTCGAATAATGAATATTTTCGAATTTTTGGCCTCATCGAATATTCGAATAATGAATATTTTCGAATTTTTGGCCTCATCGAATATTCGAATAATGAATATTTTCGAATTTTGGGCCTCATCGAATATTCGAATAATGAATAGTTTCGAATTTTGGACCTCACCGAATATTCGAATAATGAATATTCGAATATTCGAATTTATTCGAATATTCATTCGAAATTATTCGATTCGGTCCGAAGTATAGTGTACACGTAGACGAGGAGCGATAAGTTGGACTCAACCTAGGCACAGCGTGCTTCTGTTCATGTGAACGTAGTTTGGTTACGTGCGACTTTAAATCTTGTAAGTAACTTACATAGCCTATGTGAGAGGCAGAACTAAATTAGATAAGGCATCGAACCTGCGGCAAACTTGCACGACAGTTACTCGTTAACTCGCAGTGCCGTTAGTTGCAAGTAACTCGCGAAATGCTAGCACGCGACTTGTAGGTTGGCGAAAAATTGAGCGCAGGTAGCTTATTTTGGATGTTCAAAGGCACAAGTAAGTTAATTCGGAGTCCATAGGTTGTAAGTCGTGTCGCAAGTTTTTTGAGCAGTGCCGCTTGAAACACGAATAAAGGCGTGGCAACAGGCGCACACTAGCATGTCAGGGCCCATGCATAATTTCCCGTAGATTACGGAAGGCTGTCGTCTCTAGAAGAACAATGCGCAACGGAGACGCTACCCGCATCACGACACTTTGTACTCGGTGGATATTCACCTACGTCAGAAGACAAAACATCCACTGCGGCAAAATTGGTCCAACGTAGTCCAAGCGAACAATAGAGCACATCTGTGTGACATAGTTTCTGCTCTCGTTTATTACAGCTCGTTATTAGTGGCACCGTTATAGTCATTTTTATTTAATTTTTTGCATAAATAAAAGTGCAGTTAATACTGATCGATTAAATAATATGGGAAAGCAGAAGAGACATACAATTTCTCCGGTAAAGTCACGCACGACCAAAGGACCGCTGCAGGTGAATTTTTTGAAGTCGATTTCACTGTTTGACGCCATTTTCTTTTCTTTTGGGTTCGACTGTAAAATACAGAGTGACCTTTAAAGTACACTATTTTTGACGAACACGTCATAAATCCACTACAAATATTTCACTTAGACATTCATTGCATTTAGGCATGCTACTACTCTTTCATTATTTTTGTGTTTCTATTGCTAGATTTCACGTACACTGTCACTGGAGAACATTGAGCTACTTCCAGCTGTAACCACCATCTGAGCTAGTCGTTGGCGTGACTCTAAAAAGCAAAATTTAACAATTATCTTTTCGCCCTTATCTATGAAACAAATATTACCTCGCAACAACCTCATCTTGCGGTTCTTCGCGGCGACAATGTATATCATACTAATTATGAAAGTAACTAGAACGATGGCCAACAATAGCAGGACTACCCTGAAGTGCTACCGTTGGATTCTATGCCAAATCCTGATTACGATTAAAAAACTGTGAATCCTCTATAAATTTCAGCGTTACGGCTCTAGTTAAGCTCCGAAACTACCTCACTAGTCCTCATTCTACATTATATCCTCTAGCCACTTTGCGGCTTTTCTTCTCTGTGGCTTGTTAGTCACCCAGTCTATTTTGCTTAGAAATCAGCAATGGGCACGTTCTCCCTCAAAACTTGGGTTTAAGGAGTCGGCATACTTTTGCGGCAACGCCGCGGCTCTATTTGATCATAGGGCAAAGATTCAGAAGTCAGAATTCGCGGCAAGCGGTGCCGTGCCTCAGCCGAACACTTTTGAGGCGGCGGCAGCGATGAATTACATTATTATTTGCCGCCAGCAGAGACTGTCTGCGCCGCTCTAGCCGATCGCCGCGGGGATTTAGAGTGGTAACAGGCGCGTCCTTTAAATTCGGTGATGGATAATGCTTATCAGCTGATTATTTTCGGCGATCCGGAAGACGTCTTCAGTTCTTTTTGCCTTGCTTGCTTGCTTGCTTTTTGCTTGGAGTTGTTTTTTGCTGTCTTTATTGCGGTTGCCCTGTTTCCGTGAACAAGCCCAGATTCGATAAATATGTGCTGGCAACTGTTAGCTCGTAAAGCTTAGCGTGAGGCTTTTTTCTTAGCGGCGTTATTTGTTTATTGTTCTATTCTCCTCCTCTAAAAACACTGCCATAGATAAAAACAAGGAGGAGAAACCATGAAGAAGGACGGTGGAGAATATTGCCAGCTGATGTTCGGGCGCGCGATGCTCATCGGAGAGCAATATTTCTCGGAGAAGGTGCCTCGGGGTCACGTCCATGAGCGTGGCGGCAAAACTGGAGAGGAGTGCCTGCTCCACACCAGTTTTGCCGCCTGCCGCCGGTCGGTCTTACTTATATGTAGCCAACTTCTGCTGATGCACTCCATGGAGTCGGAGGTGGATGTGCAGGTTTGCAGGATCGTGTCGTCCTCCACGTGGGCGTTCGATCGATGTCTTATATGCCGCGTTGGCACCCACGGCAAGCGGATCGTGGGGCAGTGGATAGTGGCGAGCTGCATGCGAGAGAAGTCGAGGGTTCGATTCTCCTTCGGTGTGGAATCTTTGCACCACATCCCAGAGCCCTTCCCTAGCCTAATTGTGCGCTTGAAGAGGGCAGAACCCTGCTGCCGACTCAAACAGGGCGACGAAAACGTGCTCCAATGGCAACGGATCCGATGACGTGAGCAGGCGCTAACACACTACCACGGCAGCGCGTGGTTACGTCTAAGGCCGAGGATATACTTCCATCGCCGTGATGCCATCGCGGCGCTCAGTTCATGGCCATTCCGCCGGTACGCGGTCGAATAGTCAAAGGAACCTTCGCTGCGGCCGCCGCAACGGAGGCGGCCGGTATGCGCGATGGCTTCCCGCGCTCATCGCGGGCATGGCATACTTTTTCCCGCCGCACACGGTGTTTAGCGTTGGTCCTGGGCGGATCGCCGTCGCGCTCTCTTGCAGAGCGATGAGCGATGCCACGAGAACTGAGGAATTCAACTCCTTTCGCGTCGCCCTGCAAAACTCATCGCCGCGATTCCATCGCGGTGACGGGAACTATGCACGCGCCCTAATGGCTATCCCGCCGGCCGCCCGGCATGGACCCCTTTATTGTTGGGCGTGTTTTATGATTAAATCTTGAATAACCGCCGCATAAAATGACCTCGGGCATTCCTCATTGCTGCTGCTGCGCAGTTCCACGTGCTGCAAAGTGTGCATGCGGCTTATCGTATCCCACTATATATTATGAGTTGGCGGCCGTTCGTCCATTCGTCTGCCCAAAACCTTTGAAGGACATCGTGCAACAGGCGTTCGGGTTCACAACAGGTGTCACCGACGTCGTTCAACGGGCGCCCAGGTTGAGAAGACATGTCACCGCCGTCGTGCAATAAGATGTGGATTAACACGTGTCACACGCATCAGTAAGTGGAAAACCAGTAATGGGAACCATTGGAGGGGAGACAGGTAAAGGGATACCAGCAAAGGTGGATAAGTGAAGAGCGACCAGTAAGGCTTATGTTATACTTCGGCGACGCTGTTGTCGGCGACAGTATTAAGCGGGTGCTACGCAGTGCGTAGCAGCCCGCGCAAGGGTGGCCAGTAAAGGAGGGACCAGTAAAGGAGGGACCAGTAAAGGTGGGACCAGTGACAAGCATGATTTTACCATATGGGCACAACATCTACCCCGTAACCTTATCGTCTATCTTCCCGGTCAGTGGTATTCGCAAAGGAATCAAGAACTCATTCGGCATTGCTCACGTCGGCATTGCACTGGGCGGTTGTGTTAGCCATCGCTCTGATATCACTCTTTGCATGGAGCTAAGTGTTCAGAGCACATTTTTGGTGAAATGATACCCGAGCAACGAAAAAAATCAACTGTTGTGGGTATTGGGATCGAAGCAGAAAACAACACATAAGAACCTAACAGGAGCAACATTCGCGATGGAACAAGTGAAGTGAAGGGGAATGGTAAAGGGGGGGGGGGGGGAACCAACAAAGGGGGACTAGTAAGGTGGTGGTACTAGCGATTGGGACCAGTGAAGTTACCAGTGAAGGTGAGAGAAGTAAAGAGGGAGCAGTGAAAAGGGTATGTGCATCTTAAAGGAAAGCCATGCGGCTTTGCTCTGTGCCCTTCAGCTTGTTTAAGTGTTTAAGTTTCGAAATTTTCGGAGAAATTATCTGGAGGTTCAATCCCAATGAGGGGGCCACAGCGGCCTCGGGCCGGAACGCATATGTGCGCGTCGACAGGTTCACCGTGGCGATACGTACAGGTACGTCTGCGGGCTCCACGTATCGACCCACGGCCACTGTACGGCTATCTCTGTACGAATCGCCACGGTGAACCTGTCGACGCGTCTTTTTCTCGCTTTTTCGTCCGGCGTTTTTTCGTCTAAATTTCCTCTTTATTTCAAGAGGAGGATTGCAGTAGCCGCAGTAGGGGTTCAGGTAGGCATGTTATGTTATAAGTATTCATCTCTATGTAGTGTTTCAACGTGAGTGCGGAGTGGCTCCCACTCATTGGGATTGAACCTATCTGGACACTGTAGAAGCTTCATCCCTGCGGTCGGGTTGTCCCAACTATTGAAATGTTGAAATTTCACTGGTTGAATACACCAAAGAAATCTTCGCAACTCACAGGTGTTGACGCGGAATGGATTCATCTTCTTCTAGATCGCTGAAGTTTTGAATTTTTAGAAAATGCGACAACACGTGCAAATGAGCTCAGCCTAGCTTAGATAATGTCTTCCCTGAGCAAAACTTGGTTTGTCGACGTTACCCACTATTTTGAGGATTGAAAACTCAGTACCTAGAGTCGGTCGTTGTTTTGATGGTAGAGGTTGACCTCGGTGCTGAACTAGCAGGGTCAGCAGTACGTAGTACCTGGTGACGAGTTTTTGTCGTTTGATTGAACTCCAATAGTCGATATTTGTCTGCAATCTTGAACCTTTACTAACTTTACTAACGCTCACTGCGGTACTGCCGAAGTGCACACTTACTTCGTGAGAGGAAGTGATTCTTCATAAGACATAGGTAGACGAAGCCATGCAAGACGACTGCAAACGAGTATGTGAGTTCCAAAACCTTCCGGGTGGGGGTTCTTATACTAGCTGCTTATCACAGATGAACAGACTCACTCTTTTAACGAGAAAATATAACCGGTCATCTGGCATATAGATAGAACCGGTCGCTTAGCGGGAGTCGCAAGTGAAGGTAGTGCGTAGATACCGTAAGGCCTCAAGCATACTTCTCGTTGCCGTGATGGAATCGTGGCGATGAGTTTTGCAGAGTGGCACGAAAGGATGAGGTGATTCCAGTGCGCGTCGCATCGTTCCTCGCTCTGCAAGAGAGCGTGACGGCGATCCGCCTGGGACCAACGCTAAACACCGCGCGCGGCGCGAAGAAGTACGCCATGCCCGCGATGTTTAGCGTTGGTCCTGGACGGACCGCCGTCGCGCTCTCTTGCAGAGCGATGGGCGATGCGACGAGCACAGAGAAGTTCGAATTGTTTCACGTTGCTCTGCAGAACTCATCGCCGCGACTCCACTGCAACGACTGGAGGTATGCACGAGGCCTAATACAGGAAATGGCAGGGAAATAAAGTGCGTGTACCGCGTCGCTGCGGTATACAAACTAGACGTTCATCGAAATTTATAGGTTTACCATAACTGTTGTCGAAATCACTTTAACGTATTAAACGATAAAGTATGACGTAAATTAAGTATTAAGTGAATGTAACTGTATGCGGAGTGGTCTGCCACGACCAGCGTATATGTAGTTAGCCTCACTACCAGGCTTGCTCTCCAAAGGGGTTTTATACCTACGCCACGGCACGGTGCTGTTTGCTGCGTCGCGCTTCGCTTCGGAATTGACGCACCCCTCCACGATTGCAGTAAGGCCTATGCTATACTGCCGTTCGCACTAGCGACGCAGAATTTCACGTCGACGACGACGGCGAAGCGTGTGGCGAGGTGTAGCTGTCGCTGAGCCCTACATAGTCCAAAGAGTTGTACAGATAGATATTTGTCAGCTTCGTGGCTTTTGCTTACATTCTCCGCTGTTTTCAAAAAAAAAAAACTGGCAAGCTTGACAAATCCGATGAGTCTCTATTTTATTGTGCAAAGCACTCGTTTCGATTTAGAAGATGTTTAGTTTGATTTTAAAACTCTCAATCTTGTCTAGAAGTGCTCAATTTGATTTGGATATCTATGGTATGTACCACATGACTTCTCCGGCAGAGAAATGCGGGTTTCCGCTCCACCGAGGAGAGTCAGAATCAAAGAAATTGTCGATATCAGTGCAAATATAGTGCTTAAGGCCGGCAGCAGAGTCTTGCAGGTGCAGCGGACCCGCCATGAGAACGGCGGCTGGTGCGGCCCCGCTAGGATACTGTACGCAATGCTGCGTATAGTCCCGCGGGAGCATCCGCGGGACGTCCGCGGACGGAAGGTGCACCGCGGACGGTCGTCGTCATCCCAGGACGGCTAGCGTAGCATTGAAACGCGTTTTCCGCGCCGTACTCCCTGGGGCGACAGCCTTCCCCGGTGCAGTGCACCGGGGAAGGCTGCCGACCCGCGGGCGGGAAGTATAAAGGCCCATGCACACTTCTGCCACAGCGTTTGCGGCTATCGCGACGGCTTTCGCCAGCGATGCCGCGCTGAGTGCCGCAGGCTGGAATGGTTCAAATCATTCCAAGCGGCGCGACATGCACTGGGACGTCGTTCCCGTTGCCTATAACGATGCTCTAACGCGACCGCGCCGCAACCGCGGGATTTCGCGGAGGTGGCCGTCGCTCCTGTTGACGCGCCGCGTTGTCGCAGAAGTGTGCATGGGCCTTAACAGCCCCCTCGTCGTCTGTTGGCGACGATCCGCGGACGGCGAGTGTGGCGGTCCGCGACGAGTGGCCCGGCGCGGAGTCCCGGCGCGATTTCCGCCCATCCGCGGATGCTCCTGCGGGAGTATAACATAGGCCTAAAGCACTGAAAAGGTCGTCGCGATTTTTATTTGTTTGATTGTGTTAATGCTGCTTACATGATACATCACATGTGTGTATGTGAGTTTTTCAATTGTTTTTGTTGCATCGTTTACAGGTGTGAAACTCCATGCAAGCAGAAATTTTGCTATCAGTCGAACAAAAATCGCGACGTTTCGGCTGAGGGTTTGATGTCATCCTTTCTTTTAAAAATAAAAAAATGGCCGCCTTTCTGCTATTTCCAACATGTTTCAAACATTTATTTTTCCTCAAAAATCAGAAATCTATAAAATCTCAAACAAGTTATTCACGTATTGGACACGTGAATTAAAACTTTAAAGAAAATTATATTAAAATTTTCCCGAACAAAAAATTATACTAGCCTTCTTTCTTGGAGAGTTTTTATTACTTCAATGTAGAAAGATATCATGGATTTGGAAGAATTTGCTTTGGTTTCAAATGTCTTGGACTAGCTTAGAAAAGAACGTAAACACTATGTAGTATACATATACTGTATACGTGAGTTCGATGGCGATTTTATGAAAGACTTTTTCTGACCACGAGTGCAGTAAAACGCTAATTCTGATCCAGCATAAAGCGCACTGTTCTCATGAAATGTGTGCCTTCACTACTTTGCTCCTCCCTGCTGTTGAATAATTGGAAATGTTGACACTTAGCAATTTTACTCGAATATTTGAGCTTTTAAGCACTTCTTTCCTGCCTCATAGCTGCGAAAGGGCATTCAACGACAACTTTATCTAACTGTTCATCAATAAAGAATACTTCTTAAAAGAGTTTTTCAGTTGCTCCGTATAGCTAAACGATAAAGCTTCGTGCAAATCACCCCACCAACCATTCTACGAGTTGTCTTGAAGGCAGTCTGAAAGCATATTTGGACGTAAGAAGGACCTGCGGCGGTCAGCTAATGGGAAGCCAAGTTTTGACCTTCCCAAAAAACTTTGGTGCCAAGTCAGTGGCGCTGAAAGGATGGAAGACTTGCTTTGCCTGTACCAGGCCCGTACCAGCAACCTCGATTCGGTGTGAACGCGATGCCTGACGCTTCTCCCGACTGCGCTATCACGAGCCGACCGTACGGCTCGTGCTAGCACAGTCGGAAGAACTCGTGTTGTTTACGTTTAGCGAAATGGTTAGCAATGCAGAAGCATGAAGAAGCATAAAAACGAGGACCGAAAACCAAAGAAAACTATTTCCCCCAAGGTTCCAATCCGACCACGCCCTCCGGCGGGTCTCACCCGCAGCTCCTGGCACTGCGGGTGAGAGCCGCCGTGAACTGCGGCAGCCATTGGGGACGTTTGCGAGCGGCGGCTCCACGACAATTCGTCCGCGCCGCCGCTTCGACCACAGCGGCAGCGTGGGTCCCACTGCGGCGGAAGGGATATGGACGAGTTCTCGGACTCGCTGCCGCGAGACTCTGTAGAGGCCATAACGCATGCTCCCCCTCCGCGACCGTCATTCGTCGAACGGGACTATGTTTCTCCTCCCGCGCAGACACAACTCCAACGCCGCGCGAACCTCCTCTGGCGTCGCGCACGGTGCGTGACGAAATTGGACGAGTTGTCGCGGTTCGACTGCTTCCGACAGGGACGACTAGCAACGGTTCCGACAGGGACTCGCGATAGAGCGCGAGAGCGTGTGTCGGCGACTGTCGACCACATTTCTCGAGTAGTAGAAGGAAAGTAGTTGGGTGAGACACGTCTGGTATCTCTTGGTAGGGAATTCTATGTCCAATTCCATGCGTACCTCGTTAGCACTAGTGTATTGTTAACCGGTAGCAAATGAGAGTGCATAGAATCCTAACAAAGTGAGCTGTTATTTCTGCATACATGTCTACTGACGTGAACTTACTAGTAATAGACCTTCTTGAAGATTCCTTCTTGAAATGGGAGCGTTTGCTAACAAAGTGCGGGTGGATTAAGACTCAATGTGTTTCAATTGAGTTAAACGAAACGGCCAAGAACCAGTTGAGGAAAATTCGAAACAAAAACTGTGCCGGAATTATTAAGTAAAAGTTTCGGAAGCTTGTAAGTTCCCGAAATTTTTAACATCTTTGCTTTGAACAGTTGGCCTTGTTATCGAGCGTTTGAAGTTTTCAGGGATTGCTGAGACGTGAGATAGTTTTTCCCTTAACTCTAACTTTGTTCTACACTTGACCGTCACCATTCTCCAACTCACTTGCCATAGCTCAGGTGTAATGACATTGGCAAGCAGCCTTCTTAGCAAACACGAGGAGCCTCCGCATTTCTCCATTCTACAAGCAGAAGCAGCAGCATTCTACTGTTTCCTTTTTCTTACAATCACCTCCACCAAGGGAGTTCATCTCTTTTATTTCGTTTGGGGCTCCCTGTGGTGGCGCTAGGAGGGGTTGAACATGCAAGGCTAACCATGGTGTCTGATGGAGTAGGCAATGGCAAAATGTCGTGATTCACGGCTAACCACGCGTCAACGAGCACAGCCCCGAATTTCAGCACCGAGACGTCGCATACGGCGCCGTCGCGAGAGCTCTTCCCGCTACGCCGTCCACGACTGCAGCAAAAGTGAGGTCCCGTGTGGAAACAGCGTACTCTCTCTCACCTGCATCAGTGACAGTTGCTCACTCTGTCGCCGAGCCGGTCACGGGAGTACACCATAGGCCTAACAAAGAAAGGTTCTCGATTCAATTCAAGGTGAGCTTTTGCGAAGCTATTTTGACAGGATGTAAAGCCGTGCGAGCGGAGTCCAGAATTACAGTTAGTTTTTGCTGAGCGCCTTTTTAAAGGTCTGAAAAGAGGTGTGAAAACGTGTAGGCTACACTCACCAACCCCTAAGACACCCACGAGATGTGCCTTGGTGGCGCAGTCGGTAGGAATGCCGCCTCATAGACAGAAGCACATCGGCGGGTTTTTGAGTTCGAGTCCGCGTGCTGCCAATATTCTTGGACATCTTAGTTTGTTCTTATTACCCTTTCTCATGATCACAGGAGTCAATTTTAGACCACCAATGCTTACAACAAACCAAGGCTGTCCGTGACTTGAAGGGAAGAACAATGAGATCTTTGTTTCCTGAGAAATGATAAAGTGCACATACGCATCGTTGAAGAACTAGTACATATGAAGGCGCGAATAGACGGCCTTGGTTTGTTGTAAGCATTGGTGGTCTCAAATTGACTCCTGTGATCATGAGAAAGTGTAATAAGAAGAAACTGATACCTCAAAAAATATTTGACCAGAACTCAAAAGCCGCCGGTGTACCTCTATGGGGCGGCACCCCTACCGTCTGCGCCACCGAGGCACATCTCGCAGATTGTCATAGTGGTTGGCGGTTATTGCGCACACGTTTTCAACCTCTTTTTTCGGCCCTTAGAACAGCGATAAGCAAAAACTAACTCTCCCACGGCCCTACGTCCTGTCAAAATAGCATCGCAAAAGCTCACCTTGACTTGGTAACTCACTGCGCTTCTTGGGTAATTTTTATTTTCGCGTATGTGCGCTTAGTGTTGAGGAGAATCAAGATGTGCACTATTTTAAGGTGGTTGATGAAGGTGATATGTCGAACGATTGCAGCAAACGCAAAACTGATTTTTACGATAGAGATATTGGTGCGGGGTTAAATTTTAGTACGCCCACCGCTCTGGCGGCTTACATACTGATATATACTCGGCCGCTGGTCATAGCGCCGCGACGCTCCCATTTATTCTGTGGCGCATTTATTCTGAACACAGTAAAATCCAAAATGGGGATGTATTCTGGTAGCAAATTAAAAGTCGTCTAACCATTTTCTTACGTAGGGAGTGTTATGAACGTTCTATGTTCTATTTGTTTGGTGTTGGCTTGGGTATATAAATAAGTGAGCATGTTCAAGTTCTTGCATAAGTTTGATCCTAAATAAAAATATTGGCCTTCCTGGCGAACCTAATATATGAACATAATGTATTCTAATGTATCCTACAAAGATAAGCTTGCTTTATCTCTAAAACGGGTAAATTACACCAAGATGCTTCTGTTTCGGAAAAGAACAACTTTACAATCATTCACATGGTGTATATATTTCTTCAGACACAGTTCAAATTCGTAGATACAATAAAAACAAACATTTTCACATTAAAACAACTTTCTTTCCACCGAAAAAGCGAAAACTTTCAAAACCATATCAATACAGAAATGTTACGATGAGCAACAAGAGCCACTAATTAGTGTAAAGCAAGGAAGTTTATTGTCAAATAACACTATACATGGATAGATATTCTTGACGGATGACATTCCCGTTCAGGATTTTCAGTGGTGTACTGTGGACAGCAGCTGAGAACCTGTGGAAGCGAACATTCGATCTGAGACTCGCATCCGCGGATTGATGGCGTCACGTCATTGAGGGTTTCATTAGATGGGTCTCGGTAAAAGACCTAAACAAGTAGAATCAACAGAGGCTGTGTTTGTGGAGGACTGTGGGAGCAGCTGTTATTATGAGCCAACAGCAGGTGTTAGGTATGACACGATTTCAGTCTAAATAAGACCGCTTGGAGTTATATTGTATTATTCGCTCAGGATGGAAAGTTTTTGAAGATTTGGTAAGGTAAAAAACCCTTGACCTTTTTCATCCAAGTACTTCATAAGCTTAAATGGAAGAACATTTTGAGACCATATCGCACATTTAGGTATTTTATGGCTTTCGAAGGAAGGCGTACAAGGCTCGGTTCTATACTTTATTTCAAATCCAGGCATCGTTAGCTCCCAGAAATTTGAATGCTTGAGATGAGAAGCTGAGTCGGCAAAAGTATAAAAGACAGGGAGGCTGGTGTCCTAGGCTATGTTCTGGTGAATCCGTAAGGAACGCTACATAAGTCTGCTCCAAATGCTTGCTGAAGAGATTTTATTGAACAACATTAACAACTAACCTTAATCACAGGTACGTCCTTGACTCGTCTAAGTTCAAGGATGATGAGAGAGTTATACACGGGCAGTGATGCATCTCCGATGGCTTCCGATCGAATTCCCAATGAATCCATGAATGCTTGCATCAACCAGTCTTGCTGAAACAACTTATAAGGACGGCAGAAGGCACTGCTCACGGCTAGCAGTGGTGCGGCTCAAAGTAGTCATGTATGCTTAGTCGCTGAAGCATTCGCGCACTGTCGCAGCTGTTGGATCTGACGTGGTCCTCGAAACTCCGCAAATCTAGACTATTCACAATTGTGAATAGCTTGATCTATTCAGTCAGGTTTCGTTTGCTCGTGCTTCTTCATGTTGTTCGTTCACGTTCGTGTACTCAACTGTTTGCTTCGTAATGTGCACGTTCAACGTTCTTAAGCTGTCAAAACCTTGAAGACACCGAAGCAATTTTCCTTAGGATGATTAGTATTAGTGCACCTAATGGTTAAACGGTTCAAGACCATTAAAAGGTCTTGTGCAATAAATGTAGTAGAAGTAAAAAAAGCTACGCAAACATAAACGTAAAGCGTTAAACAGTAGGCTAAGGAAAAGAAGGACTAATAAAAAAAATCAGCTTCACTTAAAGATAGGCATTCCAATGTCGCATTTCTGCGCTGGTGTCTTGACAGGAGCGCGAATGTCAACATGGAACAAAAGACATTTATGAAGCGGCTTAGCAACATGCGTTAACCCGAAGGGCAACTCACTTCAAAATAGGTAAAAAACAACTAGGCGTTCATGTAGCACGTTTCTGGGCTGGAATTTCATAACAACTCAGAGGTGTGTTGCCTATCACAGAAATGAGTGCCTCTGGCCAAAGAGGAACGAAAGCGAAAACGAAATATGCAAAACGACAAAGCTAACAAAATGAAAAAAACCAACGGAAAAGCAGCCACTCAGCAAACAACAGCAGAAAGTGGATACGATAAATCACTTTTTACCACAAAGAATGAGGAGAGGCCACAGATCCCCTGATAATACAAGCAAGGCAGCGGAGTCCATCACGAGTGCTCCACCCTGGCTCGTCGTGCACGGATGTCGTGGTATAAAGGCCCCCTATCGATACGTAGCTCGTGCGATAACACGACAACTGTTCCGCGAAATCAATCCAGGAATGCAGCTAATGGGGTCCCGCATGGAAAATCTCGGATTCCCGCAACAATTAGTAGCAATTGGATGCCATGCAGTTAAGGGCATCATGATTGTATATCAAAGGCAACACCCTCGTCACGGTTGCCGATTGTGGCTGTATTGGCTGAAGGAATGAAGCTTCGCTTGCCCTATCATTTCATAATATTTCAATATATTTTTGCTGGTGTACAGCCTTTAGACAAGTTAGCTATATCGTGTTCTGGAAGGCTTCAAAGTACGAGAACATATCAACAATGGCGGCGGTGTAACATCATCATTATCTGTCAGTGACCCACATATGGAGAGAAGTTCAGTGTCCTGCACAGTAGTTAACAAAGATATGGAGACTTCAGAAGATAGAACTCTTCGCAGTACAACTGTTGACACATGTCGAGGTTATCCTTTCCGGCAAGGTACTTGTTCAGCTCCTCTCGCTGACACAAAACGGGATTCGGTATGTGAACCGCCATTAGCAGTGGAAAGGGCTTAAAACGAGAACTACCGCGAAAATCAAACAAAGTTTCATCTCGTAGTGAGCAGCTTGAACAAGTTCGGCATTTAATCAGCGCTTCGAATTTTACCATAAATGCTTGTTCTACAGAGCCTCTTCTGGGCTTTAATAGCCCGAGAAATAGTTCTCTGGAACTGCAGTTTTTTATTAGAAACAGTTATGCTTCCGAGAATTTAGATAGTTAAAAACCCGCCTGTTGCTATATTTTTCTTTAATTAGGCGTTCAAATATTCAACTCTGGGCGTCTACATAGGCTATCAACTGGTGACCGAATAGCCGGCAGGTGGGCAAAAATCGGTCAGATGATGGACGTCACACGACGGTTTGCCTAGAGTCTCGGTAAGATATTCACCGGTCAGCCATGTAAGTTTTTTTTAAGGCGTGTTTATGCCAGTATTGTTCGCTTCTTGCCTTTCTGTGTTGTTTCTTAATCGACTTATAAGCACTTACCGTAGAGTAGGCGATGAACTTGTTCTTCTCCAAAGCTCCTTGAGAGGCAAATCGTTCCCAATTTGATTTTAGTTGATTGAGTACGGTGTAAAGGAGGAAGCCGCTCTTGACTCGGAGGACGTCAGGATTGTGATATTCTCCAGCACCAATGATGAAGTTCTCTACCTTAACAGATTTCGCTGTATACAAAAATATAAGAAGGGGCTAATTAGTTCGTACCTTTACAAAGCTGCCGTAAATCTCTTTTCTGTGCTCATCGAACCAAGGTGGCATTGGTAAGCCATTCTGATACTGAAATGACATATGTGCAATAAATATCACCCTCTTTAGATCGCCTACTTGCTATAGACCCGTACCAGTAGGTCGTAATAATAATAATAGTGCCTCTCACTTTCTCCATCTCTTTCTCTATCACTGCATCGGAAATTTTGAAAGTTTTCAAAGACAAAAACTCAAGATGGTGCTCGTCAGAAAACGGAAGGAAATTTCGCGACTCTAGGCAAAAATGGCACCATTATTAGACTGTTAGAACACCGATTTAAGACAAAAACGATTCGTTTTTTGATAAGGTTTGAAGAAAGGTAGGAAAAAGAATAGCACGACGCTGGGATCCAGTGTGTAAAAGTAATTGTTTCGAAGACTTTCTGGATCTATCCTAGTCAGGAGGGCCACATAACTAAAAAGTATTATATATAACGAATCCACTTGAGACTCACCGAGCGGCTCCTACAGAACAACATAGGACCCTAAACAAGAAGAAGTCACAAAGAAAAAAAAAACAAAAAATTACATTTGTTGCGGTTGTAGGCCGGCAAAATTGTGTGCCCTCCTCACCATGTTGGATTCTGGTTATAACTTGTCAGGCCGCCGTCAGCATGCAGAATGCGGCTTCATGCCATATTCGCCATGTTAGATCATGATAACATGTCAGCCGGCGATCAGCACGCGGCATGCCTCCATTCCGTCGCTCTTTGCCCGCCGAGACGGTTGTAATCGGCGGCGATTTTTTATTTTTTGTTTGTTCGTTCATTTTTGGTTTCTTTTAGGTTCCAGCTCGTTCTCTAGGAGGCGCTCGGTAAGTCTCATTTCATTTTGTTACCTACTTTTTAGTTATGTGGCCCCCGGACTAGGATAGATCCTTTCTTTCTATTATTTAAATGTTCCTTAACGTTGTTCCCTCATTTCTTTCGTACTGAGAGTCTAATAATACTGGCATTATCCATTCTCACTTAGAAACATATATTCAATTTAAGAGTCAATAATATCAGCTCCAACAAACCACAGGAGATTCGATACCGTGCTTTCAAAAAATTGGCGAACTCCCGTGTCGGCGTTATGCAAATTTTTAATTGCACGTTGAGAAGGAACGAATTCAACGCGCGAATATGTGCTGTCAATTTTTCAGACGAATCAAACTAAGTACTTCCTTCAATTTAGATGCTAAATGAGTTCCGAACGCAGCACAAAGCCGCTCATCGAAGTGAGCTAGATAGTGAGGTCATGCTACTAGAAGGGCTCAGCTAAGGAGAGTCGACTCACCGAGTGAATCACCGTCCTAGAAGTGACCCCTCCAAAGCAGCAAAATGCGCTCTGCTTAACTCGCCTCATCTCGTACGGAAATCTCGTCCAAGGCGGGCGCGGCAGACGGCCAGCCTACGGCAGCCGAGCGCGTCACTTCGCCTTCTACAGTGGTGGAAGACACCTAGCCTAAAACACTCGGCATTCTTCACCGAAGCTGCGGCGGAGCCACGCGTGTCCCCACTGCAAAGTGTGCATGCGGCTTATATGTGTAGCCCTCTGGTTGGCCATCGCTTTCCCCCTCCCCATATAGGTCACAGTAATGACATGTTTATACAATTTCTGCAAGTGCTTGACCGCCCACAATCAGAGGAAACTAGTCTGAAAAAACATTGTAGAGGATTGTCTTTCTCACAAATGTTTCATATTTCAAACTCGCCTCGTTAATGAAGGAATCCGCGACCTCGAATGACTTTCCAGTGGGAAACAGTGTACTGTTCTTCTGTAGGCCGAGACATTCGTAAATAAACCCTTCATATTCTGTGAACTGAAAGCTCCACATAAGGAGCAAGATATCTTTAGTGACACGTCACATCCCCACTCACATTTGTATAGGAAGGCGCTGGCTGTCGACCGCAGGTGTCGTTGATTCGCTTCAGCTCCACATCGCATCCCAAAGTGCCACTAAGCAACTGAAATGTCCAGCCATTTAAAGAGAAGCAAGCTCTCAAGTGGCAATGGAACGACTCACTCGATCGCCTTTCTCCTGGCTGTAGATCGGAACCACAGCCCCACTAGGTCGCCCGTCAACGTCGAACATTCCATTCGCCACCAGTGATGCGCTCATGAGGCAACGGTTATTGGCCTTGCTACGGAAGTAGACCTGAACCAGCAGTCTGCAGTATTTCACGATTGATGGGATTCACGATTGGTAAGGTAATGGATAAGCTTACCAACAGAGGATAGTGGGCAGAGGGCAAGTTTGGTGTTCATGAAATGATCCGGTGAGTAATATAATTCTATCCCACTTCTCACCCACCTCCGCCTTTTGTGAATTCCAGCTAAGGCTTCAAATTCTACCCCTCTACTCACACAACCCTCTGTAAAGTTAATCATGAATCCGGCCTTGGCTGAGTCGCGCGCAATACGAATTGGAAGGCGGCTATAGCTTATATTCTATTTCCACAAGACCTTTCTTGTGGAAATAGAATATCATAATATAAAACGCACAATGCTGCCAACATGCAGGACAAAAATCATAGAAAAACGATAAGCATAAAAATCGCAAAATAAATTTACCCAACCAGAAAACTATAATTTGGTAGTCACCAGCGGATTCGTCTGCAGCAAAGCTTGTAATATTGGTTTTATTACATCGGTCACTTACAGATCACAGCATATACTATATTGTAACATGGTATGCAACAAATTGTAGGAACAAGGCCTACTATTATAAATTGGCACATGTGAGCCAGCGTGGCAGAAAACCACTGGCCTTAAAAGGATGTACCGCGCCTAGAGTAAACTGTCTGAGTACGACCTCGATGACTAATGTATGGCACCACCAGGTCATGCCTGTGATACGCTCAATGATACTTTTTCATAGTGCCGTGGCTAAATGCATGTCTTATATGGGCAGATTACTTCTTTCAGAAGCAACAAATTCTACGTACCTTTACTCGAGCATAATATAGCACATAGCTTTAGCCGATGAAAGTTGGATGGCATGTGATGCACGTGCTAAGCAGAAGAAGAAAACCAGCAGGATGTAGTTCTTATTGCAGACCGGCGTACTATTCGGACATTCTGGTGGATAGTGACCCCGCCTCGTGACCGAAGGTTGGGTTTTGGAGCCCGTGTGTCGCACCTCTTTTGCATTTTTGCAAGACTAATATTCTTCATGTATATGATCCAGTGATACATGATAATGTGATATGTTCATGAATCACCATCTATTAGAGTATGTGTCACCTTCGCCATATTGAAGATAATGAAAGTTCGTCTTTCTTCTTATATGTTGTCTGCCTCGTGAATCATGTGCCTAATTGTGTCACAGATTTGAAAGCGAATGGAGCTCATTTGAGTATATAAAGGCATCGCTGTGATTAAATGTAAGCGAACAACAAATCGTCTCGAGATCGACTTCGAACCCACATATTTACATATAACACATTCATAAAGCTATAGATCAATTAAAGCAATCCTCTGTGAACGGAGTTATGGACCATTTTCATAGCAGGCTCCTTTGCCCTCTAGATCCACGCAGCGCGGGTCAATCACAAGAGAGCGAGCTCAAGTAGAATAGAAACTGCCCTGCCGGCCGAGCAGTGGTGGTGCAGGGGCAGAACAGCGGCATGGCGAGACGGGATGGCTTATGGTTTGACTCCCCTGTCGTGAAGGATTTTTGCACTTCCTAAAAAAGATCTGCCACAATCAACCAAGCTCTATGTCAAGTGGTGATGCCAATATTGTATGTCGATGGTCATCTAGGGGAAAAGTTATTCGTAGTGATGCAGGTAAACTATGAGAAGTTCTAACAGCGAGTTTTTTCCAGTTAATTACATCCTCTCTGTCAGGAACCTTGCGGGACATTCCAGCCAAAGGAATATTTGAAGCGCCTAGTCCTGTTGTTCGGGCCAACACTACGCGCATAATGACTAAACAGTTAATGCTGGATTGCTAAGGCTGTGCGTGGTTTCTGAAACTAGGCAGCAAACGTTGCTCTTGGTCGACTGCTGCAAGCCATTCAGAAATCACGAAACCATTTCACCAGTTTTGTAGATCTTAGCAGAGTGAAAGTGATGACCATTCCGGCAGGAACAACATCACAAATGCAACCATTAGACGTACATTTCTTCTTTGCATTCAAAAGCATGTGCAAGCGTTTCACCTCTCAGTACTGACACACGGTATGAAGTTCTCGTTTCACTCCCGCGACTCAGTTCTTGCAATTGCGTCACTGATTTACACTCAATTTTCTGTCCCAAGATTCAGAACTTTTCTCACATATTCATGGTACGCTGCAAGATACCTGCACAGTCACCCTGGGACACCAATTCAATATTGTTTGCCTACTGACATCGTGGAGCACTCCTCTTACAGCGGCTGCACTGATGTACTTTTTATCCGCTGCGGTCATTGCCAACAGCTGTTATGTTTTGATCATTTCGTAGTATTATTTCACAGTTGCTAGTGTAAAGCATTTTTTGTCTTCTCGCCATGTTTTTAGCAGCTATTCATGATAAATTGTATGTTCGTGCCAACATGAAGTTGTCAGTTGGTGGCGAGTCCTTCTGGTGACCGTTTCCGTTGCGATTTGACATGGAGCTGTGGTTGATCGTGGCAGATCTTTTTTGGAAGTGCAATAATCCTGCACCACAGGGGAGTCGAACCATGAACCACCCGGTCTCACCACGCCGCTCCTCTACCCTCTGCGCCACCACTGCTCTGCCGGCAGCGCAGTTTCAACCCTACTTGAGCTCGCTCTCTTGTGATTGACCCGCGCTGCGTGGATCTAGAGGGCAAAGGAGCCTGCTCTGAAAATGGTCCATAATTTCGTTCACAGATGCGCGCAACAGAAACGGAGCACATATTTGGAATCAGCGTTCGAAGCCGCATCCAGTGATGTACGTCTCATATCAAAGTCCCATGGTCACCTAGTATCCTTCCTTTGTTAGCCAAAGAAAGGCTCTAGAGTATACAACCAGTTTTAATGCGATTGAGTTATTTGAGAATGCATGCTGGAGAGCTAGAGAGCACATAACGCTGCAGGACCGTAAGAGTAAGTAAGTGTAAGAGTTGTTCTCTGAAGTAATTTCTTTTTAGCAAGAGCGCTCCAAGTCTTTCATTCATTAGTTGGCAGAGGTACACTGTTACGGGAGGCGGCATAGTATCTATCGTTCTCTGCAATGATGCTCAGACCCTGGGAGGTTAAGAGGCAAGACGCTGCCATACAGCGGCTAACATCGGTCCACGCTCTACCTGTACATAGACCAGTTGGCCTTACAATAAACTCTTGTCTCATCTCTTACACCCGCTCTCATATCCACTGAACAACCGCATTATTAGGGCATACAAGTCCTACGTCGTATTGTCCTAGACATTTTGATGCATCGGCCTAACAAGCCCAAGTCTCCCGTGTCAAAGTGTGAAGTTTTTGAGACTTGGTGCATAAAGACGATCAAATGTAGGATCGTATTCTCTATATTCACGACAATCAATCTCCCGTTAAAAACCTGGAGCGCAAGCGGATTCTATTCACGATCGCACTTTCTAAATAAGAAATTTAAGTCTCCCATCCGCTAAAAGTACCTGGAGCACCTGTTCGTCTTTGTCAGTAACAGCGTTGCAGTAGAATTTGTCAAGAAACTGGCAGTCCATGCAAGGAAATTAGCGATTATATTGAGCTCAACCGTGCCTAATAATTTGGTAACACGCTACAAAGAGGATGCAGTTAGCCTGGACTGCACAATTCAGGGTGACCGTAACAATGAGAAATGCAAGTCTAGCATAGATCGCTTGGAAGAGTGCATAAAAAAGATAAAAGAGGCTGAACAAAGCCTTCAAAAACTTTTTTAGTCAGGAAGGAGTACATAAAATGCAGAGATAAAGCACAGAAAATATAGTTTGTGGTTGAATTAGAGAAAATTCAGCGAGAATCTCAACGACACAAACTTAGTGCAGAAGCTGTCGATCTTACGTTTACGATAAGGGCATGTGTTGACGTATAAAGTTGCAGTAAAGAGAGGAAAGGAGTCCAGTTTGGCTACTGCTCTCAAAATAACATTATAGTTGCTGCTGCGATTCTATCACCTTAAATGTTTCAAAGTAAATATTTCATTTTTCATTTTCCTATTTCAAATTACACTAAGTAACATGGAGTATTTTGTAATTTCTAAAGAGAAGCAAGTCCTTACTTAGCACCTTATGTTACTTCCACTTTAGTAATTTCGAAACAGTTTGTAGTAAAAACAAAAAATTATTTAAGAACGACTACACATATTTAAAAATGCCGTATTATAATAATGTACTAAACACTATTAATCTGAATAAAATAGTAAATAGCAGGCCAGTTATAGGAGTAATAAAGGAGTCTAGTGAAAAGTTGTACAAAACCTTCCGATTATTATTTGAATATGAAAACCACTCTCCAGAATGTTATTTAACTGTAACTCCTTTATAAATAATATAGATAATACTACGAGTGACGATGTATCTTGTAACTGCAAAAATTATAAAAACTTTATAGATTCGTATTACAACCATGTTTTAACAGGTGATACTGAAATCTTCAATGGTTTGAAGATACATAAAATTCTTAGAAAAGGAACAAAATTTAGACCGCCGCCGAAATTTACTACTGAGGACATTAAAACTCTCTGGCAAAACCTATTTAGCGAAGTCATCCTTAAAATGAAAAACAGATATAAGCTCAATTCTCTTAAGCTTGATACAATTAGAACGACGTTTAATAAATTCTTTAAAGAACGAAAATACAGAAAACGTTTATATATTAGTAAACCTAATAGAACACTTAATCCTAATAACATTAATACTGATGCTAACTTTATTAAAAATTCTTTCATCCTTTGTCCTCTTGATAAAGCATCCTCAAACTACGGTATTATTTGTAAACGACTCTACTACGACATAATAAGCAGGGAGATAGATAACATGAACATGAACAGTAGCTCTTCAAATGTATATGTTAAATGTAATATATCCATTAATGATGTCATAGAAAAACATCATAACTTTTTGAATTCCATCAATTTGAAACCCAATGTGGAGAGTGCGGTTCCGTTAATTTACTGTATACCCAAACTTCATAAAACTCCTACCAAATTTAGATTTATAACGGGTGCATCAAATAGTACTATTAAGCCCTTGGCTGTCGAACTTATGAATATACTCACACACTTAAAAAGCACTTCAAAAACTATGCCTGTTGCGCCCAAAACAATAAAGGCTGTATTAAAACATTTTGGGCTATCAACGATATCAACATATCAAGTTCAATTTGCTCCATTCACAACAACAATTTGAAGCTCTATACGGCTGATTTTGTCGATATGTTTACAAATATTCCACATAACATAATTATTGCAAACATATCCGAAATTATTAACATTTGCTTTAAAAATTCGAATAAAAAATTTCTGACGGTTAACCGTTACAGATGTTTTTATAGCGACGAAGCCTCACATTCTGGTAACTACAGATCATATGCTAAGCAAGACATAATATACATGTTAGATTACTTGTTGAACAACTCCTATTGTAGAGTAGGTAGTTCAGTTTATAAACAGATAAAAGGTGTTCCACAAGGTGGAAATGCAAGCCCAATTATTGCCGACTTAACACTTTTATTTTTTGAGTACAAATATTCAATTAATAAATTCCTCCCCAGTAAGGAGTTTCACCCTTTCAGGTGCATGGACGACATATTAATTATTCATAATTTAGAAGATAATTGTATAAATATATTAGTATTATATCAGATACTTATAAAAATTGTCTAGAAATCAGTAGAACTAATGAAAATTCTGCTGAATGTAATTTCTTGGATTTAGCAATTAATATTTCCGAAGGAGTATTATATACCGAACGATATAATAAAACAGATTACTTTAACTTTAAAGTGATAAGGTTTCCACACTACGATTCATATATAAGCTATCCCCTTTAAAAAGCCATAATTTATACGGAAACCCTTCGCATATCACGTAATTGCACCAAAAAAGATGATTTCATAAACAGGCTTAGTAGCTTGATATCCTCCCTTATTGAACTAAACTACAATAAAAAAATTATTCTGCAAGGTGTGCTGAAGTGCATTCTTCATAACAAAAGCATCAAGTATGGTTTTTTAAGCTCATATAAAGAAACTCGCAAATTCATACAAGCGCTGCTAGATCAATTCTAGCCCATTAGCGGTCAACCACGTTGTCTACTCGCCGCAAAGATCACCTATGGCCCAATGAACAGTGACCTATACTATCTCCCGCCACACTTGACCTAGTTAAGGGTGTATATAAACCCGGGTCTCGGCGCCTAGGACGTACTACAGCTCCCTGCCCTACTGATGATCCTCGGGGAGATACCTGTAGTACCACTATACCACTATACTCCATTGCAGTAATGAATCCTGTATAGGGCTAAGAGGTGAAACAGGATATCATCTGCACATTCCTCGAATAAAACAGCATGCAAGCTTACCTATTAGTGCAGAAGCTGTCGATCTTACGTTTACGATAAGGGCATGTGTTGACGTATAAAGTTGCAGTAAAGTGAGGAAAGGAGTCCAGTTTGACTACTGCTCTCAAAATAACATTATAGTTGCTGCTGCGATTCTATCACCTTAAATGTTTCAAAGTAAACAATTGAATTACAAACATACTAAAGCTAATATCAGCCCCGTAACAGTGCAGCTAGCAATATATCAGGCAGGTCAAGAAGTACATCGCTCCAGAAGCGCTCCGGAGGTGTCCTTACCTGAATGTTTTCGTGATGCAGAGGATTTCTTTTCAGGGTGTTGAGCAGTTTTTGAGACTCTGGTTCATAAAAGCGCTAAGCTTCAGGTCATCGGAAGAACCTTCTATTGAGGAAAAGCTTAAAAGGTAGGGCAAAATCTGCCATACAAGACATCTAACCACTGCCGCATAAAATGCATGGATGATACAAACGTTGAAGGACAACTTCTGCAACTATTCAATAAAAAGGTGTCAAATCGTCCGAAAGCTGCTAAATTTAATGTCAGCTAGTGGTTTTGCAAACAGCTTTTCCTTAGTCCTCGAAAAACTCAGTTTTGATTAGCCAGATGTTAGATCTAATGTGATCCAATTTGGTCCGAAATAATGATCCTGTAATACCTGTGCTTGCAGATAGCAGAGCAGTGCACAGTCAATCGGTCCATGAGCATACGAGTGACCTCAAGAAGGAGAATGCCATTAGGGACTATATTAAGAACGAATTGGGCAATACAATCGACGGCGAGGCCATCTCAACACCATAGATATGACGCTCCGCGACCTCAACCAAATGGAGGAGATATCTTTTGCAGCACTGGTAAGCATGCGTCTTTGCCGTGTAAAACTGTTATTGACAAACCAACCCAAAAAAGCATTTCAAAGAAGAAAAGCAGATGTTGGAAAAGTTCCTCCTAAGGGCATGACAGTATTAACTGCTAAAAGCCGAACTGGTCCCGATGTGGAAACATGCACCACGCATCTTGTGCTTTGAAAAAGATCCTAAGGAGCCCAGAAAAGGTCTCCATGGAATTCATTGCGAAGAAACCATCAAAGCTGCCATCATCAGACAGCAGCCAACAATAGTCATGATGCGAAAGATTAGCCTTATAAGACATTTTACAAATCTCAGCTCAGTCTCTGCCTAATCAAGTGAAGCTTCTAATCACTTTTACCCAACAATTCGCAAGTAGGTGAAATGACAGCCGAGGGAAATATATTGAATTGCAAAAAGGAAGAGTATGAGAAAGTAGTTTTTCCTTCAACGTGGGGTCTGAAAAATCGACTGTAGAAGAATCACTAGCTAGTAGTCTAGGTCTTCTAAGAAGAACAACAGATATATCAGTGTAGCCTTTGAGTGCAGCTTAATAAATAAACAAATAAATAAATCACAAAGCAGCATGACTCGCCCCTTCCGGATTTGCATTTCTACAGGTGCCTATTTTTATTTTGAAGTTCGTTACCGTCACTGATGCCCTTGATCCACCCTTGCATGAATATCACGCAAAAATACCTCAAAACACTAGCGTAAGGCCCGTTTATACTTCGACACCGAGCGAAGCGACACCACGTATGATGGCCGCATTGATCGAACGAAGCGATGGATCAACTTGGCCAGTATACCTGCCATCGCGTTGCTCGGCGTCGGAAGTATAAACGGGGCAAGGTCGGGAGCATACTTCCATGGCCGCGATGCCATCGCGGCGCTCACTTCATGACCCGCGCGTGGCCGTATAGTCGAGGGAACCTTCGCCGCAGCCACCGTAACAGTGGCGGCCGGCATGTGCGATGGCTTCCAGCGCTCATCGCGGGCATGACATTCTTTTTCGCGCCGAGCGCGGTGTTTAGCATTGGTCCCGGGAGGATCCCCGTCGCGCTCCCTTGGGCCTTTATCATACCATCGCTCACCCCGAGCGACGCCTAAGGCCTATGTCATACCATCGCTCTTCGCTAGCGAAGGAGATGGACAACTAACACAATTGGGGAAGGGACGGCATCAGACGTTGTGGAGGGGCAGACGCCTGTAGCAGTTGTCCGATCCACCGCTAGCGAAGCCTCGCTAGCGGGGTGTCATACTTTCGAGCGATACGGCATCGCTACCGATGCGACCGCGTCGCTGAGCTGAGCAGAGCGTCAGCCAGCATCGGTAGCGATGCTACGACGCAGCTGCACACAACGCTATTAACTGCGCGCCTATTCGCTAGCTTCAAGCTAGCGAAGAGATTCGCTCATCGCTCTGTTCGTCGCCTTCGCTCGGAGTGAGCGAAGTTATGACATAGGCCTAATGATATGCTCCCATATCGATCGGGCGGCGCGATGGGATCGATATGGGTGCATATCATTAGGCGTCGCTCGGGGTGAGCGATGGTATGACAAAGGCCTTGAGAGCGACGAACGATGCGACGAGCGCGGGGAACTCCATCTCCTTTCGCGTCGCTGTGCAAAACCGATCGTCGCGATTCCATCGGGGCGACGGGAAGTATGCACGAGGCCTAAAGGCTCCCACAGAGTTCTGCGGCAGCGCCGCGGCCTTATGCTTAACCATAGGGCAGAGACGCAGAGCTCGCCGCCGGCGGCGTCCCTGCCCTATCCTTAACCATAGCGGCGAGTGGCGTTGCCGCAGAACTCTGTGGGTGCCTTAAGGCCCCGTTTAAACTTTGACGCAGAGCGACGCGACGCGACGCATTGTGGCCATATTGATTGAGCGACGCGATCGATCAATTTCACCACTTTACATGGCGTCGCATCGCTCGGCGTCGGGAGTATAAACGGGGCCTAAGGCATATGTTATACTCCGACGACACGTCGGTGACGCGATCGGCTGCAGTGCTGGCCGGGTCGCCGTCCGAACCCGCACAACACGCTCGGCGCGAGAGAAACAGAGTGCGCGCGCTCTCTAGCTCGCCATGCCGGGGCCCCGCGCTGTCGGGACAGAATGTCGGCGACGGGTCGCCGACGTGTCGCCGAAGTGTAACATATGCCTAAGCTGTCTGTGCCTCCACTAAGTTGTGCTCAAGCTTCTCAGAGTACACACCGCTCCCTCTCAAACCATACCGCATCGGAAATTGCTTGAAAACTCGCACCTGTGAAGGCAACAGTGGTGTGCGTAGGAATCCGGTGGCAACATATCGATCCCTCAGGAACTTTCCGAGCAGATACGAGTGTTCGATGCCTTTCTGAATGAAATTGAACGCCAATGATTTCTAAATGTAAGAGAATCAATGAAGGAACCTACCGAGGTCAGCTCTCCAAGCCCGTTAGGGAAGTACTGTTGATATGTTTGATTTGAGAGTTTGTCGGTCGGTGCGCGAGCTCCATGTCGAAATAGCTGAACGTAGAAAGACGGTAATAAGGTGGGTATTGGATAGACAGGAGGTAAGTCGCACTTGTTAAAAAGTGCGCAATTTTAGACGTTTCAATTTTTCTGAATGAAGGACATTCCCTTGACAAGAGAAGCTCCATAGAAAGTATGAGAACCGTCAGCACTAACTTCGCATGATTTTCTTTGAATCTCCTTTTGCGTACACATACGCTTTAAATGGTTTATGTTGGCTCTCTGAGTCCAGATTCATCATCGATTTACCGGCCCGTAACGATGAAAGTTACCATCGCCCACCGCCATTCCCCAGTTACCGCGATTCACCAGCTCCCGGTGTGCTAAATTTCCGGATAAACTTCGCTGTAACGGTTACCCCGCTAGTGAGGCCGATAACAGTTATAGCGAAGCAGTGGCAGCGCTCCACTGCTAATTTCTGTCCCAATCTAGCGAGTTGGCCTCATTGCCTAGATTAATCGGCTCCTTTATTATGATCTGCATGAATCAGAAGTAACAGTAAGTCTCCGGTAAGAAACCGGTAAAGATTTACTGCCGGTTTCGTTCATGAATCTGGACTTAGATAGCTTTCTCTTGTAAATGGCTACCTGATAGTTTGCGTGAATCATGTTCGCGTTTTGTTTAAATAAATAAAAATAAGAATAACCTGAAGCTAGGTACTATTTGTTGTGAACGTGAACTGTATATGCTCGGATCACTTGCCCGATATCAGCGTTAACGCGCACAGCAAATAAATAAATAAAATTCCTAATGTACGTTAAAAATCGACCGTCTGTGCGTCGCTGCAAAATTAACGTCCGCTTGAGAAGTTCACAGCTCGATTGGTATCGCAAATCTCTGCTCATTGTTAACCGTTTGACCAGGGAATCACGTGAATTTGAGGATCAAGAAATATTTATCGATTAGCAACGCTATTTCGATCGATAATATCGAATTTTGTTCCCCTTTGACCATATGAAGTGAGCATCACGTGATTCGACTAGCTGTTTAGGGAGTCCTACACTTATTGACAGTACAACAGAAACAATTACAGAAAGTAGTCGTATCTCGGGGTACATGTAGCGCAGTCGGAGGAGGCACCGGCTGTCGCGAGCGCCCGATATCAGCTTCCTGGTTCGGATTTCCCGCCAAGGCCAACCAAGCCTTCCATCCCTCCGGGGGTCGGTGAATTGGTACCAGACTGGGGAGGATAAGGCGCTGACTTGTTCATCGGCTGGCCACCGCAAGTCCTAGTGTAGGCCAAATACGCATTGAAACCCCTTCACGACATGCCGTAGATGTATTTAGAATGCATGGCGTATCCCAGGTAGGATTGCTTTAACCTTTACCTTTTAGGGCCTGTTCATACTGTGCGACAGCAGCGAGGAGACCGACGGGAGCGACAGCAGCGACTGAAGCGACAGCGCCGAAGCTCGGGTATGAACACTTTTCGGCGGCGCGTGTTCGGTTTTAATCGATTTGCATGTTTTGCACGGGCGACGGGAGCGACGAGAGCGCAGCGCGCGGAAGTATGAACAGGCAACAGCAGCGACTGGAGCGACTAGAATGACAAGAGTGACTGGGGCGACAGCACCGGCGCTCGAGTATGAACACCCTTCGGCGGCGCGCGCTCGGATTTAATCGATATGCATGTTTTGCATGGGCGACGAGTCGCTCCTGTCGCGAAGTATGAACAGGCCCTTATGCAAATCACCAGTGTGCAGCATTTATACCTTCAATCAAATAGAAATCGCGACGTGGCAAACCGGTAGAATGGTGCGATTTCTTCTTGGAACATGGTTAAATTTGCGACTCAGCTGCACATTAAAAGGCCAGGCCCGAAATGATGGTATTTCCTAGAAAGATAAAAATTTTCTAAAATCTCATACACAGCATTTTCCTTTCGGTATAAGTGAAATAGAACTAAGAAACAAAACAAATAAAATAAAAATTTCGAAGAAAGTAGTAGTAAATCCATTTTTTTGTGTAAACCTAAATCACGTAATGATTGGGTGCAAAAAATGCTTCACAACAAGTAAACAGTATCAAATGAGAAATCAATAACAGTAAGCTAATATCGATTCTGAGGCGAAGCCCTCACCAGAAGACATAATGGCCTTAAGTCAATTGACCGTTGGTAGAAAATAAAGCGACAGATAATAAACAAACAAATAAATAATAAAAATAAATAAACAGGAATAAAGAGAGTCTGGTACCAACTCGCCGAGTGAAAGACTTGTATCGGTCTGGCGGAGGAAATCCGAACCAAGAATCTCAATTCAGAATGCAGACGATAGGCGGCGCCACCTCCGACAGCGATACCATGCGCCCAAATACATGAGTGAATAAATAAAAAAATAAACGAATAGGGATAAAATTTTTGGAATAGAAAATCGCTGATAAAATCTTTTTTTTTTTGATTTTCTTCCTACAGTTAGTTATCAGTGGTTTGTCGCCACTACCCGCTAATTAACCATTTTCTGGTGTTGTTTCTGTTTTCATTTCTGGTTATTTTCTAGCTTGTTTGAACGGTACATGTCGCGAAGACGGGCAGCACTGGGAAATGGGAACTCTCCATCCTATCAGACAGCATTGAGGGGGCGTGCCATTCCGAGAGGGCGTCTACTCTCGGAACCCTGATCGGCTGGCATGTGTTCGGTCTGTGCTCTGCTAGGTTATATTGGTTGGCGACCTCCCACACACCAGTGCTGCTCGCATTCGCAACATGTTCCGTTTGAACACTGTCTGGTGCCCTTTCTATTGAGTATGGACGGCCTTTTTGACATTAATAAATAAATAAAACACCTAAATTCCTAAACAGCCTTCAGCTTTCTGGAAAGAAGGACGAACAAGTGGAAGTATGTAGGTATGAGGACAACAGGGCAAATTCTCTTCAGAGACGGGACACGCACTCTAATTCTATGACATAGCGTGTAGGTGATTTAAATGCTAAATTGAACTTAATCATGATAATTCGTTATCTTATTTTAATTTTTAATCAAGTTTTTAGGTGCTTAAATTATTTTTTTAAATACTAAATTTGGCCTATACGATGTCCTGCGCTGGCCTGCCAATAGACAAGACAGTGCTTTATTTTTCCCAGACAAGTCTAGCAGCAATTCACGAACTCCGAAGCGATTATTGGTTTTATTGGCCTGGGCGGGACCTGAACAAAGATCCTAGAATCGGGCTTTCCATGACTAGCTACGAACGAATGCTGCTATAAAACCCTGAAAACGGGAAATTTCTTCAAAAATCAATTATGGTTGCATCAGAGCTTATGAACCTCGATTCACCTCGAAAAATTTCACTTCATTGCGCAACTTGACCGAAAGAATGGAAACTCGGAACGATCCTAGTCGGAGGGGCATAGCCAGAAAATCGATGAAGATGAAAACAATGAACGGCGTTACTCAAAGCCTTTTAGGATGCGCCATGCATTCTATTTCTACGGGATGTCGTGGACGCGATTTGAATGCGTACATGGTCACACAATGACTCACGGTGGCCAGCCAGTGAATAAATCTGCGTTCTGGCCTCCTCAGACAACACTAGTACCAATTTGACGACTCCTGAGAGATGGAAGGCTTGGTTAGTCTGGGCGGAAAATCGGAATCAGGAACCTGATATCGGGTGCACGCGACAGGCGCCAACTCCTCCGACTGCGCTACATACGCCCATTGAATATTAATACCAATAATCGTCTCGCTAGGCACATAACCATGAAAGCATTACGAGAATGAGAACATTTGACGAAAACCCCAGCCGAAAGCGGAGCCGCCTGCACTCTTCTCTAGAACCCGTCACGCATCCTCCAAATTTATGAAAATCGAGGGCGGGGGTGGGGGGGAGGAAATTTACGGGGCGCGAAAACAGCGGAAAATACCCAGACATCTTCTACGTGCCTGTGAACTTCAGTCCTGGGGTAATCGAGGTTGCTGGACACGATTCTGAAGTTTGTTTTTGAAGTGCCGATCGCCATCGATCGATATTGATAAAATTATCGATTTGTTGTGGACGTCGTTCAAGCGGTTCGAAACCTCAGCCCTAAGGCCAAATCGAGGGGCACGAAAATAGATGCCGTTCAACGTGTATAGGGAATCAGGAGACGTGCCGAAGACGTCGGGTGCTAAGGGGAATCATTGAGGAGGACCAGTAGCAGTTAAGGGGAGTTGGTATGGTAAGTTGTCACAGATAGATCAGGCAATGAATATCGATCGATATCATCGATTTTCTCTCAGATTTAACCGATCAGGATGGGAGTTAATTGATTATGATCGTCGACGGAAGGCCTTCACACCAGGTAAGAAGTTTCGAACGGGAGGCCAATATCGGTCGATTTTATCGATCTCCTCACCGATGGTTTTGGTTTGGGAGACAGGAGGGTTTCTCAAGAACATAGGGGACGAGGGCGTTGATTAGCGCAAACATCGACATTGCCCATAGGCGTGCCTCGCACTTATTTATCAATAAAACAATTAGGCAACCTAGAAGTGAAGATTCCCATGGAAATGTCTACGATTTTGAAAATAGCAAAAAGCTCTTTATTTAGCGTCATAGAGCAAATATACAAAAAGAGGACATCCTTGGAAAAACACCAGCCGAAACCTGCTTTTCAGCTTAAAATTAAATTCCTAAATGAAGCAGACGAGAACGCACCACGATGACTGAGATCAGCTTGTTGGAGTCATTGGCCAGAGCCACGGTGTTGATTAGAAAGAGTTGATAGAACCAATTCATATGTACAACGATCGGTTAGACGGGCATCTGGAACGGACACATACTGGCACTGGGCCATTCCAACGGCACGACCACCACAAGCTGTTCAAACATGGAAACCGATGGAAGAAGCGGGTCGTTGGCAGATGATGGGATGGATGCCAACGGAATTCCGAAGGCGGCCCGGAGACCGGAGAAGCAGGTGCGGTGCTTCCGAAGTGGCCGATGCCAGCCAGGGTCACGCTCGTCGGTCCGTTTGAATCAATTCGAGTGTTACACATGCGGGGTGATCGGTTGTCGTCGTCGTCGTCGGTCGGTCATTCGGTGGCCGTCCGTGGGTCAACTGACGGCTGGCAAATTTTCGGAGAAGAGCGAAGCAAAGCAAAGCAAAGCACGGTAGTGCAAGTTTGGTCACTCGACAATGACGGCGTGATATTGTTGAATTCAGCATTTTCTGAAGCCTCGGAGGCTATCACGAAGACCTGAGCGGAGAAGAAGTTCGTCGATGGGAGAAGAACAAAAACAACATGGTGTCGAAGACTAAGAAACGGAAGAAGAAGAAGAATGAAAGATAAAGGTCAGCGACATTCAATCTTTTGGTGGAATACGCCACGCATTTTACTTCTACGGGATATCGTAGAGCCGATTTCTTGCGGTGGACAGCCCATGAACAAGCCAGCGCTTCATCCTTCCCAGACAAGTCTGGCACCAGTTCCCCGACCCCGAGGGATGGAAGGCTTGGTTTGCCTGGGCGGGAAACCCAAATCAACACCCTGACTTGGGGTGCAGATGGTAGCCGTTGCTTCCCCGACTGCACCACTATGCGCCCGAATAAGAAAGATGGGAGAAAAAGGAGAAGAAGATGACGAACACGGATAGAATAGAAAAGAATAGAGTAGCAGCTAGAAGATTTAAAAGAACATGAAGAAGAAGAGGAGGTTGATGACGATGAATTACAACAAAATGAAGATGATGAAAAAGATGAATAAGAAAAATAATGAATAATGGTTAGGAATAAAGTAAGAAGACGATGGCGAGTTGGTGAAGAAGAAAAGAAGAACCTGATGATGGTGATAATGGTGATGAAGAAAAATATCAATATAATGACGACTAGTCAGAACAAGAAGGTGAAGATGGTAATTCAAGAAAAGAAAAAGGAGAACAAGGATGAAAATGTAGAAGAAGATCATCAACAAGAAGGCGGCGATGATAATGAGGAAAACGAAAGCTTGATGATGCTGGTGACGAAAATGAAAAAATATGAATATGACCAAGAAAAGAGACGTAGATGAAGAAGAAGAGGAAGAAGAAGGAGATGATAATGAAGAAAAATGAAGAGTATGATGAACAACATAAAGAAAACGATCGAGAAAACGGGGAAGAGAAAGATGATGATGATGATGATGATGATGATGATGACGACGATGATGATGATGATGATGATGATGATGATGACGATGATGATGAACAGGAAGCCAGTGATGAACAAAAGAAAAATGATAAAATTGATGAGAAAAATGAAAAAGATGATGAAGAGGAAAAGGGAAAAAGAGGAAGAAAACGCTACTGAATAAACTAAGAAGAAGATGATTATGAACAAAATCCCAGTGCAGAACAAAAGGAAGATGATAAAATTGATGAGCCAAACGAGAAAGATGACGAAGAGGAAAGAGGAGGGAAAAGTTGAATGCGATGGGAAAAGGGAGAAAGAATAAGCGGATTAAGAAACTGAGAAAAGTGCAGCGAGAAGAAGAAGAAGATGATGATGATGATGATTGTGGACAAGTGCGTAATGAAGATGGTTACTATTCATAAGAAAACAATGAAGTAAGGAGGAAAGACGAGAAAAAGGTTGATAAAGTATAGGAAGGATATTATGGAAAAGAAGAACAAGAACAAGAACAAGAAGATCTGAATAAAATAGAGACGAAAAAGGAGATAATGAGAAAGGAGGAAAAAATCAATGAAGAAAAAGAAGAGCATATAAAAGAAACAAAGAAGAAGACGAAGATGATGATGCTGAAGAAGCGGAAGATTGTAATGGTGGCTATGATTATATTTTTTATTTTCTTTTATTGAACTGCGTCTCAAGGACGCGCACTGTATGTGATAAAAAACGAAATAGGCCGTGCAACTAACAGAAAAAGGAAACGAAACAAAACGAGACAACAATGTAAGACTGAAACGACAACGTTAGGTATTAAAGCAGGATTTTGAAAAGAATGATGGTGATCGTGATGATTATTGACTGGTGAAGATAGAGAAGAAGAAGATGATGATGATGACGAAAGGAAGCAGAAGAAGAGGGGGAAGAAGAAATAAGAAGATAAAAAGAGGTAAAAGGCGTAGAAGAAGAAAAAGAAGAAAAAGATGATGATGGAATAAAGAAAGAAGAAGAAAAGGAGATAAAAAGAGAGAAGCGGAAGAGGAGAAGAGGAAGAAGAAGAAGAAGATCAAGAAGAAGAAGAAGATGATGATGATGATGGTAAGGAGGAGGATGGGGAGGAGGATGACAATGACAAAAGCAAAATGACAAAATTGACGAGGAAAACGAAACAGATGATGAAGGGAAAAGAAGAAGGTGGTAACGAAAAAGGAAGCTGAATGTCACGAAGAAGTGGAGGAAGAAGAAGAGGATTGAGAAGCCGAAAAAAGAGCAGGAGAAAGGTGATGATGATGATGATCATGATTGTGGACAAAGAGTGATGAATATTACGATCATAAGAAAGATAAGAAGACGATAAGGAAAGGAGAGATGAGAAAAAGAAAATCATAAAATGTAGGAAAATATGATAAAAAGAAGAAAAAGAAGAAGAGCAAGAAGAAGATAGTGCTAAAAAATGGCGACAAAGAAAGAGATAAAGAGAAAGGAGAAAAAATGAATAGGAAACCAGAATAAATGAAACAAGAAAAAAGATGAGACAAAAATGGGAGATGATGATGATGACTATGATGATGATCGTGATGACTATACTGGTGAAGATAAAGAAGAAAAAGAAGAACAAGAATAAGAACCAAAAGAACACGGATGTTGTCCAGAGGAAGAGCGCATAAAAATAGCGGTCAGCCGTCATTTTAACTGGTGAAACTATTTACTTCATGTCAGACGGCCGCGTGGGAATGTTCTCGAAAACAGCTTTTTGTGTCTCGCCGCTCTACTCGACGTGTCAGGGCACCATCCTACCAATGCTAATGGTGATTGAAGAGCTATATAGTAGTCGGAGAAAACAGCAGATGAACCATGCGGTAAAGAACGGAACTCAAAGGGCATTCGCATGAACTGGAGAACCAGTTTTTCCGTCTTAAGAAGTACG
The DNA here is from genome assembly GCA_947359475.1 of Heligmosomoides polygyrus bakeri. Taxonomy (NCBI): domain Eukaryota; kingdom Metazoa; phylum Nematoda; class Chromadorea; order Rhabditida; family Heligmosomidae; genus Heligmosomoides; species Heligmosomoides polygyrus. The sequence continues at coordinate 6,586,028 of OX375866.1, forward strand.
AACTGCTGTTGAACAGCGGATTAGCTTAGGGCGAAACAGACCCCTAAAGTTGCTTGTCAGACTACCATCCTACCAATGCTAATGGTAAGCTAACCTCACAAGGGTAGAATTACGCAGACATAACACCAAACAAACGAGGTAACAATGAATTCTAGGACATGACATGAACACAACAATAGTAAAGGCAAAGTGGTCGGTGTGAAATGGGTGTGAAATGTTCTAGGCTTTTATAAAGTATGGCTGTTAATACGTTAGAAGATTTCGCTGCCTAGCTGGCTGCGTTCAAAGGCTGAGTTCGAAGAAAGACTTAGGGTCTATGAATGGTAGTTCTCATCTCAAATAGATTTATTATTGATTGATTTCCTTAATTATCAAACATGAACATACTGAGTGATGTGTTAAATGAATAGCAGTGCTTCATAAACAAATGCCAGCTCACATGTATTGGGCAGTTCGATAATTAATGTGGTTTTTTCATATTTTTCAATGAGGAGTTGTTCACATTAACAGCAAACGTTAATCAATGATATTAGGGGGGGGGGGGCAAAAGTAATGAGACAAATTGAAAAAAATCTTTATCTCTTTATAACTCAATTACATCTCAACGATGCTGAGGAATGTATTTGCCATTAAGGGCAATGACCTTGCTGCCATCGCTCAGCCAACTTCCTGATCCCATCCTTGCAGAACTGCTTGGGCCTGGTGTTGATCAACTGCTCGACATGGTTGTCAAGGACTGCTTGGGTTCTTGTGTCCCTTCCGACCGTGAAGTCCTATAGGCTCAAGAAGTAGTGGTAGTCGCATGGAGAGATGTCCGGCGAATACGATGGGTGAGGCATGTGAACGTAGCCCAGCTGGGCAAGCTCATCCGTGGTTACTTGTTCCCGACGGGGTGCCGCGTTGTCGAAGAGGAGAACCTTCTTGAAGCGCTGCGAATGAATAAGTTCGAGTCGCAGGTCCATCTCTCCTATTTCGTTCACCATGGCCTTGGTGTTCATCGTAGTGCTCTTGGGAAACAGCTTCCGGTGAACCGATCCATGTGCGCAGACCCAAAAGCTCCAAAGGTGCTTCTCGCCGTGAACATCTCGCCGAACACAGGTCGGTAACAGATCACCAGGCCTCATCCAGACTCGCTGCTTGGCAGGGTTAGGTAGAAGACGTACTTCTCATCTTGCGTGAATATTGAGCCCAGGCTGCTCGGGGTTGGGAATTGGGCGAGATTTGCGCGACACAGGTCCACTCGTCAGACTGGGGTTTCGGCATGAGACAGACTGAGGTTTTGGCATGCTTCTGGAAAGGGCGGAAGTGGTCATTTCTCAGGTGGCCTTCAGTAAGTAGCATACAAACATACAAATACGATAAGCACGAAACCAGACTCCAGCCACGAGATATGTGGACACGGCATGGGGTGTCTCATTACTTTTGCCCCCCTCCCTAATATATTGACCATTTTGTTGGACGATCTTCTGCCATCTTTCGATAAGTTGAAAAAGACCACGTTCCAAGAAACCTCCTCGGTTTTTAGAAGCGAAGGGCTGATGATGCAAATCATTTTTAGCAGTTTGGTAGGAATCTGAAGTTTACCATTCAAATGGTTTTGAAGGGAGCGAACCAAATGATGGTCTGGTGGTGCTAAGTCAGGGCTATTGGGTGGACGTGGCGCCAGTTCCCAATTGAGCTCTGTTAATCTTTGACGGGTTGTCAGAAAGGTGTGGGCTCTGACATTGTCGTGATGGAACATCACACCTTTGCGATCCAGCCAGTTCACGGCGTTTTTCTCGATTTCTTCGCTCAATTCCGATGGTTGGCACTAGCCACTCGAGTCAATAGCTTGCATTCTTGAAAGCAGCCCTTCGCATACGTGAATGCGTTTGGTGAGGTGAATTTGCTTTAATTCGTGGGGTACGCTAACATGCAACTTCTTTATGTGACCAGGCTGTTGTTGCAAATGCAAGTAAACGGCTGAATTCGACATCTCATGCCACCTCCCGTGTTGTCATACGCCAGTTAGTTTCGATCCAGGGGTTATGTGAGCGTCTGCCCACGGAGTGCAGTTCTCTAGAATGAAAACTCCGTAGCTGTTAGTACTTCCGCACTCTCAGGATAATTTGATACTGAAAGTTGATGTTTTCTGCTGTCCACTCCTTGTTCGTAGGAAATTCTTTATGTTACATAGTATTAGGCTGTCCGGAAAGTTCTCAGCGTTTCGAGTGCTTTACTCTGAACTACCATAACTTTCTCAAATTTTATCGGATTTAGTCGAAATAAGCACCGTTCGAATAATCACGCTTTTTCCAATGGGCCACCCAACTTTTTCCATCAGCGAAAAACTTAGGTGGTCGAGATTCGACCAAATGCACGAAGGCTGTTTCGGCCTCGTCCTGATTCGTGAAGGTTTTACTAGCGAGAAAGTCCTGAAATTGCCTGAAGAGGTGGTAGTCGGTTGGGGAGAGATGTGGAGGATATGGCGGGTGAGGCAGAACTTCAACCCATAATTCGTTCAACTTTCGAATAGTGATTTGTGAGACGTGAGTGCGGGCGTATCGTGCAAAAGAATCGGGCCTCTTCTGCTGAACAATGCTGGCCGAAGTAGATCAATTTGCGACGTATTTCGCCGATTTCCTCACAGTAGGATCGTTACTGTGATCTTTTGGCCTGGTGCCAAAATGTTGTAATGGATCACACCAGCCGCCGACCACCACACAGTGACCATTACCTTTTTTGGTGGAGGTTCGCCTTTGGAAAATGTCTAAGGGATTCGCCGACGTCCAACCACTGTCCGGAACGATTACTGTTATCACACAGAATCCACTTTTCATCAGAACTGACGGTTCGCTCCAAAAACGGGTCAGCCTTGTTGCGTAAAAGTAGAGAAGAACGAATCTCGGAACATGACAATCTTTGCCGCTCACTCAACTCGTGGGGCACCCACTTTTCGAGCTTTTTCACATTCCCAAGGCGTTTCAAAGCATCCAGCTTCCATAACAGCAGTTTTACTGACGTCTAGCTCTTCTTGGGCGCGTGGAGCGCAGTCGGAGGAGGCGCCGGCTGTCGCCTGCACCCGACACCAGGTACCTGGTTCGGATTTCCCGCCCAGGCCAACCAAGCCTTCCATCCCTCCGCGGTCGGTGAATTGGTACCAAACTTGTCTGGGAGGGATAAAGCACTGACTTGGACATCGGCTGGCCACCGCGAGTCATTGTATGGCCAAATACGCATTCAGCACGCCTCCACGACATCCCGTAGAAGTAGAATGCGTGGCGCATCCCAAAGAGGACTGAATAACGCCGTTCTTTATCCTTTATCCTTATCCTAGCTCTTCCGCGATCCCGCGAACTCTTTTGGATGGTTCGGCTTCCACCAATTCCTTCAACTCGACGTCCAGGACTGCTCTAGGTCGACCGCTACGGGGGTCGTCTTCGAGGCAGAAATCTCCGGTCCGAAATTCAATGAACCACTGGCGCACAATGCTTTCTCCAACACTATTAGGCCTCCACACTTGATTGATCCATCGAGTTGTCTCGGCTGCGGACTGTCCCAATCTGAATTTGAAATAAAATATCGTTCGGAATTGCTCCTTCGACATAATTCAATAAGTCCTTCAAGAACAGAAACAACGTTGAAATATAAAAATATTTAATCAGATAGAGCGAAAAAATATTTATTCAGATAGAGCGAAAAATTCTGTAGAGCAGGTAGCATTAATGCGCAATGCAAGTTGAATTTTTACTTAATGATAGAGGAATGAAAAATGGTAACACAAAACGCTGAGAACTTTTCGGACAACCTAATATAATAATAGAGATTCAAAAGATCGAATTATAAAAATATTCGAACTTTACAAAAAACGAAAAAATCTGCTACGTAGGAATTGTGTGATAGTGTAGCACTTACAGCATCAATCACACGAATCAGACGACTGCATGGCGCGATTTCGAATGGAAGCGTCGCGCAAATTTTGAAATTTGGAAAAGCCAAAGAACATTTATTGCTGTAGAGGCTACAGCGTTGCGATACAGATTAAATTATGGCGAACGGATATCTGTGGCAAAATTTCTTCGTCATGATAGTTTCTTTTCTGGCTAATTTCGGCCATTTTCTCAGAAAATAGAAAACAAAAAACCCGAAATGGCCAGAAAACAGATACTCCGCCCACCCCCTGATGGATACCTGCGCAATTTCCCAAAGGAAAACTGCTAGTCCTATCGTGCTCCTATCAGCTGCTGCAGTTCTTTACGAATTAAGGTCTTTGAGACAGCGTCAACCGTATTGGGGTGCGAGTAGCGCAGTCAAAGTTGACGTGGGCTATCACGTGCAGCTGTTATCAAGGTTCTTGGCTCGGGTCCAGCTCTGAGCAACAACGCCTTCTATCCTTCAACGTCGCCTGACCACTGTAAGTCACAGTATTGCCCAAATCCACACCAAACGACGACAACACGTATAGGTGGGATGCCTCACGCACCCCACTTAATGATTGGTGATGCTGGACTTCATCCTTTTGATTTTGTTACCCCTAATCTGGACCAGGAGTCTCGACCGCTTCAGACTCCGTCGAGACTGAAGCGGTCCTCGAAGCCCTGCTCACTCAGGGCGTTCCTACTCGTACATCACAGTCCTTCGAGAGCTGTACAGTGGATTCACGACCAAGATCTCTCCATTCTACAACGACATCGTCATCGACGTGAAGAGAGGGGTCCGGCAAGGGGATACCATATCCCCGAAGCTATTCAGCGCCACTCTCGAAAACGTCATGCGCGAACTAGAATGGGAAGACATGGGAGTGAAGGTCGACGGCCGGCAACTACATCATCTTCGCTTCGCTGACGACATCGTGCTCATAACACCGAGCATCAGCCAGGCGGAGCGAATGCTGGCCGACTTCGATCGTGTATGTGGGAATGTTGGACTGCAGCTGAATCTTACGAAGACGATGTTCATGAGGAACGGACAAGTTTCTGATGCCCCATTCTCGCTCAACGGAACGAACATCTCCGAATGCTCCAGCTACGTGTATCTGGGTAGCGAAGTCAATATGACCAACGACCTAGCGCCGGAGCTGAGCAGAAGGAAACGAGCGGTTTGGGGAGCTTTCAAGAGCGTCGAAGAAGTCGCGAAGAAGACGAAGAACGTCCGACTCCGTGCCCACCTATTCGACTCCACTGTTCTTCCTGCCCTAACATACGCCTCAGAGACCTGGGCTATACGAAAGCAGGATGAACACGCGATCAGCGTCGCGCAGCGTGGAATCGAGAGGACGATGCTCGGAGTGACACGACTCACGCAAGTGAGAGAAGGCCTCCGGAGTTCCGAGCTTCGCCGACTTTCGAAGATCAGAGACGCTGTCGCGTGGGCCAAGTCGTCGAAAATTAGGTGGGCCGGCCACGTAATGCGATTCGCAGACACCCGCTGGACGAGAGCCGTCACAGACTGGATTCCGCGGGATGTCAAGAGAACACCGGGACGCCCACCAACGCGTTGGTCGGACTTCTTCGTGAAAGCGCTGAACGACCGATATGACGCTCTTCGTCTCCCTCGAGCGAGGAGGATCCATTGGACCACTCTGGCACGCAACAGGGACGAATGGAGACGCTGCCGGCGCCCGCTCGAGCAAGTCGATGATCAACGGGACGACAGGTGATACAGGTGAATCTGGACAAGGATGTCAACTTTTCATAGAGATTTAGGAGATCCGATGTATTCGTCTGACAAGTGGTCCTGCATCTCAGTGATAGATGAACAAGCATAGCATGGAACTCTATTGGTCGCTATTATAAAGCTCAGATAATGCTACGAGATGTGAATAGGAAATCGTCGTCTAAGAAGGGAACGGATCTTTTAGGAATGTAGTCATAGCTGTGCAGGCCCGAAGGCTAGGCGAAGCGTCGACAGAACCCTAACGGTATCAGACGTCGAACAGACACAACATCCAATGACACATACAAGCGAGACACACCCTTCTGGGAAATGGGAGCATGTGCGAAGCCGACGGGGGCCGTCCAGACAACTAAATGTCTCGAACAAACACTCGAATAACAATTGAAGGTGTGGGAAACGGCGCACGCGCTGAAGGATTCCGAAGGCGGGCGGAAAGGGTGCAGCGAACAGGTCGCAGCCGTCGACGACCTCCGCGACATGGAATTCGATAAGGTCACTCTTCTCCGAAGAGATCACGCGTGCTCATCAGTCGCATGATTCGTCAGATTTGCCAGCGTTGCGTCGTTAATCCGTGCGGGTTGTTGTACTCTTCAACTACTCCCATCATGTTATGCCGTGCTGCTGTTTCCAAGGTCATTAAAAGGGAAATTTTTGTTTATTCATTTTATTTTGTTATTTTTATTTATTTGTTTATTTTCGAATTATTTTTCATTTATTTCTATAAATGCGTGTGGAGACCCATGCAAGACCTTCTTGTTATCCTTCGTTCCTCACTCCATCTTCATTTCGTTGTTCTATGCCATCACTTCCATGCTCCCCATGTCGTTGTTTCTTTCATTATCATCTTCTTAGTTTTCCTCACAATTTTCGCTATCGTTTTAAAACTATCATTTATTATTATTTATTATTATATTTTAATTTATTTAAATATTAATTTTTAAAGTTTTTAAAACTTTCAGTTTTCAATTTTCTTTATGTTAAATTCATAATTTTCATCATCTTTTTTAAGAATTTTCTTATTATTTATTTACTCATTATATTTTTATTTATTTAATTGTTGTTTTTAAAAGATTTTAGAATCTTCAATTTTCTCTATTTTCAATTCATAACTTTTATCATCTTTCCAAAAATTTTCTTGGTTATTATTTATTTATTTACTATATATTTATTTATTTATTTAATTACTATCTTAAAAGTTTTAAAATTTTCAATTTCAATTTTCTTCATTTTCAATTCATAATTTCCATCATGGTCCATTTTGTTCAACTTCGGCTCCTTGCTCTTCGCAATCACCGTCTTCACAATCCTCATCCATTTCTTCATCACGATCATGTAATTTTCTTCTTTTCATCGTACACTTCCTCTCCTCCTCCTTCTCCCAATCTTCTTCTTCATCTCCTTCTTTTTTCTCATCACAATCATCCCTTGTTCATGATCATATGCTTTCTTCTTCTGCTTCTACTTTTTCATTTTCATCCGCATCGCCGTCAGGTTTTTCTTTTTTCTCATTATCATCTTCACATTTTTCTTTATTATCTTCTTCACCGGGCGCGTGTAGCGCAGTCGGAGGAGGCGCCGACTGTCGCGTGCATCCGATACCAGCTTCCTGGTTCGGATTTTCCGCCAAGGTTAACCAAGCCTTCCATCCCCCCGGGGTCGGTGAGTTGGTACCAGACTTGTCTGGGAAGGATAAAGCGCTGACTTGTCCATCGGCTGGCCACCGCAAGTCATTGTATGGCCAAATACGCATTCAGATCGCCTCCACGACATCCCGTAGAAGCAGAATACGTGGCGCACTTCAAAAGGATTGAGCAACACCGTCCCTAATCCTTTTATCCTTTATCTTCTCCTCTCTATCTTTTATCCTCTCCTTCTCCATCTTCCATCCTGCTCTTCCTCGTATTCATTCCTTATCTCCTTATTATACCAAATTAACCGATTCATTTTATTTTTGTTATTCACCTTCTTCTTCATGATCGCCATCATGAAGATCATGAAGAAGATCATTCATCAACGTTTTCGACATATAAATGTTTTTCCATCATCTCCATCGTCTTCTTTTTGTTTATCATCATCACCTCTTTGTTCGCCACTATCTTGTTCGTCATCATTCGCTTCTTCTTCTTCTTCACAATCATTTTCACCATTTTCTTCCCATTCTCTCCTCCTTGATCATTTTGTAATTCACAATCCCTAACCTGTTCCTCCTCATCAACATTTTTCCTTATCACAATCGCCTTCTTTTTTCTTCTGCTTCATCTTTTTCATTTTCATCAGCATCGCCGTCAGCTTGTTCTTTTTCCTCACTATCATCTTCACATTTTTCTTTACTATCTTCTTCTCCATCTCCTATCTTGCTCTTCCTTGTATTTTTCCCTCTTATACCAAATTAAGCAATTCATTTTATTTTTGTTATTCTCCTTTTCTTCATCATTTTCATCGTCTTCTGCTTGTTTGTCACCGTGTTCATCACCATCATCCTGTTCGTCGTTGTCGCCTTCTTCTTCATCATAACCTTTTCTTCCGATCCTTTTCCTTCTTCATAATCATACTCTTTGTAATTCATAATCCCTAGCCCCTTCTCCTTTTTCCTCTTTCTAATCTTGTTATTTCTAAACATCCTTCATCATGTTCTTTACCTTCTTACTGTTCATCACTGTCACCTCAATCTTCTTCCTTCTTATCGTTCTTCTTCGAGAGCGTGGTAGCGCAGTCGGAGGAGATGGCGGCTGTCGTGTGCACCCGATCCGAACTAGGTTCCTTGTTCGGATTTCCCGCCCAAGCCAACCAAGCCTTCTATCTTTCCGGGGACGACGGATTGGTATCAGAATTGTCTGAGAAGAATAACGCGCTGATTTATTCATTAGCTGTCACCGCAACTGGCATTGTATTGCCAAATATATAGATATTTCTATCTTCGAGTAGTTTTGGTCGATTTATTATGTATCTCACTAAGCAGGTCGATTTCATATGTTTTATTTCTTAACAGCTGATTCATCATGTGTTCTGTTCGATTCATTATCATTAGGCTTATCTTTTAATGAATTCCAAAACATTTGCAGAAACATCCATTTATCATGTTTATATCTCCCTCACATACCAGCCGGCTCCACCCATATATCCCATGCAAAAGGAACCCGTTGAGCTCAAGATTTGTGACTTTTATATTTGTTATATTTTCTTATTTTTATTGCTGATAAATGTTTAATTACCCAAGTTTGAGGTATCTCCGAGCCAACCGTAAAAACCACTCAACTACCGAAGCGAATTTATGACATCGACATTTACACATCCCGCAGAAGTAGAATGCGTGGCGCATCACAAAAGGGACTGGGTAACGCTGTCCTTTATCCTTTATCCTTTTCTTGTTAACAATCCCTCTGTATTGTTTTAACGATTCTGGCTGGAAAGATGTTCTCCTTGAAAACTTTATGGATCTAGTCACAGCTTCTGGCTTCTGAAATTTGTGTTTGCACAGAATAAGGATTAGAAATCCTCAAGCGAAAAGCCCAACATGTACAGTGATGTTCGATCAAATGTTTACAAATCGTCTCTCTAGAACCTATGCGAGGAATGCTTGAAAAATTTTATACGAAGCTACAACTAATTATAAACGCATAAACAGAAAAGAATCAGTAAAAAGGATTAAAAATGAGTAGGCTTGTTAGAATTTATAGATAGACTCGTGTTACTTATGAAATCCCTCATAGAATTAGGTTACCATAATGCCATTATCTCACAATCTATACTAAAATGTATTTAAAAAATAAATGCATTAGTTATAGATATGGGTTTTTCAACACTTATGGAGAAGCTAGAGACTTCATCGAAACTCTACTTGAACTTTCTTAACTAGTTCTTTACGTGTAGTAGGTACTTCCATCATAGGACCACCTCTATCCCATTGTCTTTCCTCTTGATCTGTTTGACCCTTTTCCCGCCGAAACCTAATCTAGGGATCGGTTATATAGAACCCACGAAAAAGGCTCGACTGTACCACTACTCCCTGCCCTACTGATGATCCTCCGGGAGTATGTCGGTAGTTCTTATCTTAGCTTCTCCTTCACTCTGTTATATCCTGTATAGGGCTTAGAGGTGAAACAGGATGTAACAGGTTGTTTAGACAATTCCATGAATACATTTCATCGTGTTTATTGCAACCGCTTCTGGTTAGCTTTGAGAATTTCGCTTCGCTTTTCTTTAGCTTCCATGTTTTTCGTTCACGTTTTTGCATTCCGCACTTTTCAATGTTGCTTAGTCGTTCAGGTGACTTTCTCATTTGAAAACGTACTTTCTTTCATTCGAGTATCTAAAGTGCAAAGTGAATTGTCTATCATAGAAATGTGTGCCATTGTGTTCTTCAACAAAAAGACAAGCAGAACAAGCAAGCCAGCAACCACTGACTCAGCAGCCCGACACAGAAGACTGCTGAACAGGCAATGAGATCAGTCAAGTCGTCGACGTTCAAATGACACATTTCTGTGCTGGACACGTGTGCTTTATGCTCCTGAACGAAGAAACAACAGCCAACCAGCAGAAGGAAAGGCGAGTCACTCACTATAATACCATGTAGAATTGGGAAGAATCCGAAGTTACTCTAAGAGTTCTCGCCATCCACCGGAAGAGCCGATGTCAAGCCTTTCCTCACATTGCGATCGACCATTTCTTCATTTCATTTTACTTGTTGCCGGTTATGTAACGGCGTGGAGCATGCTGCCCGGTAAGCAGTAGATATGGGTTCGAGCCCCGCCTGTAGCTAAAGTTTTGTTCGCAACAAAACATCGCTGTAACAGCTTACAACCTCAGCAATAGCCACTTGAGGGTTAAAGAAAATGACTTTAGTCTGCTACTGGAAGTCAGCAACATCATACAAATCTATTTATTCGTCCGCCACAAGTCATCATAAAAAACAAATCAGGGTTTGGCAATAGCAATAGAACTCCTATATATCTACAAGGAATATAGTTCAGAAGGAACAAAGGACAACCAGCAAAACCATGAAAATGTAGGAGACAAAATACAAGGTTATTGAGCATACTATATCAAAATTGGACGTTAAACAACTTCTTTGTATTATGCTCACCGCATTCTCGTTCTACACGATGTCGTGGAGACAATTTGAATTATTATTGTTATTGTTTATTACGATTGCATAAGACAATACGTTAGAAAGCAAACATGGTGACAATCACAAATCTAGGAACTATAAAGTGTCAATCATGGGAAAGGTTGCCCATTGATCACCTCGTCTTTAACCCTACGGTTGTCATATCTATGGCCTATGGTATACTCCCACGAACACTCCCGGCCGCCGCCCACGAATCATGCCAGTATCCCGCATTCTACCACTTGTCGCAGCTCACCACACCCACGTTGCGCGGGCCGCGGTGCAAAGCATCGCGCACCTGCTGCGGGAGTGTCCGTGGGAGTATACAATTAGCCTGAATGACAAAAGGCGGCGTTAGGCCCCATTCATACTTCCATTGTCGGGCGATGCGATTCGACCAGAGCGATGCGTCCCATCAACAACGATGAGCTCTCCGAACAGCGGGCGATGTAGTCACGCGATTACGCACAATTGCGTACCTGCACATGTAATTGTGGCACATTTCCAGGTCTACCGCAAATGACAGCTGGAGCAGCAATACCGTGCCCCAATCCACCGCATCAGTCGCATCACGTCGATTTTAAGAGCGACACGATCCGAAGCTGAGCATCGTGATTGGTCGTGGGTTTACGTGATTCGCTCCGGCCGGGTGGTGTCGACGCTGAGCGACGCGATCAATCAATTTGGCCTCTAGACATTGTATCGCGTCGCGCTGCGATGGAAGTATAAACTGAGCCTTACGAAAGACAAAACATTTTTTTGGGCATAATTTTTGTACACACGACAGCATTCTTTTTAGGCATAATATTATTACAAACACGCTTTCACTTAAAATAATAATATCTTTCGGGAGTTGGCTATTGATTGGATCTCTGTATCCCTAGTATTAGGGTTTTTATACTCACACCGCAGCGTGGTGCGATTGAAGCGCCGCTCAGCCGCTGGTCGTCATGCCGCGCACGTTTGTCTGCCACGCGATTCACCCGCTATAGTTCCAAAATGTCGTGGAATGAGGTGCATTAGTTGTTCGGAAATAAATAAGCGTTTGCAATTGTTATTATTGGAACGCATTTTTCAATAAGGTATGTTCTATATGTTGTAGTGTTATATACCACTGGAATGGAGAAATGCTTCAAAAACCAAGATGACTCAAAAAATGTCTTCAAGTTTCATCGCCTCCGGAACTCCGAATTTCTATGCTACCGGTATCAGTAAACTTGTTTCTCGTTGGCAAAGATGCATTGGTTCTAACGGATTTTATTTTGATTGATAAAGCTTTTTCTGAGCTGAGATATGATAATTTGAATATTCGAGTTGAAAACGCTCATTTATTTCCGGACAACCTAATATTACTGTAAATGAATAATCGATATCTGTGCCGATAATGATGCTACGCGTCGCGGCTGCGCAGGTATAGGCCATGCTTTAGAGAAATACGGGAGGCTTCCACAAGAAGAAGTTAGAATGAAAAAGTGCCTAAGGCCTATGTCATACCTTCGCTCACCCCGAGCGAAGGCGACGAACAGAGCGATGAGCAAAGTCTCTTCTCTAGCATGAAGCTAACGAATAGGCGCGCAGTTAACAGCGTTGTGTGCAGCTGCGTCGTAGCATCGCTACCGATGCTGGCCGACGCTCTGGGGCCGGATTCAACAACGACTTACGTAACTTTAACGGAGAATTGTAAGCTTATCAAGCGATATGGTGAGCGATAAGCCGCGTTAAAAGCTCAGATAATGCGGCTTATCGATCACCATATCGCTTGATAAGCTAACAATTCTCCGTTAAAATTACGTAAGTCGTTGACGAATTCGGCCCCTGCTCAGCTCAGCGACGCGGTCGCATTGGTAGCGATGCCGTATCGCTCGAAAGTATGACACCCCGCTAGCGAGGCTTCGCTAGCGGTGGATCGGAAAACTGCTACAGGCGTCTGCCCCTCCACAACGTCTGATATCGTCCTTTCCCCAATTATGTTAGTTGTCCATCGCCTTCGCTAGCGAAGAGCGATGGTATGACATAGGCCTAAGAATGCTTTTCGAGGAGATTGATGGTATGTTAATTTCGACGGCATTCCGTTAAATAAAAAAGACAAGCGTCTTCGAGAAACTTCAGTGAATGGAGACGGGAAATCTGGAAATGGAGACAGGATCAGGTGTCTCCAGTAGTAAATATTTCTATTAAAGTTTGAAGGTGGTGAGACATATACTGGGGTGAAAGAATACGAGCAGAGACTAATCGTAAGTTTTAGTCACCGTAGTATAATGGTAATTGCTGTTATTATTTCTGTTATCTTTTTTATTGCAGGTGTAGCTGCTCAAATTCTGGAGCTTAAGTTATACCAAACTGACTGTATATCCATCTTTAATACTGATGAGAGCAATGAGATGTATTCCTTGGCTTTTTCATAGAGCTGGTCCGAAACAAAAACTAAAGTCCTTGCAGGCGCATTCTTACGTTGCTCAGAAGGACTTCGTTTTTCCCCTCAGTTCAGCAACAATCTCATGAATTTCTCTGCCTTTCGTCTCAGGTAAGTATAGGTAGAGGATAACGATGCTTATCACTGATGGTGTGGTATAGAGAATGAGAAAGGCGTACGAGCCTACGATATTGTACAGCGGGAGAATAGAGAACGTCAGTATGACGACGATCACCGTATTCATGGCGTAGCAGATCGATTGCGTCAGACTACGGTACTTCTGCGGCACCAGCTCCGAGGAAATAAACCAGGAGATTGATCCAACACCGCCCCTGAAAGAACCAAATCAATTCCCTAACGATGACAGCATATAAAATTTCAGACAACGGCTCAACATTTCAACATTTTGCTAAGTTATGAGATATACGTGCGCAACTAGGGGAGTTCATTTTTTGCAAGTTAAAAGAAAATAAATTTCCGAACTGTTTTCAACTAACTTTTTAAATTATAATCACCATTATTCATAAAAACATTGTTCCAATTTATAGGCAGCTTGTCGATTCCATCGTAAAAAAATGTGGAATTTTTTCGAGGCGATCCATTCATCAAGTCATTTTTGAACGTCTTCGTGTTCGGTGACGTTCTTCTCCGCTAATCCATGAGCCATTGGCATGAACAAGTAATAGTGTCTGGAGTGTACGGCGGGTGGCGTAAAACTTCCCAATTTATTTCTTCCAAGGCTTTTTTCGAACATTCCTACATGAGGCTGGGCTTGTCATGGAGCAATTTTGGGTATGCATGTCTAGAGGACCTTTAGTTGATTAATAGTTCCTCGTAGCGAGTAACTGTCACCGTTTCGCCAGGTTGGAGGAGCTCATAATACAGAATTCCTTTCTGATCCACCAAATACAGAGGAACACCTTTCCGTGGATTTTGGGCTTCGAGGTTGACTTTGGTGCCTCTCCTGGATCTCTCCGTGAGCGTTTCCGTTTCGGATTGTCAAAATAAATCCATTTTTCATCTTCGATGATGATACGGTGCAGAAACAACTTCCTTCTTTGCCGCTGAATCAAGACATCGCAGGTGGTTCTTCGGGTTTCTTGCTGGCGTTGGGTCAGTTGATGTGGCACCCAACGTACTTCCTCCTGAATCTTGCCCATTTCATGCAACGTTTTGAAACTGCTTGGCAAGTTTCACTTAAGGAGCTAGCTGTTGTTGCGTTTGGGCGTCGTCTTCGTCCAGTAAAGCTTGCATCGTCTTCGAACTATTGAGGTGGTCTTCCGCAATCCTTGTTCTTCAGGTCAACCTCTTATACTCTAAACCTCTTGAACCATTTCCTCAAGCTCTGGAAGTGATGACATATTGGTCATGGACTTCGGCGAACATGGTATGGACTTCAACGGCGTTTTTCATCCATTTGAACATAAACAACAGAACTTCCCGCAAATGCTCCTCCTTTGGCGTGTCGGTGCTATAAGATTGTCGTTAATTTTTTAAATATAATATAATATCTGGACATGTTCAAAAATTCAAACGTCATCAGATAGCGCATTAGACGCTTTACAAGACAGGTGTGAACAAAAGCTTTGAAAACAGTCGATTCATGAAGAAAATGTTAGACAAAGTGGAACGAACTATCAATGAATTGTTCCATGATTACTATTACGTGTACGAAAAGCACACGAATGTCCTCAATACGAGGCACACTTTTTGTCATTTCCAGGTAGCTCTGGTAAAAACAATTCTAAAAATGAGCGGAGATATAGGAATTGGTTAGGACCAGTAGATGCATCTCCGGAATAGCTTGTAATAGTGATTACTGCTTCGATCGCAAGATCCAGAGCACGACTCATATATACCACTTTCACGTCAAACTGAACACTTTTTCAATCAAAGTGGCCATACTTCTCGTCAAATTGAACGCTTTTAAATAAGCCTAGCGCTTCTAAAGGACGTACTGAGCATTTCTAAACGAAAACATGCTCCTTCCACATCAAAATAGAGACTCTCCAAAACCTCTTTATTCTTCAATGTGTTCTCCTTTTCTTAACAATAGTATTCGCATAAATAAATAAGTAAATAAATAAACGAAAGAACACGAACTAACCCATAGACAAAGGCATAGGCGATAAGCAGTACGAGACAGCCGTACTTGAGATGTGCGACGAGAGGGCTGAGCTCAGCGCAGACCACGTAAAGAACCAACAGAATATTGTCAACGATTGTGAAGGAAAGCAGAATCGTTCGACGGCCTATCCTGAAAGTCTGCTGGATTACTATGCTGGCGACAGCACGACCCAAAAGGCACAAGGTCACTCAAGCAACAGCTTTTACAATCCTCTTTGGAACGAGATTGGAGAGCCTCAATAAACCATATGCATTGTTAAATGCTTGGACCTTGTTGTGGACCCAACTAGATCTATGTCTACATTATATTACAGTAGTATATTAATGTACTACTGTAATATAATATAGTGTATTATAATATAGGACATCTCGATTTGAATGATAAGACTTAAGATAATTAGATGAGCAATATAAAATAAGCACCAATATCCTCCACAGGCATAATCTAGCGACATCGTAAGTAGGCACTCATGAACGTAATCTCCCGTGGCGCTCGAGTGCGGCACCGTCTTTTAGGTTTACACTTGTGATACCGATTGCGCACGGAATGTCACCATATCGTAGCTACGCCCACTAAAATTGTGTATATATATATACGATGCATTGACCACTATTGTGAGTCCTACTATAACAACGTGAGAATAAACCTTTGTGCCACTGAATAGTAAAGCAACCCCATTGGTTATCCACCAAAGACCTTATACCTAGTTCACGATGACTCCAAAAAAAATCCTAGGAAACCGTGGTTAGACAAGAAGTGGTACCAACCGTTCAATCCACGTCGACCCGGCCAACGTACCCGAGACGTAGCCCAGTGTCATTGCTGTACTGCTCCATGATGCCACCTCCAGGTCGAGACCGATTTCCTCCAAGAAATACGTCGATGACAACAACAAAGACCACAAAGCAACGGTGTTCTGAAGTGTCCGCAATGAATTTTGGAATGTCGAATAAGTAGAAGAAACTAGAGAGAACCTGTAAGGCGGCGATGCTGAGAAGAATAGCCCTTCTCAAGTGCGGTTCTGTGAACAACTCCTTCACGGAGTTCCATGTCGTGGTGATTTGCTCTTCTTCTTCGGCTTCCTTAATCAGAGTTTTAGGCTCAAACATAAAATAAAGAAGCCTGTAAGCTTTACAGCATTTCACCGGAATGCGTCGGCTTCAGGAAGGACAAAATTATGCGGTAAAAATCGATTAAAGAATCGGTTCAAGGTAAAGAAAGTTAGACATATTTGAGATAAACACTTCAAGTTCTTAACCACATCCTAGATCCTCTTGCGATTGTCATCCAGGTAGTGTTCGACTGTTCACTATGTGGTGCGCAGCGAAGTTGTGGTTTTTCAACATGCTTGGCCTTCTAGCACCCAGTACTAGGAATAGTAAACCGTGTTTCCTCTACATTGCTGTGTGCTGGTGGCAGGGCGCTTATCTTGCTTTCCATCTTCACGACGGTCGTCGGTATATTCTTGTGCCAAAGTTGTGGTAAGCACCTACAACCTCTAACAATAGAAGAGGGTCGCCATATGTCTCTGTTTCCAATCACTTTAGCTATTGATCTTTGTAGTTTGAATTTTGGACGTTTTGTAAGGATCACGCGCCCCGCAAAAAAGGGAACCTCGATCTGTGGAAGTTAGCAGTTAGGAATAGGCCAGTGTTTTAGCGTAGGGCGCGTTGACAGCGGCGCGCCGCCTTAGGCCTCGTTTATACTTCCGACGCCGAGCGACGAGAGGGCACGTAAAGTGACCAAATTGATCGATCACGTCGCCCAATCAATATGGCCACTATACGTGGCGTCGCGTCGCGTGGCGTCGAAGTATAAACGGAGCCTTAGCCCTCGTGCATACTTCCCATCGCGGCGATGAGTTTTGCAGAGCGACGCGAAATAATTTGAACTTCTCAGTGCTCGTCGCATCGCACATCGCTCTGCAAGGGAGCCCGAAGCGATCCGTCCAGGACCAACGCTAAACACCGCGCGCGGCGCGAAAAAGTATGCCATGCCCGCGATGGGCGCGGGAAGCCATCGCGCATGCCGACAGCCACTGTTGCGGCGGCTGCGGCGAAGTTTCCTTTGACTATTCGACCGCGCGCGGGGGAATGGCCATGAACTAAGCGCCGCGATGGCATCGCGGCGATGGAAGTATGCCCCCGGTGTTGGGCCTTGTTTAGTGTGAGCGTGACGCGCGACGCGATGCCATGTGTAGTGGCCGAATTGATCAGTCGCGTCGCTCAATCAATTTGGCCACTTCGCATGCATCGCGTCGGGCGTCACGTGCACACTAAACAAGGCCTTATTGCGTACCGCGGCGCGCCGCGGGCGCGCGGGATTCGGGAAGGATCTGGAAGAAGTCCTAGCAGCCTGCTGTCTTCTCCGCGTGGGTACGTTTCGTCTGGGGAGTCCGCCGCCGCATCATCCGCCTTCTCTGGTTCCCGCACGTCTCCTTGCCGAGTCCTTCGTGCGTATCGCTTTCTGGGCCGCCATTCCCCCGTCCTGACCGAAATCGTCGCCGGGTAGTCCGCAGTCAGGTCCAGTTGAGGGTTGCCCGCGCTGTTAGGGCCGCGTCGGTTATTTCCGTATCCTCATCGATGTGAGGACGAAGCCGCGCTCATCCATCTTAGCGGTGGTAGGCTGCTGAAAAGTAGCTAGGGTATTTTTATTTAGGTTTCTCTGCTTTCCGTCGCTGCTAGCGCTTCACATCTCGAGTCTTTCATCCACACTAGTGTTCCGTCATCAACTTCTCATTGAGACAGTCGCCTCAAATCCCGCTATCACCTGCTGAGTCGAGTTCGTCCCACTCGCGTCTGCGTTTGTGTTCGGATCCGCGACAAGCTGTCCCGTCGTTCGTCAGTTCGTCATCGTCGCGTCGCACTCTAGTCTATAGGCCCATGCGCACTTCTGCGACAGCGCGGCACGGCCACGATGAAGGATAGGGCCGCGTCGGGCGCGGCGCGACATAGCGACACTTGCCGCGGAGGGGGGCATGCACACTTTTGCGGCTATCGCCGGCGATACCGTGCTGAGTGCCCTAGGCTGGAATGGTTCAAGTCATTCATAGCGGCGCAACATGCACTGGGACGTCGGTCCGGTTGCCTACAACGATGCTCTAACGCAACCGCGCCGCGACCGCCGGATTTCGCGCTCCTCTTTCCGCACCGTGGTGTCGCAGAAGTGTGCATGGGCCTTATCAGGGAGAGGGAGCACCTGTAACTTGCCCGTGCGGAATCTGCGTCATTACCATCTTCATCTTCCACATCGTCATGCCATATTTCCGTGCTGTTTATTTTGTGCTTTGATTGGCCTGGACAGGACTCCCGAACTAAGAGCATGGAATCAGGTGCATGCGGCAGTCGGCAGCGCGACAGGAGGTACACCCGCCCCTGCTGAGGGCGTGGCTTCAGGAAGTACACCGCTGTTCTGCGAAGCGCAAGCTTTTGTTTTGCGTTTCAAAGGTTTCGTAAGCCAGCCGTTAGACTCTTGGTGAAGCCTAGGGGGTTGGCGGTGGGTGAGCAAGGGGGATAAAAGGAAGATCGCACGCCTCCCAGCAGGAGGCGGGTGTACCTCCTGACCGTCCCCCGCGGCAGTCGGAACAGGCGCCTCCTCCGACTGCGCTACCACGAATTCAAAGCAAATAAACAAATAGTCAACCATACCAACATAATTTCCTTAATAACCGTATCCACGTCAGAATCCGAACCATGGTAGAATCTGACCGATTGTTCAGCAGCTTCACGATCGGAGCGGGCAATTAACAAGAATTTCGGAGTCTCTGGAAGGAAGAAGAGAGCGACGAAGAAGAAGGTACCTGAAATAATTCCGCATTCACTACGTTCAGAATAGCGTAATGTCTGGTCTTTTCCTCTCATCAACTCTTAGGAAGCAGACGTTTCTCATCTTATTAGGAAAATCCAGAGTGTGCGAGGATTAAGCGCGTTATGACTCTGACCGCGGCATTCTTGAACGTCCCCACATAACAGAAACTTCCGACACGTCTTTTCCGAGCATAGTGGTTACGCGAAGATACCCACAAGGATTGAGCATCCTGCACCCAACAGTATACTAACAATGAGAGGGTAAAGTATACGATGAATGGTACTTCATCGGTATGTTTCTACCCTAACCCGCATACCCCTCCCGTCGGGTTTACTCGTTTATGAATTCGCCAAGAACCATTGGAGGCAGGTAAATGTAAGTGTCTATTGAAAACTTCTTCAGATAGAAATGACCCGTTCTGGCGCAGCAAATGTAGGTGTTGCCCATCGCAACACACCTTAGACAGTCTAGAAGAATCAAGTTCAAATCCTTAGAGAGAAAATGAATTCGCACTTACAGAACGGCACAGCAAAAGCCATGAGAGCGACAAGATCGTCTCCAAGCATTTGTCGAGTGCCGAGCATCATACCAAACAAACACATGGAAGAGAAGGAGATCTCGCTGAGGAAGGTCATCATTCCTCGTTTGTGTGTGGGAGAGCATTCCTGAAGGATAATATAGGAGGCATTCACGGTCATCGCAACTGTTGTGTTCTCAGCAAACGGCACACTAGTAGAGTGGAGGTGTCAGGTGCTCTCAATACATATCCAAGCTTAGGCATTATTGAAGTGTTTTAAGATTACTACGTTGGCTGCAGGCGAACTGAAAGCAAATAGCCACAATGCTATTCGGTAGACGTCGAATGCAAAGCTCCTCACTCTTCTCATAAAAGGTACTCCGAGCTGTCTGGAGTCAGACGCAGCAGGAACGTGCCAGCAGCGTCCCTGTTCTGGCATTCCGACAGAACTGTCGGCTCACCCCTTCATCCTTCTCCATGGGTGCCTATTTGCCACTATATGACGAGAAGTCTGCCACAAGTGTTTAGGTTGGAGTGACCTCACCTAATAGAAAGAGGCCAAGCCTGTGTCTGTAGGATTGAGCTCTCACATCTACTTATTTCTACCACTGACCACTACGGTCCTTCCAATAAACCTTTTGACGAGCCAACATACTCGCAGAGGTAAGCACAAAGGAGCCAACACACTCCTAGCGCATGTCGGAGCGCCATCATACGCTCATAACCAGGACAGTCCCAGTGGCCTCATGGATACGTCTCGAACAACCACCTCGCCTTCGACTCAGAACGACCGATGTCAAACCCCGCCTTCACTTATTCAAATCATCTTCAATATTTTTGGTTGCTCCGCCCTCAATCATGTAAAAATAGGTTTAGACAGCTAGCTCTTTTACTGGAATGTATTGGAACATTTTGGAGGCAGCCTGTGGTTCTGCGGTTCCGTTGCGTCGAAAAACTTTCCCTGTTCTCATTTTTGTTTGAAAGTACCACTGATTGCAACGGGAGCCCGATCTTTTCCATACGGGGCCAATGCTCCAATGCAGTCGTGGATTTCGCGGGTACAGCTGTGAAGTCGTCCCTCATGCGACATGTCAGTGGAACATGTTATAAATCAGATATCTGGGGTAGAAACATGCTTCTGTTGCTCATCAAACGGAATCGTCGCTCGTCGCTATGTAGTGCTCTGTGACAAGCAACAATCGCTTAGGAGGAGCGCTCAATATGTACTGTCCACACCGCTCCGTCGTCCTATCTACTCTTGGAGGTGCTCCTCATATCCTGCATGGCACTTACATAGCATACTTTTCTGCTATTGTTCATCCAATCGCTTGACTGCTTGTTTTTTCTTTTGATCTCTTCTCGCAGGTGTTGATGTTTACATTGGTTTCTGTTTCTTTCTTCGTTAGAACATATGTACACATGTCTGCACTAGACCTGTCTATCTACTCTTGGAGGTACTTCTCACAGGTGTTGATCGTTTTTGATCTGTCGGAAGATCTACAGCATAGAAATGTTCCAGCTGAACCTGTATGGCTTTAATGTTCTTATTTCCTAGCCAGCGGTCTTCTCTTCTATTTGCGGCGTTTGCTCTGATTGTCGTTTTGTTCAAGACCGAAGAGACACACATTTCTGTTTCCCATTAAGAAAATTGAACGGCTCACCAACATAGCAAATTGCCGAAAGGTGTGAACGCCGTGTAAAAAATACAAAAATGTGAACGAGTGAAAACTATTGTAGCAGTATTGTACTAATGTGTTCGAATACACAGGGGCGAGAAGACGACAGGCCTAACGGGGACAATCCCATAGATATCGAAGTAATCATCTAGTCACAACTGACGACAGGAACGACAAAATCCTGCGAATCACACTGCCGAGGATTAATACTGCCCAAGTCATTGCAGCCTTAATACATGAAGAGCAGACAGTGCCATAGTAGCAGTGAAAATATATGTACAGTATAAAGCGATGGAAGGTGTCACGTCTCGCGAGCTTGGCAGGCTCTCGGTCCTCTGCGAGTCCAGGCTCGCGGTGAACTAGGATGAGGCGCACATCGCGCGGCCTGCCCCCGCCGCCTCCGGTATCGATCCGGGGACGGAGCGCGCGCACTCGAGCGGGTGCCCGCGCTCCGCGCACAGTCGACTGTCAGTTTACCTGCACCGACCGCGAGCAGGGGCGCGTCTTTGAGGCGTCGCCCGTCCTTCACTCAATTGAGCCGGAGCTCTTCCGCGGGGCCTGGCCACGGTCTCGTCTATTCCTATTGCTTCGAATGCTTGCCGGATGGATGGCGGTCCAGCCAAGAAGGACTGCCGGGGCTCGGGGCGCCTGATCAATCATTGAGGCGCCCGTCGAAGTCTGCACCTCTACACTCTCTTGTCACTTCACTCTGTCTGGTTATACCCTCTCTCTACTATATTGCGTAATCTACTATCCTGTATATTCTACTGTCGGCTATGTGGTGTGCAATAAATCTATGCTGGTACTTGGTGGCGAGTCGAAGAAGTGCGGTGAGTCCGTTCATACTTGACAGTTGCTCGATATTGTGTGGTATTGTTGTATGTCATTGTGGGTTTGTCGGGTGTGCCTGTGTAAGCCACACGCGGGAGTGCGGAAGGGCAGAGCGCTCAGGGTGGAAGCCTGCGCGTGGCCCTCTGCGTGGACATCCGTGGGCAGTGTCGCTCAGTACCAGGTAGTCAGATCAGTCCCAGGGTGGTAGTCTCCCCATGGTAGTATGCTGGCTGCAGCTCAAGGCTGGGAAGATGCACATCAATTGGGGGTGAAGGAGCGGACCCCGGGAATCCCCACTTCAGGAGGGACGCTTAAGGGCATAAGACCATTCACCTCCCCGGGCGCTAGCTTTGGCAGCTTAGGGTGCCCCATGGGGGAGGCTAAGGTGTGTGGCACAGCTGCTGCACTGCGGCCACCGAGTTGCGACAAAAGGCATGTTTACGATAAGGATCTCGGGTGAGGCATTGGAATTTAAGTATTAAGAACTTTAGTCTTGGAGCTATAAAAACGAAACCTGGAGATAAAGTATGCAGGACTGATAGGTGACCGCTTCACACATCGCTGTAAGAAACCTTCCCACGACCAGCAGTTCCGGACGGTACAAGCAGACGGCAAGAAGCCGTAGGATTGAACCGAGGAGCGCTACTCCACATCCAACAATGAAGCCCACTGAAACGACTTGTGATTGTAAACAAAAGGACTGAACTTTAAAGGGAGAAATTACCTTTTCGACCGAACTTGTCGTTGAGTAGAGGACTGAACCAGATGCCAATGAAGAACCCAACAAACCAAATGTTCAGAATAAGATTCCACAGCATTGTGTACGTGGACTCGGACATGGTCTTTCCCGAGCGCTCGTAGGATTCGTTGAGGAATGCCTGAAAAGGAGAACAAACTTTGCTTCCTATTGCTTCCTACCCCTTAGGAAGGTTGCCTGGTCACAAACCTTGAACTGTTCCACAGGTGTGTTCAGGTACGTGGTGGAGAAACCATACTCGAAATTTGAGGCGAACGCCACGATCGAGAAGATGAACACCTGCCGCACACGACCGATCCAAACAGAGAGACTCATTCTTCACCTAAATTGATGTATTTTGAAATGAGTAGGTGATTCAATGACTTTGCTGAACACGAAAACACCATTTGAGCATTTTGAAAGACAGATCCTCGGTATGAATTGTGCTAAAAGGAAGGTGTTGTCAGTTCAGGCGCCTTCGCAAGATGAATGCGCAAACCAAACTATTAGGTCGTTGCATATGAAGTAGCCGATTTTGACTGAACAATTTAACAGATCATAACTTTGCACGGGAGCAATTTTATTAGTGCCTGAAACGCAAATATTCGTAGCCACGAAAAATCGGCCAGAAGTTTAGGTACCAAAAGCGGCCATTCCATATGCAACAACCTAATAACAAGGGTTTCGGGCCCTGGTTAGTATGAGGTTGTAAGGAAAGTTCTGTCAGTTTTAGCGCCTACGCAAGATAAGCACGCACCAAATATAAATGGCTTGGTAACCATGTTCCCCAATAGCAAGGATATCCCCTTCTCAACAAACAGTTTTTGAACAACGCTGAAAGTCTCCGAATTATTACGTCAATTTTCTTCGGAATAATAATACTAGGATCTTTTGCATTTCAGTTAATGAGCTAATGGTTCCATTAAGCATGTTGCACTCTACGACCATCGTCATACGATAAATGGCCATCCTACAAGGGTTGCTCTCGCCAATATTCATTTATTTATTTATTTATTTACCAATACACCAATAAGAATGCGCCAGCAATGATCGAATAAAAACGCGAAACATTACCAAGGGAAACAAACAAAAAACTCAGAGATTAACTGGCATATAGAGAAAGCACTGAGAAAAGAAGGCTATCAGATCTCTTTTACTTTGGAATACCTTTTTAATCTATCGTATATGAGAGCCGAAGGCCCCACGTAGATGGAAATCTTTGTTTGTCACCCCGTCCCTAAAAAGCCGCCTTATCAAGAACCCAAAAACTACAGGCCCGTTAGCATTAGTTCTAATTTTTCTAGAGCTTTTGAAAAGATTAAGAATTTATCGTTGCTCACCTCAAAAAGCACAACATTGTTCCGAAGAACCAACACGGTTTTTGGAGAAGGCGTTCTACCGAGACAGCTCTTTTATCGTCAATCAATGACTGGACTAAAGCCATTGATGAGGGCAAACAAGTACATGTAATCTACTTTGACTTCTCCAAGGTCTTCGACAATGTTCCTTTTGGCAAGTTGATAGAAAAACCTAGAAGTGGTTGGCATTCATCCAATGCTAATCTGCTAGATTGGTAGCTATCTAGAGGGTCGCACTTATAAAGTTAGGATCGGCAATACCTTCTCGTCGGCCTACCAAGTGACCAGTGGGGTGCCACAAGGTGGTGTACTTTCCCCTCTATTATTTCTGTTATACATCTTAGATCTTCCAGGCAGAATACTAGAGTTTGGTGTTCAATGTCAAATGTACGCTGATGACATTAGAATATACAAGCCTATTTCAACATCAGCTGATAAGGAAGCGCTTAAAAACGCTATAGATTATGCTGTGGAATGGTCCAGTAGGATGGAAATGCCCCTTTCAGCTGAGAAAACAGTAGCACTGCGCGTAGGCAATTGTCAGGGCATGGACATGATTTATAAGGTAAACGATTTTCCCCTTATTTGGACCACGGAAGTGAAGGGTCTAGGATTCTTGATTAATGACAAGGTTTGATAACCATTGCAAAGCTTTGGCTTCAAAGACAAATCATAGGGTGTATAACCTATTCAAAGCGCTCCGGGCAAAAAATCCTCAGATCTTTGTCAAAGTCTGCAAAATCTATGTGCATCCAATTCTGGAGGGTGGTACTACTGTTTTCTCGCCTTATAAAAAGAAATTCATAGACCTCATTGAAAGTGTTCAGAGTAACTTCACTCGTAAGCTCCTTATGCGCTGTACAGGTCTAGGTTACCAGTACATTCCTAATAGAGAAGAACGACGAAAACAACTTGGACTGCCCAGCCTGCAGAGTAGAAGAACTAGAAACGATCTTCTGATGCTATTCAAAGTGGTTACAGGTAGAACTGAACTAAACTCAGGTGACATTTCTAACCTAGCACCTTATAGACCTAGAGGAGCAAATGTTAAGCTGAGGGTTCCAGTTTCCCTTTCCCATAATCCGCCATTCAACAAATTGCTAAATTATAATATTCTCTCTCTACAGCTTTCTTCCTTTAAAAAATTGATCTCGTCGCGTGGACGTTTGGGGGTTCCCTGATGAACAAGTTTCCCTGCACTATTACATGTATTTCTCTTGGCGCTTTTCTACTGCTTCCTATACCATGTTGTAGTTCCTTTATGTTCACTAGTGTTCGTTATTCTATGTTCTGGGTTTTTTCAGCGTTTTGTTTCGCGTTTAGTTTTTGATTCGCGTGGGCATGACCTACGCCTCCAAAGATAAAGATATCAAGAGCATTGAGAAGCAGGCCCACAATCAATGAAACTTCGTAGAAAAGGAGAAGAACCAGAAAAAGTATAGGACAACCAACCCACAAGTAACAAGCGCCAAAAAATCAGACCAGCTTGCCCATGGTATGACCTGCTGTCATAATGCACCGCAATATAGGAAAAGCAATAGAGTAATAAGTGCTATATGGTGCCCGCGAAGATGACTATCATGGTCCAGTTGTATGTTTATAAGACAGAATAATTGCCTGATATAAGTGTACTGAAAAGCTGTCAAAAACTGGCAGACATAATGATAGTGATCCCGAGGTACTTGGAGATATAGCAGTCAATAAAGCATGTCAAGTGCTGGTGCTCCAATATCATTTAAGGAGAGAGTTATTTGCTACTCTACAGTGGCCCACTGGTATCAGCGTTCTGAGGCAGGGGACATCCCTTTCAAAGGTTGATGTCGCTCCGAGCACCCTCTGCTGCGGAAGAAGACATCCAGAGGGAAGCTCTCAAAGCCAAGCCCAATTCAGCCTTCCGTGAATTGACGGCTACACGTGGCTGTCCTGAGACAGCTAGAGATCCTTGGGCACTGCAAAACTTTGTCGTGTTGAGTACCACATGAGCTGCGAGACTCGGACAAGGCGTGTCGAATCAGTACTGCTGAATCACTACTCCTTCGCCCGCAGAGACGATTTTCTCAAGAACATTGTTACCATGACGAGTTTTGAGTTCTGAGCTCACATAGAATGGAATAAGAATCCCAAGGAAAGGCAAATAAGGCAAGCGAACAGTAGCCCACAGATCCTGTGAGCATACATAGCTGGGCATACTTCACAATTTAATTTAATGAAGCTGCAGATAAAGGCAAATGTTGAGTCTCACAGCAGGAATGTGAAGGTTCACTGGTAAGATCAGCGGATAGATAGTGCCGATGAAGCTTAAGATGAGTCATCACTGCATTGAGTATCACATAGTAGCATGTATAAAATAGGGCAGCGTGTGGCGTTACTGGAGGAGGCGCCTTCTGCTCGTGCATACTTACCAGGGAAGGGTCTCACCATCAGGCGTAGGTCTGAACGGAAGAAATGGATAGTAGCACGAGAATCTCCACCCTTCATATAGTAGAAAAACATGTTTCGTTTTTGCTGAGTCCTTGAACCCAAAGAGCTACGGACCCTCGAAGGCGTGGGATCAGTAACGCACCGTCAATGCGTGCGCGCGCGATGTTGCATGGGACGCGGCTGAAATGCTCAGTGGTAGGCGAGTTGGTGGCTCAGCAGGGTACAGGGTTGCTTCAAAGATGCTAGTCCGGATGTTCGACTCCCGTAGTATGCACGATTTTTGCATTTTTTGAAAACCGCTACCTCCTTCACCAATTTGCTTCCTACACATCTCCTTCACAATTATTTCGCTCTAAATTGTCAAAAGGACCAGATTCGTGATTAACACCCCATGACCTCACCCGTACCTGCTGTAACCTACCGTAACCAGCGAAATTTTAAAAGCGAATGTCAGATTCGTGATCAGCACCCCAAATAACCCCCTAGAAGTCGGGCAAAATCGGTGATTATGACCTCGACAGCCTGGTCATCCGTGCCTGCTGTGAGGTCACTGTTTAACATTCGCTGAAAAACACAAAACGATGTATAATTCAGAAAGTGGGAGAAATGAGTGAAGCACAGCTCACAGTAAACCCGTATTTGACAATTTAGAGCGAAATAAATGTGTAGAAGATGTGTAGGAAGTAGGCTGATTTAAACCACCATCGAGGCACTATTGTACTTTCACGACTCCAGAGGTCGAGGAGAGGTTGAAAAAATTTTTTTGACCCAAACCTCCCCAGGGGGAGGTTATTTGGGGTGCTGATCATGAATCTGACATTGAAATTTATGCCGATTACGACAGGTTTCAGCAGGCAATTAGGGCTGTCGAGGTCATGAATCTGGGGTGTTGATCACGAATCTGACCCTTTTGACAATTTAAAATGAAATAGATGTGTAGGAAGCAAACTGATGAAGGAGGCAGCGGTTATGAAAAAACGCAAAAATATTGCATAGCACGGGAGTCGAACATCTGGTCCAGCACCTTCCCCATCTTCGAGGGCCAGTAGCTCTTTTGGTTCAAGGACTCAGCAAAAACGAAACATGTTTTTCTACTATATGAAAGGTGGAGGTTCTCGTAGTACTACCCGTTTCCCCCGTTCAGACCTACGCTTGAGACCCTTCCCTGGTTAGCTGAGACTAGTGGTTCCGATCCCGCCAACGCCAACCAAGCCTTCCGTCTTGATAACGCCAACATTCCACCATATCGCTTGTTGATAAGACGCGTTAATTCACGTTTTCTCAGGAGTTTCCGCTGTAATTTCTCTGTCAAATCTCTGTAAGTCGTTGATGAATCCGGCTCCTGGACTCTATCAAAGTCAGCCAAGCATAAACTTGCAGCAGCACAAAGGCGCATGGGACGTCAGATGATTGGCGTGAGTCTTCGAGATAGAAAGCGAAACGTATGGCTGCGAGGAATTACTAAAGTCAAGGATGTGGTCGACTGTGCCATGGTATAAAAATGGACAGACATATTGCTGGAAGGTTTCTAATACTGTTGATAATAAGTGGTCTCGTCAGATTATGGAGTGGTGTCCGCCGTCCAAACGAACAGTGGGACGACCAAAATATAGATGGCGAGATGTATTCCAGAAAGCCTTTGGAACATGCAATTGGCAAGAAGAAGCAAGAATGAAAACGAAACGCGAATGGGTCGATCTAATGAGATGCCGCATATTGTAAAATATTGAGAGGCACATAAATAAATGAATAAACACGACCGCAAGAAAATATTGCAAGCACAAACATGCAGTGAACTCAGTACCATAAAAATTTCTCTCCTGTGATGAAGTACTTACTTAGTACTTAGTTCCTCCTGTGCTTTGAGCGCATAGGGCGACGAGATCTTTCCACCGCTGCCTGTCTTGGGCTATTTCTTCGCACTCCTGCCCAGAAATATTCATAACTTTTACGTCATTCATGAGCGTGCGACGCCACGTGTTTCTTGGGCGTCCTCTGGTTCGTTTTCCTGGCGGAGTCCATTGCATGGCTGATCTCGGCAGCCGGTGCTCCGGCATACGCTGGATGTGTCCGGCCAGGCGAAGTCGACGTTGCGTAACGGTTTCGTAGAGGCACCTCAAGTGACAGCGCCGCAATACTTCTTCGTTCGTCACGTGGTCCGTGTAACGTATCCTCATAATTTGCCGCAGACATTTGCAATGGAACGCGTTGACCCGTCTGATGATGCTAGTTAACGTCTTCCATGTTTCGCTAGCGTACATTGCAGTTGGGACGACTATCGACAAATACAAACGCAGTTTTACGTTATTTGAAATAGAGGACGGCGTCCACAGTGGTCTGAGCCTTCGGAATATTGCTGTCACCTTCGCGATCCTACAACGAACGTCGGTCTCTCACTACTTCCAAGCGGTCCGATCCTATGTAGATGCCGTCCCTTGAGGTCGTAATTCCTACGTACCTTTGACTTTTCGGGACTAATTCGTCTTCTTTCTTCTTTCTTCTTCGGGATGAAGTACTTTCGAGCCGTGACACGATAACCTTTGACTCCGTAGAACTCTCTATGTGTAGAGGAGTATACAGGGGAGACGGGCAGACCCCTCTGTACAAGGGTGAAGGAGCACTTGGATGGCCTAAGGAAGTCCAAAGTGTCAACTCCTATAGGGGGCACAGAGTCCAAAACCATGGGGTGGCGCAATGATTGAGTTGGCTGCTCCGATCTTGGCGCGAGATCGCAACATCTCGCCACGCAGAACACTCAAAGCGTTTTGGATCGCTGCCCAAAATCCAAAAATCCACCGCAAGGAGGAGTGCATCACGGCGACGCAAGAGCTGGTGCCCTTCGTCGACCTCTGCGGGTTTGACCTACTTGGTCGTGCTCAAGGAGGTCCCCCGGGGCAGATGGTCCGTAAATATAAGCTCGCCCACCCATCTAAATTAGCCCACCTCCAGCTAAGAGTGACTGGTGGATCATCTCGATTTGCAGGTCGATGCCAATCTTGGTCAACAGCTGCAGTCAACTTCATCGCATTAGTGCCACTTTAAGGCCCGTTTATACTTCGACGTCGAGCGACGCGACGGCATGTAATGAGGCCAAATTGATCGATCGCGCCGCTCAATCAATATGACCACTATACGTGGCGTCGCGTCGCTCGGCGTCGAAGTATAATCGGGGCCTAACTCCGTTATTTTGCCGCACTCTTATAAACTAAGAGTACAAAAGGGAAAGGAGCTCCTCAGATGCAAAGCGAACTCGTTGCTCGGCCAGCATTAGGTGAGCTGTAGACCTCAACGAACACCACCAAAAAACCTATGCTGATCGTAAGCAGCAGACGCACAGCATACATGGTCCAAAACGCACACAATAGTATGAGCAAGCAAAGAAATCGCTGGAGATTAATTATCTTACTGTGAGATTAGGTTTGTAAAACATGGAAAAATATGGAAATATGGAAAAAAGAAATCAATACTGACCCCACTGTGTTGCTCCGCAAAAGAAAACATAGAAAACACGGAAAAGCAAACAGGCACAGTATCCTTCCCGTTGTGCTCATCAGTAAGAAAGGGAATGAAGATGGAGTTGACGCTGTAAACTAACCTGAACTCGGTCTGTTGACACTGGACGTGACGAATAACAATCAATTCGAAGTCATGCTTGTGGATGTTACTCAATGATACTCACAGTGTTAATGTTACTCATATGAGTACGTTACGTCTTATCATTCGCTCCTATTTGCTCTGGATTATAATAGTAACAGTGATATATACCATTTTTACTTCAAATTGGACACTTTTCAAACCAAATTGGACACTTTCCAAATCAAGTTTGACACTTTTCACGTTGAATTGGGCAGTCTTCTACACCAGCACAAGACCTTTGAAATCTAAGCGAACTCTTCCAAATCGAAATGACTTTTAGGCAGGTTAAATTACTGACTCACTAAGATACTTAGAATAATTTTTTGTTCAAGGAAAATCTGGTAGAACTTTCCTTGGAATAATTAATAATTCAAATGTTTTAAGTTTTTCAAATTTCATTTGTTTTAAAGCGCGGCAAGTCAACAGTCATGAAGTGCATTAAAAGCTGGATCGCGCCATGCACTCGAAAAGCAATTCGCAATGTATCATTTGATTGATAGTGTAACTACTGCTTACGTGCAGCAAGAGAGTTAGGATATGTATGTCTTTCTATGTACAGTTGCGTATGTTGCACCGCTTTCAGGTGTGAAACTGCATGCAAACAGAAATTTTGCTATCAATCGAATAAAAACTGCGGAGTATTGGACGGGGCATGGCGCAATCTGTATGTTGGCAATAGAGGATGGCCGACTTCCTGGGCCCGGATTCATGAAAGCGGCCTGCAGTAAATCCTACCCCGATTTATTAGGGGGGGGGGGGGGGCAAAAGTAATGAGACACCCCATGCCGTGTCCATATATCTCGTGGCTGGAGTCTGGTTTCGTGCTTGTCGTATTTGTATGTTTGTATGCTACCTACTGAAGCCCATCTGAGAAGTTACCACTTCCGCCCTTTCCAGAAGCATGCCAAAACCCCAGCCTGTCTCATGCCGAAACCCCGGTCTGACGAGTCGACGTGTGTCGCGCAAATCTCCCCCAATTCCCAACCCCGAGCAGCCTGGGCTCAATATTCACGCAAGATGAGAAGTACGTCTTCTACCTGAACCCTGCCAAGCAGCGAGTCTGGGTGAGGCCTGGTGACCTGTTACCGACCTTCGTTCGGCGAGATGTTCACGGCGAGAAGCATCTTTGGAGCTTTTAGGTCTGCGCCCATGGATCGGTTTAGCGGAAGCTGTTTTCCAAGAGCACTACGAAGGACTCCAAGGCCATGGTGAACGAAATAGAGGAGATGGGCCGGCGACTCGCTCTTATTCATTCGCAGCGCTCCAAGAAGGTTCTGCTCTTCGACAAGGCCGCACCCCATCGGGAACAAGTAACCACGGATAAGCTTGGCCAGCTGGGCTACGTTCACATGCCTCACCCACTGCATTCGTTGGACATCTCTCCATGCGACTACCACTATACTTGAGCCTACAGGACTTCCTAGTCGGAAGGGACACAAGAACCCAAGCAATCCTTGACAACCATGTCGAGCAGTTGATCAACACCAGGCCCAAGCAGTTCTGGAAGGATGGGATCAGGAAGTTGGCTGAGCGATGGCAGCAAGGTCCTTGCCCTTAATGGCAAATACATTCCTCAGCATCGTTGCGTTGTAAATGAGTTATAGAGAGATGAAGATTTTTTTTCATTTTGTCTCATTACTTTTGGCCCCCCTAATACCTTGACGGCCAATTACCGGAAACTTACCTATGTTTCTGATTCATGACCGCCAAAGTAAGAGATTCACCATTTAGGCGCCTCTGTCGAGAAATGATTTGGCTGGTGATTTGGAAACGGGCCAGGGTCGTTGCGTTGGGTCAGAAACTAGCAGGGGAGCAAAACCCTTGCTTCGACGGTAAATGTTCCCGGACGTGCTAGCGAGGTAGAATGGCCTCGAAACTTACCGCCGATTTTCTCCGCCGCACGTTCATGAATCGCGGGTAAGTGGAGAGTGGTGGTGGTTTTTCTTCAACAAATAAAATTTTGATAAAATTTCAAACTGTGCCTTCTTATTGAGAAGTGAATTAAAACTTCAAAAGAAGTTATACGAAAATTTTCCTTGAACAAAACATTTTTGGTGAGTCTCTAGTTTAGTGTAGAAGAAGCTCATTTCGATTTGTAGGAGCTCGTTTTAATTTCAAAATTCTTAGACAAGCTTAGAAGAGTGACCAATACGACGTGAAAATGGTATATCCAGACTCCCTAGTTCGATATTCACGTTCACATTTTTATTCATATTCACATAGACGTTGAGAAACACGATGATAACACTACTGTGTCTATTCATAAGCCACTTTTTGGAAAAATCAGGTGATGCCCTTTTAGTTTCGCATCGTGAACTTACCTAACTTTACAAGGATGGAAGACTAGCTGCTAGCTTAGAAGCGAAACGAGTCCACGATCCATCCGAGGTGAACGTGAGAACAGAATGTCTTATCAACTTGCGCGGTCGCAATTAAAATCACACAATTGAAACGAAAAATGATGAAAAACTCAAGATTTGTGGCGCTCCTCGTTGTATATGCCACTGGCGTGAGTAAGCTGATGTTTATCTCGATAAATATAATGGACATGTTTACATAAATAGGCTATATTCAACCAAATCTAAGGACACAGAAATAAGCGTTACGGTTTAAAACAGCAAACAGTTGAAAAAATAGCTAGACAACTCGAACAGCAACAGTCCCACAAGGGTGGACAACATGACGGAAGCCATTTACAGCAGCTGTGGGGCGAAGCGGAGCCAACTGGTCGTTATCGCGTGGAAAGTGCAGTAGGGTACAAGGTCCACAG
Organism: Heligmosomoides polygyrus bakeri; assembly: GCA_947359475.1. Lineage (NCBI taxonomy): Eukaryota > Metazoa > Nematoda > Chromadorea > Rhabditida > Heligmosomidae > Heligmosomoides > Heligmosomoides polygyrus. Next base: position 6,619,083 of record OX375866.1, read on the forward strand.
CGGAAAATTGCGTATCGTCGACAGCCAGCACCAATGGAATTCCTTACGGCAACGTCATCTCGAAAGCCTGACGGTAGAAGCCCGTCTCAGGATCAATCGTGTGCATCGAGCAAAGAGCAATCTGCAATTCCACGAGGACATCGTTTTCAAAAGCTGGACGGTTGGCCATCTTTATCAGATCAAAAGCAATCACACAATTTGGGTTTTTCTTATAGCAATAACCCAGACTTGGAAGGCAAGTCCATGCTATATGTAATACGGCTACGTTACGCTTGGAGTGTACACGACTTGTATACGTCCCCTTGAATCAAGTACCAGGCTGTCCAATAATTCTTGTCCGAAAATTTCATCATTTTTAATTTTTCAACTTTATTGAAAAACAAGTCTAATCAACAATATAATCACCACAGTTATCCACAACAGTGGCCCGTCGATTGGGCAGGTCGCCGATGCCCTTCGCCCAGAACTCCGGGGGCTGCGACTCGAAGAAGTCCGCGATGTCGGATTTGAGGTTGTCGTAGTTGGTGAATTTTCTTCCGGCCAAATGATGCTTCAGCGGGCGGAACAAGTGGTAGTCGGAGGGGGCGAGGTCCGTGGAATACGGCGGATGGGCCACCGTCTCCCAGCCGAGCGTCGCCAGCTTCTGCTGGGTCTCCTTCGCCACGTGGGGACGCGCGTTGTCGTGCAGCAGGTGGACCGAGGCCCGTCGGGGACGCTTTTCTCGGATGGCGGCGGCTAGTTTCTCGAGCTGATCGGTGTAGATGGAGGCGGTGACCGTCTTGCCTTGCGGGAGCAGCTCGAAGTACATCATGCCCTTGGCGTCCCACCAGCAGCAGAGCATGATCTTCTGTGGGTGCAGGTCGGCTTTCGGCGTCGTCGGCGGCTCTTCTCCGCACTGGATCCAGACGGCACGGCGGGCGACGTTGTCGTAGAGGACCCAGCTCTCATCCCCAGTGACCAGGTCCTCGAGAAACTCCTTGCGATGCGGACGACACTCGTAGTACACGAACGTACGATTTCGACCTTGGTCCATTTTAGCTTGTACTGGTAGCTAGACGCGGCGACTGCGCCTTATATACCCCTAGCGTGGAACTCTAGAGAACCTTCTAGAAGGTTTTTACACTTGCCTGATATTATAACACTTCTAAGGAAAATTATAGAATTTTGAAAATTTTGAAAATTTTCGGACAGGAATTATTGGACAGCCTGGTATATCCGCGTTTGCTCCATATAAGACAAAGGACATCTTTACTATAGAGAAGGTACAGAACAAGTTCACTAGGAAGCTTCTTCTTAGAATAGGGAGCTTCGTATATTCACGTGTACCGAAGGCATCAATCAGAAATAAATATCTCGGATTACCATCCCTAGAATCTCGCCGCAGGGTTTTTGACATGTGTCTTGTACGTAAGTTGTTATACTTTACCACCGATTCTGGTCCTTGCAGATTCCTTAACACGTTGACGACAATGCCGCTCAATGGTGCACGGTGGTCAATTTAATTGAGAAGGACGACATCAGGTCCATCCAAATTTCGTCTGGGAGGGTTATTTGGAATGGTGAACATGATGCCGACGTCCGATGTATCGATTGATCGGACGGTCTTCTACCAAATCGATAACTGCAGTTTTCGTGTCGGAACCTTTGATTTTGCACAAAGTCCACGTGGAAATTATTTGAGGAGTTGGTCACAAATCTCACGTTTTCTTTTCGGAATCCCATTAGATTTATCATCTGTGACAATCTACTTTCTTTAGCGCACCAAAAATAATCTCCTAAAGGAAGTTCTGGCTAGATCGGTGACCCTGTCCCCGTCATATCGTCTCCCAACGACATCACGTAATTCACCTAGCCCACGTAGCTTACTTACCGCTACCTATCGTAGTTGGCAGATATTTGAAAAGAGAGTGTGATATTCGTGATGAGCACCTCCAATAACTCCTTAGACAATGGTGAGTCTGACACGACCACCTAGTTATCGATTTGGGAGACACATTTGCGTAACCGTCAAAACAGACACCACCATCGTGTTCATCATCCCAATTTATCCTTAAGAAGAAGTTTGGGTCATAGGGTCTCGTCTCATACTTACGTGGTGCGCTTCGTCCCACGGGATAGACATGCGAAAATCGCTCTCGTCGTCAACGTGTTAAGATGAAGACATCGCACACAAGAGATGGCTCGGCTAAGCTACAGCTACCTCGGCCAAGAAACAATTTGCGAGCAATGTCTTTCACATATAGGGCAGGCAGATTGCACTTGAAATTCTCTCTCAGTTTCCCCTAAGGCCTTTGTTGTAACATTGCTCACCCCGAGCGACGCTTAATGATATGTTCCCATATCGATCGGGCGGCGCGATGGGATCGATATGGGAGCATACCCTTAGGCGTCGCTCGGGGTGAGCGGTGGTATAACAAAGACCTAACAACGAGACAATTCAGAAGCCAAGTTAAAAATTTGTTGCTTAGATCTGAAATTGGTTGAATAGTACGACTGTTTGCGAGTGCTGTCCCACTGTTTGTCTGTTTCAATTTTTGTGTTCTTTTTTGTGTTTGATACTGTGCGTTTGTTTTCTAACGTTTTGCCTTATGCAATCGTAACGATCAATAACAATGACGTTAGAACTAGCCCTTAGACAGATTTATTATGTATTTATTTATCATCAGGCATTAACATAGTCATGCGTTAAATGAGTAGTGTTACATAAACAAATGGCAGCTCACATGTATTGGGCTGTTCGATAATTAACTTCGTTTTCTCATATTTTTCAAAGTGCATTCACTTACATTAACGACAAACATTGATCAATGATATATTTACCATTTTGTTGGATAACCTTTTGCCTTTCGATCTGATGAAAAATTCCACGTCCGAAGAAGCCTTGGTTTTTAGAAGTGAACAACTGGTGCAACTCGTGTGTATGTGGTACCAGTTCCACACTGATTTGTGCTAATTTTTGACAGGTCATCAAAGAGGTGTGCGGTCTGGCGTTATCATGACCCCCACGCCTCTGCGAACGGCCAGTTCAAGGCGTTTTTCTTGAATTTTTCGTTCCATTTCCAGACTTACCAGGAGACTATCTGAACGGCAGGTTGGGTCAGAACGGCCCAAGTGTTGTACATGGGCAGAATCGCCTCTATTTGGAAAACAACAAAATGCAAATATCTCGACACCAATACAGCTCTGCGCGGAGTTAGGGACGACGTAAGCAGGCCATTGGCGGCGTTAACCTTCTGCCTGCACGCGGAGAGCGGGCTTAAGTTGGCTGGAAACAGCGATCATGGGGATTAAGCCGTCCCTCTACCCTCTGCGCCACCGCTGCTCCTGGTCATCGCTGTTTCCAGCCAACCTGAGCCCGGCCTTCGCGCGCACGCAGAGGGTTAACGCTGCCAACGGCCCAGCTTCCGTCGTGCCTAACTCTGCACAGAGTTGTACCGGGGTCGAGATATTTGCATTTTGGTGTTTACCAGAGAGAGAGAGAGGCGATTCTGCCCATGTATAACACTGGAGCCGTTCCGACCTACCGTTGAGATAGTCTCCTGGTCAGACCATAGACGTTCGAATCAATGGTTTGTGAGTGTTCAATGGTTCCATTGACGCCCAATTAGCTACTGGTATTACCAGTGTCTCTTCGAAGTGGAGACTGGCCGATAATTATTCCGTCGTACAAGGCGCGCACAGTTTAGAGAGCATCAACACGCAATGGTGAGGCAAACAGTGGAGCTGCTGGAATCCTGCGTGAGAGCTGTGGCTCGAATCTGCTCCTTATATGCATATCCGTTCACCAGGGCGTGGCTAAATTCAAATAGAAGAGTGGAAGACGGTGGGGCAGGCGATGACCTCTCCCGACGGTGGTGTATTCACCGGTCCTGCCACTGTGTGCACCGTCAACAGCTTGGATTACGGTAGGGAAGTTGGCCCAACCCAACAGGCTTGGTTTCTTGGAAGCAGCTCAAAGTAGACTACGTCCTCCTTGTAATCCCACCACACGGAAAGTATAATCTTCCTTTGAATCTTGGCTTTGGATGTCGATTGTGCTGGCGTATTTCGTTTAGTCCATGATTGTTTTCGAACCTCGTTATCGTAGCCAATCCATTTTTGATCACTCCTTATGACTTGTTTTAGAAATGGGTGGTTTTGGTTACGATTCAGCGAAGATTCGCATATGTTAATGCGTTGGGTGAGGTGGATTTCCTTTACTTCGTGAAACATCTAGTTTGCTCACATAACCAAGCTGTTTCAAGTCCAGCCTTTAAAACAGTGTATAGCAACATAGCTTCGAAGTGTTTGACGTGCAAAGTTATGGGTGGCACTGCATATTTATGAACTTTAATCTGTTGTTCTACATCCTGATTAAACATTGCACATGTTTCATTGGAGGATTCTCTACCTTATGTGGGTTGTTAAGTACGCAGGTGCTCGTGCATCGAGTGTTGTTAGGAATTTCCGTGTACTATCCTTTAAGCGACGTCACAGTAAAACGCTCACCTTATTAACAGTGAATGTTCCGAAATGGAAGTCCTTGTATTCCTCGAGAATCACGGATGCATCGAATGCCTTCGGCTTGCTCTGGAAACAAACGCTAAACTCATAAATCTATGTACAAACCTGAAAACAGTGCTCACGTTGGAATCCGTTATCGAGTCAATTCGCATACTTTGATGTAGATCTGTTTGGTGCCACTTGCTTATAGCCCGAACATTCTAGAATATTATGCGCACGCGACTAGTTGTTTCTTAGGGCCTGTTCATACGGGAGCGACGCCAGCGACAGGAGCTACAAAGCAAAAGGAAAGCAGCATCTCTACTGATTTTTTCCCAGACAACGGCTCGGCACTGATCGATGCATATCTTTCGCCCTGTCGCTCCCGTCTCTGGCGCTAATACTGTCGCGAAGTATGAACAGGCCCTTAGTCTGACACTGGCTCTCGACAGGCCGCACAACCACTTGCTATTGCGGTGAGAACCTGTTGCAGTGGGTGTGGCGGGCTGCGCCGATTGGCCAGATGAGGGCGGGCCACGGTGCAATTACCTGCACCACGTTGACACTCCTGTGGAAGTATACCATTAGGCTTAAGGGTTGGTTCCTGTTGCTAGAGTGTTGCAAGTTTCTTGTGCACCCATATATCCACATATATCCAGCTCGTACCTACATATATATGTGCATACGTATGTTATAGGTATACACTATGCATACACATGTATGTACATATGTTTATACATGTATATGCATAGAAACAGGCTTTCACCCCCCCCCCCCCCCTTCACCCCGCAAGTGGTTGTGAGGCCCCTCAAGAGCAAACGTCCGAGTAGGCATATGTTATACTTCCTCGGATATTAGCTTTCGAGGGGCTGAACATCCACTTGTTAATGGGGTGAGAACCTGTTCGTATGTATATACTATGTATACATATGTATATACAGGTATATACATAGTATGTACTACGGGTATATGCATAGTATACAGGGTGCGCCATAAATATGGTCACTTTTTCGCGCGTCATTTTTTGTATTTGTTTGCGAGTTTTTTTACGTTTCCATTGTTTCTTCGGATTCTACGTGTCATCTTAACCGTATATAGTGTTTTTTTTTTTGCATCTCCACACTGCTTCTATCAGAAATGGTGAAGTCTTGTTGTCAAAGAGGCGCAATCTTGGATCCGAGAAGGGCAGGACTTTCTGTTCCCAACATCGCTCGTCTGCTGAAGCTGCACAAGATGACAGTCTATCGCTGTGTGGAACGTAACTCTCTCGTTGATCGTTCCCGACCTGGCTGCCCGGTATCCATAGCTACGAGCAGTCTCTGGAAAATCGTGAAAGAACAATTCAAGTGGAATCCAGGCCACGGCATGAGAAAGATGGCATCCGAGCTCAACGTATCGGTTACGACGATGAAGCGAGTTTCTAAGAATGAACTTGGACTATACCGCTACAAGTTCCGTCAACTGCACGGACAAACGCCTGCACAGATGGAAGGAAGAAGAAAAAATGTCCAAGACTCCTCGAGCGGCACGACCACTGCACGACGCTCTTCACTGATAAGAAACTTTTCTCAATTGAGCAGCATTTTGACCGCCGAAACTCGCGGTTATTGGCTGAAAGTGGTTAGGATGCAGACACCGTTAACAGAAACTCTCATGCAGCTTTCCTGATGGTTTGGGCCGGAGTTTGCGCCACAAGGTGGACAAGATTGGTTTTCGTTGAAAAAGGAGCCAAGGTCAACACCAATGTCTACGTGAACGACATTGTGATGAAGGAGTTGCTTCCCTAGGCTCAAGAACACTCTGGAAATACAACATGGACCTTTCAACAGAACGGCGCACCCGCTCATAAGTCCAAGAAGACTCAGGAGTGGTGCGCAAGGAATCTTCCCAACTTCATCCCTGTTTCTAAATGGCCGACAAACTCGTAAGATTTGAGTGTTATGGATTACTGCGTTGGTTCATTCTAGAGGGTGAAGCCTGCGCTAAAAGGCGCACTACGATTCGAGGATTGAAATCTCCACGGGAAAAAGCATGGAAGGAAATTCTGCAAGCAACCTTGCGTGCCGCCATTGAGTCCTACCCTAAGCGTCTGAAGGTTGTAATTCGTGCCAAGGAAGATCATATTGGATGATATCCATTTTGCGTGTTAAGTAGATTGTTAAAAAATTGTTGAGGAAGTTTCGCTATTCCCTGACAAATTCCCCGTGAGTAATTCGCTTTTTATTGAGTGACCATATTTATGGCGCACCCTGTATACCTACTTATACACGTATACGCATATCTATGTACGTACTAGGTTGCCCGAAAAGTTTTTAGACGAATTGCATGGTAAGATTCAAAACAAAGTATCCTTGCCAGCTGAAGTTGTGAGCTGGCCGGACTTAGGAGGTCTCCAGTTCCCAGTGGTGCCTTCGCAATGGACGACGAGAAGATGCTCCACCGAATTGCTCTCCTTCACCGACCTGCTCTTTGCAGTACAGTTCCGGCCGATCCGTGAACGAGGCCCATCACTTTCTACAGGAGGCAGTGAAGGAGAAAGCCCCCCTCTCCGGCGACGTGCTTCAATTGGTACCGCAAGTTCGACAACGGTGACAAATCTCTCGAGGATTCCCGACGCACAGGTCGACCACATACGCCGAACAGACAGCTCGTACTCGCCACCTGGTGCTCGACCTGATCTTTCTGTACGCGAACTTTCAGACTTTACAAATACTTCTAAGTCCACAGTATACGATGCCTTCCGGTCTTCAGGCGATGTCGCGAAGTTGCCTCGAGTCGTACCACAAGCCTAGACGTCTCAGGAGAAACGGAAGCCTGTTGATATCTGCACTTCTCTCTACAACCGTCGCCGTACATTTACTTGGATCGACTCGACCGTCTCGATTGATGAAAAGTATTGCGTCTACGACAATTTGGTGCATCGCAAGCACTGGGTCAACTTCGATGGGTTGCCCGAACCATAGCCGAAACGTCTTGATCTCGACAAAAAGGAATTGCTTTCCTTCTGGTGAGACATCAATGGCCCAGTATTCTGAGAATTGGTTTCTACCGGTTCCATGGTAGACTCGAACGTGTTCTGCGCTCAGCTGGAGAAAATGAGCGAAATCCTACGTAATCGCAATCCCAGAAGAGGAAACATTCTTCTTCTCATGGATAACGCCAGACCTCACACAGCAAAGAATACGCAGAAGAAATTGGAGGAACTCGGGATTGAGGGACTAAGCCGTCTTCATACTGGAAAAAGAGAACTCGAGCTCGGCCCATTAAATGGGAGAAGTGTGTCGATTTTAACAGTGATTTCTTCGTAGATTGTAAATGTTTACAAGCGAAGCAATAACATTTTGCAAAAATTTCAACATTATTGCAGAACTTTTCCGACAACTTAATAGAAGGGCGCTATTTAGAAACGGCGAGAAAGGATCTTTGTATTTTCGGACACGTTCGTTTTCCGCTCTCTTAAACGTACGGTGAAAGGAATCTGCATCTCTTTTAAAACTTTGATAATCATGTGATATTTAAGACCATGTTTTTCTAACGTGTTTTTTATAGTTCGTAATAAATTATTACTCTTATTAGGGGCTCTGCGTTTTTTTCGCCAATGACCAAAAGATACGGCCGCCATTGCACTTATCCTCCAATGTTTGTTGCACGTCGGGAAAAGGTCTACTTGCATAAAAATTGATCGCCAATTTGGTTGTCATTTATCTCTGTCGGCTTCTTTTAGGTCGTTATGTCACGTGACCATCCAGAGTTGCATTCTTATTCCACGACATCTCCTTCCTTGAACTTCCAGCTGTTGTGCACCCTTTGCAACCGACTCTTCGCTACCACGCAGGACGTGGCTGATAGGCTTTTCTTCAGGTTCAATTACCGAAATCTGACGTTGCTGACAGTCATCAGCCAGGAACGCAGCTGGCCATAGCAGCATATAAAGGATGTGGTTCACAATAGTTCCGTCCATATTGAAGAGTTCTGGGGAAGTTCTTATTTTCGTTGTTTTTATTTTCTTACATCCGTATAAGGGTAGGAACGAAACGGATAGAACAACCACACAGGGCAATAATTTCCAAGCATTAGCTTCCAAGCATGAATATGTCGAAAGAAAAGCACAAAAATACTGCAAGACAACGAATCGAACACTTCACTATGTGCCTATGAAGCAGTATTTTTGCATTTTTTATTGCATATTCGTGTTTCAAAACTATTGTCTTGTGAGACTATGCGATTCAACAGTGAACTTTCAGATGCCTAACCCGGAATGTTTGTGGAGCATACTTTTCTATTTGAAAGGTGGAGTTTCTCACACGGTTCATTTTCGCCGTTCAGTCCTAAGCCTGAAACCTATCAAGGAAACCACGAATAATGACATCCTGACAGAATCCACCGTATATGATTGGGCCAAGAGATCGAAGCACTCGGAGAGAGTCCACGAAAGATCACAGAGAAAGAGTAGACAGACGTCGTCAGGAGTGATCTCGCCGAAGTCGACGTCACGGCAGAAGACTTCACTGTACAGTAAGGTTATATCAACTACCATTTTCACGTCAAATTGGACACTCTTCTAAACAAGCCCAATTTGAAATCAAACTGAACATCTACCAAATCGAAACGAGTTTTTTATCGGTTAAACTACAGACTCTCGAGATGGCTAGAATAATATTTTGTTCAAGGAAAATTTTGGTATAACTTTCTTTCAAGTTTTAATTCACCTATCCAATAGGTGAACATGTTGTTTGAAATTTTATAACATTCTCATTTTTTGAGGACAAACAACTGTCAAAAGCTTATTTTGAAGAGCAGGAAGGTGGTACCTTTTTAGTTCCAAAAGAATAGATTGCCCACGCGCTCGTCAAAGACGTCGCGATTTTTATTCGATTGATAGAAACATGTTTGTTTGCATGGAGTTTCACACCATTAGCTGTAAACACATATCCTCATAATGATGCTTCGCCTAAGCAGCATTTACACAAGCTTTTCGATTGCATGGCGCGATCTCGCCTTTTGATGTACTAAATGACTGCAGCTTTGCTTTGAAACGAAAGTTAATTTATTATTTTTCTCAAAAAATAAAAATTTTATAAAATTACTTCATTCGACAGCTGAACTAAAAAAATCCAAAGAAGGTTATATCAAATTTTTCTTGAAAAAAAAATATTCTATCAGAGGATATCAACAACTATCGACCCATCAGTCTTCTCTCGGTTGTGTACAAGATCTTCACCAAGATACTGCTTAACCGCATGGAGCGTTGCTTGGATGAGTATCAGCCAGTGGAGCAAGCAGGGTTTCGCAAGGATTTCTCCTGCATGGACCATATTCAGACTGTCTCACAGCTCATCGAGAGGAGCCGCGAATACCACCTCCCACTTGTCCTTGTCTTCGTGGATTACAGGAAAGCGTTCGACTCTGTGGAAATCAACGCCGTTTTGAACGCACTTGTGCACGCTGGTATACCATCGCCCTACATCCGACTTCTCGACGAATGCTTCTCGAACACATCGACTACCATCCAGCTGTTCGATCGAAAGCTTAAAATTCCTATCGGGAAAGGAGTACGGCAGGGAGACACGATTTCTCCTAAGCTATTCAAAGCGGCACTCCAGGATGCCATGAAGGACTTGAACTGGGACGATAAAGGCTACCTTGTCGACGGTAAACGGATCAGCAACCTCCGCTTCACCGACGATATTGTTCTGATCTCTACCAGCACGGCAGAAGCCGAGGAAATGCTGAACGAGCTCAATGTGGCAGGTATGAAGATTGGATTGGACATGAATATGTCCAAAACGCAGTTTATGGTCAACCAGTGGTGTGACACGGGACTCGTAAGGTTAAATGGAGTCGCTCTACAACAGGTCGACTCCTACGTCTATCTGGGAAGAGAGCTGAACATGGATAACGACCTCGCTCCTGAAATCGCCCGCAGGAGACGCGCAGCATGGGCAGCCTTCAGTTCGATTCGCGAAGTCACAGATCAGGTCAAGGATCCCGGCCTCAGGGCCTCGATATTCAACGCCTCTGTACTGCCTGCGATGTGTTACGCGACGGAAACCTGGCCCGACAACAAGACAATCGCCAGAGCGATGCAAACTACGCATCGTGCACTGGAGAGATGTCTTCTGAGAACAAGCCTTCGTCAGCAATGGCAAGAAGGCCTACGAAGCTCGGAGCTAACGCAAATCTCAATTAGTAGACCTGCTGCAGTACATGAAGAAGTCCAAATATCGCTGGGCCGGACACCTGCTTCGACGAAAGGACGATAGATGGAGTCTCCGTGTCACAGAATGGCTCCCGAGAGACCATAAGAGACCACTGGGACGACCGCCAACGCGATGGGCAGACTCATTCTCAAGATCTTTCAGAGAGCGGAGTCTGCCTCACTGGATGCAAACAGCCAGAGATCGAGCGGTCTGGAAGAGTTGTGGTCTCCGCCTATGAAGACCTCCAGCCGACAAAAGGACCATCAAAGTATCAAAGTAAAGTAAGTAAGTATTTTAGTGGGTCTGACGTTTAACCTGTCTAACGGTCATTTCGATTCGGAAGACGTTCACTTTGATTTCAAAAAAGCGTCAAGCTTGTTTGGAAGAGTGTCTGATTTGACGTGAAAAGTGTCCAATTCGACGTCTGCACCTAAACGCTCAGGTGAAGAAAAACACAGACAACTATGAATCGGGAGAGGCGGCTTCCATCTTTCCCATTTTGGCGTGCATCACTAAGGTGGCGAAAGTGAGAGTCGAGCCTAAAATTCATCCGCAAAGAACTTAAGGCCACGCTGCTTCTCGATTCTGTCCTAGCGATAGAGAAGCAATTTTCACTCAAAACCTGGTAAGAATTCCAAGCCGTGAACACCGTTTTCAAGTCTAACATGTTAGTTCAAAGCTCCGATCGAAACTCGATAGAATCTCGGAGAGAAAAAGATTTTTCAAAGAAAACGAAGTCTAAATCCACGATGAATCTCACTGCATCGCCGTCAACACTTCGCTGGGGAAAATTTGATCCGTTCGACGGTATAGGCTGAAACCGAGTCAAGCTATTCACTACGTATGAACGATAATTACTGCCTTACCACAGCCGTGTACATGGCTTGAAGAGCTTCGTTACGGTTTACAACGCCTTAGAAGGCGTGTTGGAAGATTCCCTCTGTAAAACTGAACGCACCCTGTCCACATAGCCGCTCTTCATGAGCGTCATGTGCATTCTGACGGACGAGTCGACCGTCGACAGTTTCTTCTCCGTTTTCGGCGACAATCCGGCTAACACCAGCCGTTTTCGCAACAGATCGCAGATTCTTTGAAGGCTATAACGAAGACGTAAACCGTAGGATGCTACTGTGAACGGAAAAATCCGAAAGCAGACTTACGGCTCCGACTTGATGCTCGCAAAGATGACCTTCACGTTCTTCGGATCGTCCTCCCATGTTTCGACGCCGCTCAGTTCGACGCCAAATGAACCGTCAGGGAGAAGAGCTCTGCAACAGACGACGTGATGAGGCTATTAATAGTATGTAAGGGGATAACAGGGTAAAGATCGATTCTGGTAAGTCCTTTCGGGGACGCGCCACGCATTCTAATTCCACGAGACATCGTGAGGGTGATTTAAATGCGCATTTATTTATTTATTTTATTGAAGTATTGCGCTTGAAACAAAAAACTGACGATTTGGCACTTGATAAGAGTTTCATGACGAAGAGTGGAAGAATAGAACTAGGTGTACAACATACAGAGAACTGATTTCCCAGAAAAAAATAGTATTTATTTTTCTTATTATTTTTTACGTAAAGAATAAGTATTTGGCCTATACATTGACCTGCGGTGACAAAGTAATCGATAAGTCAGTGCTTTACCCTTTTTAGACAAGTCTGGTACCAATTCACCTACTCCGGAGCGATGAAAGGTTCTGTTGTCCTGGGCGGGATCCGCTCCAAGCCCTGGCTATGGATGGATGTTGCTATAAAACCCCAAGAACTGGAAAATTCTTCAAAAATGAACTATGGTTGTGCTAGAGCTTATGTACCTCGGAATCGCCTAAAAAACTGCACATAATAGCGAAACTCGAAAGAGGAGAATTCGGAACGATCCTAGTCGGAGAGGGCATGGCCAGAAAATTGATACAACCTAAAAACGTACGCTTTTTGAGGTCAGAAAACTGCAGAGAAAATCCTCTCATAGGGTAGTTCAAGCTGTTATGTTTGTAAAATAGTTCACTTTCAGTTTTGCCGCCGTACTCAATAGGTGTAATGCTTCCCCAGCTGGGCAGATGCGGGAATTCTAACACGAAAGTGAAATTTTTAAACTTCCCACACACACTGTAGTAGTGGCCGGATACATACTTTCCTTCAAAGTATAAATCCAGCCACTACTACACACATATTGGGTTGATCGAAAAGTCTTGCAACACTTTACGCTACTGCCTGTTAAATTTGTTAAAGCTTTCACAGTATTGATCTTGTGTGGTGACGTCACAGTACATTCTCGAAGCTTCCTCAACCATGCTATATAAGGCCTCGTCGAGTACGAATACAGCTCCAATGTCAACGATAAGCAGCAGCATCCTACGACCTGTCGTCTACCACGAATTCCTGCGAGGCCATTCCGCAAGAACTGCGGCCTCCAACATCTGCGCTGCATTCAAGGAGGAAGTCGTTCACTATTCCACAGTGGCCCGTTGGTGTCAGCGCTTCAAGGCTGGAGATATCTCCCTCGAAGATCGACCTTGTTCCCGACGCCTCTCTGTTGTGGAAGAGGATAGCTTGCGCGAAGCCTTCGAGGTGAAGCCAAATTCAGCCACTCGGGAATTGGCGGCGACACTCGGATGTACGCAAAGCACCGTCGTGAGGCAGCTGAAGATTCTTGGGTAGCGCAGTTTTGTCGTCTTGGGCACCACATGAGCTCCGGAACTCTGACAAGGCATGCCGAATCAGCGTTGCTGAGTCGCTGCTTCTTCGCCCGCACAGAAAGGACTTTCTGTAGGACATTGTTACTGGTGGTAAAAGCTGGGTTCTTTATGTTAACCACATTCGCAAGAGCGAACGGCTCTCACGCGGAGAACCGGTTCCAAGACAACCGAAACGTTGACACCGCGAAAAGAAGGTTCGTCTGTGTTGCTGGTGGGACTCAGAAGGCGTGCCTTACTGAGAGTTGCTGGATAGTGAGACCACAGTCACAGCATCTGTCCACGCCACCCAGCTCCAGAGCTTCGCCGACGCCATGCGCCAAAAACGTCCAGAACGGAAGAATGTCTACCTGCTGCACGACCACCTCATGTCGCAAAAGTGAGTCGCGAGAAAATCCAGGAGTTAGGCTGGGAAGTTCTGCCCCATCCACCGTACTCTCCAGACCTCGCCCCTTCTGACTACTACCCTTCAGAGCTCTGAAGCAGCATCTTCGAGGTAGAGAGTTCGATGATCGACGTCAACTGGAAATGGAGGTTTCTCAGTTCTCCCGACTTCCTGAAAGGTGGAGCAGGATCATGGACTTGGATGGGGAATATATCGTGGACTGAGTCTTTGTATATTGTACATGTAGTATTGTTCTGCTAGTGTTGCAAGACTTTTCGATCAACCTAATACGTAGCTACTGGACAGCAAATCGCAAAGAACTCACAGAATATCTCCACGACACTGTTCGATAACCTCTGTGGCTTTCTTCTGCTCTTCGTCGTCGAAAATCCACAGAACGCACACCGTTATATGCAATTTGGTTGCAGATATGAAGAGCTCTGGATTTCGGGATTCCTCCTGTAACCATTATAAGGGATGCTACTATAATAATATAAATAATGAACGTAATGAGTCATCAGTTAAGGTCGTGCCAGCGGCGACCGAGAGCGAGGCAGAGCGATCGAAGAGGATAGCCAAAGCAAAGCAATCGGAGAGAGCGGATATATCCTTGCCTTTGCTTGCTTCCAATAAATCTTAGCTTCCTTGTGCACGCTACCATTACTCCATAAAGTGTCTAAGAAAATCAATTCAAGTTGGGAGTTGGGTTGTTGGGTTGGGAGCTACTCGAAAATCAATTCAAATTGTGAAAGAAGAGATGTTTGGCACCTATTCGCCGAGCACGAAGGGTGCAAGCCTTGGAAGTTAACCTGAGTGCGAACTAGAAGCCACTCACCAAAGCAGTTCCAAACGCTACGGTCGCTGCTTTTAACCGTTGAACCTTTTAACCCTTGTTTTCATAGCAGAAGAGCAAGAAGCTGGAACGATAGAACTAACCGGTATTCCCGCATTGTTGATGACGGCCTCTTTGAAGATTTCGAATGACTGAACCACTTCTGGGCTTGCACATGGAATAGCGATAAAATGAGTGACTGGCGCCTGAAATTCGCTTGGAAAACTCAAGGTCATTTTCGAAGGAAAAGGTGTTACTGTGTAACTGACAGCGAGAGGGAAACAGGAGGGACAGTGTTCCTGTTACCGAATGACGCCATAGCGCAGAAGTAAACGATGGATATTGATTAGTTGATTAACTTGTTTCTTTACAAGCTCCGATGTAGTATTCCACAAATTCCTTTGTTAGCCGCATTATAAATATAGCATTATATAGCATTGACCCATAACAATGTAAAGCACCCGTCCACATACCCGTCATATCCCCTGATTCCAATCTCGAACGGCCAACTCCAAACAAAAATCGATAACTTGGATCAATATCGATCGGCAGACTTACTTTTACTTCTAATGAAGGCCACAGTCTAGACGAACGAATGGACACACAGATAATCTCCTTAACTAGTAGAAACCGACCTACTACCCATTCTGACTATTAGGACTTTTCCTCAGAAGTCGATAATATCGATCAATAATGATTTGTGAATCGATGTCACAAGCCTTCCATCAGTCATCATAACCACGTGCTCTTTACTTCAAACGGACTTTTCTGAGCAAAAAACCAAAAACAATGATTGCATTTTGTAACAACTTCGTTAAAATGTAATAATTATTAATTAATGAATTAAATTATTAGATTAATTAAAAATTAGTTTAATTTAATTAATAAAAATTAATTTAATATTAGTTTAATTTGAATAAAATTAAAGGTTACATTAAAACTTAGTCACAAACTCCCAGGTTTCAACAACGTCGGACTTGAATATTGATTGTATTGATCGACAGATCGATGTTTGTTCGTAGTGAAACCCGTTCAGCGGCCATTAGTTTAACGCGGACTAAGTGATGGGAAGGCCCACTAGATCGCTAACCTGTAGACAACAAATTTAGCGCTTGCTGTGATCCCTGACTACGCTTTCCCTCAGAAGTCGATAATATCGATCAGTATTGATTTACTAGTCGATGCTGTTTACTCGTTTTATAACGCCTCTATCGACAGTCATACTCGTGTGAATCTCACTGCAACCGACTTTTTATAGCAAAGTCGATAATATCGATTGATATTGATTCGCCTCTCGCCGCTGTTTACTCGTGCCAAAATCCAATGTCTCTAGTGGTCACCATATTTGCGTGATTCCCAGTTTCAAAGATCTTCGAGGACAAAAATCCATGGTATCGATCGATATTGATTGGTTCGAATTGTTATTGATGTTATTGATTGGATCAATTGAAGCTGCTTGCTATGAAAACTTGTCCAGCAATCCCTCAAGCGATTATCCCCACGCATAAATTCATATCGCCCGAGTTGTGAAGTCAATTTTGCGCGGACAGAGGGACAGACTAACAGACGGATCAGTTGTTTTACATGTTGTAGTCTGATCTTTGCTGTTCTCGCTGTCTAATTACAATATGGACTTGAAATGATAAATGAATATGGTAGGCCAAAGCATGTTAAGATCCAAACTTCGACGATGCCCGCCGCCGTCGAAAATTAGGTGGGCCAGTCATATCGTGTGTCTCGTTGACGTCCGCATTTCAAACAATGGATCCCGCCGGATGTTAATAGAACATTAGGACACTCCTCGTAGGGGTAGAGCTGAGAGAACCTACTGGGCTATTCTGGCACGAAACAAGGATGGATGCAAGCATTGTTGATGCCAGTTCGAGCAAAAACACCCAAGGTAAAAGTTTGACCCACCGATTTCCTCGCCTCACTCACGAGCAGCTCGATGCGGTCCAAGCACCGCTGCACATTTTCGAGCCCGACAAACGATTTGATCTCTGAAAGGTGGTTCAGTTAGTTATTGGGGTCAAGAAAAAGAACGTCTGTAGAAGTGCAAGCTCACCAACGTTTCCTGACTGTCCTTTGCGGGGGATCGTTAGCCGGCACTCTGTTGACTCTTCGAGTTCCCTTCTCGTGGTGCCGCGTGCGCCAATCAGCTTTCCATAGAAAGCGCTTGGAACGTAAATTCTGCAAGCAAACTCTGTATTTACTGTATTTAGACAAATATGTGCAGAAAACTGTATTATGAGTAATGGAGAGCAAGAATTATCCTGGTGTATAAAAAACAGCTAATCCGGCAGTCTGTTCATCTCTCCGTCTATCCGCGCAAATTTAATTGCCGCTTGGAGGCCTTTGCAGTTAATCAATCACCATTATACGTTACTGATCAGGGTTAGCCGCTTGATATAGCCATCACGCGCAAATAATGAACGTTGGGCGGACTACATAAACGGCAAGCAGATCGATCAACCAATCAATATCGATCGACATCTTCAATTTTCATTCAGAGATGGATGCTCAGGAAGGGAGTCACAAAAATATGATGGGCAGAGGTTGGCTTCACAACACATAAACAGTATTGATCTGCCAATCAATTTCGATCGATATTATCGATTAATTTACAGAGATAATCAACAGAAACCTACACCACGCTAATATGATGGCCGGTGGAGCTTTCACAACAGGTAAGCAGCATAGAACATATAATCAATATCGATCGCCATAATCGATTTCTATTCAGAGACGGCTATTTGAAGAGCAAAGCACACGAGCATGATGTTCGGCGAACACCATTTACAACATCGACAAATCGATCAATTTTGATGGACATTATCGATTTCTGTCCAGAGATCAATACTCGAAGTGGAAACCACGCGGCTAAAATCGCCGACTGAGAGTTTTAATAACAAATGAACAGCTCCAAACATCCTATCAATATCGATCGACATTATCGATTTCTATCCAGAGGAGCTCATTTTGAGAGTGAAGTGCAGGAATGTGATGTTCGGCAGATAGCATTTACAACAGATAAGCAGCAATGGCCAGCCAATCAATATCGACCGATAATTTCGGTTCTCGATCACAGATCACGATGATCGATATTATTGATTCTCGTCCAGAGGCGACCAACCGAAGTGAAAACTACGCCAGTACACCTGTGGGGTTTTCACAACGAGTAAGCAGCGTTGTACATCCAATCAATACCGATCCATGTTATCGATTTCTACCCAAAAGCGTTCGTTTGAAGAGCGCACAAATGGGATGTCCCGTGGATAGTGTTTACACAAGTCATTCAATCAATATTGATCAATATTAATGATTTCTACTCAAAGGTCGTTGTATTGAAGACGAATGTCACAAATGTGATGTCCCGTTGACAGTGTTTACAACAAGTGAGCAGCATCAATCAACCAATCAATACTGATCGATATTATCGATTTGTTCCTAGAGATGACCTTTTGAAGAGCGAAGCTCATAATGTTCGGCGGACAGTATTTACAAGAAGGAAGCAACATTAGTCTGCCAATCAATATTTTTATCTTCACAATAAGTGAATAGTATCCACCAGCCAACCAATATTGATCGATATTATTGATTTCTGACAGTAAAGAATAAAGCGACACTTGCCTCAGTCGGCATGTGCAGCTTTCTAAAGCACTTCACCACTCTGGTAGGTAAACCAAATCGTTTCACAAATCTCTCTCAAGGCATATCGAACTGTACACTGGCTGCCGAGTTGACCTTGATGAGATTTTACTCGAAAAAAACCAAAAATAATGAGGTAACCTCTTCAAATTCACTTAAAATTGTGAGATTTCTACAATGCACCCGAGTTTTCCTTGTTCATGGTCAAATCCTTTAAAAGCAGCTTACTCTGCCATGTACTTCCCGCCGTCGTATGATACCCTCGGATCGCTGTCACAAAGCTTCATCGCCGAATCCGTCGCCGGCTCATCATCACCAGACAACTGCCGCTCTCGTTTCGCAGGAACACCTGAACACGGCGATTCCAGAAGACCACGGGCCGGATTCATCAACGACTTACAGCAACTTAACAGAGAAAATACAGCCGAAATCACTAATGGAGCGGCGAAATGGTTCACCATATCACTTGATAAGCCGCGCTATCAGGGATTTCGGCTGTATTCTCTCTATTAAATTTCTGTAAGTCGTTGATAAATCCGGCCCCAGATGTGGTAGGAATTTAGAACAAAAATCGGGAAGATATGAGCCTATTGAGTATGATTTTTTTTGCTGTTGAGTGCAACTAAGGCGCCAGGAACTAAAGTCCTAGTAAGGGTAAAGTCTCAAAAATTATCAAAAATTTATGTGCTGTGTGGATGCGTAATGGCGTTTTACCGTAAAGCAATAGCAGTTCATTCAATTAGCTTTTATAATGTCTTTCTTCTAGCCTAACAAGACGGGGTTTGTATCATTTTCACTCGAATTCGACACTTTTCGAATCAAACTGGTCACTTTTCACGTCAAGTTGGACACTCTTCTAAGCTAACCTAAGACTTTTGAAATCAAAGCTAATTCTTCCAAATTAGAATGAACTCTTAACTTCCCAGTAAGGAACACATTACTTGAAATTTTATAAAATTGTCATTTTTGGAGGAGAAGTAATGGTTTAAAGCTGGTTTTAAATAACAGGAAGGTGGCGATTTTATAACAGAAAAAAGGGGTTGCGCCATGCCCTCGTACAAGACGTCACGATTTCTATTCGATTGATAGCAACATTTCCGTTTGCATAGGGTTTCACACCTGTAAACGGTACAACAAAAACTATTGATGTAAGCAGCATCTGCACTCTCAATCAAATAAAAATCGCGCCGAGCTTTTCGAGTGCATGGCGCGATCTCGTCTTTTGATGCAGGAAATGATTGATGCCTTGTTACGGTTTAAAACAAAATTTAAATTTTTAAATAAAATTTTTGTAAATTTTTATTTATTTTTAAGAGGAAGATTTGGTATAACTTTCTTTGAAAATTTTAGCTCACATTTCCCAGTAAGTGTAATAGTTTTATAATTTTTTAAATATTTTTTTAGAAAAAACGATAAATTAAAACTCATAATACATTAAAGACGTCACGATTTCTATTCGAGTGATAGCAAAATTTCCGTTCAGCACAGCAAAGAAGCGGTCATATAGCGCATTAAAAGATCGGATCGCGCCATGCACTCGAAAAACTCGTCGCGACTTTCATTTGATTGATAGTGTAAATGCTGCTTACATAAAGCATCTAAATGAGGATATGTGCGTTCTCTACAATTGTTTTTGTTGTATCGTTTACAGGCGTGAAACTACATGCATACAGAAATTCTGCTATAAATGGAATAAAAATAGCGACGTCTTGGACGAGGGCATGGCGCAATCTCTTTTTGGCATTAAGATATGTCAGCCTTCCTGCTATTTAAACAAGCTTTGAACCATTAATTTTCCTCGAAAGATAAAAATTTTATAAAATTTCAAACAATCTGTGCTTACTAATTGGGTCGGTAAATCAAAACTTCAGAGAAAACTATGATAAAATTTTCATCTGACAAAAAATTATTCATGCCCTATTGAAGCACCTCTAGATTAATGTAGAAGAAGCTCATTTCGATTTGGAAGAGTTCGTTTTGATTTCAAAAGTCTTAGGCTACCTTAGAAGAGTCTCCGATTTGATTTGAAAGTGGCCAAATTCGACGGGAAAATGATATAAATCTCATCTATACGACTACTAGTTAATCAACTAATTATTATAAAAACAATTAATTTTGCAGAATTATAAAAAACGCGCATCGATGACCGTGAGGTCTAGGGGAATGCGATATACAGGCTTGGCGCCGTTAAAAAGCCAGAATGAAAATGAAAAAGGACTAACCCTCGTCGACGACGCACGGCCCGTCTTCCTCGACGTCGTCGGCAAACAAGTCCGGAGTGTCACCAGTGTCCTCGGGACGATGAGCCGCGCTGGGTTTATACTCGTTCCGACGGTACACTCGATTACCGATCTTGTACGTCTCCGCGTAGAGCGGGAATCCCGACGACGACATCCGTACGGGACAGATGGATGAGAACTTCGACGTGAGAAAGGCTGAGCGCACCAGCGAAAGCGTCTGAAATCTGCACCAGTACTATGGTCACTAAGACGCTGAGTTCAATTTTGAACATGAAGCCGTTTCTAGACCTGAACGAGTTGGACAACAACATGTATGGTAGCACTTCGAACCAATGTGCGGCATCTACATGCTGAATAAGAAATCGTGAAACATCTTCAAGAGATCAGACGCCGTCCGATACATGTCTTCGCTAACAGACCAACTTAGAGAAGGTATTGAATTTGAACACATGGATGGAGCAATCGGATGCCTCAACTCTCCCGAATCAGGGCTAAACTCCCGTCCAGGTCAGAAAAATGCTGGTGAACTGGTTGCGGATCTCAAAAGGAAGGACAGGGCATCTCCTTTTCCACCGACTAGTCACCGGAAGCTTGGCCAAGCACCCTTCAAATCGACACCACTCGACGTCACCTGGAAGTGAAATGCGTGGCGCATCCCAAACGATATAGAACAACAACGGCCGAAATCTTTTCGCTCAAGTTTTCATCGTACCACGTCGTCTAGAAGCAGCGAATGTTCTACTTTTTTTTTGTTAAGGACCTTATTTCAGCGACGAACAGTGATTTCCCCTCTGAGAACCACGCTCAGATGGCTTTTTCAGACGCGTCCTGAAATCTTTCAATCATGCCTCCTAGATCGCCAAAGGAGCTTGAGAGCGCGAGGTGTGTATTATGCGTTCGACCAAACAGCGCCCGCCGGTGGTGTGATGGCGTAGCATCCTGCCCAGCAAGCAGAAGATAAGAGTTCGAGCCCAGCCGGTCGCGATTGTATCAAAATTAGAAGACCATCCCTAAATTCGTAAAATTTGTTTTTTTACGACGTTTCGCAATATGAAGCTGCTTCCACTGAAATGGTCCTGAACGAAAACCGTACCTGAAAATGATCAGAAACCTCTTTCGAATACAAATCTTTTCAAGAAGAAATTATTGGTTTTCCACAGTATCAAAATTATAAGGCCACCACACTACCATTTCATTGCAATCAATAATCAATAGTTATAAATTAACAATTAACAGGTCCACCATGATTGGAAGCAAGTTCAAAAATTCCATCTGGAATAGTTTTCGCAAAGTTCTCCATGATAGCAGGGTAAACACTGTTCCATGCTGCCTCGATCGCTCTCCGTGGTTCCTCGTCGTGGTTGAATTGCCTTTCGTTGGCATACATCTGACGTACAATAATTCCCTAGATGTTGTAGAATTGCCTCGACGGTCAAACCAAGCGACAAAATCGCATTTATCACAATGCAGCATCGAGAACACCTGGGGAATCACTGTACATCAAATATATGCCAATTGAAGGCAATTCAACAACGTCGAGGAACCACCGAGGGCGATCGAGGCAGCGTGAATCAATCTGGTCCCTGATATCGTGATGAACTTGGCGGAAAGTAGGCCAGACAGAAATCTTGCACTTCTTCCCAATTGCAGTGGATCTGTTAATTATTTTGTAACCAGCGTCCGTCGCCGGCTTCGCCGGCGCCGTACGCTGGACGTGCGGGCCACGCCAGGCTTGCCGGCTTCGGGTATGGCAGGCCACGGCGGGCCACGCTGGGAACGTAGCCCAAACCTAGCTGGGGATGCTTCGTCAGCCAGCGTTCGTCGCCGGCTTCGCCGGCGCCGTACACTGGACGTGCGGGCCACGCCAGGCTTGCCGGCTTCGCCAGCGCAAATGTACGCCCAACAGATACGCGTTTGTGAACCTCATCGACTGTTCTTTGATTTGCACCGCTCTGGCAGTTTCAACATGTCTGCAGTTCATGCGTCGTAAACAGTAAACACCCCGTTCGCCGCGGCCTGGGAAGCGCGGCAGGCTTCGGACAGCGCGACGAGCGTTTTACAGCGCAGAGGGCTTCAGAATGACAGTAATGATAATGATAAAGATGATAACGATGACTCCGTAAGCACCTTAGATGCGATGAACCGATCAACATCTTTTGTCAACAGCTAATATGTCGTGAGCAGGGCTGAACCGCTGTCGCCGCGGGCCTCGGACAGCGCGGCGAAGCTTCAGACATGACTCATGCCTCTCCCGATTATATATAGTAAGGATAAGGATTGTTGATTATTGATTTCAATAAAATGTGTCTCTGTGGGGCCTTCTAATTTTGAAGCTGTGAAAAACCAATAATTTCTTCTTTAAAAGTCTTGTATTCGAAAGGGATTTCTGATTCGTTTTCAGGTGTGGTTTCGATAACGGCGAGTTCAGTGGAAGCAGCTCCACACCGCGAAATATGGTTTAAAAAAAAGCAACATTTACAAATTTAGGGTGGCCCTATAACTTTGATAAGCGCTGTAGAGTTTGATCGGAACAAAACCAACGCCATAACAGCTTAAAGGCCACAATAATAGCCAACCACTTGAGGTCTGAAGGAAATTACTTGAATCACGTCTAAAACCACTTGACCAAAGCTCCAACAAATACTTCACGTCGTACTGTCAACGACACTTCACAAATCTACGTATCAGTAATTCTGAATTTATAGAATGACGGCAATTCACAAATCACAATCAGAGTCTGCAACGTTAAGCATGTCCTAGAAAAAGGCAATTTCACGAACGAAGCAGTACGTGGAAACGAAGAAATGTGGATGCACTGAACTGTCAACAGGAAAGTTAGGAGAACAGACTACTAGTGAGATTTCAGGCGGCGAATCGCTTCGAGAGGGCAGGAGTCGACTGGAAATCTCGGCACTAATCGTTCTCAACACGAACATCGACTAGAACTTCTTGAGAGCGAAGTGACTACAAACAACACAAATAGTACTGCTAGACGGAATGTAGGTAGGTAGATAACCACGACCGCACGCGTTGAGGATCATCTCAAACTTGGATAAATAAACCTTTATCTTTTAATACACAAAAAACACGCACGCGAATCACAAATAACGAATTACACCATCGATAGTAAAGCAAGATGATGAGAAACATGGATGCATGTGAACTAACTACACGAAGCGCAACAAGACAAACAAAATGAACTTCATATGAACAAGAACAATACTACATGTTACCCAAAACAGCTTAGGGAAACAGCAAAAGACAAATACTAATGACATAGCAAAAGAAACCCACTTTGGAACGAGACCAAACCCATGTAAAGGAATGACAAGACAAAACAGAGCAAATCAAGAGCACATGAGAACAGAATACAACATGACAGCAAAATATGTGAAGAAGAACGAGATATGGAAACAACGCAAATAGGGACAACAACCCTTCGACACGATTGGTACACAAGATATAGAAAACAACATAACAACGAAGCAAATACAAATCAAGACCCACAAGGACACGCGCAAAGAGAAGAATATAGATAAAGCTCCACCCGAAGAAGAACCACGGAGCCAAACACGCGCAGCATCGAGAGCCCCCTCCAATCAACCTCCCCGGACGCGCACAGCCGCTCTACTGTCTGCAAGCGTATGAACGAAGGCTGGAAGCGCTGATTAGGAAGAAGACCCTGAAAATCAGGAGGTCCAGAGAAATAGCGGGGAAGGAGGAGAGCCCAGAAAGCGCCCGCGGTCGAATGGGGCGCGGAATACTTCAATGGAGACGACTTGTCGTCAGAGAGCATTTATTAAAACTTGTGGAGCATATGAAACCATGTACAGCTCTGAATCGTCGATTGTAAGCGATATTTAGCCACATTCCATCTTGTTCTCCACCATATCAGATTGAACCATTTAGCGAGCCCTGAAATCTACAAAATAAGTGTGTGCTATATTATCCATTGTCAGGCGAATTCAGTAGGGGAAAAAATCTGTTGGACACAATTAACTATTAGGTTAATCGGAATGTCTTGATAATGTTTTCTTCAAAAGTCCACAACCCCCGACTTTTGAATGATATTAAGATCTACAATGTCCAACTTCTTCGACACCCGGTCTCCCCAGTTCTCGGAAAAGAGGATCGCTGATCTTCCCAGTAGGTGGACCACTGTGGTGACCAACAATGGTTGCTGATTGGTCTGCATTGTATTCTGAATAAAGAGATAAAGAAGGAAAAATGAAAACCCTATCAGGATTCTTCAATCAATTCAATACAGGGTGCCACAAAAAATATGTACACTGTTTGAAAGGTGACAACGTTGTCAACTTTGTACACAGCAATGCTGCTGAAGAAGTGTAGGGCACATATGAAAGCATAACAAAATAGAAATTTTCTGTCATACGAGTGGTATGGATTGCGCCATGTACTCGTCTGAAATTTTGCATTTTACACTCGACTGATTGTGTTTTTCGCTTGAAAACTCGTTATAAGTTTTCCACAAAGTCGCCGTTTCGGTTGATTCGTGCTTCTCTTGAGGTTTAAAACTTGCGAAAAACGCAGGGTATCCTAAGAAAATGTAGGTACTATTTGAAAGGATCTAACATTGCTGTGAGTGAAGCTTTTAAAAAAGCTTGAAACTCATGTGAAAGCAGAGGGTAACGAGATTTCTGTGGCGTGCAGATAGTCAAGATTGCGCTATGCCCCCGCCTGTAACCTTGCATTTCAGATTCGATTGATTGCGCATGGGCTGAATGCTCGTTACAATCTTGTCATTACTTGGCCTGATTAACCTGTGCTGTGCTTCTTTTATCGTTTTTCCGTCGCTCAGTAGCTGCAATTATGCCGAAAAACCTCTCCATGCAGCTTGAATGTTGTTTCGTGTGGGGTTCCCTCTCACATTTAAATTGTGCAAACAATAAAGCTGCATTTTACGCGTATTTCACGTGATTGTCAAGTTTTGAACATCAAAAGAAGTCAAACACTGGTAAATGTGGTCAATTAACAACAAGATTGTAACGAGCACTCATCCCCTTCAGTAATCTGAAATGCAAGATTTCAGGCGGGAGCATGGCGTAATCCTGAATATTTATATGTACCAGAGTTTTCGCTATCCTGTGCTTTCATAAGAGTCTCAAACATCTTCAAAAGGACACAAATAGCAATGTTAGAACCTTTCAAATAGTACCTATATTTTCTTAGGATATCCTGGATTTTTCGTAGGCCGTAATGTGTTTTCAAGTTTTAAACCTCAAGAGAAGCACGAATCAATCGAAACGGCCACTTTGAGGAAAACTTATAACGAGTTTTCAAGCGAAACACAATCAGTCGAGTAAAATGTAAAATGCAAAATTTTAGACGAGTACCTGGCGCAATCCACACCACTCGAATGACAGAAATTTCTGTTTTCTTAAGCTTCCATATGAACCCTTAACATCTTCAGTTTCAAACAGTGTATACATTTTTTTGAGACGCCCTGTATTTAGAAGCACCTCATAAGCAAAGGAACGTGTTCAGTTCAGCAGTTTCACTGTTTGATTGATATTTTATAGTATCTAGATAGATTTCATACATTTTTAGAGCGACTGCTGCTCGAATGACCTACTCGGATAGGTAGAATGATTTTCATTCGAATTTGAATATCCGAACTCCAATACTCAAAAAAATCGCGTTTTTCGAATGTATTCGAATTCGAACATTCAAAAAACTGGAGTTTTCGAAAATATTCGAATTTAGATATTCGACAGCGGGCGCGTGTAGCGCAGTCGGAGGAGGCTGTCGACTGTCGCCTGCAACCGATACCATGTTCCTGGTTTGGATTTCCCGCCCAGGCCAACCAAGCCTTCCTTCCCTCCGGGGTCGGTAATTTGGTACCAGACTTGTCTGGGAAGGATAAAGCGCTGACTTGTTCATCGGCTGACCACCGCAAGCCATTGTATGGCCAAATACGCATTCATGCCGCCTCCACGACATCCCGTAGAAGTAGAATGCGTGGCGCATCCCAAAAGGGATTGAGTAGCGTCGTCCTTTATCCTTTTTTATCCTTTGAATATTCGAAATTTGTGACCATTCGAAACCATTCGAATATTGGAAAAATCTGGAGTATAACCATTAATATTTGGGTTAGGAGTTTGGAGCATAACTATAATGTTAACCTATTTTTACCTTCAATGTGAAAAACAGTTATATAGGAAAACTCGTACCTACCCTAGTCCGGGGAGCCAAAGAATTACAAATTATGCAACAAATTGAGTTGACACTCGCGGAGCGGATCGAAGAGAGAACAGGATAGAACCTAAAAATAAGGAACGAAACGAACAAACAAGCAAAAAACAAACAAATAACCGCGGTCCTAAAGACGTCTCGGCGGCTCAAACACAGCTGACCGCCGCCTGACATGTTATAACACGGATCTAGCCTCCACCGACACCACTTCGGTCGAAAAAAATCTTTCGCTGAAACTTCGTCTGGGGGTTATTTGGGGTGCTGATCACGAATCTGATATCCGTTTTTCACGATTCGGTCGGAGACCACCCATACCGTCAATAAGGGTGGTCCAGGCAGGGTCACCGATTTCGCTGAGAGTTCGTCTAGGGAGGTTATTTGCGGTGCTGGTCACGAATCTGACATCCGTTTTTGAAATTGCGGCCAATTACGGTAGGTTACGGCAGCTACAGGTAACTAAGGCTGCCGAGGTCATAATCACCGATTTTGCCCAAACTTCGCCTAGGGCGTTATTTGAGGTGCTGACAACGAATCTGACATCCGTTTTTCGTTTTACGCTGGAGTTTGGGCGAAATCGGTGACCATTACCTTAGTCATCCGTACCTTCCGTAACCTACCGTACTCCAGCGTAAAACGAAAAACGGATGTCAGATTCGTGATCAGCACCCTCAAATAAACCCCTAGGCGAAGTTTGGGCAAAATCGGTGATTATGACCTCGGCAGCCTTAGTTACCTGTAGCTACCGTAACCTACCGTAATTGGCCGCAATTTCAAAAATGGATGTCAGATTCGTGACCAGCACCGCAAATAACCTCCCTAGACGAAGGTTCAGCGAAAAAAAATTTTTCGACCGAGGTCGTGTCGGTGGAGTCTGAACTTTTAACTAGTGCCAAAATAACATACGGTTTCACCGCGGCTGTAAGCGGCTTTGTTTGCCCACTCACTATGTTAGATCCGTGTGCTAACATGTCAGGCGGCGGTCAGCTGTGTTTGAACCGCCGAGACGTCTTTAGGACCGCGGTTATTTGTTTGTTTTTTGCTTGTTTGTTCGTTTCGTTCCTTATTTTTAGGTTCTATTCTGTTCTCTTCGATCCGTTCTGCGAGTGTCAAGTCAATTTGTTACATAATTTTCAATTCTGTGGTCCCCCGGACTAGGGTAGGTCCGAAACTTCTATATAGTAGCAGCTGTACAAAGGCAACAAGTACGATAACAAGTGAGACATCGGCGCTACCGCACTTTTAGTACCCCAGATATCGGAACAAAAATTGTCCATTCTTTGCCACGGGTCAAAGGGTAATAGTCACGAATTTTAGACAAAAAAATGTCCGTTGAATAATAGAGATTGTTGAGGTTACCATATACGTCCGATGATGAACTGCATGATACTGACCTAACCTACACCACGAACTCTGAACGACGATTTTTTCTTTGAAACTTTGAGCACTGAAAAGTTTCATTATCTTACGAACTTCTTGCCTTTGTACAGTTGGTATTGAAGTTTCCTACGCCACTACATATACGACATTTTACACAGTTTTGAATGTACAACGCGTCAATAATGAATAACTCTTCGGGGAATCCCAATTGATATCTATAGCTTGGTAAACGCTTGAAAATCCATGGAACCTAAACACTTTCAAATACCAAGCAATCAAGTGAAAGGGCTACACAATGGCACTACGTGGGAAGAGAACCTTTGAAGTGCTTTTTACGGGGTGGCCATGCTACCACTGCGTTAGCTGAACGACTTCTCAATGCAAATCTACATGTACCAGGAGTTATAGCACATCGATGCCGCTACGATTCCGAAGTAAACTTGAAAGACCCCATGCACGATTTAAGCGCTCGTTAAAAACGAAACACAGTTCTGCACTAAATGAAGGCTGGAGATTCTTCCTATGTGCCTCGCTTTCGCCGTTCAGACATACGCTTCAGACCTTCAACTTGTGAGCGGTCTAGTAGCCTTGGCTAAGGCGCGACTTGAACCTGAAATCGATTCATGGTGC
Organism: Heligmosomoides polygyrus bakeri; assembly: GCA_947359475.1. Lineage (NCBI taxonomy): Eukaryota > Metazoa > Nematoda > Chromadorea > Rhabditida > Heligmosomidae > Heligmosomoides > Heligmosomoides polygyrus. Next base: position 6,647,782 of record OX375866.1, read on the forward strand.
GCATGAGATCAGAGTCTTCCTATCACTCCCACGCTCCTCCGAAACGAGAACAAAACAAAAGCAGCATTGACATCTATTCACAAATGTCCCTTTGATCACATGCACTGTAAAACAAGTTCTACATTTTTGCGCTAGCAGGCGAAGTCCACTTCATTCGGTCTCAAGACGGAGCAATTACGAAAACGAGATGCGTAATTGAATCATACCGTTTTTACTCTCAACAGGGAGATTTTGGAAAAACAGTGCGCATTTTCCACGTGGTCAGTAATCAGCCACTGGAAACCATTAACATCACTACCAAACGTTTCAAAGAAACCAGTTCTTCTCTGCAAGCACGACGGCAATCACCACTCTCCATATCCACGCATGATGGCATATTTAGAAAGACAAACGTATGCATCATGATAGGAACGTCTTCTCAATTTCAGACTTATCTTGAGGTATTACGTGTGATGAGGTTGATTCGACAGACTAGGCAAAACTTTCGACTCAGGCCGACTCTGTCCAACCATCCCCATCGCACGTAATACCTCTATATAAGTCTAAAATTGAGAAGACGTTCAATTCATGATGCATATGTTTCTCTTTCTAAATGTGTCGTCATGCGTGGACATGGAGAATGGTGATTGCCGTTGTGATTGCAGCGAAGAACTGGTTTCCTTGAAACGTTTAATAATGATGTTAATGGTTTCCATTGACTGATTACTGACCACGTGGAGGCAAGACATTCGACTCTGATCGAGACTGAATCAACCTCGTGGAGAGGATGCACACTTCAGACAGTGCGAAATACCTGTCCTGTCCAGTCCACCAATTGTCAATGTTCAAAACCCGCCTGGAGCATGCAGCCTCTTGTAGCAGCACTTTGAGGTTCCTGGATCGAGTCTCGCCCAGGTCAACAAAGCCCTCCATCTATCTGAGGTCGGAGAATAATAGCAGGCTTGTCTGGGAAGGGTACAACACTGACTTGTTCATCGATTGTCCACTAGATTTCGCCTCGCGTGAGACAGAGATAACGACGTATCCGTCCTGCGGAAGATGGCATGGGGACGTGGCTATCGAAGAGATCGGAGTAGAAGTCGTGTATGACCTTCTCCATGGTCCTTTTGGAAGAGATGACGGTTCCGTCAGAGCGTCGGAGAGCGGTCATCTTGGTCTTGGAGTTGGCGAAGATCCGGCGGGCCGATGATGTGGTCGATCTCGTTGTGAAACTGGCCACAGGTGGATTCCCATGGGTTCCGATGTGAAGTTCTTCCGGCGACCTTCGCGGTCCGATCTTGGCGTTGAAGTCGCCGACGATCACCTCTAGAAGGTGTGATCTTCCTTATAGAACTTCCACAGCTCCACGTAGAAGGCTTCGGCCTCTTCGTCGTCGTAGTCGGATGTTGGGCATACGCGACGAATACAGCCAAAGCTGGCACGGAGCCACATCGCTAGACATTGGATCCGATGCCGATTCGGATAATTCGAATTCGTCTTTTTTCCAACCCGGTTAAAAGGATTGTGCGGATAATGGAATTTTTGAAAGGCCCCGATCTTGGGATGATTCAAACAAGAGCAGCTTTAACAGGAAGTATTTTCAGGTGATATAGATCACTGATTTATCTTCAGATCTCACATCGGATAGGAAATCAGATTTCTGATTAAAATTAGTCATCTGAATTGTCCAAAAATGCGATCTGGTGAAAGCCACCCCAATCTGAATCACTCAAAGACCCTGGCTTTTCAAAAACCATATTGCAGGCACAATTCTTTTAACCAGGATTTGGAAACGGATCTGAATTATCCTAATCGGCGTCGCATCCAATGTCTGACACACTGCGAAATACCATTCCGTCCTCCAATAGTCATTATTACACTCGTCTGAAGCATGCAGTTTCCTATAGCAGCACTTCGAGGCTCCTGGATCAAGTCTCGCCCAGGGCAAGCCTTCCATCTCTCTGAGCTCGGCGAATTGATACCAGAATTGTCTGAGAAGGATACAACACTGACTTGTCGATCGGCTGGCCACCGGAAGTCACTGTATAGGCCAAATGCGCATTCAAATTGCCCCAATTTCGTCGTAGGAGCAGAATGCGTGGCACACCCCAGAAGATTAAATAACGCCGTCCTTTGTCCATGTCAAAGGTCCTTGGACAGGAACTGAATGGGATCACTGCGTCAGCAGCGCCGTATGAATGTGATCCATGCAGTTGAACTCCTTGCAGAATTCAACCTGCTCCACAGGTATGACGACTTCATCCAGTATACTTGATATTCGTGCAAGAATAATATTCGTAGCAGCTTGCAGAGCTCATCCATGAGGTAGGTACGACGGTAGTTCTGAAGACTTCTATCGCTCTTCCTGCGTAAAAAAGAATGTACTCAGATTCATGTACTGGTCGGGGATTCGTCCTTTTTGAAAGCGGTATGTCTGTCATGTGTAGACGTGTGAAGTGCAGTTGGAGGAAGTGCCGGCTGTAGAATCTACCCGATTCCAGGTTTCTGGTCCAGATGTCTCGCTCAGGCCAAGTAGTCTTCAACAACACAGACTTGTCCATCGTCTGGGCACCGCAAGTCACTGTATCGCCAAGAACGTATTCAAATTGCCCAATTACGCCGCAAATGTAGAATGTGTGGCGCATCCCATAAGGGGTTAAATGACGCCGTTCTTTATTCTTGTCAAAGTTCTTAGGCAGGAACTGAATGAGAGTGGCGCGGTCTGAATGTGATCCATGCAGTTGAACCCTTGCAGAATCCAACCTGCTCCACAGGTACGGTTTCACCCAATGCCCTTGATACACGTGCAAGAATAGTATTCGTAACAACTTGCGGAGCCCGTTTAGTAGGCATATAGGGCTGTAGTTTCGAGAATCGTCTCTGTCGTCCTTCTTGCGAAGAAAGAAAGTATTCAGGTTTCTGTACTGGTCGAGGATTCTTCCCTTTTGAAGGTACATAGTTTGTGACGTGTCGGTATGTGAAGTGCAGTTGGAGAAGGTGCTGACTCTCACGTGCACCCAATTCCAGGTTCTTCGTTAGGATCTTCCGTTCAGGGGCCGGACTCATCAACGACTTACAGCAATTTAACGGAGAAAATACAGCCGAAATCCGTGCTAGTGCAGCTTATCAAGCGATATGGTGAAAGATTTCGCCGAGTTATCAGAGATTTCGGCTGAATGTTCTCTGTTAAATTGCTGCAAGTCGTTGATGAATTCCGGTCCAGGTCAACCAAGCTTTCCACTCCTGCGAGATCGACGAATTAAATAGTAGAAGAGCTGTCTGGGAAGTATAAACGACTGCTATGTTCATCGGCCGGCCATCGCAACTAACGTATCACCTGTATCACCTGTCGTCCCGCAGACCATCGACTTGCTCGAGCGGGTGCCAACAGCGTCTTCATTCGTCCCTGTCGCATGCTAGAGTGCACCAATGGACCCTTCTCGCTCGAGGGGCACGAAGAGCGTCATATCGGTCATATTCAGGGCTTTCACGAAGAATCCGACCAACGCGTTGGTGCGCGTCCAGGCGTTCTCTCGACATCCTACGGAATCCCCTCGGTGACGGCTCTTGTCCAGCGGATGTCTGCGAAGCACGTGGCCGGCTCACATAATTTTCGACGACTTGGCCCATGCGACAGCGTCTCTGGTCTTCGAACGTCGACGAAGCTCGAAACTCCGAAGGCCTTCTCACACTTGCGTGAGTCGTGTTACTCCGGGCATCGCCCTCTCAATTGATGCTGATCGTGTCTTTATCCTGTTTCGTATGGTCCAGATCTCTGAGGCGTATGCCAGGGCAGGAAGAACAGTGGAGTCGAGTAGGTGCGCATGGAGCAGGCCGGAAGTTCTTCGTCTTCTTCACATTCTTCGACGCTCCTGAAAGCTCCCCAAGCCACTCGTTTCCTCCTTCCCAGCTCCAGGCCCAGGTCGTTGGTCGATGCTGACTTCGCGACCTAGATCCATGTAGCTGGAGCATTCAGAGATGATCGTTCGTTGAGCGAGAATAAAAGTCATTGTAAGGTCAAATCAAATAGCCTCCACGACATTTCGTAGTAGAACAATGCGTGGCGCATCCCAAACAGAGACTGATTAACACCGTCCTTTATCCTTTATCTCATGAGCGGAGAGACAATGACGTGTAGCAAATGTCCTTCAGCTCGAAGAACGATGACCGAAACGTGGCCTGCAACAGAGGCTGAGCCGCGGGTGTGTCCGAAGGCAGCGCACAAAGGCTGCCGCATTCTGGCCATCTCGTGTTTCATGACGTTGTCCGTCGGACGTCCTAGGCACACACAGAACGACGTCTCCGTGAGGAGTTGGGATCCTTCCACTTGAAATTATTCTCCTCATGGATAGTAGACGTAAATTGCTCCTCTACTCTTCGACTCGACAGATCTATAATTTTTCCACTTCGTTTGTGGCCCTTCCTTTGATACGGTTGTTGGCAACGAAACGGTGGATGGCTCGGAAGAGTAATGGCCTTCAGACGCCACTTCCTGAACACTTACAAGGACCATCCTTCTCCGTTTTCTTCGACTGAAAAGTTCTGCCCTCAAAGAACAACTCTTTAAACGGACATTTAATCTCGTTAATCCCCCTTAGAAGGGCGCGTGTAGCGCAGTCGGAGGAGGCGCGATTGTCGCGTGCACCCGATACCAGGTTCCTGGTTCGGATTTCCCGCCCAGGCCAACCAAGCCTTCCATCCCTCCGGGGTCGGTGAATTGGTACCAGACTTGTCTGGGAAGGATAGAGCGCTGACTTGTTCATCGGCTGGCCACCGCAAGTCATTTTATGGCCAAATACGCATTCATGTCGCCTCCACGACATCCCGTAGAAGTAGAATGCGCTGGCGCATCCCAGAAGGGATTGAGTAACGCCGTCCTTTATCCTTTATCCTTATCCTAACCCCCCTCCCCCGCCAATGGCTGGATCGTTACCACCACAGAACACTCCCTTGGAAGTGCGTTTCATAATTGGATCATCTCCAGCCAGACCCTGCACTTCCTACCACGTTACTTTGCCGGCCTGCTTACAAATCTCGAGCTCATGCGAACCCCACCTTGTGATTTCTTCCCGGAACGCGTGCGCGCGGTTTAACACGATTATGACGCCACGAATGACGACAGTGTGACTCCCTCCTGACTCAGGCTCGTAATGAGACACCCTATAAATTCGACAGACGGTACCCGATCTTCAGAAGTCTGCCTCGTCACCCCTTCAGCCTTCAGTCGACCTGCACTTTTCAACCTAGAGAATCTGAAACTCACTCGCAAGCGTCACCGCTGCCTTCAATTCTATTAAGTTGTCCCAGAAGTCCTAGCCGTTTTTTTTTTCAACGATTCATTGCGGATTTCGCCGCGGTCTCTTGCATAGCACTATATAGCTTTCGAAAGAGAATGATTTGCTCTATCAGAGCATATATTGCATTCTTTTTCCAACCTGAATTTTGTTAACTTTTAGGTCGTTAAAGTGAAAAGCGAAAATGTGACCAACTGCGCACTTCTTCTCTCCGCTCAGGTTTGGAATTTTTGCGCAGTTTTTCATAGCATTTGGAAGACAACTACAAAACTAACTAACTACTGTTCTGTACTACAAGAATACGTACTGGTCCTATTTGCTCATTTGTCCTTTATTCATCTTTAGGTCATCAAATTGAGACGTCCGACTTTTCCGCCCGAATTTTTACCGACGGCTCCTGCTCTGGAGTGGATTTTTTACTTGGTGTTTACGTTGCTCGGAAGAGGATGTCTTGTTCAATAAGAATTTGTGTCGCATTTCTTGGCTCATGCTGATTTCTGTCGAATATCAACAAAATTCCAAAAAGAGAAAAATCATTTTCTCCAATAACTCCTTCTCCTTGTTCAGTTGTTGATATTCGACAGAAATCAGTATGAGCCAATAGACGTGACACGAATTCATATTGGGCAATACATCCTCTTCCGAACGGCATATAACACCAAGCAAAGAAGTCCTACCACAGAGCAGGAGCTGTCCGCAAAAAATTCGGACGGAAAGGTAGGACGTCCCAATTTGATGACCTAAAAATCAATAAAGGACAAATCAGCGAATAGCGCCAACATGTGTTTTTGTAGCAGAGAACATTGTCTTCCAAACGCTATGAAAAACTGCGCAAAACTTCCAACCTAAGCGGAGAGAAGGAGCTGTCACAGATGGCCACCTTTCGCTTTTTCACTTTTCACTTTAACGATCTAAAAATTGACAAAATTCAGGATGAAAAAGAAATGCAATATATAGTCTGATAGAACAGATCATTCTCTTTCGAAAGCTGTACAGCGCTATGCAAGAGACCGCCGGCGAAATCCGCAATGAATCGTCGAAAAAACGGCGGGGACACATGGGACAACATAATATATTAGTTACGCACTAACCGGTTCTCGGAGTATTTATTTATGTATTTTAAGCAGCATTGGTATGCTCTACCACTATCGTGCTGAGTTTTAATTTTTAATGTAATTGGACACACAAGTGTCTTCTTACCAAGGCAGATAACCACTGAAACAAGGTGCCCTCCCCCTCCCTCCCGAGCTTATTTGCGCTGAAAAAATCATACTTTTCTCGGGTCGTCTTCCGCCCTTGTCCATGTAATCATCACGTTAATTAAGGGATCTATCCTAATCGGAGGGGGCATATGGTACTTTACGTCTTCATTCCCTCCATTCAGTTTCCACAAGAGCATTAGCTGCTGTCCCATGATGCGAGAGCTTTAACTTAAGGTCGGTAGATGTGACTGCGTGACATGGGGTCACGTATGCAATTTGCATTTTACGGTCACCCCCTCCCGACTAGGACAGATCCTAATTAGGTTTTAATGAAGCTTAATTAATGTAATGATTTGGTTGAGTTTTGTTATTAATTGGTTTTATAGTTTTGTTGTCTTGTTGACGGATCTTTACGCCATGCATATGAGCACCAGTCGTTGAAGGGGACTATTCCTATTCGGAGGGGGAAACATTATGTACGTAAACGAGGTGATGCATGCCTAGCACACGGAAGGTCTGAGAAAGCGTGCTCTAACCCGAATTTCGCGCTCGAACTCAGGGATCTACTCCGTTTTCCCTCTGGTTACCATAACAAATCACCTAAGATAGAATCAATAACCTCAGTAAGAGATGGTCTCCCCAAACCAGGTATGCCTCTGACACTTAAAAAACACGGGTGATAAGGCTTCTAAGAGAAGCAGTGCAAGAGAACGAAGCCACTGATCGGCCTGCCTGTTAACGCTCAGATGTCCCAGAAGCGAGCACTGCCACCGCCACATGCTGCCCTTTGCCGTTCCATCGACATCGACAGCCGAAACACTAGCATCAGCGCGAACGCAACACTCCTGTCATCCCCTAATCCACCGCGACAACCGCAGTTGAGCTGTACTTGCTACCCACGTGGGTCTCTGCCCGAATTACTAGTTCTGCTACTGTACTATCCATCCTCATTACTACGGAATCTATCGCCTTCGTTCCAGCAGTTCACGTTTTTTCTCCATTCAAAGCAGTTGGCAGCTTGAAACTCCATACCTTCTGCTTTCCGATCGCTGCACTTTGTTTTTGCCGCCTCTTAAAAAGCGGAAAGTGCGAGCAGGGATGACTGCAGTGCGCTTCCGTCCACAGCCAACCTATGTTCTCTTATCTGTAGCTCTGAGCTCTCGTTGCTCCCTATTCATCTACTGTGGCTATGTCAAATACACATTTAAAATGTTTCCACAACATAGATCAGAAATGGACTGCATGGCGCATTCCAACTAGGACTGACTAACGCCGCATTTTTCCTTTCATCTGGCAAAACGTATCCACAAAGAATTCTGGTGACACGTCCAATGAAGAGCCAGCTCGTGAAAAAGTTCAGCTTCGATGGTCTTTGCGCAAATCATCGCACATAGCTGAACTTTTCCACCAGCTGGCGCTTCTTTGGGCGCGTCACCACAGTTCTTTGTAGCTATGTTTTGCCAGAGGAAAGATAAAACGCGAATTAATCGATCCTATTTGGTATGCGCCATGCATTCCACTTCTAGTCTATGTCGTGGAAACATCATGGATGCGTTTTTGATCTATTCACTGTGGATGAAGTGTCCGATGTGCATGTCTTTGGCGGCTACAGTGGTGCTCTTAACGGTTTCGGACCTGTAATGGATTGCGGAAAGCGATCATGGCTGTACACGTTGGATTCGGCGATTCGAAAAATTTGGATCATTCATTTTTTCAAACCACAGTTACGTTAACCATTAGGATAATGGCACTCTTGAAAAGTCCGCATCCTAGTACAACTTCGAAATGGGTAATTTTCATAAGGAAGAGTGTCGGAATAATTCATGCAACTGCCCGTGTTCGATTTTCTATGAATCTTGGCATGGAGCTGTCCAATTATGATGTGTTCTAAATAAGTTTTCGAAAAGGTTGCTAACCGCTTTATTTCGGCTGACGTTTCGGCATTTTGCCTTCTTCGAAGCCTGGAGAATGATTCAGAAAACTGATTTTTTTGGGATCTGCTATCGGATATCCGATTCAGACACAAAATCGAATTTCTTTGCAAATCCCTCCGGGGTCGGTGGATTGGTAGCAGACTCGTCTGGGATGGATAAAGCACTGACTTGTTCATCGGCTGGCCACCGCAAGTCATTGTATGGCCAAACACGCACTCAACATCGCCTCCACGACATCCCGTAGAAGTAGAATGCGTGGCGCATCCCAAGAAGGATTGAGAAACGCCATCCTTTATCCTTCATGTAAAAATTATGGATCCGAATTATCCGTATTGGCGTCGGATGCAACGTACAATTCCTAGGGACAGCATGTCAACAGGATTATGGATGCTGTCCTTGACGAAATCACAGATGTAGCTGTGACGTTCGGCATAGCAGAGCGATCGTACCTAAGCAACTCCCTTGTGATGCTTGATCTGAGACTTGAAGATGCCTCCAGCTCCTTTACCTTGCACTCGGATCCGATGACCCATTGTTTGACACATCCTCAAACTTACGTAACTAAACCTACGGACGCGTCACGTCGCCCCGTAATGAGGATCATGGTTCGGGTTCTTTTAGGACAATGATATCTTCCGTTTCTATACCTCCGAGCTCGGTAATCGATGCCAGACTAGTTCGAGATGGATAAAAATCTGAATTGTCCATCGGGTGGCCACCGCCAGCATTGCATAGGCTTAGCAGGCATTCAAACGACGTCCTCGATGTCCCGTAGAATGCATAGAAATAGAACCGACCTCTGACTGACAGTTAACGCACCTAGCCACTTGGTCAGCAACTGGCGAGCAACACAAATGTTTTTTAAACTTAACATTTTCACGTCAAATTGGACGCTTCTAAGCTAGCCTAACACTTTTGGAATCAAATCGAACTCTTCCAACTCGAAATGACCTCTAGGCAGGTTAAACTACAGATCCACTAAGATTAATAGAATAACTTTTTGTTGTAGAGAAATTTGGTAGAACTTTTCTTCGAAATTTTTTCAGCTTACCTTCCCAATGAGTGTAATAATTTCATTCAATTTTTATTTTTAGAATAAATAAAAAATTAAATTTTGTCTCAAAGCGCAGCGAGGCAATAATCATGTAATGCGTTAAAAGAGTGGATCGCGCCATGCACTCGAAAAGCTCGTCGCGATGTCAATTGATTGGTAGTGTAAATACTGCTTACATGCAGCAAGAAAGCTAGGATATGTGTGTTTTTTTACAATTGTTTAGGCTGCGCCGTTTGCAGGTGTGAAACTGCATCACCTGTATCACCTGTCACCTGTCGTCCCGTTGATCATCGACTTGCTCGAGCGGGCGCCAGCAGCGTCTCCATTCGTCCCTGTCGCGTGCCAGAGTGGTCCAATGGATCCTCCTCGCTCGAGGGACACGAAGAGCGTCATATCGGTCGTTCAGGGCTTTCACGAAGAAGTCCGACCAACGCGTTGGTGGGCGTCCTGGTGTTCTTTTGACATCCCGCGGAATCCAGTCTGTGACGGCTTCGTCCAGCGGGTGTCTGCGAATCGCATTACGTGGCCGGCCCACCTAATTTTCGACGACTTGGCCCATGCGACAGCGTCTCTGATCTTCGAACGTCGGCGAAGCTCGGAACTCCGGAGGCCTTCTCTCACTTGCGTGAGTCGTGTCACTCCGAGCATCGTCCTCTCGATTCCACGCTGCGCGACGCTGATCGCGTGTTCATCCTGCTTTCGTACGGCCCAGGTCTCTGAGGCGTATGCTAGGGCAGGAAGAACAGTGGAGTCGAATAGGTGGGCACGGAGTCGGACGTTCTTCGTTTTCTTCACGACTTCTTCGACGCTCTTGAAAGCTCTCCAAGCCGCTCGTTTCCTCCTGCTCAGCTCTGGTGCTAGGTCGTTGGCCATGTTGACTTCGCGACCCAGATACACATAGCTGGAGCATTCGGAGATGTTCGTTCCGTTGAGCGAGAATGGGGCATCAGAAACCCATCCGTTCTTCATGAACATCGTCTTCGTAAGATTCAGCTGCAGTCCAACGCTTCCACATACACGATCGAAGTCGGCCAGCATTCGTTCCGCCTGACTGATGCTCGGTGTTATGAGCACGATGTCGTCAGCGAAGCGAAGATGGTGCAGTTGCCGGCCGTCGACCTTCACTCCCATGTCTTCCCATTCTAGTTCGCGCATGACGTTTTCGAGGGTGGCGCTGAAGAGCTTCGGGGATATGGTATCCCCTTGTCGAACCCCTCTCTTCACGTCAATGACGACGTCGTTGTAGAATGGAGAGATCTTGGTCGTAAATCCACTGTACAGCTCTCGAAGGACTCTGATGTGCTGAGTAGGAACGCCCTGGGTGAGCAGGGCTTCCATGACCGCTTCAGTCTCGACGGAGTCGAATGCCTTCTTCAGGTCAATGAACGTAAGGCACAGCGGCAGCTTATACTCTCGCGACACTTCGATGTGCAACTGCATGCAAACGGAAATTTTGCTATCAATCGAATAAAAATCACGTAGTTTCGGACGGAGGCACGGCAGAATCTACGTATTGGCAAAAGAAAATGGCCGCCTTCCTGCTCTTTAAAACAAACTTGAAATCATTGCTTTTTCTCCAAAGATTTGAATTTGTACTTATGAAATTTCAAACTATACGATCTCTGGTTGGGAAGTAAATTAAAACTTCAAAGAAAGTTAGACTAAAATTTTCCTCGAACAAAAAATTATTCTAAGCTTTTTGGAGTCTCCGGTTCAATGTAGAAGAAGCCCATTTCGATTTGGAAGAGTTCGATTTGATTTCAAAGGTCTCAGGCTAGCTTAGAAGAATGTCCAATTTGACGTGGAGTGTTCAATTTGATTTGAAAGGTATCCAATTCGACGTGAAAATGGTATACATTCCTTTAGTCCTTTAATTCCTCTGTCCTGCAGTTTTAATTGGCTACAGCTTTGTTTCGGAGCGCTTGGAAGCGCAAGCGGAAAAGGCGCCGGCGGTCCCGTGCACTCGACACTAGCTTCCTGGTTCGGATTTCCCGCCCAGGCCAACCAAGCATTCCATCCCTTTGAGGTCGTGAAGTGGTACTAGACTTTTATGTGAAGGGTAAAACACTGTCTTGTTCATCAGCTGGCCACAGTAAGTCATTGCATAGGTCAAACACGCAGTTAAATTACTCCCACGATATCCCGCAGAAGTAGAATGCGTGGCGCATACAGCTATGAGATTGATTAAAGCCGATTCTTCTCCTTAACTCTGTTCTGCACCTATACAAAGTCGACATACTTTCATAGTGTTATCTCTGCGACCGAGGCGCTTCTGTACATCTACGCTTCGGCCATTCAGGTAGTTTCCTGACAATCGTCGACGGTAAACAGCTGCATAAAACTGAGTTCACACAACAGAATCCACAACGTTCTTTCAGCGCCCGTTGTCGTCGATCCCCACCGCGATCGAATGCGTCTTTAGAATACTGCAAGCAGCGAAAGTGACAAGCAACAGCCATGCCACCCTTCGCATTCATCCCCTGCACACACGTGTCGAGACGTCGCGCGCCGTTCCCCCTCCAGGGGAACCCGTTCACGTGTGTCACACACACACACACACCGAAGTCTCGTTGCCCGCCAAGTACATCCCCCTATCTCGGCAGCTCAGTCGCTCGCTCATCCCATAGCAGTCTCGCGGTCACGGTGTTCTTCCATTTTCAAAAGTGCCCGCCAGTCGTAGTCAGACGCCGGCGTATAAGCTGCTTGCAGACACCGCACAGAGCCCTTTGTCTACCTTATCTGAACTCCAGCTGGAGATGGGGGCATGCTTCTTCGCTTTTTTAGACTGTACACTTCGGCGTTTTTGTAGAGAGCTGTCTCGTCTCTTCTTTGTCTTTACGTTTATTACATCTACATAAAGTCGTCGTTAAGTTAGCTATCCTTCAATGATCGTGAAATGTGTGGGCGGGCATTATCGTACAGAAGAATCGGGCCTCTTCTGTTGACCAATGCTGGCTGAAGTTGACGCATTTTTCGGTGCATTTCGTCGATTTCCTTACAGTGGGACTCTGCTGTGATGGTTGGCCTGGTGCCAGAAAGCTGAAATGGATCACACCAGCCGCCGACCACCACACAGTGACCATTGCGGTACATGTCGCATAGGTGAGCAGCATTGGTAGGTTGGAGCGCGTCAGCCAATAGTAACTAAACAGAGCACAGGCCGAACGTTAGCCAGCCCATCAGGGTACCAATTGTACACCTCTCTGACCGCCACGCCGATTCCATGAGATTCGATTGGTTTAGGCGTTTCCACCTACCAATGCTGCTCACCTACGCGACATATACCACTTTTCCTGTTATCGCACAGAATCCACTTTTCAGTACAAGTGAAGATTCGATCCAAAAACGGGTCAGTTTTGTTGCGTAGAAGTAGAGAAGAACAGATCTCGCAACGTGACAATTTTTGCAGCTAACCCACTCCGTCTATCTGGGTCGCGAAGTCAATATGGCCAGCGACCAAGTACCAGAGCTGAACAGGAGGAAACGAGCGGCTTGGAGAGCTTGCAAGAGCGTCGAAGAAGTCGCGAATAAGACGAAGAACGTCCGACTCCATGCCCACCTATTCGACTCCACTGTTCTTCCTGCCCTAACATACGCCTCAGAGACCTGGACTATACGAAAGCAGGATGAACACGCGATCAGCGTTATGCAGCGTGGAATCGAGAGGACGATGCTCGGAGTGACACGACTCACGTAAGTGAGAGAAGGCCTCCGGAGTTCCGAGCTTCGCCGACGTTCGAAGATCAGAGACGCTGTCGCGTGGGCCAAGTTGTCGAAAATTAGGTGGGCCGGCCACGTTATGCGCTTCGCAGACACCCGCTGGACGAGAGCCATCACCGACTGGATTCCGTGGGATGTCAGGAGAACACCAAGACGCCCACCAACGCGTTGGTCGGACTTCTTCGTGAAAGCCCTGAACGACCGATATGACGCTCTTCCTGTCCCTCGAGCGAGGGGGATCCATTGGAGCACTTTGGCACGCGACAGGGACGAATGGAGACGCTGCCTACGCCCGCTCGAGCAAGTCGATGATCCACGGGACGACAGGTGATACAGGTGAACCCAACTCCTGGGCAGGCAGCTTTCGAGCCTTTTCACCTTTCCAAGGTGTTTCAAAGCATCCAGCATCCATAACAGCAGTTTTACTGACGTCTAGCTCTTCCGCGACCCCAGAGCTCCTTGGGATGGTTCAGCTTCCACCAATTCCTTCACTTTGACGTCCAGGACTGCTCTAGGTCGACTGCTACGAGGATCACCTTCGAGGCTGAAATCTGCGGTCCGAAATTCACTGAACCACTGGCGCACAGTGCTTTCTCCAACACTATTAGGCCCCCACCCTTGATTGATTTATCGAGCTGTCTCGGCTGCGGATTGTCCCAATTTGAAGTCAAAACCAAGTATCGTTCGGAACTGGTCCTTCCACATTTCAATAAGCCCTTCAAGAACAGAAATATAAAACAATGCTGAAAAATGAAATACTTAGTCCGATAGAGCGAAAAATTCTGTACGGAAAGTAGCATTAAATCGCAATGCAAGTTGAATTTCTACTTAATAATAGACGAATGAAAAATAGTAACACAAAACGCTGAGAACTTTCCGGTCAACCTAATATTTCTGTCGGCTGTTTTTAGGCCGTTGTGTCACCTGCCCATCCAGAGTTGCCTTGCTACTTCACGACATTTCCTACCTTGAACTTCCAGATGTAGTGCACTTCTCACAACGGACATTCCGTTAGCACGCATGACATGGCTAATAGGCTTTTCTTACGGGTCTATTACCGAAATCCGACAGTCGACATATGCTCTCATGACCCAGTCCGTTCTTGGCTGATGACCGTCGACAGTTGCCGATAGTCATCAGCCAAGAAAGGAGTGCACCATGGCAGCATATCAAGTATGTTGTTCGTCTATACACTCACAGACGTTCCGTCCTTACTGATGAGTTCTGAGGATGAAGTATAATAGTATTTTTGCATTTTTTATTGCATAATCGTGTTTCAAAACTAATGCATTGTGAAACAATGCGATTCAATAGTAAACTTTTAGTCCCTTAACTCGGAATGATTGAGGACATTGCGAAAACGGAACATACTTTCTGATATTTGAAGGATGTAGATTGTCGCTGTGATATTCATCATAGCCGTTCACACGTTCGCCTGAGACCCTTCCCTGGATACATATTTAATACAGTAGACACCTTTCTATAGGAACACGCCCTAGCCTACCTCGATAGTGTGCCACGACCCTATGGTGAGAAGCACTGCACCCACACGCACTAAAGGAAGTGCTCAATGCCGTTTTCGACACCTTTGCATGAACAATGCCTACGATCGAGTTTCTTTCGGTAACGGAAAAATTACAAGGAGTGCGAGACGGCAGTGAATCTTGTTCCAGTTTTTCTTGTCAAAGTCTTCCTTATTAAACTTTCTTTTCAATATCGGAGATGAACTGGTCGAAAACCAGCACCTTCTGCGCCCTCCTTACATTCTTGTGGTCGTCACCATATGTTCTCTGTTGTTCTCGATATCGCTCAATACTTATGCCGTTGATCATGTTCCGACGCTCGCCGCTGCAATCCTTCTTCAATCCAATCCAAAACCACGCGCCGGAGCCGGTTCACTCTCGCTGAACTTTGGAACTGTCGCTCACAGTAATCGGACTCGATTTGGACGCTCTGTGTGTCGACGTCGAGAGTAAAGTAACAGTTGCAGACACTAATGGGCCACTACGCGCTGTCCTTCGCGTTGCTGCTGAGCATATTCGCCTGCTTATGCGCGCTACCCTCCACTGCTCATGATCGGAGTCACGGCTCTACACGCACAACAGATGGACAGCTAGCGTCGGACAGGCACGAGAATGTAGGTACAATGCTGCCGAATTAGTTCTGTATCTCACCTTAAGAGCTGCCAGACAGTTTAGACTCACAAGGAGAGCCTCCAAACTGGCGGTGAGCTTTTGCGATGGAATGTTTACAGAATGTAGGGTCCCGTGTGGGGAGTCCAAAACCATAGTTACATTCTTCGGAATGCTCTTCCGTGGTCGAAAAAAAAGCGTGTGGACGCGTGAGCGCGAAGTTCGCAGCGTCCTACTGCCATCTACCCCAATGTGGTCGGTTGGCGTAGTGGAAGTGTTGTAGCTTCACAGGAGTATGGTCGTGGGTTCGATTCCCCCTTGTAATTGTGTTTTTGCATTTTGCGATTTAGCGTCGGTGGGACTCTTTACCCCCATTTCCAACACATTTCTAAACAAAGCTTTTTTTCGATCACAGAAGAGCATTCCGAAGAATGTAACTATGGTTTTGGACTCCCCACACGGAACCCTACATCCTGCATAAGTTGCATCGCAAAAAGCTCACCGCCACTTTGGAGGCTCTCCTTGTCAGAAGAAGTGAAAACCTTCGGCCTTCTAAAGCTTTGAGGAATGCAGACTCTTACGCTGCTGATCGTCATTCGAACTCGAGCCGCCCGCATCCGAGGCCGTATACCCGCCATTATATCATTACACCACCGATGAGAAATATCCCCACGTGACCGCGCACCAGAGGGGACATCACGTTTCGCTGGAACAAGCAGCACTTGCAACATAACGGCCTAGGTCTCTTGTCCATAAAGAGCGTGATATGGGTTCGAGGCCGCCAGGCGCAAGCGTTTAGTATCATTTGAACATATTATTGCAGCAACTGGCAACCTTCTAATCACCGCAGAACCAGTAAGAGTAAGACGAGATTTATACTTTCGTCGTGGAACGGCGCGAAGATATGGCAGCTACAAAACCGCTCCTGTCTTTTGGTTTTTGAACGGAATAGGCGCAAAAAAAACTGCCGTTTTCGCCGTTTTCCCATAACTCTCTTCAAAAGTAGGAGCCTATTCAAAAAACAGAATCCAATTTGGGTGATTTATCCAATGATATAGGTATCATACAATGGTTTTTGAGAAAAGATAGATTTGAGACCTGTGAAACCTAGACCCTGTCGGTGCAATTATCTCGAACGATAGGAGGAAGTCACCGTCGTCAGGTTTTACAGGTCACCAAAACTATACCTTTCTAAAACCACTGGATGATACCTACACCATTGGATAGATCACTCGGGTTGAATTCGGATGGTAACATTTATTTTTTGAGCAGGTCACCTTGAAGGAGTTATGGGAAGACGGCGAAAACAGCGGTTTTTGCGTTTATTATGCCCAAAGACCAAGAGACAGAAGCGTTATTGCGTCAATATCGATCCACTTCCCAATCGATATAGGTACATTTCATAACGCCCGCCTTCTCTGAAGCCCGCCTTCTGCCGCCTAAGGTTTCAGTTGCATTGTTCTGTCCCAACTGCCACTGTTAGCCCTAGTTTATGGTTGTGCCGATGCGCGGCGCAGCACCAGTGTCAGAATATATATCGATCGGGCGGTGTGAAAAAATCGATATCTAAGCCCCAGTTTATACTTGCGCCGTCACGCGGCGCGACACCACGATCGCCATAGATATCGATTTCTCGCGCCACCCGGTCGATATCAATCCCGACCGTCGTGCCGCGCTGCGCAGCGGTGCAAGTGTAAACCAGGGTTATGGCGATCGCGGTGCCGCGCCGCGTGGCGGCGCGACTATAAACTAGGGCTTACGTAGTCGGCGGAGGCCCCGAACGCTTAGCCAAGCGTTCCCCCTCCATGATAGGTGAATTGGTGGCGGGACAAATAAAGCAATGACATGCCCATCGTCTGGCCAGTAAAGTCATTCGATGCGGCATAAACATGCGAATTTCACGTCAAATTGGACACCTTTCTGTGTAAGTCTACGAAGGGAGCAGGTCCACCGTGATTTTCCCTCAAATTGGCGGCTATAGCCCACCAAAAACAGATTTATACTTCCAACTACAGTTATTTTCTGCTTTTGTCCGATTTTAACGTGTATATTTCAGTTTTTGGACAATCTCCTCGTATTTTGTAGAGGAAAATCAAGGTGGACACCCTTTCTAACCTTCCTTTTCAACCCACGTTTCAAATCAAACTGGAAACTCTTTTCGGCAAGCTTAACTCTTTCGAAATAAAACTGACCATCTTCTACATCTAAATGAGCGTCTCCCAAATTAAACAAGACACTCCTCGAGAGGGTTAGAATAACTTCTTGTCTAATCAATATTTTGGTATAATATTTTTAAATTTTTTTAAATTTCACCCGCTCCAATAAGTGAACACATTGCATGAAATTTTATAGAATTTTTAGTTTTCAAGATAAAATAGTGGCTTAAAGCTCATTCTAGAGAACAAAAAGGCAGCATTTTGGCGTGTTATTATAGGAAATGATTGCGCCGTGCATTCGTTTTCTGATTTCAATTTGATTGTGTAGATACAGCTTATTTGGCAACGTCAAGATGCTTTGTGCTTTCGCTGTACCGTTTACAAGTGTGAAATTCAACGCAAACCGAATTTCCGCTATCAATCGAATGAACGAGTGCATGGCGCAAACTCTTCTGTTAAAACTACAAAATTGCTGCTTTCCTCCTACACTATAAAATGAACTCTAACCATAAGCCATGACTTTTCTTTAAAAATAAAATTTTTATAACATTTCAAACCGTGTTTTCATTCATTGTGACAGGTGAATTAAAAGATTTAAAAAGAAAGTCATACTAAATTTTTATTGGACAAAAAATTATGAAAATCTTCTTAGAGTTTCTAAATCAATCTGGAATACCATTTGGATTTGGAGAGTGTTAAGTTTGAGTTCAAAAGCGTCAAAGCTTTCAAACCAAATTGGACATTTAAAAATTGATTTAAAAATTGAGTAACTTGAGTTGAAAAGTGACTAGTTCGATTTCAAATGTGTCCGTTTGGTTTAAGAAGTGTCCAATTTGACGTGAAAATGGTAGACATGCCTTCAAGATACATCGTAGAAGAGAATGCATGGCGCATCCCGAAAAATGGTTCATTATCGCTGATCTTCTATCGTTTAATCCCAGACTGATGTGAAAACCTAACGATGCTATCCTTACAAGGGAAGATTATGAAGAGTTTGCCTGAAAAGAAAAGCAAAGGACATTCGGCACTATTGTACTTTCACAACTCGGGTCGAGAGAGGTCGAAAAAAAAATTTTCGCCCAAACTTCGTCTAGGGGGTTATTTGGGGTGCTGATCACGAATATGACATCCGTTTTTCATTTTACGCTTAAGTACGGTAGGTTACGGTAGGTGCGGGTAATCGCTGAGAGCCTCAGTCACCCGCACCTACCGTACTCCAGCGTAAAACGAAAAACGGATGTCATATTCGTGATCAGCACCCCAAATAACCCCCTAGACGAAGTTTGGGCGAAATCGGTGATCATGACCTTGGCAGCCTTAGTCACCCGCACCTACCGTAACCTACCGTAATTTGCCGTAATTTTGAAAACAGATCTCAGATTCGTGATCAGCACCCCAAGTAACCTCCTAGCCGAAGTTTATTCGAATTTTTTTTTCGACCTCTCCTCGACCCTTGGAGTTGTGAAAATACAATAGTGCGGGACATTCTAGGAGGAAACAGCTCGATACCTTCTGCCCCACCTATTCTGGTATGAGTTCCACATAAAATCTTTCAGGTCGTGCTCTCTCCGCCAAAAATCTCTGCCGATCCCTCTACTGTAGAGATGAAGGAGAAAGTGGAGGTCTGCGACGAGTTTAACGCTCCCGGACGCTACATGATCTACTGCAGCGGGAAGCTGCTGCAGTCAGTGATGGCTGTGAAGCTCTACAACGACTCGAAGACGTTCGTCGACAAGCCGATGAAGGAGGGACGTGTCGGCAGCGAGATTCTGAGCGAGTTCGAGAAGAAGTTCCCGCAACCTGTGGAGCAGATTTCGCGAACGGACGTGCAGAAATTCGTCGACGAACACTTTGACGAGGAAGGCCACGAGCTGCAGAGGTACTGTTTTTTTTTTCGTTCGTGGGTCCAAAAACTTAATTCAGCTTCTTTAAGCCTCAACTGGCCAGTATCGAGGTTGTAAGCTGTTATAACGAAGTTTTGCAACGATCAAAACTCTAGCGTCAAGCAGGTCTCGAACCCGCACCTCCTGCTGATCGGGCGGGAATGCTCTACGCCATTACACCACCGGCGCTGTTTAATCGAATGCAACATCCACCCTATACGTTGGATCCGATCGAAAATCTCCGGATAAATGGATGATTAGGATAAGGCTATCTTCGCGGACTGCGGATTTTTGGATGACTCGGATACAGGCAATATCGCGGACCTCGAATTCTTAGATGATTCGGGTAACGGTAATTTTGCGGACCCCGGAATTTTGGATGATTCGAATAGGAATATCGGAATCGGACATCCGAAAATTATTCATTCGGATCCAGTGTATAACCCACACCTCGTGGGACTCATCAGCACTCAGCCGTATATCGGGATGCCCCCAGCAAAAGTCAATAACTATCCCGATATATTGAGAGTGCTGAAGAGTCCCACGAGGTGTGGGTTATACACTGGATCTGAATGAATAATTTTCGGATATCCGACTCCGATATTCCTATCCGAATCGTCCAAAAATCCGGGGTCCGCAAAATTGCCGTTATCCGAATCATCCAAAAATTCGAGGTCTGCGATATTGTCTGCATCCGAATCATCCAAAAATTCAGCGTTCGCGAAGATAGCCTTCCCCTAATCATCCAATTATCCGAAGATTTTCGATCGGATCCAAAGTATAGCGTGGATGTTGCGTTTGATCAAACAGCGTCAGTGGTGTAATGGTGAAGAGCATTCCCGCCCTGTCAGCAGGAGGTGCTGGTTCGAGTCCCGCCTGGTGCTAGAATTTTGCTCCAAAGACTGCTCTAACAGTGCTTATTTCAGCTGCGAGCTCCCCGACTGGGTACCGTATCCACCGAAATTCAAGGACATCGTGGATGACAACATGCGCGCGTTCGCTCTGAAGCTGAACGTCATCTGGAAAGACCTGTGTCGCGAGGTGAAACCGGCGGTGAAGGATTCCCCGGAGCGTTTCTCGATCATCAACGTGCCGAACCCGTTCCTTGTTCTTGGCGGAAGATTTCGTGAATTCTACTACTGGGATTCGTACTGGATCGTGAAGGGACTCATTGCTTCCAATCTGACGGAAACGGCAAAGAGTATGATCCTCAATTTCGCGCACATCATCGACACCTACGGTTTTATACCAAATGGCGGTCGAGTCTACTACCTGAGACGTTCACATCCGCCATTGTTCTCACCGATGGTTTACGAGTACTACCAGGCGACAAGGGACAAGAGCTTCGTTCGCGAAATGCTGCCGATCATGGAGAAGGAGCACGACTTTTGGAATAGGAATCGTTCGCTTAACATCGAGCTTGACGGTGAAGCCGTCACGATGTACCAGTACCGCACTCCTGCCACAGTTCCTAGGTGAGTCTCGCATGAGTTACTTCCCAGGGAGGGGTTTCGATCTCCCAAGAAGGTTCAAGTGGGCACCAGGGTTAGCAGAAGGAGCTCACAATGTTGATTACGGATGGGGGGGGGGGGTTAAAACTGCAAAATTAAACTCCTAATCAAGTTCTGGACCCGGTGAAGTTCGTCAAGTTGATTGTAGGCTGGGTGTGCGAATGGGCTGCCGTGAGAACGATAGTGACGGAAGCCGATATGGTTAAGCCGGGCCAACTGCTCATGAGCCAGAAAAGTACCTCTATGCCACCGCTGCCGTTGTCGGCCTAACCTTATCAGCTCTCATCACTCACCGCTCTCACGACAGCTCATTCGCACAGCCAGCCTACAGTCAACCTGGAGAACGTCAACGGATCCAGAACTCTTCAGGAGTTTCATTTCGAAATTTGATCCACACATTCGTAATCAGGGTTGACAGCTCCTTCTAATGACCTCGGTCTCCACTTAAAGTTTCACGGGAGGTCGGGACCCCTCCCTATAATTAGGTTGGGCAGAAAGTTCTAGCGGTTTGACTGGTCCTCTTCAAATGACCATAGCTTTCTTCATGCTCACCGGATTCAGTCGAAATAAGCGCCATTCGGATCAGCACACTCTTTTTCCCAACGCGGCGCTAGTTGACTAATTCCATCACGAAAAAACTGGGTGGTCGAGATGCGACGAAAGGCTGTTTTTACGTGGTCCTGATTGTCGGAGGTTCTAACAGCAAGGAAGTTCTATAAGTGCCTAGAAAGGTGGAAGTCGGTTGGCGCAGGGTCTCGCGAGTACAGCGGGTAGGGCAGAACTTCAACCCCTGGTTCGTTTAATTTTCGCAAGGCGATTTCCGAAACATGTGGACGGGCGTTGTTGTGCAGAAGAATGGGACCTCTTCCGATGACCAGTGCCGGCTGCAGCTCACGCAATTTTCGTTGCATCTCGTTGACATCTGTTACAGTAGAGTCTGCTGTCGTGGTTCGGCCTGGTTCCAGAAAGTTGTAGTGAATCAGACCAGCCGACGACGGCCACACTGTCATCATCGTATTTTCTGGTGGGATTTCGGATTCGGGAAGTGTCTGGTGGGTTCGCCGACACCAACCCACTGTCCAGATTGACTTCCGTTATCGTGCAGACCCCAGATCTGATCACATATGACGACTCGATCCAAAAACGAGTAGTTTTAGTTCCGGAGAAACAAAGAAGAACAGATCTCGGAACGCAACAATTTCTGGCGATCACTCAAGTCGATGGGCAGCTACTTTTCGAGCTTTCTCTCCTTTCCGAGGCGTTTTGAACCCTCAGTAGCAGCAGTTTTATTGAACACTGGACGTTCCGCAAACTGAATGACTGTTTGCAATGGATAGGCTTCCACGAATGCCTTCAAATCGTGGTCCTAGATTGCTGTAGGTGTGCCGCTTCAGTGTGCACCTTCAGGGTTGAAATCTCCGGAACGACATTTCTCGAATCATCGTCGCATGGTCCTTTCTCCAACACTATTCGGCCCTCACATAAGGTTGATTTAACGGACTGTTTCGACGGCAGATTGGCCCAGTTTGGAATTGAAATAAAGTATCGTTCGGAATTGCTTTTTCGACACCTTCGAAGAAACACAATTATTGACCATGGGTAAAACACAAACTATCCGGTCAGATAGAGGGAAGAATCCCGTATTAGACGTTACATAAAAATGCGAAGTAAAATAAATATCGATTCAGTAATAAAAAACGAGAAGCGGTTACGCAAAAACCGCCAGAACCTTCGACCAACCTAACATTAGGTTGTTCCTTAAGTCCCCGCCGTTTTTTTCAACGATTCATTGCGGATTTCGCCGGCGGTCTCTTGCATAGCGCTACACAGCCTTCGAAAGAGAGTGATTTGCTCTATCAGAGCATGTACTGAATTTCTTTTTTCATCCCGAAATTTGTCAATTTTTATTTCGTTAAAGTGAAAAGTGAAAAGTGAAAGGTGGCTATCTGTGATAGCTCCTTCTCTCCGCTTAGGTTGGAATTTTTGCGCAGCTTTTCATACCGTTTGGAAGACAATGTTCTGTGCTACAAGAATACGTGTTGGCGCTATTCGGTGATTTGTCCATTACTGATTTTTAGGCCATCAAATTGGGACGTCCGACTTTTCGGCCCGAATTTTTACCGACAGTTCTTGCTCTGGAGTGGACCTTTTTGTTTGGTGTTACGTCATTCGGAAGAAGATGTCTTGCTCTATAAGAGTTTGTGTCGCGTTTATTGGCTCATGCTGATTTCTGTCGAATATCAACAAAATTCTGAAAAGAAAAAACCATCTTCACCAACAACTCTTTCTCCTTGTTTAGTTGTTGATATTTGACAGAAATCAGCATGAGCCAAAAAACGCGACACAAATTCTTATAGAGCAAGACATCCTCTTCCGAATGACGTAACACCAAACAAAAAGGTCCACCCCAGAGAAAGAGCTGTCGGTGAAAATTCGGACGGAAAAGTCGGACTTCCCAATTTGATGACCTAAAAATCAATAAAGAACAAACGAGCAGATAGGACCAGCACGTATTCTTAAAGCACAGAAAATCGTCTTCCAAATGCTATGAAAAACTGCGCAAAAAATTCCAAACCTAAGCGGAGAGAACAACTGCACAGATGGCCACTTTTTCACCTTTCTCTTTAACGACCTAAAAATTGACAAAATTCGGGATGAAAAAAAGAAACTCAATACATGCTCTGATAGAGCAAATCATTCTCTTTCGAAGGCTGTTTAGCGCTATGCAACAGACCGTCGGCGAAATCCGCAATGAATCGTTGAAAAAACGGCGGGACTTATGGGACAACCTAACACACTACCTCTCGCCACCTCTCACACTTTGTCACTTGGAGCTGAAACAAGGTTAGAAACAGGGTTTCATAATCTCCTAACTTCTGTATGAAACGAATTTTTCTTATGAAAATGCATCGGAATCCAGGCCGGAGTCCTACCGCGAGGACGTCTTTCACGGCGAGAGACTACAAGATGAGAACCGAAAGCGCCAGTTCTACCAGGACATCGGCAGCGCAGCCGAGTCCGGCTGGGATTTCTCGACGCGGTGGTTCACCGACAACAAATCACTCACCTCCATCGAGACCACTAACATCCTTCCTGTTGATCTCAACGCTTTCATCTGCTACAATATGCACATTATAGGCAACCTGCATGGAGAAGTCGGTGAGCGCTTTAGTGCCCTACTCTGCAGTGTGTACAGCCCATGAAAAATTACCGAGAAATTCAGGGAACCGGCACAAGAGCTCCGCATGGCTGATGGACTACATTAGTTTTCGCGAGAAGTTCGAGAAGGTCTTCTGGGTGGAGAAGGCCAAAGGCTGGTACGACTACAACCTTCGCACTCAGCGACACAACACCGGCTTCTATGCATCGATGGCTGTGCCGCTCTTCACACAGTGCTACGAACCGCTGAGTCTCGCGAAAAGTGACGATCTCTACTCCAAAATGGAAGAAATGGGAGTGTTCGGCTACAAAGGAGGAATACCCGCCAGGTGAGAAGACAACGCTAAACAAGATCACCGGTCGAGCAATTCTTGAGCAACGGGAGGGTAGAAGTACCACCCTATAATACAGGAGCCGGATTCATCAACGACTTACCGAGATTTGACAGAGAAATTACAGCGGAAAACCCTGATAACGCCAACATTTTACCATATCTCTTGATTCGCGTTTTTTCAGGAGTTTCCGCTGTAATTTCTCTGTCAAATTTCTGTAAGTCGTTGATAAATCCGGCCTCACGACTGGTCGAAAGGTGATGACCTTGTCATTAGTAAAGGCACTGAAGAAGTAAAGGGCTGATACGAAAGCGCAGAAAAATATAAATTTTCTGAATATGAGCGGTAGGGACTGCGCCAAGCACTCGTCTGGTTTCTTGCATTTTACACTCGATCGATTGTGCTTCGATTGAATACTTGTCATAATACACTCTGTACAAAGTGGCCATATCGATTGATATCCTATTTTAAAGTTAAAAACTCAAAAACAACACTGCAGCTTGCGGCAAAATGCTGGTTATTTTGAAAAATGCAGGTACTGCTTAAAGGGTTCTAACATTGCTCCTAATGAAGCTTTCGAAGATGTTTAAGATTCATATGAAAGCACAGTATAACAAAAATTTTGTGACATGCAAGTGGTCAAGATTGCGCCATGTAGCCGCCTGAAGCCTTATATTTCCGACTCGATTGGTAGAACATGGGCTGAATGCTTGCCACAATCTTATTACTAATTGAACACATTATCTTGTGCAGTGCTTCATTCAACGTTTAGAACTTGACAGTGCACTACAACTTGTGGCAAAATGTGGGGATTTCCTAAAAATCATATGCGCTACATGAAGCGCCATACGACCAATGCTAATGAAGGCGTTGGAAATGTTAATGGTTCACAGCAAGTTGTAGTGCACTGTCAAGTTCCAAAGGTTAAGAGAACCACAGTACAGATTAATGTGGTCAATTAATAGCAAGATTGTAGCAAGCATTCAGCAGATGCAGAACGAATCGAGTCTGAAATCCAAGGTCTCATCAGACGGATGCATGGCGCAGCTTTGATCGTTTGCACGTCACAGAATTTTCGTTACCCTGTGCTTTCATATGAGCCTCGAACATCTTCAGAGCTTCACTAGAAGCAGTGTTAGAACCTTTCAAACGCTTCTTGCATCTTTTCTGAAGAATACCCTTCCTTTTGCCACAAGCTGTATGTAGACTGTTTTTGAGTTTTAAACTTTAAAATAGGCGCATAACAATCAATACGGCCATTCTGTGGAGAAATTGTGACAAGAATTCAAGCGAAACACAATCAATCGAGTATAAAATGCAAGAATTCAGACGAGTGCAGGGCGTAATCCATACCGCTCATATTCAGAAAAATTCCATTTTCTTGTGCTTTCATATGGGCCCTTAACTTCTTCAGTTTTTTTGACGGCAAAGCTACCACCCTTTAAACAGGGCGTACATTTTCTGAAAAATCCTGCAGCCAGATTCATCAACGACTTCAGCAATCTAAGGCCCCGTTTATACTTCCGACGCTGAGCGACGCGACGGCATGTAAACTGGCCACATTGATCGATCGCGTCGCTCAATCAATATGGCCACCATACATGGCGTCGTGTCGCTCGCCGTCGAAGTATAAACGGGGCCTAACGGTGAAAATACTGCCGAAATCCCTGATAGCGTGGCTTATCGAGCGATGTGGCGAAACATTTCACCATATCGCTTGTTGGTAAGCCGCGCTACCAGGGATTTCGGAAGTATTTTCAACGTTAGGTTGCTGTAAGTCGTTGATGAATCTGGCCCCTGTATTCCAATAAACCAGACGGTAGGTGAGTGGTGCTTTCAGTTTACAACCCCAGAGCGGTCAGCAGTGGGACTTCCCGAATGGATGGAGCCCGCTGAATCACATGATTATCGAGGGACTTCGAAAATCCAGCGATCCTCGGTAAGGTCTTCTTCTTCTAAGCATCGAATAGTAGCCGTCCGCTGATGAAATTTCATGCTCCGAATTCCAGAATGCAACAGAAGGCCTTCGTCCTCGCACAGAAGTGGCTCCTCGGCAACCTCCACGTATTCGAGAACGACCAGGCCATGTGGGAGAAGTACGACGTCGTCTCCTCAGAGCCAAAGTTGGGAGGCGGTGGCGAGTATGACGTTCAGGTGAGCGCTTGCAAGACATTGTTCAAGGATCTCCCGAGAGGTTGGCGACTCATCCACTTCAAACGATCGTAGCTTCTTTCATACTCACCGGATGCAGTCGAGTCAAGTACCATTTGAGTCAGCACAACTTTTCAATTATTATGCATGCAGAACGTAATTATCAAGCTTAATTTGAACACAAATTACTCCGTTAGACAGAGCGAAGAATTCCGTACTAGACGTTATACAGGGTGTCCCCAAAAAATGTAACCACTGTTTGAAAGTTTGAATGGAATTTTTGGTTTTCAAGACGAACAGTGCTGAAGGTAGAAGTGCATTCAACCTGTATTCCGCATCTGCATCGCCGTCTATTCTGTTTACCCGTTGTCATGTGGACTCAAGTGGTAAGGAGGAGGGGGACTTTCCCAATAGGGAAGCACCACAACAACTTTCAGAACGCTCTGTAAAGGGCATTGTCGCGTTCTTCAAAGGCTTGTTGTGGAACCGCTTGACTAGGCCTTCGCTGTTAGGGGAGGGTGAGAGAATCAGACGGCAAAAGCATGGTGAAGCGCTCAAACGATTGCGTAGTGATCTACATGTCATGGAATTAATGTCGACGTTTGTGCGTTGCATAGAACTATTAGGTTAGCCGGAAAGTTCTCGCGGCTTTTGTGCATCAATATTCAACCTACTTCGCATTTTAATACAGGGTGTCTCAGAAAATGTATACAATGTTTGAAAGATGGTAACTTTGCTCAGAGTGAAGAAGTTACGGGCTCATATGAAAGCTTAAGAAAGTAGAAATTTTCTGACATATGCGCGCTATGGACTACACCATGTACTCGTCTGAAATCATGCATTTTACACTCGATTGATTGCTTTTCCCTTGAATTCTTGTTATAATTTCTTCACAAAGTGGCTATATCGAATAACTTGTGTTTTTTAAGGTTTAAAAACATAAAACACAATACGGCTTGCCATACTTCCGAAAAATGCAGGTGCTGTTTGAAAGGTTCTAACATTGCTGCTAGTGAAGCTTCTGAAGACGTTTGAGACTCATACGGAACCACAGGGTAACGAGATTTCTGAGACGTGCAAACAGTCAAGATTGTGCAATGCTCCCGCCTAAGACCTCGCATTTCAGACTCGATTGATTGTGCATGGGCTGTATGCTTGTTACAATCTTGTTACTACTTGGTCATATTGAACTGTGATGTGCTTCTTTTACCGTTTTCCGTCACCCAGTGGTTGCAGATATGCCAATTAACCGCTTGATTCGTCTTAAATGTTGCTAATCAGTCTACAGAATCCGTCTCGGAGAATAGGGCTCCTACTCACATTTAAATTCTGCAATCAATAAACTCATATCTCGCGTGTCATTCAACAAGTTCTAAGCGTTAAAATAGGCACAGCACAGGTTATTGTGGCCAAGTAGTAACAAGATTGTAACCAGCATTGAGCGCATGCGCAATCATTCGAGTCTGAAATGCAAGGTCTCAAGCGGGGGCGTGGCACAATTTTGACTATTTACATGTCACAGAGATCTCGTTACCCTGCGGTTTCATACGAGTCTCAAACATCTTCAAAAGCTCCACTAGCAGCAATGTTAGAATCTTTCAAACAATGACTGCATTTTTCTGATGATTCGCAAGCTGTATTGTGTTTTATGTTTTTAAACTTTAAAAAAGCACAAATCAATCGATACGGCCAGTTTGTGAAGAAATTGTAGCAAGTGCTCAAACAAAAAAATAATCAATCGAATGTAAGCCCTGGTTTATACTTTCCCCGAAACGCGGCGCTGCAACACGATCGCCATAGATATCGATTTCTCGCGCAACCCGATCGATATCTATTCCTGCTATACTGCCGTGCCGCGCAGCGGCGCAACTGGAAACTAGGTCTAAAATGAAAGAATTCAGACGTGTGAGTGACGTATTCCATACCGATCATGCGTCATAAGATTTCTGTTTTCTTAAGCTTTCATATGAGCCTCTAACTTCTTCAGTACCTTTACTGTGAGCAAAGTTATCGCTTCACCATGCTTTTTGCCATCTGACTCTATTACTCTCCCCTAACAGCAAAGGCCTAGTCGAACAGGATTCCACAACAAGTCTTTGAAGAACGCGACAATGCCCCTTACAGAGCGTTCTGAAAGTTGTTGTGGTGCTTCCCTATCGGGAAAGTCCCCTCCCCTTATCACTTGAGTACACATGACAACGGGTAAATAGACGGCGACGACGGCGATGCAGATGCGGAATACAGGTTGAATGCACTTCTGCCTTCAGCGCTGTCCGTCTATAAAAAACAAAAATTCGAGTCAAACTTCATTTCACTGCTAGAGGATGCAAACAGAATAGAATATTTATTTCCATTTACAGGCAGGCAGTCCAAGATGGTAAACTTTCGGATCCATCCTAGTCGGGAGGGGGCGACCTTAGAATACCGTTCGTATATGCGGCTGCCATTCCATGCCACAAAACCACAGCCACCGAATTCAAATAAAAAACCTTCGCATAATGGCACAACAGCTGAAGCTCTCCGTAGAAACTCGAACAACAGACTACAAATCCCTATATGCCCCCTCCGATTAGGATAGATCCCAAACCTTTCCAACTCCTCCACGCCTGCCCAATCCTATCGTCGTTAATGCTTCTATTTTCAGCCAGGATTCGGCTGGACGAACGGCGCAGCTCTGGATCTCCTGGTCTCATACGGTGATCGACTTGTCTACTCGGCGGCTAGCCCTTCTTTACAGAAACCTGATCTTCCACTTGCGTTGAATTACGGTTCCCTAACTTTCACACTGAGTACGGTTATTTCTAGTCTAATGATCTTGTACGTTTTATGGTGAAATTGAGTGCAATCTAGACATGATAATGTACATAACTAATTAGACCTGAATTGTATATAAACGATATAAAACATACCTATGTCCTTCTTGTTGATGACGTTGTACGGCCAGGGAGACACTCGAACTCACATCCAGAGGCCGATCGGCTCCGAAGCAGAAGGCTCGCTTCAGAATATGCAGCCCGTTGACAGTGCTGGCACGGTTAGTCTCCGTTGCAGATCCTTCGAGGAATCTTTACACTCTAAAGTCGATGTTCTAAGGATAGAAAACGACGGCTTATGGTCCACTCATTACTGCGTTAGGTAAGGTAAGCACACCATGGGGTATCGCTACCCATATTGGGAATAGGAAAAAAGATATTCACCAACGCTTACACTTCGTCGACAACTCTAACGCCAAAAACCGGTTAGGCGCAATTGCACAACCCAACCATCTAATAGGCCGAACGATAGATTTTTGGTTATGTATTCGAAACTGGGCCATTATCTATGCACGGGATTCAAATGTCAAATCCCATCCACTGCCCAGCTATTTAGACGAACCACATCCCAAACGATTGGCTCTGATCAAAAATCCATAATATCGATCGATTCCAGCACGCCGATCGATAGATTTTGGTTATGAATTTCGAAGCCGAGCCATAATCTATGCAAATTCCACGACTCAAATCTCAAATCCCATCCACTGCTCATCGTATTTGGACCAATCACGTATCAAACGATTGGCTCTGATCGAAAATCAATAATATTGATCGATTCTAGTAGGCCGAATGATAGCTTTTGGTTAAGTATTCAAAACTGAGCCATTATCTATGCACGCGATTCAAATCTCAAATCCCATCCACTGCCCGTCGTATCTATGCGAATGACGTCTTAGGACCCGTTCATACTTCGCGACAAGAGCGACTCGTCGCCCGTGGAAAACATGCAAATCGATTAAAACCGAGGGCGCGCCACCGGAATGTGTTCATTTTCGTGCGCCGACGTGTCGCTCCAGTCGCTCTAGTCGCTGCTGTCGCCTGTTCATACTTCCGCGCGCTGCGCCATCGTCGCTGCTGTCGTGAAGTATGGACAGGCCCCCAAAGAACCAGTTCTGATCAAAAATCAATAATATCGATCGATTCTAGTAGGCTGACCGATAAATTTTGGCTATGTATTCGAAACTGAGCCATTACCTATGAAAATCACACGATTCAAATCTCAAATCCCATCCACTGCCCAAAATATTTTGGCAAATCACACCTCAAACGACCAGCTCTGATCAAAAATCAGTAATATCGATCGATTCTAGTAGGCAGATCGATAGATTTTGGTTATGTGTTCGAAACTGAGCCATTATCTATGAAAATCACACGATCCAAATCTCAAATCCCATCTACTGCCCATCGTATCTATGCGAATGACGTCTTAGGGCCAATTCATACTTCGCGACAAGAGCGACTCGTCGCTCGTGCAAAACATGCATATCGATTGAAACCGAGCGCGCGCCGACGTGTCGCTCCAGTTGCTGCTGTCGCCTGTTCATACTTCCGCGCGCTGCGCTATCGTCGCTACTGTCGTGAAGTATGAACAGGCCCTCAAAGAACCAGTTCTGTTCAAAAATCAATAATACCGATCGATACCATGCAAGAAAAACACGGAACCCACTCACCATCACGCGGATTCCTATAAAAAGCATCATGCAATAGCCTCATCTAAACAAAGAGACTTAATACCCACAGCATAGTTAAAACGTATTAGGAACAAAAAGTGCAGCCCTATACGCTTCAACTCGAAGACTTTCACTCTCCTAACTAAAAAAATAGATCAGCTCGTATTGTTAACGATATTTTACCAGCCAGCATGTCAGTATCACTGAGTTTATTAGAATGAGCAACTTCACAAATCACAATCACAGTCTGCAACGTCAGGTATGTGCTGGAAGAAAGCCTCTATCTCATACAAGAAACAACAGCCGAAAACAAAGGAATGTGAATACAAAGAAATGCGTTCAACTGTCAACAACGAAGCTGGGCGGATAGTTAAGTAGTGAGGCCTTAAGAAGCAGTGAATCGAATCGAGACGGACGGGATGGACTGAAAATTCCAGCACAAATCGTGCTGGTTGGATAGGACGACTAGGAATCTTGAGGACGTTTTGAACGCATCGAGAGCGTGGAGATAGGCTACAGTTCTGACACGACACTTGTGACCGAGATCAGGGCGCGCTCGATCTCGTTCTCCGTCATTTCGGATTGAACCATTAGCCGAGCACTGAAATTACAAGGGATAATTGAACGGCAAAGCGCATCCAATACGGCAGCATCCTTGCTAAAAATATAAGAACGCCGAAGAGGTTTTGTCGTATTTTTTAGACAACGCTTGATATATGTATGTCGAAAATGCGCGCAGCAAAGCTGCTGGTGTGTGCAGCGAGGGTGCGGGAACGCTCCGCGGTGCTTATTAATTGGTGTGGCCGCAGCAGCCAACCACAGCACCGATTCCCGCGGTGCGGGATCACGATCGATGTTCTGGCCGTCCTCGCACTCCTGCTGTGCGTCCAGGCGACATATACCCCATGATCCTCTTTCACAAGACCAAATATGCTGTTTTCACGTCAAATTAAAGCTGACTACTTTTTGAATCAAATTGGACACCCTTCTAAGCAAGCTCTACGCTTTTGAAACCGAACTGAACATCTTTCAAATCAAGAGAGCGTCGTCCAGATTAAACTATTAGGGGGGGGGGGGGGGGCAAAAGTAATGAGACACCCCATGCCGTGTCCATATATCTCGTGGCGCCCATCTGAGAAGTTACCACTTCCGCCCTTTCCAGAAGCATGCGGAAACCCCAGCCTGTCTCATGCCGAAAAACCAGTCTGACGAGTCGACCTGTGTCGAGCAAATCTCGCCCAATTCCCAACCCCGAGCAGCCTGGGCTCAATATTCACGCAAGATGAGAAGTACGTCTTCTACCTTAACCCTGCCACGCAGCGAGTCTGAGTGAGGCCTGGTGACCTGTTAACGACCTTCGTTCGGCGAGATGCTCACGACTAGAAGCAGCTTTGGAGCTTTCGGGTCTGCGCCCATGGATCGGTTTACCGGAAGCTGTTTCCCAAGAGCACTATGATGAACTCCAAGACCATGGTGAATGAAATAGAAGAGATGGGCCGGCGACTCGCTCTTATTCGTTCGCAGCGCTTCAAGAAGGTTCTCCTCTTCGACAACGCCGCACCCCATCGGGAACAAGTGACCACGGATAAGCTTGGCCAGCTGGGCTACGTTCGCATCCCTCACCCACCGTATTCGCTGGACATCTCTCCATGCGACTACCACTACTACTTGAGCCTACAGGACTTCCTAGTCGGAAGGGACACAAGAATCCAAGCAGTCCTTGACAACCATATCGAGCAGTTGATCAACACCAGGCCCAAGCAGTTCTGGAAGGATGGGATCAGGAAGTTGGCTGGGCGATGGCAGCAAGGTCCTTGCGCTTAATGGCAAATACACTCCTCAGCATCGTTGAGTTGTAATTGAGTTATAAAGAGATAAAGATTTTTTTTCATTTTGTCTGCCTTCTGCCCCCCCCCCTAATAGACTCTGAGAAGGTTTGCAGAATTTCACGCTGAAGAAAAACCTAGTGAATAACTTTCTTTGAAATTTTTTATTTCATCTGTCCCACTGAGTGACTACGCTTCTGAAATCGACTTAACATCTTACAAATCAAAACGAGCGTTTTCCAGATTAATATAGACTGTCTGGGAAGGTTAGAAAGATTTCTCCCTGAAAAATTTGTGTGACTTTCTTTGAAATTTTTTATTTCACCTGTCCCACAAAGTGACAGCACTGGTTGAAATTTTATTAAAATTTTAGTACATGTTGCGAAGGCACACAGCATTGGGAGGTAAGAACGCGCCAGCCAATCACAACCAGGTATTAGGTTGGTGCATAAGTTCTCGGACATTTGGGGCATGAAATATTTATTATCACAACATACGAACAACAATATCAAATCATTTGAAGTAACCACCCTTTACATCAATTGTCTTTCGCCAACGTGCTGGTAAGTCATGGATGCCTTTTCTCCAAACGTGGCCGGTTGTGATTCGAGAAATGTGAGCAGTGCCTCCTTGACATCCTCTCGGTTCCTAACTTGCTGGCCGTCCAAATGGCGTTGAAGGCTTGAAAACAAATGATAATCAGAAGGAGCGAGATCTGGTGAGTAAGGTGGATGTGGAAGAACGGTCCATCCGTAGTCCGCCAACTCAGCCGTCTTCGCTCTAGCAGTATGCGGTCTAGCGTTGTCGTGTTGAAAATACACCTCCACTTGCTCTCCTCGTGCGGTTTGAAGGTGGGCCCTCAACTTCCTCAGTTGGTTGACGTAAACCTCTGCCGTCACTGTTATCCCTTCGTCCAGCAGCTCCCAGTACTCTACGCCAAGAACGCTCCACCAAATGCATAGCATCACCTTTTTCACGTGAAGGTCGGGTTTCGGAACGTCCTCTGCCTCTCCAGTTGCGTTAACCCACTGTGCACGCCGGCGATAATTAGAGTAGAGTATCCACTTCTCATCCTCGGTGACAAGGTTGTCCAGCCATCCGTGGGTACGTCTGAGGGTAAGGAGAGACAGGACGACATCGGCTCTGCGATCCATGTCATGTTGTCTCAGGTCGTGAGGTACCCAGCGACCCAATTTTTGCACCTTGCCAATCGACTTCAATCCTCGAACGACTGTTGAGTGACTAGCACCAAGAGTGGTTGATAGTTCGCGAGTGGTTTGGTATGGGTCCGCTTCCACTCTACTTCGGAGGCCACCCAAATCCAGTGTCATCGGGCGCCCTTCTCGTTCATTATCTTCAACGGAGAATTCACCAACTGCAAACTTCGAGAACCACTGGTACACAGTACTTCGAGCAGGAGTTCTCTCGTTGTAAACATCCTTCAGGCGACGATACGATTCGTTGGCATTGAGGCCAGATTGATGCAGGAATAACATGACGTGCCGAATATGCGTCTCAGTTGGGATGAATTGCTTAGCCACAATAGCTGACGTTAACAACGCAGAAGTAAATGTTAGGAGCAGTTTTGTAGCCCTTTCCTTTCTCTATCGATCGATCACTTACGCGTTGATGCATGTGAGAAATTCGGCGGGAAAATGCGCTTTCAATTCAGGAGGGATCAAATGCCCGAGAACTTATGCACCAACCTAATACAACCCGACAGCAACTACGCCAGGTAATCAGGGTACCCATGTTGCACGCCTTCACTGAATGCGACGTCATTCGATGCAGCCTGACTGGCTGGCGCGTGGCTGTGAGTGCTGGGCCCTAGGTAGAGCGCAGGAGCGGCAAGTGCACGCTGCGGAAATGAGGATGCTCAGATGGGCATGTGGATGGACCCGTCGGGACAGGGTGCGAAACGAGGATGTTAGAGCAGTGGTGAAGACAGCTCCGATCCTGCTGAAGGTGAGGGAGCAGCGTATGAGGTGGTACGGACACATCCTCAGAAGTCCAGAGGATCATCCCACGAAGTTGGCCCTAAATTTCGAGACACCCGGAAAACGTCCGAAAGGAGCCCCAAGGAAAGGGTGGAAGGACGTCATTGACAAAGATCTCGCCGAAATCGGCGCCGCTCCAGACGACGCCCTTTATAGGATGAGATGGCGACAGATCACAAAAACAGTGGACCCTGTGACTGCGCGGGACTAAACGCTCAGGAGGAAGAGGAGAAGAGGAAGAAGAAGAAGAAGATTTTTATTGTGTAAGTCCAGGTAGGGCGCGTGTAGCGCAGTCGGAGGAGGCGCCGGTGTCGCGTGCACCCGACACCAGGTTCCTGGTTCGGGCCAACCAAGCCTTCCATCCCTCCGTGGTCGGTAAATTGGTACCGGACATGTCTGGGTAGGATAAATCGCTGACTTGTTCATCGGCTGGCCACCGCCAAGTCATTGTATGGCCAAATACGCATTCAACTCGCCCCCACGACATCCCGCACAGAATGCGTGGCGCATCCCAAAAGGGATTGAATAACGCCGTCCTTTATCATTATCCTTTAAGTCCAGGTAAACGGTGTGTTATTGTGTGTAACTTCAGGTAAACAGTGTGTTATTGTGTGTAAACTCCAGGCAAACAGGTGTACAACTCAAGCAAAACAGAATTTTTGTTATCAATCAAAGGAAGATCGCGACGTCCTGCCCAGGTGCGTGGCGCAACATATTTTTTAGCATTAGAAAGACACTTCCTGCACTTTAAAATAAGCTAAAAACCAATGTTTTTCTTTGAAAAATAAAAAAAAGTAAAATTACGAACAGTGTATTCACTTATTGAAGGTGAGTTTTGAAAAACATCTATGAAAGCCATGGTAAATTTTCCTTGAACAAAAAATTATTCCAGGAGTTTTCTCGGAAAATCTCTAGTTCAATCTGGAAAACGCTCATTTTGATCTGGAAAGCCTTCAGTTTGGTTTCAAACCTTCAAGTTTTCTCAGAAGAGTTTGAAAGATGTCCAGTTCGACGCCAAAATGGTATTTATCCCCCATTGCTGTGCAAACATTGCGAAGTGCTATGGAAGCCATTCGTGAAAGAAGGGCGGCGCCAAGCAAAGTATGACGTCAACTTGACGTAGGCTCTTTCGTGGGTCTCGCTATAGCTACGACCATAAACAGCGAAGGTAACAAAAAAGAAGAAAAACCAACCTGGGCTTCACTGGAAACATTTCGTCGTGTTCCAGGTAGCGGGCCCTTGTGATCATGATGCCGGCATCGTTGAATAGCTGCAAAGCAACAATAAAGGCTTCGTCTCATCTTCACGTCGAAATTGACTTTTTTCGTTCTTTCGTTCAAATTCACCCCTTTTCGTTCGTTTTCTACGCGAAGCGACTTTGCTTGGCAACATATTTCGTTTCTGATTCGCGCAATTTGCGATTGAGCTTTGACAATGGGGTAAAAATATTTGTCCTCCCTGATGGCAGACAGTAAAAGCTCTTTGAACTTTGTGTGTTACAGACTGCCTGTCCTAGCTGTCAGTTCCACAAGTCGGTCAATGTGCTGAAGCTCTAAAATCTGCCGCCGGCCGTGGGCTGATGCGGATAACCTTACTTGCTTGTGCTGCTTTTATTTGAAAAGCTCCTAGAAAACTCTTCTGTTGACCTTAGCTACAATAACATTAGCAGGGCCCGGATTCATGAACGCGGCCGAAGGTAAATCCTACCCAGGTTTACCTCGACGGCCACTTACCCGCCACTTTCGGAGTACTGACTACCTCTGGTTCCGTCTCATGACCGCCAAAGCAATGGTTTTGCTCCGCTGCCAGTGAAAGGCTGCATTGGGTCAGAAATTAGCAGCGGAGCAAAACCCTTGCAAAATACCGAAGCGCTGGCGAGATAGCATTTACCTCGAAACTTACCTCTGATTTTCCCCGCCGCATGTTCATGGATCGCGCTTGAGTGGGGGTGGCGGCAGGTTTTGCACTTACCTATCGGTAAGTCGTTCATGAATCCTCTCTGCCCCAAATAATACCATATTCCGTTCTTCTTGCTTTTTTCTTTATTTTGTTTTTAAGGATATCCTTCTCCCTGTTTTGACTGGTCCACTTCAAACGATCCTAACTTTCTTCATAATCACCGGATTCGGTCGACTTAAGCACCAATCGAATCAGCACCTTTTTGCAAAGCGATAGCAGCTGACTAATTCCATCAGCGAAAAAACTGGGTAGTCGAGATGCGACAAATTCTAGAAAGGGTGTTTTTGCGTGGCTCCGATTTGCGAAGGTTCTACCAACGAGGAAGTTCTGAAAGTGCTTAAAAATGTGGCAGCCGGTTGTCGCAAGGTCTGTTGAGTGTGGCGGGTGAAGCAGAACTTCTAGTTTGTTCAATTTTCGCATGGTGACTTGCGAATAGTGTGGGCGGGCGTTATCGTACAGAGGAATGGGACCTCTTCTGTTGACCTGTGCCGGCCAGGGGTGCACATTTAAGGGTTAACGATTTAACGAATTTAACGAATTAACGGCATTTTTCGTTAAAATCTGGCTTAACGAGTTAACGGAAATTGTCAGAAATTTAACGGAATTTTTAACGGACTTTTTCTCAGTGAGCTTATCACTTTCACCCTCAGTCCTCACTATTGTTGCAAGCCTCATGCTCCCGAGTGGGACACATCCTGAAAAGCTATTGAAATCAGCAAGAATATTTACATGTTTTCATGCCATTTTCAGATCTTTATAGCGCATTTGAATTTTTGGAAATAATATTTTTGGAAGCAGAAATTTCTTCGCCGTTCCCCCAGGCATGTTAACGCATCCACAAAGACACTTGTCTACCTCTTCGTAAGATATGCCTATTCTCACTTGGCGTTGCTTATCCTTGAATATACTCTTTGTTGCCATCAGAACTGTTGGGCCAGGCATGACTCGAACCTGCACCTTCTGCTTTCCGGGCAGCGGTGCTACGCCTTACACTCCCGGCGCTGTTTGACCGCACGCGATACCCTCGGGTCAGCACTCATCGCGATATCGGGATGAGCCGGCGGCTGATATAAGTATGGAGCCGGTAAAGCTGAACGCCTTACTAGTAATGATGTGACGGGTGACTGCTGATGTGCTTCGAGGATATCGCGTATGTTACGTGTTGGTGTAAGGATCGCTGCCCGGAAAGCAGAAGGTGCGGGTTCAAGTCCTGCATGGCGTAACAGTTTTGATCACAACAAAACATCCTGTAACAGCATGTAGCCTCTATATGCTGTTACAGGATGTTTTGTCGCTCCAGGCTTAAACAAATGTGTTAAAACCTTATCCAAGAAAAATTTTGCTCGCCACCAGGAACGAGTGAGAGAATGTTTTCGGCGGCTGGGTGTTTTTAAACGATTTTAGAAAAACGCTAATAACACATTTTAGTGTATGTTCAGGAATGACGCTAACAACAAAAATTTGGAAAGTTACTTTTCTTGAACGTTAACACGTTGACGACGTGTCACACCCTTTCGGCAGCGTGGGACCTGTGACACGATGCCTTGTCACGGTCCCCACGTTGCAAAAAATGGATTGGTCCCGCGCAAAAGGGTCCCGAAAATCTTGCATTCGACAACGTGTTAAAATTCTATTGATAGGCTTTCTGTTGTGTTTTTATTAACTCTTTTCTGGACTTAGTGCGCTGGTGCCCGTATCGAGATTGTATACAGTGCGTTTCAAAAGTATGTAGCCACCTTAAATTCAGAATTTTTACCCTTCGCCTTTGTTTCTACGAACCGGCGTTTGTCGCATTCAATTCCTCGTAGTCGGGAGTACTTATGTTGCTTTTTTCAGGAAAAAGCCTGATCTCTAGCAAAAATAGATCGTTTTTGAAATTGTTAGTTTGTTTCAAAAGTATGTAGCCACTCTCAAAAAATACGATTTTTATTAAAAATTAATAGTCAATTGGACCACCATTATTTCTTATTACATCAAATACCCTGCTAAGCATGCTACTAACAAGTTTCTGGATCACTTCGTCACCGATCAACACCACCGTTGTCCCAGGCAGTCAAAATAGTGGTTTTTAGCTCCCCAACATTGTTGAACTGCCTGTTATTCAAGTAGACCTGCCGGAACAAGATACCCCACATGTTATCCATTGGGTTGCAGTCAGATGAGCAAGCTGGCCATTCCATTACTCGGAGTCGATTACGTTGGAGCCAGTCTGTGGTCGATTTGGACACATGAAGTGCAGCGCTGTCCTGCTGCAGAACATGTGTCTGCTGTTTTCTCCCCGTTAGGAAGGGCAGCAGGCTGGACTCCAGTACGGCTTGATACCCTAGACTGTCCATACGACATGATGGGAATCTGAGCTTCAGCTTCCCCCTACTGCAGAAGCCTGCCCATTCATCAGAGACCCGCCTCCGAAGTCCCGTCGAGAGAAGGTGATGGGAGCCTGTCGTAGATCTCTCCAGTAATACCGGTAACCATCGGGACCATCCAGATTAAATTTTTTGTCGTCACCGAAGATGACCTGAAGCAATAAGCGTGTGAAATTCATGACGTCGACGAAACCAGAAAGTTCCTACATTTTCCCATTGCGTGCCATGTTTTTGCGGGCAAACTCCAGTCGCGCCTGCTTGTGGAGGTTTGTGAGATGAGGTGCTTTCTGCATGGTCTGTCTGCAGATGTGTTCGTTCGATCGAATACAACGCCATATCGTTGTTCTTGATGAAGATAGACCCATCTCAGCGCGAACTTGGTTGACGCTCCATGTGAAGTTCGACACCATGCGGCTGATTCGTCGACGATTCTGGTTCGAAATCACACGCGGACGACCCGGTACAGGTACAGACCGATAACCATTGGGATTTCGAAGGAAGTGGTCGACACATCTTGCGAACGTCCGAGCTGACGAGCAGTGGCGCGGTTTGTCAAGCCAGCATCCTTGAGCGCTCGGATCCAAGCTTGTTCCACGATAGTCAGGACACGTCCACAGACAGGCATAGTGGTTATTTTTGAAAAACAGGTCGAGCCGGCTATTTATGACAAGAACTTCCCGCCAAAAAGCGCACAAAATTTGAGTGGAGTGTAAAAATGCCCGATATTCTGGAGTGGCTACATACTTTTGAAACAAACAAAAAAGTTCAAAAACGCCTAGTTTTTGCCGGAGATCAAGCCTTTTTCTAGAAAGAGCAATCTAGCTATTTTCGTCTACTGGGAATCCAATGCTGCTAACGCCAGTTCGTAGAAACGAACGCGAAACGTGAAATTATCAATTTCAAGGTGGCTACATACTTTTGAAACGCACTGTATGTTCGAAGAACACAAATGGTTTCCGAAAGGATTAGGAAGGGAGAACTCGTGGGTCTGTATCGCGCATTTTAAGATGCCTTGCCGGTGTGATAGGGCAGCAGCCCATTAACGATAAGTACTGTTACCTTGAATGATAATTCCGTATCTGTTCTTATTCCACACTTTGTAGATAATTTATTGCTGAAGTCTTGCTTATGTTGTTGTCCACACTTTGTTGATATTGAATTGTGTATCTTACATTGCAGTGTTACACTCCATTCCTTTAACTTTAGCTGTGACCTGTTCAAGTTGGAACGTATAACGTTTACCTTGACTTTTTTCACTTGAAATAATAGTTTGCAGCTAATTGCATTTTAAACGAAATTTAACGATTTACCGGAATTTTAACGAAAATTTTCCGTTAAAAAATTTCGTTAAAAAAATTTAACGCACAGAACCTCGTGTTCACCCCTGGTGCCGGCCGCAGCTCAGGACGAAATCGACGACATGTACCGAAAATTGCGTGATCTGAAGCCGGCACTGGTCGACAGAAGAGGTCCCATTCTTCAGCACGACGACAACGCCAGCCCACACGTTTCGCAAATCACCGTGCGAAAATTGAACAAACTAGAAGTTGAAGTTCTGCTTCACCCACCATACTCAACAAACCTTGCGCCAACAGAGTGCCACCTTTTTAGGCACTTTCAGAACTTCCTCGTTGGTAGAAATTTCGCAAATCGGAGCCACACAAAAGCACCCTTTCTAAAACTTGTTGCATCTTGACCACCCAGTTTTTTCGCTATTGGAATCAGTCAACTAGTGTCGCGTTGAAAAAGAGTGCTGATTCGAATGGTG
This sequence comes from Heligmosomoides polygyrus bakeri, assembly GCA_947359475.1. NCBI lineage: Eukaryota > Metazoa > Nematoda > Chromadorea > Rhabditida > Heligmosomidae > Heligmosomoides > Heligmosomoides polygyrus. The sequence continues at coordinate 6,688,688 of OX375866.1, forward strand.
CTCAAGTCGTCTGAATCCGGTGAGCATGAAGAAAGTTATGTCGTTTGAAGTGGACCAACCAAAACTGCCAGAACTTCTCGGCCAACCTAACATAAACAACGGGAAAGAGCTTCTGCGACTCCATCCACCTACCTTATCGACCAACTCATCCAGTTTCCTTTCGGCACCTTCTCCGTTGTACACGATGTGTTTCATGGGACTGAGTTCAAATCCTTGCAAACCAAACTTCGTTCCCTGAAACAATTAGCTAAAAATGTTCGACAGAAACGGAGAATCGGATTGCGCATAACGCATTTCGGAAACGATTCAATTCATTTTCTTATCGTATTGAGGTTGTAAGCTGTTATAACAATGTTTTCTTGCGATCAAAACTCTAGCACCAGGCCCGGGCTCGAACCTGCATCACCAGCTAACCCGGCTGGAGTGCTCCACACCATTTCACCACCGGCGCTGTTTGATCGAACGCCACATTCATCCACACCATTAGGGACCCATCGCCACTCATCCCTATATCGAGATGAGCCGGCCGATGATATCAGAATGGAGTCAGTTAAACTGAAGGTTTTGGTATATTTAGATGGCTAGCTCCATGGACGGTATATTATTTTAATAAGAATGGTATCCTATCCATCCAAACTTCGTCCAGAGAGGTTATTCAGAATGCTAACACGATGCCGATGTCCTTTTGAACGATTATGGTCGGTTTCTCTCGTAATCGATAGTCGTGTCGGGACCACCGACTTTTAATTCAGCTACTCAGTAGGTAAACACACTGCTCGAAATTTTATAAAATATAAAAACTTGATTTTTTTGGAAAAATAATGGATTAGAAATTGTGTTAAGGAGCAGGAAAATTTTTTAGTGTCAAAAAACGAAATTTAGTTATGCCCTCTTCAAAGAGCTCGCTATTTTTGATTCGATTGATAGTAGAATTTCTGTTCGCATGGAGTTTGACATCTGTTAAGGATATAACAAGAAGCACTGTAAATAACACAATATCCTCACTTTGACGGTTAATGTAAGTGGAACTCGCATTATCAATCGAATAAAAGTTGCGGCAAAATGTTTCAGTGAATGGCGCGACCTGATCTTTTAATGCGCTATATGCTTGCTTATTTGCTGCGCTTTGAAGCAAATTTTAATTTATCATTTTTCTTTTAAGGTTAAAAATAAAATGCTAATAAAAGGGTAAAGGATAAAGGACGGCGTTATTCAATCCTCTTTGGGATGCGCCACGCATCCTACTTCTACGGGATGTCGTGGAGGCGTGTTGAATGCGTATTTGGCCATACAATGACTTGCGGTGGCCAGCCGATAAACAAGTCAGGCTTTATCCCTCCCAGACAAGTCTGGTACCAATTCACCGACCCCGGAGGGACAGAAGGCTTGGTTGGCCTGGGGGGAGGGGGAATCCGGACCACGAACCTGGTATCGGGTGCAGGCGACAGCCGGCGCCTCCTCCGACTACGCTCAACGCGCCCAAAATAATAATAAATATAATAATAATAATATTAATAAAATAAAATTATAGAATTATGGGGGGGGGTAACCGGCCGTAACTGTTGAGACGAACATTAGCATCCTGTATGGCATCCCAAATTTATCCTTAGACGAAGTTCGAGTCGCGGTATGTTGTGTCACATTTGTGCGCTGTGCTTCGTGCCACGCGCCAGACACGCGAAAATCGTCCTCGTTGTCAACGTGTTAAATTCATCTTCCTTAAATCTCAAGTGGTAGTACTGAGGTAGAAAGGTACCATAAAGACGTTTTGTTGAGTCCCACCTGGCGCAAGATTTTTGGCTGCAACGAAATATCGTCATGAGAGCTTACCAACCTCAGTACCAGGCACTTGTGGCTTAAAGAAAAATATTAGGTTGTAACGAATTAAATGGCACTGGCTCGCGCCATTTTTTGGCGCGTCTTTACGCGTTTGATCAAGAACAAACCGTAACATGTGGCATATCATTTAGAAGCGCAACCTTTGCTCTACCGGTGAGTACCAAATTTTCTATGTAAAAGTGGGAAAACTTTAGAGTTTTATTGAATTTTTTGCAGATGGACAAAAGGGTAATCCGAGGCATTTACTTGTATGAATTCAAGCTGGGCACTACAGCTAAGGAGGCGGACGAGAAGATCAACGCCGCATTCGGTCAAGGATGTTCCACAATTCGGACGGCGTATCGTTGGTATCAGAAGTTCCGGAATGGAGATGAGAGCTTGGAAGAACATGAAGGTCGTGGGAGGCATAGTGATGTTGATGAGGACAAGCTGAGAGATGTGGTAGAGGAGGATCCACACAAAGGTACCAGGGAGATAGCGAAGGTTCTTGGCGTCAGTCACAACACAGCTGCCCGGCATCTGAAGGAAATTGGAAAGACCAAAAAGCTGGAAAAATGGGTGCCTCACGAGCTGTCTGAGGAGCAAAGAAACCGACGATATGAGATCTCGTCCGCACTGCTTCTACGGAACGAAACGGACCCATTCCTTGATCGCATCGTAGCCTGTGACGAGAAATGGATAATGTACGACAACAGGCGACGATCGGCACACTGGGTGGACAGCGATGAGAGCCCCAAGGTTTTTGCGAAGCCGGAATTGCACCAAAAGAAAGTAATGGTGACAGTATGGTGGTGTTCGCTGGGAATTATTCACCACAGCTTCCTCCCTCCCGGTGAATCCATCACGGCAGAGAAGTACTGCACTGAAATTGAAGAAATGATGAAAAAGTTGAAGGATATCCGGCCGGCCTTGGTAAACCGAAGGCGAGTTCTCCTTCTGTACGACAATGCTCGCTCCCATGTAGCACGAATGACGTTGCAGAAATTGAATGAGCTGAGCATTGAAACTCTACCACATCCTCCGTTTTCTCCCGACCTCTCCCCAACAGACTACCATTTCTTCAAGCATCTTGGCGACTTCTTGCTAGGGAAAATATTCAAATACCAACAGGATGCCAAAAGTGCCTTCGAAGATTTCGTCAATTCCAGAACTTCTGATTTTTATGCTGCTGGGATAAAAAAGCTTGTGTCACGTTGGCAAAGATGTGTAGAATCAGAAGGTTTTTATTTCGATTAGTAAACTTGCCTACAAGCCGAGATATTAACTGTTTAAATTTACAGTGGTTCAGTGCCATTTATTTCGTTACAACTTAATAATTTAATCACCTATACCAAAACCTTCAGTATAACTGACTCCATACTGATATCAGCGGCCAGCTCATCGCGATATAGGGGTGAGTGCTGATGGGCCCAAGAGGTGTGGATGTTGCGCACGATCAAACAGCGCCGGTAGTGAAATGTTGTAGATCACTCCCGCCCAGTCAGAGGGAGGTGCGGGTTCGTGTCCCGCCTGGCGCTAAAGTTTTGATCACGACAGAACATTTTTATGAGATCATATCGTAAAATTTTCTGAACCTTCTGCTCTTCTTTTTTATCGGAAAGCTGAAATATTGGTTCCCTAAGCTATATAGAGAGCTCTAAATAACCGGATAAGTATCCGAAACCACGTGCCAGCCCCATCAACACGTCATGGTCGTTCGTCTGCACATACAGCGCAGCCATCGGGACAATGGCGCTTTTTGTAGGCAACTGCCGTTTCACGAGGTGCACTGAATGCCACTTAAACAGCACCTGAAAACCAGCTTCCAGCCCTCGATGCACGGCCACGGCGAGTCGTTGAACCCTGTGAACCCGCTCGGGCTGCTCGTCGATTATCCGGAGTCCCTCGCTGGCCGCAGTGGCCAGAAGCGGTGGCAGCGAGGCAGAGAAGCAGTACCCAAGTCCTGGAATGGTAATCGGCCAGCTCGAGCAACGATTCTTTTACTCAGAATTCCCAACAACACAGCTGAGACTAGCATAAACATATCCTTCCACGCAAATATTACTACTTGACAGCGCGTTACAGTAGACACTCATAAGAACACGAAAAGAACATCATCAGCTGTCCACTGTGGCCCTTTTTCCCGCCTCTGAAACCTGATCGAAAGCCGAAATGTCAAACTCAGTTGAGATTTGAACGCGTTCAATGATGCCAGAGGAATCCAAGGCAGCCCGCAATAAGTAACTGAACGAGACACTCACCGGAAAGTCGTTGGTGACCAACGACATAGGATCGCCCGACGCAGAAGCCTCCCGTTGACGCCATCGCGTTCTCCAGCGAGGCCATTATCATATCCACATCGACAATCGGCACGCCAAAGTGTTCGGTCACTCCTGCAATTGGGCAGAAACTAATGAGCTGTTGATCTGTGAGGAATGGTAGATTTAAAAAAAAGATCAGCATTCATTCGGCATTCAAAATAGCTTCACTAAGAAGTTCATGATGAGGTGGTTCTCAGAACTTCATTTACAAGGGAAGCGTCTGAAGCGTATGTCTGACCGGAGAAAGCGAGTCATATAGGGAGAATCCTCACCCTTCAGTTGGTTTGAAAATGGGTTTATTTTTTGCCAAGTCGTTAAACCCAAGGAGTAGGGGTCACAATGGGATACGGCGCATCACGAGTTTGGGGTCTTGTACGCTCGCGATGCCTCTGTCGGCTAGCGGCTCGGAGCGCCGTGGAAGTGGGGTTGCTTCATGCAAGGAAGGTCGGGGTTTGGTTCTTGTCGTTGAAATCACAATGGAATACGGCGCAGCACGCGTTTGTGGGTCTCGTACGCCGTTTGTGGGTCTCGTATGCGTCTGCAGCCAAGGGCTCGGAGCGCAGGTGGGTAGAGGGTTGACTCGTGCGAGAGAGGTCAGGGGTTTGGCTCCTCTGCGTTGCTGCTCTTTTGCATTTCAACTGATTGGTAGAGATTTGGGGGATTCTAACGTCTATACCATTTCCAGACGTTTTCTGCGCATTTTTCCAGCTGTACGCTGTGGTATTCAACATGGTGATGTGTAAATGTTCAACAGCAGTGATACACTAGTAAAAAGTGCCTGTGTAGTGAATCGCGATCTCTTCCTCCATGGTTATGAGCACGCAACCGAAATCCAATTGAAGACGTACCCTTTCCTCCGAAACAAGAGTTCCACCAGAAAACGTTAACATATGCCCAATGCTTGTTTGCCTCTCCACTCCATCGGTTCATCATGCCGATCCCAATCTTCCTCTTCTTCTTCCACCACTTCCAGCTGTTCGTCGTCGTCAACTTCAAGTTGACGTGCTTCGAAGTCCTTGAGTGTGCTGGCCATCCGTTCGGGTAGGCGTGATTTCTCCCCTGGAAGGCTCCTTGTCTAAAGGTGGGCCACACTTCAGCGTGAGCAGGTGAATCACCACTCCAGCATCGGCGACATTGTTGGTGTTAGGTTTTAGAAAATCTTCACAGACTTCTGATTTTCGGGTAACAGGCAAAGATGAATGAACGAGTGTATCGATGGCCGTTTAGGTCAATTTGCAGGATCCACGTCCGTGCCGCGTTTCTCACTTGAATCACCTCCGACGTCACATCTTGGTCTCTTTTGAAAATCCAAGCAGGATGGTTTTTTCTGAGGTCATTGCTCCGTGTATGGAAACAGACTGTGAAGAGCCTGTAGCTTTTGCACACTGTTCGTATTGTGACCAGCACTTTGTACCTGTGTATCACTGGTGTTGATCAGTTATAAATCATCATGCTGAATACACAGCACCCAGCTGGAAATTTATGCAAAAAACTCTAAAAATGGAACAGACGTAAGATTCCTTCAAATCTCAATCAATCAGTTGAAATGCAAAATTGCAGCAGCGGAGGAGAATCGAACCCCCGACCTCCCTCGCATGGAGCAACGCCACTAGCCACTGCGCCCCGAGTCGCTTGCAGGCAGAGGCATCGCGGGCGTACGAGGAACCCAAGAACTCGTGAGGCACTGATTCCATTGTGACTTCAAGGACCGCTACTCCTTGGGTTTAACGACTTGGCAAAGAAAATAAACACTTTTTTATACTAACTGTGGGGTGGGGATTCTTCCTATGTGACTCGCTCGCCCCGTTCAGACATATGCTTCAGACCCTTCCCTTGTTATCTCAAAGGATCTTAAGCGTATGTCTGAACGTGGAGAGCGAGTCATATAACCGTATCAGATCAGATTTCTAAACCTATTGTATTCTCGGGCGCGTGGAGCGCAGTCGGAGGAGGCGCGGCTGTCACCTGCACCCGATACCAGGTTGCTGGTTAGGATTTCCCGCCCAGGCCAACCAACCCTTCCATCCCTTCGTGGTCGGTGAATTAGTACCAGACTTGTCTGGGGAGGATAAAGCGCTGACTTGTTCATCGGCTGGCCACCGCAAACCATTGTATGACCAAATACGCATTCAACTCGCCTCCACGACATCCCGTAGAAGTAGAATGCGTGGCGCATCCAAAGGGGATTGAATAACGCCGTCCTTTATCCTTTATCCTTATCCTTATTGTATTCTCAAGGAATTCAGCCTGCTACTGAGCAAGTATAAAGATTTAAGGAGGCTCTCTGCTCAAGCCTTCTGAAAGTTTGTCAAAGTTGAACATCAAACAGTGCAAGAACTGTTTGGTGTGATTTATTCTCTTCTATGTGTTTGTCCTCATTGATGTTTTCTTACAAATTCCATGCTAGACAGTTATCTGTCTGCCTATGCCTTGAATAAAGACCCGTAGATCAAGATTTAAAACCTCATTCGGTTCAGTACTGAGGCAGAAGCGTGACTCTCGGAAATTACGTTGCTCACATGCATCTTCACCCAGTTCGATTTTAATTTTGCAGTATTCACCCGTAACACCGACAAAAAACACATCCATTTGCCTTAGTGTAACTCCTCGCGTTCGACTGTCACGAAACCTAGACAAGTCTGAGTTGTTTCAATACTTCTGTGCCAATCAGGTCTGATATGAAGGAGTGTATTTATTTCGGTCTGACCTTGCGGCAATTTCATCGTTTTCGAAGGCCTGAAAGAAGTTTGAAACCTAAGATCAAGCACTCATCTCGGCAAAGACTTAGGTTTCCAACTCAACCAGTTTCAACGAATTCCCAACAGTGTAGCTCATATAGCTGAGCTTCTACTCAGTGCTAGTGGAACAGCGATGAGTTCGGTTTCCTTCAGTGGCGTTCATCTTGACAATGCCCGTTGAAACTGGCTCTGTTGGAAACCTTTGCCGAGATGAGTACCTGATTTTAGGTTTCGAACTTCTTTCAGGCCTTTGAAAACGACAAAATCGTTGAAAGTCGTGCCGAAATATACCATTTTCACCTCGAATCGGACACTTTTCAAATCAAATTGGACACTTTTCACGTCAAATTGGACACTCTTCCAAGCTAACCTAGGACCTTTCAAATCAAAGAGAGCTCTTCCATTTCGAAATGAGCTTCTTCTACATTGAACTAGAGGCTCTCTAAAAATGCCGGAATAATTCTTTGTTGAAGAAAAAGTTTCTTATAACTTTCTTTGAAGTTTTAGTTTACTTCCCAATAAAAGAACACATAGTTTGCACTTTTATAAAAAAAAATTTCGGGAAAAACGACGAATTAAAGCTTGTTTTGTAGAGCAGGAAGATGGCCATTTTATAATACCAACACAGCGATTGCGCCACATCCCCGTATGAAACAACTGTAAAAAACACATATATCTTAAATTTCTTGCTGCATGTAAGCAGCATTTACACTATCAATCAGATAAACATTGCGACTTGCTTTCCGAGTGCACTGCGCGATCCAGTCTTTTAATGCACCACATGATTGCTGCCGTGCTGCGCTTTAAAACAAAGTTTAAATTATAATTTTCCTCAAAAAATTATAAAATTATTACCCTCATTCGGGCAGCTGAAGTAAACAAATTTCAAAAAAGTAGTTTAACCTGTAAAAAGCTGGTTTCGATTTGGAAGACGTCCAGTTTTGTTTCAAAGTTCATAGTCCAGCGTAGAGGAGTGTCCAATATGACGTGAAAAGTGTCCAATTTGATTCGAAAAGCGCCCAATTCGACGTGGAAATGGTATAAATACGTTCCATCGATCCGGCACAGAAGTATTGAAACATCTCAGACGTGCCCAGGTTTCATGACAGTCGACATGAAGAACGGCTCTGTGAATTCGCTTCATCAGCTTCTTTCATTCAAACACCCCACCATCGAACCATATCTATGGCCGGATTCATCAACGACTAACCCGTGGGTATAGGGGGTAGAGATACCTACGATGAAGCCTGCGTCTCTGACTCTTACCTTATCTCTACCTGACTCTTATCTTATCTCTACTCCTTATGCCCCGCATACCCACGTGTTTAATTGTTGATGAATCCGGTGCCTTAACATCTCCTTCGGAGAACGGTCACGTCTCGTTCTGGAATCTGAAGAGGCTCGAGCGTTAAGCACGTGGATCACTACTGCTCTCCACGTGCAGCGTACCAGACGTCTCCTTAGGAGTGGGAGGACATCCACGTCATGCATGTCACTCTCGGCTAACGTAACACGGCAGCCTTCACAAAATCCTGACAACTGAAACGTCATACGTCTCGCGCTTTTTCGGCCTTCTCGAATACACTGCTTTTCTTAAGGCTTGTTGACCGACTTGATGAACTCTATCCCCCCCCCACGCATGGCGAGAAGATAGGATGTTTCTTCACATCAAGGGCGCCATGTTCGATTCTCAATGGATTTCGACGAAAGGAACTTTGCAGTTGGGTATTGTTACAGCTGGGCGAGTGTAGCGCAGTCAGAGGTGCCGGCTGTGCACCCTATACGAGCTTCTTGGTTCGGAATCCCGCCCAGGCCAACAAAGCTTGCCATTCCCTCCGGGGCGGTGAATTGGCACCAGACTTGTCTGGGAAGAATAAAACACTGACATGTCCGTTGGCTGTCCACTGCAGTCATAACATGGCCTAATACGCATCCAAGTCGCCTCCACGACATCCCGTAAAAGTAGAATGCGTGGCGCACCCCAAAGGAATTGAGTAACGTTGTCCTCCTTCCATTATCCATTATATTTCAAACGCCAGGCGGCGAAATACTATGCCAGCTAATAATATCGATTGTTTGCCCTGCCTAATCGATACCGGCAGCTTTCACAACGTCGCGACGCCTGGCGAGTAAAGTATAAATCCTGCCCAACAAGGAAAGGTTCCCAGCTCATGGTGAGCTCATGGTGAGCTTTTGCGATGCTATTTTGACAGGATGTAGGACCCTGTGAACTGAGCCCAGCCGGTAACACTGTCGGCTCATAGAAGCACACCGGCGAGCTTTTCAGTTCAAGTCCGCGTGCTGTCACTATTTTTGCACGTATTAGTTCGTTGTTATTACGCTTTCTTATGATCACAGGAGTCAATTTTAGGCCACCAATGCTTACAACAAACCAAGCCTCTTTATATGCGCCTTCATATGTGTGTATCACCTCTTCTTCCTGACAGTCGGTATCTCCATAAATGGCGTCCAGGGGCCGGATTCATGAACGACTAACCCGTGGATATAGGGGGTAGAGATACCCACTATAAAGCCTGCGTCTCTGACTCTTATCCCTACCCCTTATACCCCGCATACCCACGGGTTTAGTTATTGATGAATCCGGCCCCAGGAGGAGTCTTTTTATGGCATCTGCAACCGCAATCTCTCTTCCTGTCGGAGAAGTGAAATTCGGTGTGAAGGGGAAACTAATAGGTTGTAACGAATTAAATGGCACTGGCTCGCGCCATTTTTTGGCGCGTCTTTACGCGTTTGATCAAGAACAGACCGTAACATGTGGCATATCATTTAGAAGCGCAAACTTGGCTCTACCGGTGAGTACCAAATTTTCTATGTAAAAATGGGAAAACTTTAGAGTTTTATTGACTTTTTTGCAGATGGACAAAAGGGTAATCCGAGGCATTTACTTGTATGAATTCAAGCTGGGCACTACAGCTAAGGAGGCGGACGAGAAGATCAACGCCGCATTCGGTGAAGGATGTTCCACAATTCGGACGGCGTATCGTTGGCACCAGAAGTTCCGGAATGGAGATGAGAGCTTGGAAGAACATGAAGGTCGTGGGAGACATAGTGATGTTGATGAGGACAAGCTGAGAGATGTGGTAGAGGAGGATCCCCCCAAAGGTACCAGGGAGATAGCGAAGGTTCTTGGCGTCAGTCACAACACAGCTGCCCGGCATCTGAAGGAAATTGGAAAGACCAAAAAGCTGGAAAGATGGGTGCCTCACGAGCTGTCTGAGGAGCAAAGAAACCGACGATATGAGATCTCGTCCGCACTGCTTCTACGGAACGAAACGGACCCATTCCTTGATCGCATCGTAACCTGTGACGAGAAATGGATAATGTAGGACAACAGGCGACGATCGGCACAGTGGGTGGACAGCGATGAGAGCCCCAAGGTTTTTGCGAAGCCGGAATTGCACCAAAAGAAAGTAATGGTGACAGTATGGTGGTGTTCGCTGGGAATTATTCACCACAGCTTCCTCCCTCCCGATGAATCCATCACAGCAGAGAAGTACAGCATTGAAATTGAAGAAATGATGAAAAAGTTGAAGGATATCCGGCCGGCCTTGGTAAACCGAAGGCGAGTTCCCCTTCTGCACGACAATGCTCGCCCCCATGTAGCACGAATGACGTTGCAGAAATTGAATGAGCTGAGCATTGAAACTCTACCACATCCTCCGTTTTCTCCCGACCTCTCCCCAACAGACTACCATTTCTTCAAGCATCTTGGCGACTTCTTGGTAGGGAAAATATTCAAATACCAACAGGATGCCGAAAGTGCCTTCGAAGATTTCGTCAATTCCAGAACTTCTGATTTTTATGCTACTGGGATAAAAAAGCTTGTGTCACGTTAGCAAAGATGTGTAGAATCAGAAGGTTTTTATTTCGATTAATAAACTTGCCTACAAGCCGAGATATTAACTGTTTAAATTTACGGTGGTTCAGTGCCATTTATTTCGTTACAACCTAATAGTTGGCCAACAACACGTTCAACTGAGAACGGTATTTTTAGTACACTTATGTACCGATATGGCCCGGGTCCCTAATATTCAGCCGTAAGATGAGCGTATTTGTGTTCAGTTACGATATCGTTGGAAATACGATATGATATATGGTGGTGGTACGGATAGGCTTAGTTGAAAAACTAGCACTTATGAAGGCGCATGTAGAGAGCCTTGGTTTGTTGTAAGCACTAGTGGTCTAGAATTGACTCCTGTGATCATAAGAAAGTGTAATAACAACAAACTAATACGTGCAAAAGTAACGGCAGCACTCGGACGTGAACTGAAAAGCCCGCAGGTGTGCTCCTATGAGGCGGCAGTGTTACCTGTTGCGCCACCGAGTCACATCTCGCTGGGTGCCGAAGAGGTTGATAATAGTTGCGCGCACGCTTTCCGGCCTCCTTTTCAGGTCTTTAGAGAAGCGTTCAGCAAAAACTGACTGTGGTTCTAGACTCCACTCACAGGGCCCTACATTCTTCCAAAATATTAGGGGGGGGGGGGCAAAAGTAATGAAACACCCCATGCCGTGTCCATATATCTCGTGGCTGGAGTGTGGTTTCGTGCTTGTCGTATTTGTATGTTTGTATGCTACTTACTGAAGCCCGTCTGAGAAGTTACCACTTCCGCCATTTCCAGAAGCATGCCAAAAACCCAGCCTGTCTCATGCCGAAACCCCAGTCTGACGAGTCGACCTGTGTCGCGCAAATCTCGCTCAATTCCCAACTCCGAGCAGCCTGGGCTCAATATTCACGCAAGATGAGAAGTACGTCTTCTACCTTAACCCTGCCAAGCAGCGAGTCTGGGTGAGGCCTGGTGACCTGTTACCGACCTTCGTTCGGCGGGATGTTCAGGGCGAGAGGCACCTTCTGAGCTTTTGGGTCTGTGCCCATGGACCGGTATACTGGAAGCTGTTTTCCAAAAGCACGACGATGGACTCCAAGGTCATGGTAAACGAAATAGAAGAGATGGACCTGCGACTCGAACTTATTCATTCGCAGCGCGTCAAGAAGGTCCTCCTCTTCGACAACGCCGCTCCCCATCGGGAACAAGTAAGCACGGATAAGCTTGGCCAGCGGGGCTACGTTCACATGCCTCACCCACCGTATTCGCTGGACATCTCTCCATGCAATTACCACTACTACTTGAGCCTACAGGACTTCCTAGTCGGAAGGGACACAAGAACCCAAGCAGTCCTTGACAACCATGTCGAGCAGTTGATCAACACCAGGCCCAAGCAGTTCTGGAAGGATGGGATCAGAATGTTGGCTGAGCGATAGCAGCAAGGTCCTTGCCCTTAATGGCAAATACACTCCTCAGCATCGTTGAGTTGTAATTGAGTTATAAAGAGATAAAGATTTTTTTCATTTTGTCTCATTACTTTTGCCCCCCCTCCCCCCCCTAATAGCATCGCAAAAGCTCACCATGAGTTCGGAACCTTTCCCAACTCATGGTGAGTTTTCGTTGAGACGTCTGAAAAGGATAAAACACTGACTGCCCCATCATCTAAGCATCATGAGCCGCTGTACAGGCCAAATGATTAATGCTTAACTTGTCCCTTATCGTGAAGGCTACTTAAGCGCTCATTTAGCATATAAATTGCAACGCAAACAATTTTATTACTTTTTGAATGTTTATGGAATTCTCTTTCTTTAAATTTCTGCAAAGTCCAATGGCGCAAAAAATGACAATAGATTTGTTTTGAGGCTGCGCCATGAAATGCCGCGTGGCGCAGTGTTTTCTTGATTACCAATAAAAACGCCATTTATCCCATTTTCACGTGAAACTGAGCACACTTTTCAAAGCAATGTCGACATTTCTGGAATTAAACTGAACATCATCCAAATCGAAATGAGTGCCTTTTAGAACACTAAACTCTCTAAAAAAAGCCAGAATATATTTTTGCTTTAGGAAAACTATTTCTTAAAAATTTACAGTTCATCCGCGCCTAAAAGGTTACCATGGTATTTGAAATTTTATGAAAAAATATTTTCTCAAAAAAGAATACGATTCAAGGTTTATTTTTACGTACGAGATAACAGGAATTTCTGAGTATACTATTTTCACGTCACTCTTGTAAGATTAAGCTTGAGACTTTTGAAATCAAAGCCAACTCTTCCAAATCGAAATGGCCTTACAGGTTAAACTACATACTCTCCAAGATGGTTAAAAAATGCTTGTTCAAGAAAAATTTAGTTTAACTTTCCTTAAAAGATTTTAGCTTACCTACCCAATATATTTAATAATTTTATAAATAAATTTCTAATTTTTATTTTTAGAGAAAATTAATAAAAGATAAAAGGATAAAGGGAGGCGTTATTCAATCCCTTTTGGAATGCGCCACACATTCTACTTCTACGGGATGTTGTGGAGGCGAGTTGAGTGCGTATTTGGCCATACAATGACTTGCTGTGGCCAGCCGATGAACAAGTCAACGCTTTGTCCTTCCAGACAAGCCTGGTACCAATTCACCGACCTCGGAGGGATGGAAGGTTTGGTTGACCTGGGCGGGAAATCCGAACCAGGAACCTGGTATCGGGTGCAGGCGACAGCCGGCGGCTCCTCCGACTGCGCTCCACGCACCCAGAGAAAATTAATAAAAAATTAAAATTAAAATTGTTTTAAAACACTGCAAAGAAACAAGCACATATAGCGCATTAAAAGATCAAATCGCTCGAAAAGCGAAAGTCGCCCATACGTTCGAAAAGTCAAATTTCAAATTTCATTTGATTGATAATGTGAATGCTGCTTAGATGATGCATCTATTAGGTTGAGTTACGAATTTTGCAACAAAATTTGTCTCCCAGCAAAAATACGATTATACCACAAAGGAAAATGACTGACTTAAACGAAATAATTGCCGTTACTCGCAATGAGTTTCTTCCGCTTTTTATGCACTGAGTGGATTACATCTCTGTAGAATTTGGTCGATTTCGACCTGAAGAAGTCGTGTACCACCGTCGTGACATCATCGACTTCGGCGAAGCGCCTACCATGGAGGAAGTGATCCATCGACCGAAGCTGATGACAGTCAGACGGTACAATGTCCATGGTGTATGGTAGTTGCTTGATTTTGGTCCAGCTCATGAAGTGCCGTAAACGGTGGGCTGTTGCCCTGGTGGATGAAACATTGGCTCGTATCGACCTCTTCTCCACTAATTTTTGCTGGAACTAGTCGAGTTGTTGGCCAAAGGGAGCGCCAAGGATGGTTCGGCTACGTGGAGCAGCTCCCGGTGCCTGAACCATTACACATCCATCAAACGCACAGCAGGACCTTCTTTCGGTGGAGCTCCGGTTTCGACGTCAGAATCCCCAGCTCTTTGAGTTCGAGCTATTGCTTTCCGGCCTTGCAGTTGTAGTGAAGCACCCGCATTTCACCGCTGATAAGAATTCGATCCAGGCCCCCTCGCTTGAACCGGTCGGAGCTCTCGGCAGCACAGCGATTTACTTGGGTTTCCGTCAAAACGTGAGGCACTTACGAAGGCGGTTTTGGCGACCTTTCAATCTTCTGCAGCTGACGAGAGGTGGGTCATTGGGAATTGTGGAGATCAGCGGGCAGTCCTAGTGTGGTTTGAGAAGAATTCGACTTGATGGGTTTGCGCAGGCGCCCTTTGTTTACAGCACTTGATCTTAATGAGAGTGGCTTGTCTGGATCTATCCTAGTCCGTGGGGGGGGCAAATAACTAAAACGTAGGTAACAAAATGAATTGGGGCTTACCGAGCGGCTCCTAGAGAACGAAACCTAACATAAAGGAAACCAAAAACGGACGAACAAACAAAAAAATCACCGATGTTTATAACCGTCTCGACGGGCAAAGAGCGACGGAATAGTCATGTCGGGTGCTGACCGCCGCTTGACACGTTATAACGAGGATCTAACATGGTGAGGAGGGCGCATGAAGCCGCATGCCGCGTGCTGAACGTCGCTTGACATGTTATACCAGGATCCAACATGGTGAGGAGGGCACACAACTTTGCCTTCTTACAACCGTAACAAATGTAATTTTTCGTTTTTTCTTTGTGACTTCTTCTTGTTTAGGTCCTGTGTTGTTCTGTAGGAGCCGCTCTCTAAGTCTTGAGTGAATGTCATATATAATACTTTTTATTCCCCCCCCCCCCGGACCAGGATAGATCCGCTTGTCTTTGTTACCTTTCTGGGCGGAAAGGAACTCCTGATACCGTCTCCAATAATTCGTTCGGTTAGGAGTGAACTTGCACGTGACTCACTGAATGTGCTTGACTCCCGTTGCTGGGTTGCTGCCGAGCTTGAACTAATTGAAAATGAAATCACACACTTTTTCACTTTGAGTGATCATCGTTCTAGAGAATAAAACTTTTCGACAACGCAAGCAAAATTGACGATTCGTAATTCAAAATGATCCGTAGGAAACAGGCTTTCAAACAGAATATAATACTTCAGCGTGTTTAATTTGAATTTCAGGACAAACGGAAATGTTGAAAAACTTATGACTCAACCTAATAAATGAGAATATGCGTGTTTTTTCCGGTTGTTTTGTTAAACTGTTAATAGGTTTGAAACATTTTTGTTTTTGTTGCGCCGTTTACAGGCGTGAAACTCCATGCAAACAGAAAACCTGCTATCAATCGAATAAAAGTAACAACGTCTTGAACGAGACCATGACGCAATCTTTCTTTGCACTAAAAATGGCTGCCCACGTGTCCTTTAAAACAAGCCTTAAACTATTATTTTTCCTCAAGAAATAAGAATTTTATAAATTGTCAAACAATGTGTTCACTTACTGAATAGGTGAATTAAAACTTCAAAAAAAAAAAAGGTTATACGAAATAATCGTTGAATAAAAAATTATTCTGACCACGCAATCTCTTCTTTCGGCACTAAAAAATGACGGCCTTCGCACTCTTTAAAACAAACTAAAATTCAATCCATCCATTATGTTTGCCCAAATAATGAGAATTTTATAAAACTGATTTGAAAAGTGTGCAATTTTATGTGAAAAGCGCCCAATTCGAGTTGAAAATTGTATACATTACAAGAAGAATAGATCGCACTTATCCACCACGTCGAGAATTTTTGTTAGATTGATAGTGTAAACTCTTCTTAAAGCTGCGAAGTGAGCATATCATTGCCTTCCACAACTGTTCCCGGTGTGCCGCAGACTAGAGTGTAACTCCACGCATACAAACGTTTACTCTCAATCAAAAGAAAATCGCGACGTGCTGGACGAATGCATGGCGCGATCTCTTTTTTAATGAAAAGGACCTCCCCCGACTGCGCTACACACGCCCAACGAGAATTATAAAAGGATAAAGTATAAAGGACGGCGTTATTCAATTCTCTTTGGGATGCGCCACGCATTCTACTTTTTCGGGATGTTGTGGAGGCATGTTGAATGCGCATTTGGCCATAGAATGACTTGCTGTGGCCAGTCGATGAAGAAGTGAGCACTTCACCCTTCCCAGATCAGTCTGGTACCAATTCACCGACACCGAAGGGAAGGAAGGCATAGTGGGACTGGGTGGGAGTCCGAACCAGAAACCTACAATCGGAGGCACCCCACAGTCGTCGCCTTCTCCGACTGCGCTACCACGCGACTCTGCCATCGGGTTAGAGGCAGATTAATGAATTGTTACAGATTCTTGTAGAAGAAGAAGTAGCAACCTCGGCATTACACTCGTCATTTCCTCACATTTCAGCGATAAAACCAGATGTGAACGATGAAAAACAAACACGGATGATGCGAGTGATCATTCTTCCCGTAATGACAAACGGATGCGGCATAGAAAAAGCAAATTCCATGCAGCAGATGAATGACTCACGACCTAATCTACACCAACCACGCGGCAGACAATGGGAACCGAGAGCCTAGAAAACCCTAGAAATGATTTTGGACCAAGTTCTGGTAGTACTCAGAGAACGCTCATTGCCAAAGCAATATCGCGCTGCACGATGGCTCACGCAGATGTACAGGAACTCATAGGACTCAGCATATCCACACCAGCATCACCATTCGTATAATTCGCTATTTTCTTCAAACCCCGGATAAATGTATCACCTGAGTAATGACATTCTTGAAAAGCCGTATCATACAAGGAAAGGCTCCCAAAGGCCTGACCCTCTATGACCGTTCGAGGGCCATAGAGGGTCAGGCCGTGCTGCTGATGGTGATATGAATCATCGGGAACTAAGCATTTCGGTTTTAGGCCACAAGTAGCTTGGTTGACCTGAATGTCAATAGAAAGTAGCGGGAAAGCGTTTGATGAGAGGAGACTCAGGGCTAGATCGAGCCCGGAGAACCTACCGAGCTGCTCTGGCACTTGGTAGGGATGGACGGAGACGTTGCTGACCAATCACTACAGCCAGTAGACGACCAGCGCGTCACAGATGATACAGGTCATTGGGCGTCAGTGCGCTCCACTCCCGCTAACCCTGTGCTCGACTGACGCTGCGGTAGCGAACAGTGGAATAGTCTGTCGATATCTGCACGTCTTCTATGTGCTTCCGTTTCTCATCGTCTGGTCTGTGTAAGGACTCCGATGCCGGCCTAACAAGGAAAGGTTCCCAACTCATGGTGAGCTTTTGCGATGCTATTTTGACAGGATGTAGGGCCTTATAAGCGGAGTCCAAAGTTACAGTTAATTTTTGTTAAAGGCTTTTTTATATACCGGAAAAGGGGTGTAAAAACGTGTGTGCAACAATCATCAACTCCTATGACACCCCAGAGATGTGTTAGATGTGCCTCGGTCGCGCAAACGGTAGAAGTGCCGCCTCATAGGGGCATAGCTGCGGGCTTTTAAGTTGGAGTCCACGTACTGCCAATATCTTTGCTCATATACGCTTGTTGTTATTATGCTTTCTTATGATTACAGAGGTCAATTTTACACCATTTTTAGTACACTTACTTACCGATAATGGTCCGGGTTCATAATATTCAACCGTAAAGTATGTGTATTTGTGTGCAATTTCGGTATCATTGGTGACATGGTATGATATGGTGATGGTGCAGATAGGCATTGTTGAAAATCTAGCACATATGAAGGCGCAAATAGACAGCCGTGGTTTATGGTAGCATTGATGCTCTAAAATTGACTCCTGTAATCATGAGGAAGCGTATTAACAACAAACTAATATGTGCAAAAATATTGGCAGTACGCGGACTCGAACTCAAAAGCCTACGAGGACGCACTCCTACCGGCTGCGCCAACGATGCGCATATCGTGGGGTGTCATAGCGGTTGATAAGTGTGGCGCACATGTTTTCACACCTCTTTTCCCGTCCTTCAAAAATGCGCTCAACAAAAACCAACTGTAATTCTGGATTCCGCGCACACGGCCCTACATCCTGTCAAAGTATCATCGCAAAATCCCAGCTTAAGTTGGGAACTTTTCCTTGTTAGGATGATTCAGACAAGGGTGATTTTAACTAAAGCGGCTTTTCGGATGAATGATTCTGATAACTGGTTTTGATTTTTCGATTATTCATTTATTTCTATTCTGATAACGGGAAGGTATTACAAGGAGGTCAGTGAGCTCGGTAAGGAGATTCTGATCAAGACCTATATGGCCCTGGGGCGTCGGAGAGAATCACAGAATTGTTTTTGCTCAATGCTTTTGGACAGTCCGAAAATGGCACAAAATCGTCGCCTAGTAACTTAAAAACTGGAGGTCAGGGGTACGGTACCTACACCTCCAGGCAACACCTGCTGGTCGTTTTGCCGCGCTCGCTTTAAACCGAATTTGTGAAAACTTTTCAATTTCAACCCAAATGTAGGCTCAAACTTCTTTAGCACACGGGTTAACTAATCTCGGCAGTCTCCATTCATCCCAAGCCCGCCGCAATCAGAAACGGGTCTATTAGACGAAATTTTTGCCATTATTGGGACGCCCAAGGGCATTCTGCAAAAGCGAAACACGGTGCTGTGATCCTTCTCCGATGCGCTACAAGACCGTATAGGTCCAGTTCGGACCGAGCTCACTGACCTAACCATCTGAACAGCGAAAGCGAATACCACGGCAATAGTCAAATAGTACAAAAGTATGTTCCATTTCTGCAAAGTCCTTAACCGAGTTCGAAACCTCGATCGTTTACTGTGGAATCGCAGAGTCGCACCAGACAACACTTCAAATATCGAATATGCAGAAAAATTGCAAAAAAAAAATACTGCAAGGCAAGTCGTCTATGAAGCAGTATTTTTGCTTTTCTTCGCATATTCGTATTTGGGAGGTATTGCCCGGTGCAACTGTGCGATTCCGCAGTAAACTATCGAGGCTTCGAACACGGTATGTTTAAGGACTTTACAAAAACTGAACAAACTTTTCTACTACTTGAAGTGTGAAGATTCTCGCAACGATGTTCATTTTCGCCATTCAAAGGTACGTCTGAGTTCCTTGAAGTCTTTTCTTTGTTAGGATGACTCGAATAGATGTTATTTTTACTAGAACGGTTTTTCGGTGAAGTGATTTCTAACAACGGGAGCCTCCAAAGTGGCGGTGAACCTTTGCGATGCAATTTTTGCAGGATGTAAGGTCCCGTGTGGGAAGTCCAAAACCGTAGTTAGTTTTTTTCGGAATGGTCTTCTGTGTTCGAAAAAGGGTGTGTGGAAGCGCGAGCGCAAAGTTCATTACGCCTTGTTGCCACCCAACCCAATGTGGTCAACTGGCGCAGCGGATAGCGGCGTCGCCTCTAAGCCGGACCATGAAGGTTTCACGGTTCAACTTCTGGTGTCGCCACGGTTTTTGCTCACGTCGGGTCGTTATTATCATGTGCTTGCGTGACCACATCAGTCAATTTGTACACAATTAACGCTTTTATTAAGTAAATGTACCCCTTTTCTGCGCTCATTTGAGCTAACTCTCCGTGGAACCTGTTTGCACTGTAGCATATCAACAACGATACTATAAATGCAGAGAAACACATACATTCAAGGGATCGGTCATGAATTTGGTTTGATACCGATAAATACTTTCACTTAATAAAAGCAATAATCGTGTACAAATTGATTCCTGTGATCACTCAAGCACATAATAATAACGACCTGATGTGTGCAAAAACTACGGCGACACCAGAAGTCGAACCGTAAAACCCACACGGTCCGGCTGAGAGGTGACATCGCTACCCACTGCGCCAGCCAACCACAATAGCTTGCGTGGCAGCAAGGCGTAATGAACTTTGCGCTCGCGCTTACACACGCCTTTTTCGACCACAGAAGAGCATTCCGAAAAAAAAAATTAACTACGGTTTTGGACTTCCCACACGGGACCTTACATCCTGCAAAAATTGCATCGCAAAGGTTCACCGCCACTTTGGAAGTTCTCCTTGCCTTGTAAGGATGAACCTATTGCAATGAGATTAGTTGGCCGCAAATCCGAGTGGACAATTTCCTTTCGCTTTCCGGGGCCAGATTCATCAATGGCTTACTGCAATTTAACGGAGAAAATACAGCCGACCTGATAGCGCGGCTTATCGCTGTTGAAATGTCTCACCATATCCTTGATAAGCCGCGCTATCAGAGATTTCGGCTGTATTTTCTCCGTTAAATTGCTGTAAGCCATTGATGAATCTGGACCCCGCTGTGTCCCCTCCCATCGTCTTCACAAAACGTGTAACCCTATCTCCTTTCGGCTAACGATTGACGTTCTTGAAAGACAGCATCTTAAACGGAGGTATAAGCTTGACAACTCCCATTGGTAATGGCTGCATCACAGAACTCTCTCGTGGAAGTGCACCGCCTAATCAGATCATCTCCAGCCGGCCCTGTACTTCCCACGCATTACTTTGCCGGCCTACCTACAAGTCTCGTGCTCGGCCGAACTCCACCTCGTGATTCCCGGGAACGCGCGCGCTGTTTAACACGATTATGACGCAGAAAATGACGGCAGTATGACTCCTCCCCGGCTGGAGCCGCGGATGAGGTGTCGCCGGCACGTCGCAGCCTCTATAAATTCGGCACACGGTAGCCGATCTTTAAAGTCTTCCCCATCAGTTCTCCTCCCACTCAGCCTACCACCACTTCCCAACATCACAGCAGAAACCTGAACCTTCCCTATCAGTCTGATCTCCCTATCACTGCATTCGCTCGGAAACACCATCGCCTACTTCAGTTCTAAGTTACTCAAGTACTAACCGGTTCTCGGCGAAATAGGTGAGACGCAGAGTCATACTTTGCTCGGAACTTCTTTCGTGACTGTTTAGAAATTCTCAAGAATTCATCGCGTTTAAACTTGACGTTTCTACAGTCTTGTTGAATACACAGCGTTGGATATCTCCTAGGGAGAGGCAGAGCATCGCTCGAGAAAAATTGAAAACTGAATCGCGCGCAATATGAGTTGGGGGGGGGGGGGTTACAAAGAATTTTTGCATCTATCCTAGTCGGAGGGGTTGACATACAGTGTTTCATATTTCCGATCTTTTGCTTGAGTTTCTACGAGAGCTTCAGCTGTTTATTCCATTACGTGAATACTTTTATTTAAATTTAGTGGATGTGGTAGTGTGTCATGGAATGACGTCCCATTAAGCGAACATTTGGATATATCCTAGTCGGGAGGAGCATTTTACGGCTGCTCCTTCCGAATAAGATAGATCCGGATGCAATCTTAGTTGATGGTGGCCATTCTTAAACCATTTCATAGTAGCTGAATGTGTCCAGGATTTCCATGAAAAAAATTCACTTATCCATAGAAAGCAATTGTACTGACGAAATCTAAACAACTATACACAGAAATCATGAGAATTTATAACATTGTGAGCTAGGTAGCTGCGTTTCCAAATTGTTATGACATGAAGTAAATTGTCTTGCCTGGGTCCACGAATCTGACACTGTATTCAAAACGCCGATTGATGGTGTCTTGACCTACATTTTTCATTTCACTGATATTATCTGTGTAATCTGCTAAATGACGACGCGTTCTAGGTGCAGATCTAGTAAGGGGCTAATCCCTAATTAGATTTGCACTAAGAACGGCCCTTTTTAGGTCCCCTTCTCCCACTAGAAACTCGGAAACTGAGACAGACTGGGCAAGCACGTTGACGTGGTTTATTTGTTTCTATAAGTTTTTGCCTGATTTTTGTGTTTAGTTATATCGGGAAATGGTTTAAGAATGGCCACCACCAACTAAGATCGGACCTAAATCCGATTTTTTCATACTGAAGTCTATAATTATCGACCTATCAATCCCAGCCTTGGGGTTGGAAGGCGAAATATTTTATCTTACCACGGGATGCATATCGAAAATATCCAAGGCTACCAGGAACCAGACTCATCAACGACTTACAGCAAGTTAACGGAGAAAATACAGCTGAAATCCCTGATAGCCGACTTATCATGGTGAAAAGATTGATACGCCGCGCTGTGTTTTTTCCGTTAAATTGCTGTAAGTCGTTGATGAATCCAGCTCCAAGTTCCACATGCCCGTCAACTCGTATTGTCTCTGTAGTCCTTCTATAATGGCTCACTTTCATTGCTCTGGATCGGGACACACCCTGGCTGTTCCATAATAGCAACAAAATTTAAAGTAAACAAAAATAGGAAGTTTTTTCTTCTATTTCCTCCAGTTTCGAAGCCGGGAAAGCTCCCCTGTTTGTGTCCGTTTCAATTTTATCACCTTGTCCTTCTATCACACCAAGATAAGATCTCCCCGCAGTTTCCTTGCTTGGAGTTGGGATGTTGAAACTAAACGAAGGACGGAATAGATTTTTGTGCGAGACATGAATTAGAGCTAGGTTTCATCTTGGATGAGCGTTCAGTTTTTCAGCGTTCGTAGTTAGCGACGAGCCTAACGTTTAATCTGTCTTCCACCGAGCCTGTTCAAACCTCCACTTGTGGTGTCAGTCTTGTCTCTTGAAGGCATTTTAGTATTTTTCCTCATTAAACTTTGGTTGAGGCGTCGTGTAGCGCAGTCGGAGGAGGCAACGACGGTTACCTGCACCCGACACCAGGTTCCTGGCTCGGATTTCCGGCCCAACGCAACAAAGGCTTCCATCCTTCCGGCGTCGGTGAATAGGTACCATAGTGGTCTGGGAAGGATAAAGCGCAGCCTTGTTCATCGGCTGGCCAATGCAAACCATTGTGTGGCCAAATACGCATTCAAATCGCCTCCACGATATCCCGTAAAAGTAGAATGCGTGGCGCATCCCAAAAGGGATTGAGTAGCGCCGTCCTTGATCCTTTATGCTTTTAAGTTTGTTTCAACGAGCACAAATGAAGCGCAGACGGAGGAGTTGCCGGCTGTGGCGTGCATCCTTGTCTCGGATTTGAATTGATTCCTCTTCTCCAATCTTCCTCTCTCCGTGGTCGATGAATTGGTACCAGACTTGTCTGGGAAGGATAACTAAGGATAAGGACACTGACTTGTCCAGCGGCTAGCTACTGTAAGTCCTCCTATGGGCCAAATATGCATTCAAATCGCCTCCATAACGTCTCGTTGGAGTAGATGCGTGGCGCATCCCAAAAGAGAGTGAGTAACGCCATCCTTTATTCTTTATCCTTGTAATGAAGCCTGACGCTTTTAAAAACAAACTGAACGTCTTCCAAGTTGAAGGGATTCCTCCATATTGCACTAGACTCTCCGACAAACTTAGAAAAAATTTTGTCCGAGGAAAACTTAGTACGATTCATTTAAAATTTTAAAATTAAGTTGCCCGAATAAGAGAACGCACTGTTTCAGATTTTATAAAAATTTATTTTTTTCAAGGAAAAAATGATTTAACGTTTTTTCAAGAACAAAAAAAGTCGGTAATCTTCCAGCGTGTTAAAAGAAGCGAACGATTCGCTCTGAGCTTGTTCCGATTTTAATTTGATTGTTGGGGTAAACACCGCTTACTTCAAACAGCAAAGTGAAAACGTGCGTGTTTTCGACTTTTCGACAACTGTCTTGTACTGTTGGCAAGTGTGTAACTTCACACAAACACCATCGCTATCAAGCAACTGAAAATCACGACGTTATGGACGAGTGCATGGCGCAATCTCTTTTAAGCACCAAAAAGTTGCAATCTTCCTGTAGGTTAGGAGCATATTTTGAACCACTATCTTTCGAAGAAGGATAAAATGTCATAAAATTTTAAACAGTGTGTCCGCTTATTGGGGAGGGTGAATTTATTTATAATTTTTAAAAAATTTGAGAAAGTCGCACTGATTTTTTTGAAGAATAACAAGCTTTTAACCTTCCCGGGGAGTCTCTGATTTAATTTGGAAAGCGGTGATTTTGATTTTCGAGACGTTTAGTTTGACTTAAAACCGTCAGGCTTTCATAGAACAGTGTTCAATTTGATTTCAACTGCCTGATTCGGGTTGAAAAGTGTCCAGCTTGATTTCAAGTGTCAATTTCGTCTAGAAGAATGCCCGATTTCTCGTCCAATTTTATTTAAAAGGTGTCCAGTCTGACGAGAAATCGCTGTAAATCTCGCCTTAGAGAGTCAGCAGCACTCTCTAAGTGAATAAGTAGTTGGTACAGTCGGTGTTTTGATTGACATGAGTCTCCCTTGCACTAACCTGAGCAAACACTCGCTCTGTAAATGAATTTTACTCTCATGAGTGACGCTATGACACATTCATTCCTCCTGATTTTTTAAAAATCTCTCAATCTATAAACTCTTCAATTTCGATTTTTGCGGAATAATTCACTAAGGGGCGCGTGTGGCGCAGTCGGAGAAGGCATCGACTGTCGCCTGCACCCAATACCAGGTTCCTGGTTTGGATTTCCCGCCCAGGCCAACCAAGCCTTCCAGCCCTCCGGGGTCGATGAATTGGTACCAGACTTCTCTGGGAAGGATAAGGCGTTGACTTGTTCATCGCCTGGCCACCGCAAGTCATTGTATGGCCAAATACGCATTCAAATCGCCTCCACGACATCCCGTAGAAGTAGAATGCGTGGCGCGTCCCAAAAGTGATTGAGTAACGCCGTCCTTTATCCTTTATTCCTTAATTCACTAAGGTGGCCAGCATTATTGCTGCCATTCGAGAAATTAGGAGACAGTCCTCTTTCGAGATAGCGATGACGCAGCCTGTGCTATTCGAATAACACAACTTGCTGAACTGGAGCCTTTGTTGGTAATCAAAGCGCCCTCTGACGCCTTCAAAACCACCGGTGACACAGCTCCTAAGACCGTTAAAAGCAGCCGAGAAGGAGAACGAAGGCCGCCAGTCGCTTCGTATGAAACATTCAGATGTCCCCGAAGAGCGAGCACGGCCATCGCCAAATGCTGCTATTGTCTGTTCCATCGACATCGATAGCAGAACCATTAGCACCAACGTCGGGCGTCGAAACCACTTCCACCCGCTAATCCACCGCGATCAGCGAATTTGCGCTGTGCTCTCTGCCCACGTGGGTCTCCTGCTACTGTGCTCTCAATCCCCGTTTGGGTGAACCTTTCCCTTCTTTCCTTGAGTTCTCGTCTTTTCTTCATTCAAAGCAGTTGTCCGCTTGAAACCCCATACCCCCTCCTCCTGGCCGATCATTGCACTTCGTTTTTTCCGCTTCCTAAAAAGTGGACAGAACAGGTCCTATGAGAGCAGGCATGCGTTCAGTGCACTTCCGTTCGTGGCCAACTCAAGCCCCGCTCTGCGTAGAGCTACAAGTTGGGCACTGTGACTAGGGATTTTTAGCCCTTGAACTCATCAATGACGCAGGTGGTTGAACTTTCCCACGAGTTACTACTTCTCTCTGGCTGGGCGTCTCGTCTGAATTCTTCCTGGTCGTGTTTTGGCGAATCACGCCATAACAATTTCTCGTTTTGTCTACGCCTGGCTGATCATTCGAACTTCACATCACTTTCAAACATCAGATTACAGTTCTCTTCTTGCTCTCTTGCCTTTTTTCCTTCTTCCTGTTCCTGCATTTATTTTTGTTTGCTTTCGTTTTCTTTTCTTTGTTATCTTCTTTTTCAGCAAAATCCATTAGCCTTCGCTTCAAAATTCCTTTATCTATAAATTAAAGGAATTTTGAAGCGCATGCGCACCGAATTAATGTTCACTAACCCCGCAAAAGTTAGTTCAAGAACCGGATTGTTGGATGTACACTATATTTGTGCTCGAGCGAATATATTCGAATAATTTATTCGAATAATTGCTCGAATAGTCGAGTGTTCGATATTCCCAGATTTTCGAGTATTCGTTCGATTTTGAACTCCAAAAAGGAGGCATATTCGAATAATATCCGAAAATCAAATAATTTTGTTCGAATTTCGAATAAACTTTAAATCCTCCTGCATAGGCCCTGATTGGAGCAAACCGTTCGAATATTCGAATAAACGAAAAATGGGGTTCATTCGATTTTCGTTCATTCGAAAAAATGATGAATAAATTTGCTCGAAGGGTTTCGAAATTGAATAAATTTGTTCGAATATTTTCGCCATCGGATTTATTCCTCCATTCATTTGTTCGATAAAATTTCCCAAAAACACAACCATATTGTACACCTAATTTCTCCACCTTGTTCATCGCTTCACCAACAAATCCCACTACTCATCGAAAGAAGATTCAATTATGTTTTCATGCGATCAATACTCTAGCGCCAAGTCGGACTCGAACTCGCATCTCCTGCTGACCGGGCGGGAATGCTTTAAAGCATTGCACCAACGGCGCTGTTTGATGGAACATACACACCTCGTGGGACCCGTCATCGCTTACCCGTAATCGGGCTGACGGGTCTCACGAAGTGTGTATATTGCGTTCGATCAAACTGCGCCGGTGGTGTAATGGTATGCAGCACTCCCGCCCGGTCAGCAGAAGCTGCGGGTTCGATTCCCGACTGACGCTAGAGCTTTGATCGCAAGAAAACATCGTTGTAACAGGTTACATCCTCGGTACCAGCCACTTAAAGCTTTAAGGAACTGAATTGAAGGCAGATTCAATTTCCACATACAGTAGTAAATCGAATTAAGGAGTGTGGTCGCGCAAAAGGAGGAGCTGTAGGCTGTCGAGGGCACTCCCATTCGAAGCATTGGTTCGAATTTCCCGCCCAGGCCAACTAAGCCTTCAATCCTTTCGGACTCGTCGAATTGGCACCAGAGCGATGAGCCACTAACTTGTCCATCAGCTGGCCACCGCAAGTCATTGCATTGGCCTAATACGCATTCAAACTACCCCCGCAGAAATCCGCAAAAGTAGAATGCGTGGTGCATTTCATAGAAAGGGATTGACTAACGTCTTTATCCTACCGCCTCGGCTTCATCAGACTCTGTGAAGCCGAAGAAAATGTGAACCATTCATCCAATGCACATTGTCCAGATGGCTATCGAAAGAATCAACCGCAGACGACCGTTACGATGCACTTCTACAGCACCCTAGTTGTCCTCCAGCATTCATTCGGAAGCTGATATTCATTGGTCGATATTGTTTGCAGAGGCCTGATCACCAACCATCAAATTTGCACGATTTCCATTTCAAATAGTGAAATTATATCAATACTGACTGTCAAATCGATCATTCACTAGTTGTGAGCCCTGTCCATGTGCCTATACTGCATATTCGTTTTATTGCCACTTCAAGCAGTCGCTTCTGAGTGGAAATATACGTATGCCATTTTCACGTCGAATTGGACACCTTTCAAATCAAATTAGACACTCTTCTAAGCCAGTCTTAGACTTTTGAAATCAAAGCGAGCTCTTCCAAATTGAAATAAGCTTCAGGCTGGTTAAACTGTAGGCTCAATAAGATGGTTAGAATAATTTTTTGTTCAAGGAAAATCTGTTAGAAATTTCGGACTTTTAACTTTGACTTTCGAACTTTCTTTGAAGCATTTCGGTTTGCCTGCCCCAGTAAGTGTAGCAGTTTTATGATTTTTAGGGAAAAAATGATAAATTAAAATGTCTTAAAGCACAGCAAAAAAGCAATCATACAGCGCATTAATTTGATTCAATTAATTTTATTCATTCATTTTATGAATTGAACTGAATATAGCGCATTAAAAGCTCAGATCGCGCCATGCGCTGAAAAAGTTCGCCGCAACTTTTATCTGATTGATAGTGTAGATACACTTGCATGAACCATCAAAATGAGGAGATGTGCGTTCCTTACAGTTTTTTTGTTATATCGTAAACACGTGCTAAACTCCATGCAAACAGAAATTCTGCTTGCTATCAATCGAATAAAAAACGCGACGTCTTGGACGAGAGCATGGAACAATCTTTTTTGTTACTAAAAATGACCGCTTTCTTGCTCTTTCAAACAAGTTTCAAACTATTTTTTTTTTCTCAAAAACAAGAATTTTTTAAAATTTCAAACAATGTGTTCACTTATTGGGTAAGTGAAATAAAACGTCAAAGAAAGTTGTACCAAAAAAATTTTTGACCAAAATGTATTCTGACCGCGCAGTCTCTCCTTTTTCACTAGAAAATGACGGCCTTCCCGCTCTTTAAAACGAGATTTAACCCATACATTACTTTTGCTCAACTAATGAGAATTTTATAAAATTGATTTGAAAAGTGTTCAATTTTACGTGAAAAGTTCCCAATTCGAGTTGAAAATTGTATATATTACAAGAGATCGCACTCATCCACCACGTCGAGAATTTTATTTAATTGATGGTGTAAATTCCTCTTGAAGCTGTGAAGTGCACATATCTCTGTTTTCCACAGTTGTCTCCGTTGTGCCGTAGAGTGCCTTTGAACCGTCTTTAAGACAAGTTTTAAAACATTATTTTTCCTCAAAAAATAGAAATTTTATAAAATTTTAAACAATGTGTTCACTTATTGGGTAGATGAACCAAAACTTCAAAGAAAGTCATACTAGATTTCCCCTTGAACAAACAACTATTCTAGTCTTTTTGGAGAGTCTTAATGAAGAATAAGTTCATTTCGACTTGGAAGAGTTCGCTTTGACTTAAAAAGTCTAAGGTTACCATCGAAGAATGTCCAATTTGAATCAAAAAGTGCCCAGTTCGACGTGAAAATTGTTTGTTCGCGGCCGTAATGAACATTCATTTCTAGAGACTGCTTTGATCCCTTAAAATTACAGAAAAAACACACATGTCGCGAATATGGACAGCATTGGGTGGTAGGAGCGCGCCAGCCAACCAGCTCAAATTAAATTCGCATGCCATTCAAGAAAGGCTTCAGGGTCAGCAGTCTAATTGGTTGCAATGTGTTCGTACGGTGATACGCTTGGTTATGATTGGCTGACGCGCCGCCACCTCCCAATGCTGCCCATCTTCGCGACATGATCCGAAAAACTGTGTACCGGAATTAATAATCTGAACTGAACCTAAAAATTGGGTAGCCATTTTGTTCCTCGTTCAAACATAAGTTTCTCGTGTGAGACTTCTAAATTTTGTGGCAATAGGAACGCGTTGATAACGCTACGGTTGGTCAAAAATTCGCGCATCCACCATAGCCTGCATCCAGAGGCAAGATTCATCAACCGTTTATCGACCTCTAACGGTGAAAATACCGCCAAACTTGATGCTTGTAAATATCATATCAGGTGGTTTGGCGGTATTTTAGCCGTTAGAGGGCGGTAAGCGGTTTATGAATCTGGCCCCAGGTGTCGAAGATACGATTCACTGGAAAGACGAGCTGCAAGGGAGGTGCACGTGTCCAAGTGCTACGAAAGGCACCTTTCCCACCGCTCTCCTAGCATAGGTGTTTACAAGGAATAACAACGTCTTAACGTCCTCATGTGGTATAAGAAAACTGTTATCAGCGGTGGTAAACAGCAGCATAAAAGTCGAATTCCCACAAAAGAGTCGACAAAGTTCTGTCTGCGTTCGTCAACCAACGTTGTGTCACCACAATCCTGAGTGCTTCTAGAAAGCAACAACAAAGCCATCATTCCTTGTGTTTTCCCTTCTCAGTAGGGTCACTCCTCGACACAACTCACAGTCCTGGAGGTTTCACTCTCAAAAGTCCGCTAGTAGTAGATTGACTAACGGCCACTAGCGGCTTATGGTAGTCGCTCTCCCGCTTTGTCCACGTTATCTGAACTCCAGCTGGCGGTGGCCATATGCCTCGCCGCTTTTTTAGATTACGTTTTTCGGCCCTTTGTGAAAAATTAAGCTCCCATTGAATGGCTTCTTATCGCTTCATCACGCAAGGCCTAGTGGACTTCAGGCGTGGCGTGTCAGCAGTTCTTACTTTATCTGGTTATTCATTAAGGCTCTTGCCCAACAAAAAAAACAGAGACACCCTTGAAAGTTGAATTCGATTGTTGTCTGAAGTGCTTATTTCGATGTTTTCACCTTCTCTAGAGCTGAAAGACTCGAAAAGCTATCTTATTTATTCAACACGACGCAGTTTTTGCAGTCTCTTAGCCTTTTGGAAGGTTTCCCGTAAAAGAAAATGGCATTTGGAATAGTAGTTTCTCAAGTGGCTTTGATCTCTCCTGGCTCTGAAAAAGGCGATGGATTCCAAACGTAGGCCGAAATAAACATCTGTAGCAACATTGACCGCGGCGGTCTAATCATCAGACAACAATCAAATTCGACGTCAAACGATGCCGAGGTTCTTCGAGAGTCGTCGTGAAACATTCCCTTCATTTTTTTAAGAAACTCGACAGTTTCGTTCTTGAATTAACGTCTTTTTTAATCCTCCCAGAAAAACAGTGAGCCATTCGAAATTTTTACTCCACTTAATGGTGCAACGTTACTCAAAGCTGCCAGGTTCGACCCTCGATGAATCTCGGCATTGATCGTTGTCCAATTGTTTGGTGTGGTGTTGAACTCGAAACCGAGACAGTACACGCTTTATTGTTACTCAAAGCGTCCCAAAAACAACCGCGCCTTTTGAATCCTTATAAAACTCTTACTTCAATCCATCTACTATTATGTTCCACAGCTCACTGTAAAAGAAAAATGTGACCGCACTGCAGATATTAAGATCGCGCAGTTCTAAGCAACGGGCCTAAAAAGCCTTCAGAATTTCAGTCTCGAATTTCAGTTTAAGGAAATACGCAACCATGATCACTCAACGATTGGCCAATTATCCGCACATCCCCATGACTATATCTTCGGCGGAATCCGACTTATGGTAATCGTCGATTGATTCGCCGACAAGGGCGTAATCCATGGGTTCCAGTTGTTATAAAATTTTGGCGACTTTTTTGGGACAACACGCACACCTTTTCGCTGTAAAGTAACTACGAATTCTAGGACTTTAAAATATTTAAGATCAAGAATTACTTTGAGTTTACTTTAAAGTGCCAGAACATAACAAATTTTGAGAATATTATTAGGTTGTCCTATGAGTCTTCGCCGTTTTTTTCAACGATTCACTGCAGATTTCGCCGGCGGTCTCCTGCAAAGCGCTGCATAGCTTTCGAAAGAGAATGATTTGCTCTATCAGAGCATGTATTGCATTTCTTTTTTCATCATGAACTTTGTCAATTTTAAGGTCGTTGAAGCGAAAAGTGAAAAAGTGAAAAAGTAGCCATTTGCGCACTTGTTCTCTCCGCTTAGGTTTGTAATTTTTTGCGCAGTTTTTTTTTAGCATTTGGAAGACAATGTTCTGTACTACAAGAATATGTGTTGGTCCTATTTTCTCACTTGTCCTTTATTGATTTTTAGGTCATCAAATTGGGACGTCCGAAGGAGAAGTGTTATTTTTGCCGACAGCTCTTGCTCTGTGTTTGGACTTTTTTACTCGGCGTTATATGTCATTCGAAAGAGAATGTCTTGCTCTATAAGAATATGTGTCGCGTTTATTAATTTCTATTGAATATCAACAGAATGCCAAAAAGAGAAAAATCGTCTTCACCAACAACTCTTTCTCCTTCTTCAGTTGTTGATACTCGACAGAAATCAGCGTGAGCCAATAAACGCGACACAAATTCTTATTGAGCAGGACGTCCTCTTCCAAACGACATATAACACCAAGCAAAAAAGTCCAACCACAGAACCGGAGTTTTGGTAAAAATTCGGACGGAAGAGTCGGAATTCCCAATTTGATGGCCTAAAAATCAATAAAGGGCAAGTGAGAAAATAGGACCAACACGTATTCTTGTAGTACAGAACATTGTCTTCCAAACGCTATAAAAACCTGTGCAAAAAATTACAAACCTAAGCGGAGAGAACAAGTGCGCAGGTGGCTACTTTTTCACTTTTTCACTTTTCACTTCAACGACCTAAAAACTGACAAAATTCATGATGAGGAAAGAAATGCAATACATGATCTGATAGAGCAAATCATTCTCTTTCGAAAGCTGTGCAGCGCTATGCAAGAGACCGCCGGCGAAATCTGCAGTGGATCGTTGAAAAAAAAAGGCGGGGACTTATGGGACAACCTAATACAAAAAGAGATCACACCATGCACTCGTCTAGGACGTCGCTGTTTATCGACAGCACCTCAGAAAAACAGCATTTATACTGACGACTGACTTATTGGCTGACGCTTCGGCAAATTCGCGCTCTTCTTCGGAGTCTCAAACATGGGTAATTAAACCAACTAAGCAAGTCATTTTTCGAACTTGAACGAATAAGATTTTTTGTAAAAAATCAAACACCTATTCACTTTCTTTAGAACAGGCGAAAAAATTGCAATGAAAGGGTATTTGTCGCGAAGATGGGCAGCATTGGGAGATGGGAATGCCTCATCCAATCAGACCGCATTGAATGGGCGTGCCATTCAAACAGGACGTGTACAGTCGGAACCCTGATCGGCTGGCATGCGTTCGGTATGTGCTCTGATTGGTTATTATTGGCTCTCCCACCTATCAATGCTGCTCATATTCGCGACATGTTCCGCTTGAACTCTGTCTGGTCCCTTTTCTCTTGAGTATGGCACGGCGTATTGACATAAACAAATAAATAAATAAAACACCTAAATTCCTAAACAGTCTTCAGGCTTCTGGAAATAAGGACGAACAGGTGGAAGCGTCAGGTCGTTCAACATTGGAATAAAGGATAAAGGACGGCGTTTCTCAACCCCTTTTAGAACGACCACACATTCTACTTCTCGGGATGTAGTGGAAGAGATTTGAATGCGTACTTGGTCACACGTGGCTTGCGGTGGCCAGAAAATGGACATGTCAGTGGACTGTTCTTCGCTACATGTACCGACTCTTGTTTCGATTTTTAAGGTTCTCAGTTCGACTTCATAAGTGACAAGTTTGCTTTGAAACGAGAGTCCGGTATCACGTCCACGTCCCCGCCATGGGGAAGCTTCACAAGGCCTCTCACTAGTCTAGTCATTCGCAGCCTGTTTTTGAAGCTGAAGCAACATCCAGAAGAAAAAAGAAGAGCTCAATGCCCTTCTGTGAACAATGTCTGCGATCCGGCTTCTCTAGACAGCGGAAAAAATGGAAGGAGACCAGTTTCTCCTTCCTAGGCCCAAATGCCACCACACGCTCCTTTCAAACTTTCGTTTTATCAGCGGGGATTAACTGACCGAAAACCTCTCTCTTATCTACGACGGCACTTTTTTTCTGAACACTTCAGTGGACGTCGTCTGATAGTCAGGGCGAAGGTAGCACATGTTCTCTGTTGTTTTCGCTATCGCTCGCTACTTATGCTTCTGATTACGTTCCGACGGCAGGGCTCGGTGCGGTGATCGTTGCCACACCCTACCGAGAGCCAGTCCAACTTTCGAAGCGCCGATTGCAGTCATCGGATCCGATTCCGACATTTGCCGTCCAACTTGGAGCATTTTCAGGCAATAATGGGACATTGCGTGTTGGCCGACGCGTTGCTGATGAGCCTGTTGTTCGCAGGCTTACGCGCTCTGCCGTCCCCTGCCCATGACCGGAGTCATGGGTCTACTCGAAGTGCAGATAGTCTACTCGAACTGGACCGAGATGAGAATGTGAGTTCAGCGATCGCGGATTCTTTTTAAAACCGGCACATTGCATCCTTTACGCTCGACGAACGCGACGAAGTACATTCCACTTTTATGTCGATCAGGGATCGGATTCGTCAACGACTTACATACCCTTAACAGAGAATTCACAGCGGAAAACTCAGATAACGCAGCTTATCGAGCGATATGGTGAGCGAAAAGCCGCGTCATCTGAGTTTTCCGCTGTGAATTCTCTGTTAAAGTTATGTAAGTCGTTGATGAATCCGACCCCTGGATACTTTTCAAATCAAATAGGACCCTCTTCTAAGCAACCGGAAACCCCACAAAAGGACCCGTCTGCAGCGTTCCGTGGGCTACATCTAACCAGGAAACTATCTCAACGGTAGGTCGGAATGGCCCAAGTGTTGTATATGGGCAGAATCGCCTCTCTCTGGGAAACAACAAAATACAAATATCTCGACCCCAATACAACTCTGCGCAGAGTTAGGGGAAACAGAAGTTGGACCTTTGGCGGTGTTAGTCCTATGCCTGCACGAGGAAGGCGAGCTCAAGTTGGCTGGAAACAGCGATTGTGGGAATTACAGCGCCCCTCTACCTACTGCGCCACCATCGCTCGCTCGTCATCGCTGTTTCCAGCCAACTTGAGCCCGCCCTTCGCCTGCAGTCATAGGGCTAACGCCGCCAACGGCCCAACTTCTGTCGTCCCTAACTCTGCGCAGAGTTGTATTGGGGTCGAGATACTTGCATTTTGTTGTTTCCCAGAGAGAGGCGATTGTGCCCATATACAACACTTCGGCCGTTCCGACCTACCGTTGAGATAGTTTCCTGGTAAGTCCAGTCCCTTTTCAGCCACAAGCATACTTTTATGCTTCAAAATCACTTCTGTACTTTCAGCTCGTGTCCCTTCAACTCGCTGCACCACCAAGAATCATCGCCCACCTGCCCACTGTTGGACAGAAGGACAAAGTGGAGGTCTGCGACGAGTTCAACGCTCCCGGACGCTACATGATCTACTGCAGCGGGAAGTTGCTGCAGGCCGTGATGGCTGTGAGGCTCTACAACGACTCGAAGACGTTCGTCGACAAGCCGATAAAGGAGGGCCGTGTCGGCAGTCAGATTCTGAGCGACTTCGAGAAGAAATTCCCACAACCCGTCCATCAAATACCACGAGCCGACGTGAAGAAGTTTGTCGACGAAAACTTTGACGAGGAAGGATATGAGTTACAGAGGTAACGATTGTCATTCATGGTAGCTGAAGGCCCGAGTCTCTCGGCATTGAGCGATGTCGACTTGTTCACTGGAGTGCTGACGTCAGATTCGAAATAGTTGGTAACTGACTTTTCATTGGGTATTCTTCAGAGTTTCAAACCAGGGTTTAATTACCCAAGTTTGAGGCCGTAAAGAAGGCGAACTCGCGCAGAACTGTCGACCAATAACGGTTACCAACAATCCCGTGTTTGACCAGGAAAAGATCCCAGGTGTATGCCTGATCGGGGAAAATGAACAACCGCTGCAAGAATCTTCACTCTTCAAATAATAGAGAAATAGTTCACTTTTTGCAAAGTTCTTGAACCTCCCGAGTTAAGACGGCAGAAAGCTTACTATGGAATCGCACACTCTCGCAACACAATAGTTTCCAAACATCGAGTATGCAAAAAAAAAGCAAAATACTGCTTCTTACTCTCGGGTCAGTTGCTTTTTCCTTGCCTTGCAGTATTTTTGCATTTTCCCTGCATATTCGATGTTTGGAACAGGGGGGGGGGCACGTTTAACAGTTTACGATTTAAAGAATTTAACGAATTAACGGCATTTTCCGTTAAATTCCAGTTTAACGACTTAACTGAAATTTTTAGAAACTTAGTGGAATTTTTAACGGACCTTTTTTCTCAATAAATTTATCACTTTTCCCTCCGTCTTCACTAATACTGCAGGCCTCATCCTCCCAACAGAACTATTCCTGAAAAACCATTGAAATCGGCAAGAATATTTGGACGGTTTTATGCTATTCTCACACCTTCTATAGCGCATTTGAATTTTTAGAAATAATGCAATTGGAGCTAGAAAAGTTCTTCATCGAGCTTCCAAGCACGTCAACAAATCCACAGAGTTGGTGGTCTGACCTCCTCGTAAGATATGCTTATCCTCACTTGACCCTGTTTATCCCAGAATACCTTGCTCGCCACCTAAATCAGTCGAAAAGGAGAGAATGTTTTCAGTCGGTGGGCGTACTTTAAATGATTTGAGAAAAACGCTGGTGAAGGGATAAAGAACGCCGTCACCCAATCCCTTTTGGGATGCGCCACGCATTCTTCTTCTACGGGATGTCCGTGAATGCGTAATTCGCCATGCAGTAAATCACCTGTGATGGTCAGCCGATGAAGAAGTCAGCGCTGTATCCTTCCCAGACAAGTCTGTCACCAATTCGCCGAGCGAAAATTCACCGAGGGGTGGAAGGCTTGGTTGGTCTGTGCGGGAAATCCGAACCAGGAACCCGGTATAGGATACGCATGCAAAAGCCGGCACCCCCTCCGACTGCGCTACACGCGCCCTATCAACAAAAATTTGGAAAGCTACTTTCCTGAACGTTAACACGTCAACGACCGTGTCACACCCTTTCGACAGTGTGGGACCGTGTGACACGACGTCGTGTCAGAGTTCCGACGATGTATTAGGTTGTAACGAATTAAATGGCACTGGCTCGCGCCATTTTTGGCGCGTCTTTACGCGTTTGATCAAGAACAAACCGTAACATGTGGCATATCATTTAGAAGCGCAAACTTTGCTCTACCGGAGAGTACCAAATTTTCTATGTAAAAGTGGGAAAACTTTAGAGTTTTATTGACTTTTTTGCAGATGGACAAAAGGGTAATCCGAGGCATCTACTTGTATGAATTCAAGCTGGGCACTACAGCTAAGGAGGCGGACGAGAAGATCAACGCCGCATTCGGTCAAGGATGTTCCACAATTCGGACTTCGGAATTCGTTGGTATCAGAAGTTCCGGAATGGAGATGAGAGCTTGGAAGAGCATGAAGGTCGTGGGAGGCATAGTGATGTTGATGAGGACAAGCTGAGAGATGTGGTAGAGGAGGATCCACACAAAGGTACCAGGGAGATAGCGAAGGTTCTTGGCGTCAGTCGCAACACAGCTGCCCGGCATCTGAAGGAAATCGGAAAGACCAAAAAGCTGGAAAGATGGGTGCCTCACGAGCTGTCTGAGGAGCGAAGAAACCGACGATATGAGATCTCGTCCGCACTGCTTCTACGGAACGAAACGGACCCATTCCTTGATCGCATCGTAACCTGTGACGAGAAATGGATAATGTACGACAACAGGCGACGATCGGCACAGTGGGTGGACAGCGACGAGAGCCCCAAGGTTTTTGCGAAGCCGGAATTGCACCAAAAGAAAGTAATGGTGACAGTATGGTGGTGTTCGCTGGGAATTATTCACCACAGCTTCCTCACTCCCGGTGAATCCATCACGGCAGAGAAGTACTGCATTGAAATTGAAGAAATGATGAAAAAGTTGAAGGATATCCGGCCGGCCTTGGTAAACCGAAGGCGAGTTCTCCTTCTGCACGACAATGCTCGCCCCATGTAGCACGAATGACGTTGCAGAAATTGGATGAGCTGAGCATTGAAACCCTACCACATCCTCCGTTTTCTCCGACCTCTCCCCAACAGACTACCATTTCTTCAAGCATCTTGGCGACTTCTTGGTAGGGAAAATATTCAAATACCAACAGGATGCCGAAAGTGCCTTCGAAGATTTCGTCAATTCCAGAACTTCTGATTTTTATGCTACTGGGATAAAAAAGCTTGCGTCACGTTGGCAAAGATGAGCAGAATCAGAGGGTTTTTATTTCGATTAATAAACTTGCCTACAAGCCGAGATATTAACTGTTTAAATTTACAGTGGTTCAGTGCCATTTATTTCGTTACAACCTAATAAAAAAAATCGATTGGTCCCACCCACCTCTCATTCCCTGAACTTTAGTTGTTGATCTGTTGAAGTTGGATGGAACATATAACATTTTCCGTGAATTTTTTTCATTTGAAATAATAGTTTGCAGTCAATTGTATTTTTAAAGAAATTTAACGATTTACTTGAAATTCAACGAAAAATTTCCGTTAAAAAATTTCGTTAAAATAATTTAACACACAGAATTTTGTGTGCACCCCTGGTTTGGTAGGTGTTGCCTTGCACGAGTGTGCGATTCCATTGTAAACTATCGGCACCGCTAACTCGGAAAATCAAGGACTGCAAAAATGGAAAGCACTCCTCTACCATATGAAGGGAGAAGATTCTCGCAGTAATATCTGTTTTCGCCGTTCAGACGTATGCCGGACACAATTCCCTAGTGGGCTCAACATTTCAGTGAACAATTTTATCGTTGGCTTTCGAAAACCAATCAACTTTTCATTATAATTCTTCTCTTTCAGCTGCAAACTCGCCGACTGGGTACAATATCCGCCGAAATTCAAGAGCATCGTGGACAACAATATGCGGATGTTCGCACTGAAGCTGAACGTTATCTGGAAGGAACTGTGTCGCGAGGTGAAACCCGAGGTGAAGGATTCACCGGAACGTTTCTCGCTTCTCCACGTGCCGTATCCGTTCGTCGTTCCCGGCGGACGATTTCGTGAATTCTACTATTGGGACGCTTACTGGATCGTGAAGGGACTCATCGCTTCCAATCTGACGGATACAGCAAAGAGTATGATCCTTAACTTCGCGCACATCATCGACACCTACGGTTTCATACCAAATGGCGGCCGAGTCTATTACCTCAGACGATCACAGCCGCCTTTGTTCTCGCCGATGGTTTACGAGTACTATCAGGCAACCAGAGACAAGGACCTCGTTCGCGAAATGCTGCCCATCATGGAGAAGGAGCAGGCTTTTTGGAATCGGAATCGTTCGTTAAATATTCAGCTGGACGGAGAAAACATCACGGTGTACCAGTACCGCACTCCTTCCACAGTTCCTAGGTAGGTTTCCTTGGGTCAGAAGCGGAGTTAGACACAGGAGATTCTCACCAGGGAACGCCTTCGGCTTCCCTTGGAAGTTTAGGCAGGGACTATGCCATGTGAAACATCTTGAAACGCTGATTACAAATATGTTGACCAAATTTGCTACATGGATCTCCTAAGCGAGTACTGGCCGGTGAAAGCTAGCATTGTCAACATCACAAATATCGCGCGCTGATGAAGCGTTGTCCAATCAGCGCAGCTTCTGCCAGTAGCGGAGGCGGCGCAGTGGTAGTGTTCTCGCATTGCAGGAAGCTGGTCACGTGTTCGGAGCCCATCAATGGTGGTGTTTTTGCGTTTTGTGATTTCTCATCACTGACACCCTTTATCCCCATTTCCAACACAATTTTGAACAAACGCCTGGTAATCATTATTCTATACCTTTTTCGAGCTCTTTGAAAGCGGAACGATAACAAATTTTTTTAATTTTCACGTGAGATAAGTTAAAATCAAATGCCAGATCTACTAATCAACGTCCTAAATAACCCCGTGCACAAAGTTTGGGTGAAGTTGGTGCTTAACACCTCACCACCCTCATTTTTATCTTCGTTAACCTGCCAAAAGAAGGCGGAAATTCGGAAATCAGGGTCAGATCCGTGATGGTTCATGAAGACATAAGTGAGGGTAATGAAGTGGTAAACATCAATTTCGCCTAAACTCTGTGCATGGGGTTGTTTGGGGTGCAGATCACGACTCTAGCATCCGATTCTGACTTATTTCACGTGAAACTCAAAATTTCTTATCATTCCAATTTCAAAAAACTCGAGAAAGGTATATGATAGTTGCTACCAAGCGTCTGTTCAAAAATGTGTTGGAAATGAGGACAAAAGGTGTCACTAGTGATAAATTACAAAATGCAAGAGCACCAGCATCGGTGGGTACCGAACCTCTGACCACCTTCCTGCAAAGCGAGAACACTACCACTGCGCCATTTTCGCTACTGGCAGAAGCTGCGCTGATTGGGCAACGCTTCATCAGCGCACGCGATATGCAGTTGACAATGCTAACTTTCACCGGCCGGTACTCGCTTAGGAGATCCATGTAGCAAATTTGGTCTACATATTTGTAATCAGCGTTTCAAGCCCTTTCACATGGCATAGGTCCCTGCCTAAGTTTCATAGAAAGCCGAAGGCATTCCCTCGTCGGTCTTCCGAAGCCTCTGGAATGCCTAATTGCGAAGGATTTCAGGCCAGAGTCCTATCGCGAGGACACTTTTCACGCTGAGAGGCTTCTCGACACGAACCGAAAACGCCAGTTCTACCAGGACATCGCCAGTGCGGCCGAGTCCGGCTGGGATTTCTCCACACGGTGGTTCGCCGACAACAAATCACTCACCTCTATCGAGACTACTAACATACTACCTGTTGATCTCAACGCTTTCATCTGCTACAATATGCACATCATAGGCAACCTGCATGGCGAAGTCGGTGAGTGCTTCAACGTCCTAGTCACAACCAGGAGCCAGATTCATCAACCGCTTACCGGCCCGCAACGGTGAAAAGTACCGAAAAACTCCCTGAAATGAGATTCATCCGGGTTTGGGATGACATCCATCACGCTTGGCGGTATTTTTCACCGTTACCTGCCTGCAAGCGGTTGATGAATTTGGACCCAGAGTGCCCTTAGTGCAAGGTGAATCTTCGAGAAATTCAGGGAACCAGCACAAGAGCTCCGCATGGCTGATGGACTACATCAAGTTTCGCGAGAATTTCGGGAAGGTCTTCTGGGTGCAGAAGGCCAAAGGCTGGTACGACTACAACCTTCGCACTCAGCGACACAATACTGACTTCTACGCATCGATGGCTGTGCCGCTCTTCACACAGTGCTACGAGCCGTTGAGTATTGCGAAAAGTGACGACTTGTACTCCAAAATGGAAGAAATGGGAGTGTTCAGCTACAAGGGAGGAATACCCACCAGGTGAGAAGACATAGAACAAGGCTTCGCCCACTGTTTTCGCCAAAAAAGTTGAAAGAATGCAGAATGGGGTTTCAATGATATTATTATGGTAATAAAGAGGGCAAGAAGGCAGTGAGGAACAATATCGGCCGCATCTTCTGATCTTTGAGCGAAAGAAAAAACGCGAAAAATCGCCTTTCCTGCCATTGGGCCGGATTCATCAACGACTTACAGCAATTTAACAGAGAAAATTACCCCGAAATCCCTGATAGCGCGGCTTATCAAGCCATATGGTGAGCGATAAGCCGCGTTATCAGAGTTTCCCGCTGTGAATTCTCTGTTAAACTTATGTAAGTCGTTGATGAATCCGACCCACTTTTTAATAGCGCGCTTCAAACTGCGGAAAAAAGAAAAATAAATCCAATATTTAGAATCAGCATTAAATGATCTACCCGAATGAAGAGAAAACGCCCAGCAAATATTTAAAATGTTGACTCGATGAGCTAGGTGGTGGCTTCTGAACATTGCTGCCTAATATTTTTCTGGATTTGACTGTGAAATACTTTGAAAAGAGAGTATCCGTCGAAACTACAGTAAGATATGGGAATAAGTTTTGCAAATATCCCACCATGGGCCAGATTCATCAACCGCTTACCGGCCGGCAATGGTGAAAGGTATCGCCAAACCTGATGCTGACGAATCTCATATCAGTGGGTTTGGCAGTACCTTTCACCTCTACCGGCCGGTGAGCAGCGGTTGATGAATCTGACCCCAGTTGAATATACAGGATGTCTCAAGAAAATGTATACACTGTTTGAATGATGATAACCTTGCTTACAGTGAAGTACTAAAGAAGTTAAGCGCTCATATGAAAGCTTAAGAAAATAGAAATTTTCTGAGAGGTACGGAATGCGCCATGCACTCGTCTGAAATGTTGCGTTTTACACTCGATGGATTGTGTTTCGCTTGAATACTTGTTACGATTTCTTCACAAAGTAGCCGTAACGGTTTACTTGTGCTTCTTTTAGGGTTTAAAACATAAAAACACATTATGTCTTGCGAAAAGTGCATGGTATCTTAAAAATCACAGGTAGTATTTGAAATTTTCTGACATTGCTGCTGGTGAAGCTTTTGAAGACGTTTGAGATTCATAAGAAGTCTCATGGTAACGAGACTTCTGTGGCATGTAGAGAGTCAAGATTGCGTCATGTCCCGGCCCGAAACCTTGAATTTCCGACTCGATTGATTGTGTATGGGTTGAATGCTTGTTGTAATCTTGTTAATACTTGGTCAGATTAACCTGTGCTGTGCGTTTTCTATCGCTCAAAACTTGGCCTTGACGTAAAAGACGCTTCACATGCGAGTACGATTTAAATGTGAGCAGGAGCCTCATTTTCAGAGACGGATTCTGTGGAGTGATGAAGGCATATTCAAGCTGAAAAAGAGGTTAATCGGCATAATTACAGCTACTGGGCGAAGGAAAACGTTAAAATAAGCACAGCACAGGTTAATCTGGACAAGTAGGAACAAGATTGTAACAAACATTCAGACCATGCATAATCAATCGAGTCGGAAATTCAAGGTTTCGGGCCGGGACATGGCGCAATACAAATCAATCGATAGGTCCACTTTGTGAAGAAATTATAACAAGTATTCAAGTGAAACACAATCAATCGAGTGTAAAACGCTATGTTTCAGACGAGTGCATGGCGCATTCTTCACGCCTCAGAAAATTTCTATTTTCTTAAGCTTTCATATGAACGACTAACTTCTTTAGTGCCTCTACTGTGAGCAAAGTTATCACCTTTCAAATGGTGTATACATTTTTTGAGACACCTGTATTTCTAATCCAGGTTTGATCCTAAATATATATTTTAGAAGGTATTTTATGGTATTCTTGCCCTAAATCCTCAAAAAAGCAACGATTCCTTTCAGTCTAATCCAAGGCGATCAGCAGTGGGACTTCCCGAACGGATGGAGCCCGTTGAATCACATGATCGTCGAAGGACTTCGGAAATCCGATGATCCTCGGTAAGCCGTTCTTCTTCTAACTCAGACACTGAGAGAGGTCACCTGCAGGTGAAAAATGGGTGAACTAGCATTGCACCTATAGATGACCTGCCCCATCGCGAAAGCTTGACTCAATCGATTGCACGGAGGGGGGGGGGCGTGTGAACCTGTAGTTCACCTACATATCGCGTTGCCTATCACACGAGAAGCGAAATGACCTCTAGTAGACCGCTCACTGAAACTCCGCCCCAAAATAGCCCCCACAGTCACCTGTGACGTCAAAATACGTCATTTTCACCTGCAGGTGACCTCTCCCAGTGTCTGAGAACCGTCGAATACTAGCCGTCCGCTGATGAAACTCCATGCTCCGACTTCCAGAATGCAACAGAAGGCCTTCGTCCTCGCTCAGAAGTGGCTCCTCGGCAACCTCCACGTATTCGAGAACGATCAGGCCATGTGGGAGAAGTACGACGTCGTTTCCTCAGAACCAAGGCTCGGAAGCGGTGGAGAATATGACGTTCAGGTGAGCGCTTGCAAGTTGTTGATAAGGCTAGTAAGGATAGATCTGCATCATTACATTGACCTGAAGGACCTTATCCAGCAGGGGCCGGAATCACCAAAGTTACTGCAGTAACTTTAACGGAGAATTGTAAGCGAAAGCTCAGATAACGCGACCTATCAAGCGATATGGTGGGCGATAAGCCGCGTTATCTGAGCTTTCGCTTATAATTCTCCGTTAAAGTTACTGCAGTAACTTTGATGAATCCGGTCCCAGGTGTAACTAACGTGTTGGAAAAGAAGCTAAGTCCCTGTCGTTTTTTTTTTTACATTTCATTCTAATTGTAAGCTTTTCCATACTGTTATTTGCCATTCGAAAGAAAATAATCTTCTCTATCAGAACGTCTATTTCGCTTTTTTCCCAATTCGATTTATGTCAATTTTTCGATCATTAAAGTGGAATTTCGAAAAAGGAACCTGACCTTCGTTCGACGAAATTCAGCATGACTTCCTTTGAAATTTTTTTTAATTCGCCTGTCACAAAAGAGATACATGCTTTTTAGAAATTTTATGAACATTTTATTTTCTTAAGAAAAAATAGTGGTTTAGAGCCCATACTACAGGGTGCGCCAAAATTATGGCGACAAGGTTTTTAATTCGCCGAAAGAGAAAATGCGGTACTTTCGAAAAACCAACAATGAGATAATGTTTATCAGTCTATTGTAAACTATACGCAACATTGAGATTCGAAGATATCTCCATCGGCGTCGATGCAGACTTTGAGGCGCTTCGGGAAGGCATCCGCGGCGGCACGCAAGTAAGGCGCGTTGAGCTCATCCCAGGCCTTCCTTCAAAGGATCCACTGGGCGGTAAGGTTTTCCGCAGGCTTTGGCTTCTAGAGCTGGCCAGACCGTGTAATCCATCGGATTCAAATCCGGAGAGTTGGCTGGCCACTCGTGAAAGCTGATGAATGGCGGAAAGTTGCCTCTGCACCAGTCTTGCAGCATTCTTGCTCTGTGAGCTGGAACTCCTTCCTGTTTGAAGGTCCAGGGGTGCACATGGGTCTTCTTGTAGGCCTCAAGTCCCAGTTTACGGAAGATTCTTCTCAACGACGTCTCCATGATGTCCATTTTCCCGACAATCGGCGAACCGAGCGCGCCGGCTTCCTGCGAATTCGTTCACGTACCCTCCTAATGTTGTCCGTAGTTGCAACAGATAAGTGTCTTTCCCGTCCAGATCTATCATCCTCGGTTCCCAGGTCTTCTTACCGTCTGATGGGCCTATTCATAATACTCTGATGAACTCTAAGACGGTGGTGAATGTAGCGTGTCGAGAAGCCTTGACGGTAAAGCTCAATGATTTAAGAACGGTGGCACGAACGCTTCACTATCTTGAAAAACGACTTATTTTTATGCTTGACTGAGGTAAGCATAAAGTAGTTGATTCAATAAAAACAATAAGAGCACGAAAAAAAGCAGACGCTCCGAATAAAGGGTCAAATTGTTTGCGCATGTGCTGTCGCCATAATTTTGGCGCACCCTGTAGAGTGCAGAAAGTCAGCAGCTTTTAGGCC
This sequence comes from Heligmosomoides polygyrus bakeri, assembly GCA_947359475.1. Taxonomy (NCBI): domain Eukaryota; kingdom Metazoa; phylum Nematoda; class Chromadorea; order Rhabditida; family Heligmosomidae; genus Heligmosomoides; species Heligmosomoides polygyrus. Next base: position 6,733,275 of record OX375866.1, read on the forward strand.
CCGTTTATACTTCGACGCCGAGCGACGCGACGCCACGTATTGTGGCCACATTGATCGGGCGACGCAATCGATCAATTTGGCCACTATAGATGCCGTCGCGTCGCTCGGCGTCGGAAGTATAAACAGGGCCTTAGAACATAAAATAAGGGGTCGCACCATGCACTCGTCTAGCTCGCCACGAGTTTCATTTGATTGATAGTATAAATGCTGCTTACTTGAAACAGCAAAGTGAAGGAATGTGTGCTTCTTATAAATGTTTTTGCTGTACCGTTGGTAAGTGCGTAACTCCACTCGAACAAAATTTTTGCTGTCAATCCAAGGAAAGTCGCGCGACATACTGGACGAGTGTATGGCGCCATTTTTCTTTTAACGCTTAAAATTCCCGCCTTTTCGCGCTTTAAAATAAACTTCAAGGTCCATCATTTTTGGCTTGAAGAATAAAAATTTTATAAAATTTCAAACAATGTACGCGGCAGGCAATTTTTAAAAAATCGAGTAAATCCATACCAAATTTCCTCTGTGCAGGTTTCTAAGAGGGTTATTCTAACCCTCTTAGAAAGCATCAATCAATCGCCATCAATCAATCCAATGAAAAATTTAAACGGCGCAGTCTCCTTTGAGTGCTAAAAATCACGTTCTCTTGCACTTTAAATTAAACGGATCTATCCTAGTCGGAAGGGGACAACCGTAAAGTGTCATTTTCGTATGTCATTCTATGCCACACAACGATATTCCTTGAATTTAAATGAAAGCCCCTACACCATAGGAGAGCAGCTGAAGCTCTCGTAGAAACTCGAGCATAGGATTGGAGAGGCAAACCACTATATGCCCCCTCGGATCTATCCTAGTCCGGGGGGGGGCACATAACTACAAAGTATTATATGTAACAAATCCACTTGAAACTTACCGAGCGGCTCCGACAGAGCAACATGGGACTAAACAAGAAAAGTCACAAAGAAAAAAAAAACGAAAAAAATACATTTGTTGCGGTTGTAAGCAGACAAAGTTGTGTGCCACCATGTTAGATCCTGGATATAACATGTCAGGCCGCGGTCAGCACGCGGCGTCGGCTTCATGCGCCCTCCTCACCATGTTAGATCCTGGTTATAACATGTCAGCCGGCGGTCAGCACGCGGCATGCCTCCATTCCGTCGCTCTTTGCCCGCCGAGTCGAATGTAAAACCGCGGCGATTTTTTAATTTTTGATTATTTTTCGTTTTTTGGGTTCTTTTGAGTTTCATCTTGTTCCCCAGGAGCCGCTCGGTAAGTCTCAATTCATTTTGTTACCTACTTTTTAATTATGTGGCCCCCCGCCCCGGACTAGGATAGATCCGCCCCCTCCAACCAGGATAGATCCAAATAAACCATATATCAAACTAGCGGGTTCATTTATTGGGGCAAGTGAATTAAAAATTTTCGAAGATTCTTGAAGTCATGCTAAATTTTGCTTGAACAGAAAATTCATCTAACCTTCAAGAACCTCTAATTCAGTCTGTCGAAAGCCGCTCTTTTGATTTGGATGATGTTCAGTTTGGTCTCAAAGCGTCAAGCCTTTTTAGGAGAGTGTCCAATTTTATATAAAACCAGACGTTCAGGGCCTTCCGGCCGCCAAACGTCTTCTTGGGGCTTCCAGAAAAATCGATAAATCGATATTGCTCGGTCTGTCGATTCAGATATGTTGCATCAGTTTCTCTCTGAGCGTCATCATATTAGAGTAATTCCTATGAGCATTAGTAATTCTTTTGGAGAAACGGTCGCCTAACTCCCACCAAAATGGGTCCAATCTGAGCGAAAACCGGCAACTCCGTCGAAAACTCGATATTGGTCGCCCAATTGAACCTACAACCTGCAGTGAAGTCGACCCATCGGCCATCAAAATCGCGCGACTCCCACTCCAATGGAACAAATCTGAGCGAAAACCAATAACTTCGGCGGAAAATCGATAATATCGATCGGCATTAGTCGTCCGATCAAGTCCCTCTACCTTCTTTTTTGAATCAGACATGCTTCGTCCATTTTCATCGATTGCACGTGAGCGAAACCTTGACAGGTTTTACATGTACGTTCGGGTTAGCTTCACATGTTTGACACGTTTCACAGGCTTACACAGGTTTGTGACACACGGACACACACGGACAGACGGACTGACGCTTTTATATTAGTAGGAATGTCTCCTTTACTTTGAAAAGTGTACAGTTTGCCGTGAAAACGCAATATAACCTGAAACCCAGTTCCACTAACGATCCCATTAGCAACACCGCAGAACCGGTTTGTCGACGCGTGCCATCGACAGTCGGTTGTCGGCGACTCGACGTGAAAAACGGGTACACCAGCATCAACTGCGGTGTGCTCGAATTGGCTACGCGTGACTTTCAATGACCATAGAACCGTCACGTGGTAGAAAACCGAGTTCGCCGTCTTAATTGCGGGACATTTCTTCGCAACACTAATCGCATACTGTAAGGGGGAATACCAAAGGACGGGGCCAGAAAGAAATCGAAGAAGGTAGCCAGCGGATTCATAACTTTGTTGAAATCTCTGAGACAAGGCGACGCCAATTATCGAGTGCACCCCGAAGATCTTCGTAGTTCAGACCCACCGCAGGCCAATCAACCCTTTCATCTCCTCGAAGTGGGTGAATTGGTACAAGACATGTTTAGGAAGAAACAAACACTGATTTTTTGTCAAAGGGCGAAACACTTCCAGGATATCCAGTGGAAGTGGAATGCATGGCGCATCCCTCAAGAAGGCTGATCCGCCTTATCTGCCATTTTCACATCAAATCGAACACATTTCCAAATCAAACTGGACACATCAAATTAAGTTGGACGCTCATCTAAGAAAACTTGACGCTTCTCAAATCAGACTGAACATCTTCCAAATCAAAACCAGTGTGTTACACATTAAAAGAGAGGCTCCCTGCGACGAGTTAAGGTCCCGCACACTTCTGCGGCCAAGCAGCGGCCCTATCCTTAACCATAGGACAGAGACACAGAGTTCACTGCCGGCGGCGAGAGGCGGCGACGGCGCCGCTGGAGCGGCAGCGGCAATAATAAGCAGCCGCAGCCGCTGATTTCGCGCCGTTTCAGCGCCGGCATAGACTGTTTGCGTTCCAGTCTCTCGTTGCAGGGAGCAGCCAGAGCGCAAGGGCCTACTCATACTTCGCGACAGCAGCAATAAGGACGACAAAAGCGCAGCGTGCGGAAGTATGAACAGGCGACAAGAGCGACTAGAGCGACAAAAGCGATTGGAGCGACGGCGCCGGCGCTCAAGTATGAACACTTTTCAGCGACGCGTGTTCGGTTTTGATCGATATGCATGTTTTGCACGAGCGATGAGGATGCAGCGTGCGCGGCGTGCGTAGCGCTCAGAAGTATGAACAAGCGACAGCAGCGACTGGGGCGACAGCGCCGGCGCTCGAGTATGAACACTTTTCGGCGGCGTGCGCTCGGTTTTTATCGATACGCATGTTTTGCACGGGCGACGAGTCGCTCTTGTCGCGAGGTATGAACAGGCCCCAAGGCGGAAGGCGAATAGCAGCAGTAGGTCCCGACAAGAAGTACAGTAGCTTGCCGCCGGCAAGACTGCGCGAGCGGCGTGACTCATCGTTTTCGCCGCCCACCGCTCGCCGCATGTGTGCGACGGCCTTTAGAATAACTCTTTCAAAGAAAATTAGAAGAAAATTAGAAGAAAATTTAACAAGGCTTCCTTTGAAATTTTTTAAGTCGCCTGTTATAAAAAGTAGACAGTAGCTGTGTTTACTGTTTGATGTTTGAAGGGGAAATAATGGTTTAAAGCCCATCCTAGAGTGCAGAAAGGCGGCAATTTTAGCACGTTAAAAAGAGATCGCGCCATGTACTCGTCCAGCTTGTCGCAATTGTCATTTGATTGGTAGAGTGAATGGTGTCCACTTGAAAAGGCAAAGTGAAGATATGTGTGTTTCTTGCAGTTATCCTTGTTGCAAGATGTTGACAAGTGTATAACTCCACACAAACAGAATTTCCGCTATCAATCAAGGAAAATCGGAACCATTTTCCGCTCTGGACGGGTGCATGGCGCGATCTGTTCATTATCGCTGTAAAAATGCCGCCTTTCTGCGCTTTAAAGGCAACATTGAATCATTTTTCTTCAAAAAAATAATAAAAAAGTCGATAAAAATTCAAACAGCTTGTTCACTTAGTGGGGCACAATTTCAAGAAATTCATACCGAACTTTCCTTGGACAGAAATTTCTCTAACCGCGTTGGATAGTCACTAGTTTAATAAAGAGGACGCTCATTTCGATTTGGAAGATTTTCGGTTCGATTTCGAATTCGTCAACATTGCTTAAACGAGTGTCCAATTCGAATTGAGATGTGACCAATTTCACCTGAAATGTGCGTATGTTGGGAGCTCTCATAACGTCACGCCGACCACCAACTGAAGTATTATATACGTCGATCGGCTGGCCACAACAAGTTGCATGTGCCAAATAGGCACTCAAAAACAGCCCTCAATATGTCCTTCATCTATATCTATTTTTCTACCCTTCATCCTCCAAATCCTTACCAAGTTATAACTGTTTCTTGTTTGTTTTGTTTTAGGTGCATTTCTGGTGCACGAATAAATAAATAAATAAATAAATCACTCCCAGGATATTCACTAGAAGTAGAATGCGGGCGCATCCCAGACAAATATCAACTAATACATTCGCATCCGAACCGCCTCGACAATATCTCCAAGAAGTAGAATGCATGGCGCATCCTCCAATAAAAGACGGATCCACGCCGTCTGATAACCAGTTGTACTCGTGCTTAAATCGCTTCTATTTTCAGCCAGGATTCGGCTGGACGAACGGCGCAGCGCTGGACCTCTTGGTCTCGTATGGTGATCGACTTGTCTACACGACTGCTGATGCGCCCTCAGACAAATCTGATCATCCACTAGCATTGAATTACGGTTCCATAGCTGCGTTTACGATGAGTACGGTTATTTCTAGCTTTATGTACTTGTATGTGTTATTATGAAATTGAGTGCAAATAAGACATGATAATGTACATAACTAGTTAGGCTTGAATTTAATATAAACGATTTACCTCTTCCTGTCTTGCCGATGACACCGAACGACCAGCTCTCGTCGATGAACACACGCACCTTAAAAACATAAGCATATTTGTATTTACATATTTTTTTATTTGTAAGCATATTTGTTTACTTATTATTCATTGCTCTCATGCATTAACAGTGCGCGCTCAAACACCCATAAAATAGTGAACCAAGACCACTTAACGGCAAAAACGGTTTAATTACCCAAGTTTGAGAAGTCCAGAGCTCTGGAGAGGATGAATCCATCGAAAGCGGTTTTCACCTGCGCTCAGTTATTGAAGCATTTCTCGCTCAAGAACTTATCCAGATGCTTGAAGATGTGGTAGTCGGTTGGCGAAAGGTGCGGTGAATGTGGTGGGTGTGGTAGAGTTTCGCAGCCCAACTCGTTCAACTTCTACAGCGTCGGATGAGCAACATGTGGTTGCGCGTTGTCGTGGATAAGGGCTGGTCATTTTCTATTGACCACTGCCGGGTGCATAAGAACTTTTCTTGCATTTCGTCGATCTGTTGGATATGCTTCTCTGATGTCATTGCTTCGCCCGAGTTCAATAAACTGTGGTGAATTATCCAACAGCTATCATGATCTTTTTTTGGTGCAATTCCGGTTTCGAGAACTGCTTCGGAGCTTCATCGCGCTCCAACCACTGAGAAAACAGTGAGCAGTGTGGCACTACAGTACTTTTACGACTCCAGAGGTCAAGGAGAGGTCGAAGAAATCTCGCCCAAACCTCGCCCAGAGGTGTTATTTGGGGTGCTGATCACGAATCTGATATTGGTTTTTGAAATTTCGGCCGATTACGGTAGGTTACAGAAGGTACGGATGGCAAAGGTCATCGTCACCGACTCAAACCGCGTCAATAGGGTTATCTAGGGTTGCCGATCTGGAATCTGGCATGTTACTGAATGGGCAGATAGGAAGTGGCACAGCGTGCGCGTGGTCCCGCAGCGATCGCCTCATAGGGTGCGCAAATTTGCGGGAAACTTCGATAGGCACTCCCTTAATTGCAAGACAGCACTAGAAGCATCATGGCGCTCCGGGGACTGTTCCGCAACCACCGCCAAGAGGAGTTTCGCGACCTCAAGCTGAAGGACGTCTTTGAGAAGCCGAACATGGACGCAGCCGATTTCCAGGAATTGCTTGTTCGCAACGCCTCTATGTCCTAGTTGTAACGACTCCATGTAGATGTACCAATCTGCAGTTATATGGAGACGCTACAAAAGGACACGCCGACTCGGCCCTCTATACTCAGTACACCTCCAGGAACCCGTTCTGTAGCGTTCCTTACCGGAACCTACTGTAACTTACCGTATTCAAGCATAATATCAAAAAATGTCAGATTCGTGATCAGCACCCCAGATAACCCCTATAGACGATGTTTGAGCGAAATCGGTCCCATGACCTTAATCTCCCGTACCTACCGTAATCCTGGAGTCGTAAAAGTACAACAGTGCTAGTAGAGTAAACGGTTCCTAGGAGCAAAAGGCCGAAGCTAACCTGGAAAGGATACCAGGTAAGAAATAAAATACTGAGATGAAGCAATAAATAAAATTCAAAAACCAAACCCTACGATGAGTTCATCACGCAATATCTACAATTCACGTGCCACCACGTTTCTATTTTCTTGCGCTTCCATACGCAGTCCGAGTTTCGTCGATAGTTTCACTGGTAGCCAAGATCTTTCAAAACTGCTTTTTTTTAAGAAGCCCTGTGCATCATTGCAAAGGCCACGCACGCATTCAAATTGAGCCCACGATACCATGCAGAAGTAGAAGATCTATCCTAGTCCGGGGGGCACATAACTAAACAGCAGGTAACAAAATGAATTTGACTTACCGAGCAGCTTCTAGAGAACGAGTTGGAACCTAAAAGAAACCAAAAACGAACGAACAAACAAAAAATAAAAAATCCCCGCGGTTTAGAACCGTCTCGGCGGACAAAGAGCGACCGAATGGAGTCACGCCGCGTGCTGACCGCCGGCTGACATGTTATGACCAGGATCTAACATGGTGAATAAGGCGCATGAAGCCGCATGCCGCGTGCTGACCGCCTCCTGACATGTTGTACCCAGGACCCAGCCTGGTGAGGAGGGCACACAAATTTGCTGACTTACAACCGCAACAAATGTAATTTTTCGTTTTTTTTTCTTCGTGATTTTTCTTGTTTACGGTCCTATGTTGATCTGTAGGAGCTGCTCGGTAAGTCTCAAGTGAATTTGTTACATATAATACTTTTTTAGTTATGTGGCCCCCCAGACTAGGATAGATCCGAAGTAGAATACGGTGCACATCCTAGGAATCAGATAGCCCCCCTTATCCTTGATGCTCACAGTCAACACCACATAAAACACGCCGCTCACCTTGTACTTCCATTTCAGCTCCATGATACGCGGGAGTGGACAGAGATCGGCGGTATTCGCGTACAGACCCTCAACGATAATGAATCGCCGAATCGTTGCCGCTTTCTTCGGGTCCTTGAAAAAGCAGATCAGCTAATCTAATCACTGAACTTCTGAACTGCTTCAAGTACACA